>JARFIW010000884.1:3892500-5092500 GCA_036346225.1 Platerodrilus igneus | reverse complement strand
ACTATTGAAAGCATCTTTTACGATAAAAAGTAAGTTCAGTTATGTGCTTCGCAGGATATGCCGCCAAACCATAACAGACGCATCTCGAAATGATACAGCCTAAAAATCTTTCATTTAATAATCTAGCAATTTTTCGTGACCACCCGGCAAGCGCAAAGAAAATTGACTCTTCTAGAAAAACTAGGGAGCCAAAGTTCGATGTATATGTAAATCGAGTTGAGTTCCACAGAATTTCAGGAGTCGAAACAATTCATTCGTAGTTTCTACAGTTTTGCCGATCATTTGATGAAAACAAATAAAATGAAGATTTGTTTGTAGAAAGCTGGACGTCCCATTACTCGAAGTCTACATAATATACAACCAAGCAAATTATAGTCAAGTTCGACGATGTTGTAGCGTCAAAGGATGACCTAAATTGCAGCAACTTCTAGAAATTCCTAGTGTAGATTGGCACTGAGAGCGTCTTTGTAGTTAAAAAATAGGTCAGTAGTTCTCCGCTGAATATGCCGATCTACACCATAACCAGCGCACCTCAAAGGGACACTAGCTCTGAAATGGTGCAGTCTAAAAGTCTTTTATTTCGTAGTCTCCGCATCTATTTGTGACCATTTGGCAAGAACAAATAAAATCCCAATTCCTTATCGCTTCAAAGTCTGATTAACGGATAACCAATCGAATTGTAGTTGAGTTTAATGATGTTGTGCAGCAGTTGAGAACCAGCGTATCTTAGCAAAGTTGGGTTCACTTTCTTCAGGTTGTCCTAGTATTCTCTTGCTGACACATCTATCTTGATATACTTTTGCGGTTTTAGCTATACGGCACTTCCACATATTTTTCCAAAACGATAACGGTTGTTTAAACTGTTTAAAATACTTCAATAAAAAAGGTCAGTGGTTTCAGGTGTGTATTCTGTAACGAAGCTAATTTATGTTTAATATTTTTCATATCTCTGTATTTCACGGATGACATTTTTCTAATACAACTTGAAAAGCAATATTGTGATCTACCCTTTTATCAATGATACGGCAGGCACAACTTCATATTGAAGATTTTTTCGTGCAACTTCTCTTCCGATTTTGGGAAATCTGTAGTCGTGGGGACAAGTGAACAAGTGTAGTAAATACGATAGATGTTCAACAAACTATAGGACTGTGAACATTAGCATTGTACCAGCGGCACTAGCCTTGGTTACATGCTCCTAGTAATTTTTCAGCGACACTTGCAATTGCCCAACCAATTGCGAACTACAGAAAACTTTTTTTAAGTAATCAGGAAGATTCACTTCTATAATATTCTAAAAACTGACAGGTTATCTTCACGACTGACAAAATCGCGTAGAGTTTAAGCGTTGGGGAAGAATTGCCATTTCAAGAACGTCGACCAAAGTTGTCATGTATTTCAAAAAGTCTTGCAGTCCACCCTCGCCTCGTAGTTTGGTTATTTTCTTTGGCCAACATTTTTTATACACAATTCTTTAGTTGATTTAATGTGTATCCACCGGTCTTAAGGTACAATCACATACACTTTCAGAACGTCTTGTCAGTAGCAACCGCTATGAGGAACTTCTAAGATGTCAAAATTCAGTAAAAGCGTCTTCCACACTTGACATACATGACAGCTGATTTCTGAGGAGTAGTTATAAAATCTTAACAAATTAAGTGGATGTCATGGGTTTTTCCACAAAGACCTTGTCCTCCACTTTACTAAGATTACTTTCATTAAGATTAACATTCAAACACAATCTAATCATGGGCAGACAAAGTTAAGAAAAAAAAGGTACTAGAAATGGTAGGGGAAAAAAGAAATATGTGGACAACAGTAAAAAATAGGAGAGATAGGGTGATAGGTCACATACTAAGACATGAGGAAATAGTGCGGAGTATATTGGAAGTAGAGATAGGAAAAGAGAAGTAGAGGTAGACCTAGGTTAGACTATTGCACACAGATAGTGAAAGATGTAGGCTGTGGGAATTTCAGGGAAATGTGAGGACTAGCTCAGAATAGAAATCAATGGAGGTACACGTCCAACCAGTCCCAAGATGGAAAAACTAATGACGAAAAAAATAAGTTTACTTAAACATGATGATTATTATAAACAACTACAGGTATTGGTTGTGCAACATTCTTGAATTATGTTAATTGTGCGAAAGTATTTACTGGAAAAATATTTATTCGGCAAATGTCTAAATGTTGGGAGAACTTGGCAGCCACAGGCTGCTTACCCCCTTCACATACCTTACATGTGATTTTCCAATGTTCCACCTGAAGGTACTACATTGGCCAGGAAGCGAGTTTCTTTTTACCTGGAAAATTTTGAATTTTGCCGAACCTTTGCTGTTCCAAGCAAGGTAGGGATCTTTAACGTGCGTGACAACACTCACACACGGGACCTCCATTTTACCTCTCATCCGAACCAGGGCGTATTTTTAGAAATTTTTCAAGCGGACCTTGTCGGGATTCGAACCCGGGACCTCGGGCGTAGTAGTCACACGCATACCAACTACGCCACGGAGCCGCCCCCTTCACATACCACTGAATATCGGAGAAATAGGGTATATAATTGTAAAACAATAGAAGGGGACCGAACTACACATCTAATAAGAACGAATAGCGGCTATGTTAAAAAAACACAAAAAGAAACTTGTTGAGAGCATATGTGTGGAGCATAGCACAGTACGTCAATAAAATAGTGGCAGAAGGAAAAGCAGACAGAAAGAGATAGAAGGAAGACTTCTGGAATGTTGTGCTTCAGAAATATGAGGATGAGCGTTGACAGACAAAGTTAATAACAAATAGGTTATAGAAATAGTAGAGGGAAAGATATCTGTGGAAAACAAAAAAAAAATAGGAGAAATAAAAGGGTAGAATACATTATTGGGGAATAGTACGGGATATATTACAAGCAAAGATAGGAAAAAAAGAGGTAGAGGTAGACCTAGATCAGATAGTGATAGATGCAGACTGCAAATTTCAGGGAAATGTGTATGTTAGTTCAGAATAGGAAACAATGAATTACGCGTCTAACCAGTTCCAGGACTGAAGACCTATAATGATGCTGATGAATTCGTTTTGTGTGTAAATAACGATCTACGTTCCTTTCTTAAGCACCGTTAATATATTTCTATGAAGTTGCGAATCGTCCTGTTTATTATTATATCTCCAATTCAGGGCTAATACAACGAAACAAAAAATATTAATAGGTTCTAGTTTGCCCTATGACAGCGCGAAAAACTTTGTAACTTTACAAAAGTAGCTGCAGTAGTTGCAATAATACCTTCTTTGGCCATCAAGACTAACATTATTCAAGGGAGATTAACAGTTTGAAATTGTGTCATGTCGTCAATGGCAAGCCCTAATTTATTTAACTTATAACCGGATTATTAGTCACATCCTACCTGAGTTGGCAGTTTTTGCTTGCTCATTTACATAAGTTTATTGTTTTATTTTGTTGTAATAGTAAAATGAAATAACGTGATGATATAATATTGTTATCTTAATTAATTTGAAGTATCATAGGATTTGCGGTTTCGCACATGTGCAGACGGAAAAATACAGAATTGAAACAGGAATCCGGATTCCTGGAAGAAAACAGAAAGTGTAATTGGTACAAGTAATTTTTAATGCCAACGAATCCTATGTGTATTCGTATCATGACTGATCATACTTTTGTAAATCGTTGTATGAACAATACTTTAGGCGATGGGCAAATTTTGATACACAGTTCATACTCAAACCCATGAGTGCTACGAAGAAAGAAACTATAACTGAAATTTATAAAGTGAGACTCAAAGCAAATATTTTGTAAAATTAAAGAAGAAACTGGCAGTTAATGTCTGAAGACATTTATAGGCATTTTAGTTGAGTCATCGCTTCGAGTCACACCATCACGGAAAAAGCATTTCCGAAGAAAAACAAGTTTTAATAATGACAAAAATTCCGTGGCTACAGAAAAAAGTTACGGAATTCATTATTGTGGGAGTAGGACAAACTCATAAATACCCACCCTTTGACTCACGCAGACCAAAAATCATCTTTCGAAGTAAGTTCTAGTATGAAGATTGTCTTTTAAATTTTGCATATAGAGCTGTAATGAAACAGTATATAGCATTTAAAGACTTTATTGTTTTTCGAAATATTCTCCACGACGATTAATGCACTTTCGCATGCGCTCGAACCAATACTGAATCTAGTTACTCCACTCGTTTGTTGGTACAGCTAAAATTGCATTTTTGAAGGCATCGACTGCTTCTTCTGACAACTGGAACCTCGACCATGCCACGCCGTCCGTCGTTGATTTTCAGAAAGATATAGAAATCATTGGGACTTTACGGAGGACGGTCTAACAATTCGACGTTTGGTTGCGTTAAAAATTTAATCGTCTTGCGAGCTGCGTGCAAACTTCCATTGTTTTGGAGGAGGATGGTTCGTCGTTTGGGGTTGGTTTCGAAGCTCCACGATGACTTGCAGAAAACAAATGGTTGTATACCAATTGGCAGTAACGGTTCTTTGATCTTGTAGAGGAGTTGTTACTACATGACCTGCTTTCGAGATAAATGTTGCGACCATCTTTTTGAAGACACTTCGAGAACGGATGGCTTTTGTCGGTTTTTCTTCACCTTGTAACACCCAAACAGACAGCTGGAGTTTATTTTCTGGCTCGTATTAGTAAATCCAAGATTCATCGCCACTCACGATGTTGTACACGTTTTTAGACTTTCCTGCATTGAAGCGGTCTAAAGTTCTTTTTGACACCAATTCATCCTAGATGATTTCTGTTCTTTAGCCAACAGGCGGTATCCAACGGGAAACTAATTTTTTACATATAATTCTTCATGTAAAATTTTTTTAATTAAAGTCTTTGAAATCCCCAATGATGCCTCAAATTCGCGATATGTCGCATGCCGAACTTCGTTGTTGAGCTTGCGCGCAGCATTGATGTTTTCCTGAGTGACTGCCGTTTTTGGTGCACTTGCTCTTGGATCGTCGCCGAGACTAACTAATCCGTCCACGTTTGAATTCTCCATACCAATGAGAAATTGTTGACTGATGGGGTGCTTCATTGCCGAAAGCAGAAACCAGCTCGACGACGCATTCTTGTTGAGATAATTGTCTTCGAAAATTATAAAAAATTATTGCGCACACATTTTCATGGTTTAATTCCATTTTTTTATGAACTTGTTAACTTTTAACAGTTCGTTGTAGCTACAACATTATACGTATCGCATTGAAACTTTGGATTTAGGTTAACTAAAGATGAACGTTAATTTTTAGTACTGACATTTGATTAGTGACGCCCTGTATGCTCCAGTATGCAAAATATAAAAAACATCCTTCGTATAACATAGTATTTTTAGAACGTTTTCAATACTCAACGTAACTCAGCTTTGGTGTGCCTGGCACTGTTAAATTTTTTTTATCACCCTCAATTGAACAATTAAATAAAATTGAAAACGCTTGGAAGCAGACACATTAATCTTTCAACAAATTAGCAGCTGGGAGAACGGAAAAATGCAGTCTATACATTAAAGCACACAATAGATGATCTTATTCTTTCTTTCAACAACCAAATAAACCACATTTCCCAGGACATCAAATCAAAAAGCACATTACGCTAGAAAAATTTGTTCATATATAATAAATCTGGATCAGCTAAAGTGCACGTGGCGTTTTATTCTGAGCCGGAAAACCAACTGGGAAAAGATTAAAAGATGACTGCGTTAGGTTTATATGATAGACTTGAAGCCAGTTTAGAAAATATGCAAGAGTTCGGTTAAGGAAACGATGTTCATGGTAACAACAATTCTGTTCTTGTGCTAACATACAAGAAATTAAATCGGCATTACCCTAACTGTATATAATTCTCTCCATTTTACCACGACCTAAGGATGCACGGCGCATATATGACGGAAAGGTAGAGGGAGGGTTAGGGGAGAATAGTAGTGGCGGACGACGGTAGCTGTAGAAATGACCAGCTTATGGCATGCGACAGAGGAATAGTCGTAGACAAAGCACGCAAGAAAAGAAAATGATAGCTAAAACTAGGATAGGCGTCGGGAACCTCGTAGAAAGAAGAAAGCAATACTTCACGGCCCCACTGCGAGGCGTAGGTACCGCGGCAAGCCACAATGATAGGGAAAAATTAATATCAGTAGAGTTGATAGCTCCGAGGATCCTAGAATAATAATAACATCTGTAAGAAAATAATAATTATAGCAATAAAATACCGTTAAATGAAATAGGCGTATAATGTGAACCGAATAAACAATGGTACGTCCCTAAAATGAGAGACACCGAGCTTCAATACAGTACGAAGGTACAATCTATTAATTTTATAAAGGGAGATAAGCGTGCAAAACACAATATAAGGGTTCGGACGTTGTCCTGGAATTAAATTCACCACGAGATAAAAATATGTTATACCCGAGATAGAGAAAGAGCTGTCACGTCGCGGTTGTCACAAAGTATGGTCTGACCTGTTGATTTAATGCTCAGAGAAACGCGTACACAGTAAAATACAGTTAAATAATTTAACTGATATTTTGAATGCTGTAACACCGGAAGGGTGAATTATTCAATGACTAAAACTAGGCTGAACCTTAACGTATATGTATATTCAATTAATAGTAAGATAGTATTAGTTATTGTTAGTAAAAATATACAATAGTTCTTACGTAAAAACTTTAATAAGAACTATGGGTTAGTAATTGTGAGATCTTCAAATATTTACGGTTGTAATCATTCTTAATTGCAATAGTACAGGTGGAGTGGATCCAAACCATATCAAACTGGATTCCACAATAATTTGTTCGCACAACATGGAATCCAAGAACTTTTTCACTTCTAGAATCGACTAAATGATCAAGGTTTAGTAAAATTACCAAACAAAACCGAACAAGAGTGATATATAATTGAAGTAAATTGTGTATAGAACTGGAACAGATGATATAGAATTAAAATTGCAACAAACATGTGTTAGCTAATGCACTATTAAAAATTATACGTAATAGAATCAAATAAATAATAAGCCGTAAATGCAATTTAAACAATTGTACCTCAACAAATCAAAATCGAATAAGAAAGTTATAATAACTACAACTTTTAAGTTCCATTAGAAAGGTAGACCAATCTATAGTCGTTAGTTATCGGTTGTAGGGAAAGGAAATGACTGCTGACACGGGGTCAGAATGGCGATGTCAAATTCGAAAACGGATAAGAATTAAATAGTCATGGGAACTCTGATATCTGACGGAGAAAATGCTAATACACAAGTAGGAGTTTCCAATTAGATCGTGGTGTTACCATAAAATACAACTAGCATACCCTAGAGGAGATTGTCGGCGCTAGGAGTGTTATTAATTTTAGATTTCTCCGAGAAAAGTGTCTAAGTTATAAAATAAATTGTTACAAATTGAAAAACTTTGGACTTATTACAAAATAACTGAAGCGTCAGGCACCTATTCTAACTTGCTGATAGTCAATCTGCGTTCAAGTAAACGTACAGAGGTGGATAAGCGATAAAAAAGTTATAAAAAATACTTCGATTGTATTCAAAATTAAAAACCGACTTTACAAAAGAAAAAAATATTCAAGTAAGAAGTATATATTATCGTAATCGCGATATAGGCTACTGCTAGAGAAGAAAATCCTTTACTTGGTAGTCATTCAGTATAGATTAAAATCAAAGAAAAAGAGACATACCATTGCTTAACTGAGCATTTAAACAACGACTTACGTGGTATCGATAATTTTTTCCCTTTCTGGTAGTTTCCAATGAAGATACTGAAACTGCGTCATAGGATGGTAGTTTTGACCAGGGTTTGTCAAAAATTCTGTATCACTTTATTTATGATTAATAATATGTGTTGTGGGTGTCGACTGTGCCACATGAAAACCTGACGAAGCCAACGTTTCGCTACTTTCGAACGGTATCCCAACAGAAAAACACTCGATTGCAAGAAACTTGCTTTTGGAAGAGCAGGCTCAACGTGCCTGGTAGTAACGAATCTGCACTGGTTTACTATTAGACACCTCGTGAGTATGTTCGTACACAGGTAACTTTCCTTGTAACCATGTCCCTTAATAAATGAACGCAAGCGCAACGTCGACTTCAATAGTTTTCAATACGACAGAACTCAAATCTCGTACACACATGACTCGAGCTGCCTTTTAATTCGAATCGTTTTATTAATGTGAAATTTATTTTTAATTTTCATGCTACATTTGATACAGATAATTCACTATATTGATTTTTTGCAAGTTTATTATTAAGTAATCTCTTATAGGACGATGCACTTATACTACTAAAAGAGGAAGCAAAACGTTAAAATTAAAAGTCAGGCCAAAGTTTTTAGACGACAAAACTTATCGCAGGGAAGGAATAAATAGCTATTAGTTGACTAATTGGAAAGAACTAAAACTAAATTGGTGTAGTTCTAACGAGGAAACGAATAAATCTAATAATTAATTTGTATTTACTAAGTGAAAAAGTTTCATGTGCTTCGGAAGAGCTATGGTAATCGGAAGCGGATATTTATCTAATTACTTTTTTGCAAATCCGCTTTTAACCTTTTAGTGGAGTGCCATTATCGTAAATAAAATAAATACTAAAATTGGAAAAAAATGCTCATATATATATATATATATATATATATATATATATATATATATATATATATATATATATATATAGATATGAAGAGCCTTTTTAGATTTCAATCCCCTACGATGGGTGCCAATAATTATTGATATGATACCCCCTTTACAAACCCCACCATTGGTGTGAGATTTTTATTTGCTATGCAATTACTTTATTTCCTTTAAGCCCCAATGTTGGGCGTCATTTTTATTGCTGTGAAATTGCCCTACGATTTAAGTCCCTATATTATTGCTGTGATATGCCTTATTAAGCCCTACGATTTGTACGTTATATTTGTTTTCCACGACTAGCTCATTGAATGCTCGACTTCCTAATAATAAATTTTATTTTACCCTTTAAATGGATTCAAATAAAGCAGTTCAAAATCACACAATATAATAATTGATAATATGTATGTTGTGTAACCTCAAAATTTTCCCCCGTATACAATATTTATATTTACCAAATTTATGCTTTCCTGAAAGCCAGCAAAATATCTTTTAATTACTCTCAAGTATCTTTGAACGTTCTAAGACGCTTTCCCTGTTTTCATATTTTCAATGACCTTTTTGATGACTCTTACAAATACATAATGTATAGCAAATATTAAATTTGAATAATTTAATGTTTTAAATAATGTTTTAAATAATAAAATGTTTAAAAATCGCTAACCTGGAACGGTCACTGGAGTTGCCTCAAGGTGTCTGTGGTCTGCATCCCTTGCTATGTCCGCTCTACTTATTGGTCAGAATTATCCATTTTTCATTTCTGGTATTTTTCCTTGAATTAACTTTGAGTACCCGTTTGATCTCACTTTCAGACGTATTTTTAGATTTGTGTTAAGGCTTAGATCTCGACATGAACATCGACTTGCACATAAACTTAAACATCAACTTAGTACATATGACATCAACGAAACTGACATCAACGAAAGTGGCATCAATAACAGCCCTGTTTTGTTAAATATTAAAATAAATTTTATTAATTGTTTAACTTACGTCTATTTGTAGATCAACTTATTTTTCATCGCACAATTTTTGCACTTTCAAATTTTACTTATTCTGAATTTTAACGTTTTACTAATTAATTTCATCACGTAAATTTTTACTGTACTTGAGCATAGTTTGTGCTTGGTTGAATATGAACCGAACTCTTTACTCATTTCCTGTTGTATTTATAAGCCCTTCCCACCAATCGTTTCCATTGGCGTGTTCGTCGATTAAGGCTTGTACTTTGCCTTATCTCTGGCAGAACTCGGTATTTTCTCAAATTCCCTGGTTTAATTCTTCGACGAAATGCTCCATCAATCACGTAGGCGTTACAGTATTTTGTTAGGATTTCCGATTATTGCTTTTATTCATTCACGTATTTAATGTTTGTCGTTAAAAAGTCCAGAACTTATCATATAATGAACCGCCTGGTGTTTATTTGTTTGTTACAGAATGTTGGTTTTCTAAACAAATGTATTCTTTCTAGTCACGTATTTAGTGACGTATTAGAATGCGTTTTCTTATACATGTGTTGATATTTTCGACGAAATTATTAAATATCCAGAATGCCAGTTTATCTATCTTTACCAATAATGTATTTATATTGATGCAATTAGCTGCTTTTAAAACCTTATCTTTACTCGTAAATTATACTTAAATTACTATTCTAATTAAATGGTATCGGATTATTACTAAATGAGGTTCTTTCTCATGCATTTAATCAAATATCCTTTATATACAGCGTCCTCGCAATTGACTTTTGTAGAATAGTCGATTTAGTCCTATAATTGATGAAATTATTTGATTTTCTTAAAGTTAAAGTTATTTATATCTATCCTACGACCTCTATGACTTAATCTACCCTTAAATTACCCTCTTATCATAGTAATATATATATATATATATATATATATATATATACGGAATTAGTTAATAAGATGAAATAGTAACTTAGAATTTTACGCAAAGCCTAAATGATAATTTCAAATCGAGTAACTGAAAAATGGAAATATAATGTCCCCGGTAGCATTCGAACTGGTGACCTTAGACTTTGATCGCCGACGCGTTAACCAATTGTGCCACGTGAACGGGTGATTATAATTGGAAAGATATATAAATCGGCATTCCAACTTCATCGCTTAAGCGGAAATAGCGGTTCAAATTGAACTAGTGATGGAAAATTTAAACAAAAAGCATGATGAGAGTAGAACTTGAAATCTGAATAGTAAATTAATAAATTTAAAGTAGCGTTTGATTCGATACATTTCCGAATGATTTAGATTTGTTTGTTATATGAAAATCTATTATATTTGTTTGTAGTATGAACTTAAATAGTTAAAGATTACTCTTTGACATTGAAATTGTTTAACTATGATTTTAACAACTGAAGAATTTGAATCGTAAAAATAAAGTTTATTATTTAACATTTATTTGTACTTCTAAATTGATTCGACTTACTAAAATTATTGATATCGTATCAACTCCAGCTAAATGCGAAAGACGTTACTTTTGACTTGTTTTATATCTGCCGGGCGAATTTAAAATTTACAATTAAAAAGACTTAATTTTCAACGGCTATTTACATAATTGTATTCACTATTTTATATATATATATATATATATATATATATTACCGTGATTAAAGATCAAGATCACAGCAACGTCATATTATAGTGCATGATAAGGGTTTTACTTCATAAATTAGAGAAAATGCGAGAAGGAACCAATTCGTTTAAACATTTATTTGTATGTGAAACGTATTTGTGAAATACACTGTACAAATGTATTAATTACGTTTGACGCATAAACCGTTGTTACTAAAGGAGTTTCATCCATATTGTATAATAAAATAAACATATTTTACAATAATTTACACTTAAATGCATATAAATATTCTCAATTATATGCGATAATGAGAAACTCGCATGAATAAATATTCTAAAAGAATTTTCATTTGCTACTTAATAACAAAGGGGCGTGTTTCTAATTGAAAGGCGTATTAATTCAAGTATAAAAAAGTTTAAACCATTAAATCAAGAAGATATCAGATAGCATAATGCATAAAAAGCTTGGTTAATGACCTAGGCTCTAGAATACACTGGAATGATGATATAGAAACATATGGTAAAAGACAAGTTCAAGTTAAAGATGCTGGAACCGCCTAGAATAAATCAAGTCAAAAAGGTTTGGCTTTTTAAAGCCAATACAGACAGCCGTAATGATCAGTGTTAATTGAAGCGCAGACGTGAGAGCATGCTGCAGTGGACACCATATCTTATGTAATTACATTCGTACACAAAAATGTGCAAAAATTTGGTGGTCAATAATTATTTAAAAATATATTGAAATGTGTATTTAAAACAAATTAAAACTACTGTAAGATTGAGTTTACTTAAAAGTTTGAAGATTTAATGAACGATTAATGAGCGTATATGAATTAAATGGTTTCGTATTTTTGCATGAAAATGGACTTCTTAAAACAATTTAACAGACGATGAAGCATTGCTTTTTAAAGAATGGTAGTTAGTATGTTTTGGGAAAAACTATGTTGAATTAAAGTCAACAACGAGAAGATCCGTAACGGCAAAATTAAAATATCTTGCTTAAATCGAGTGATTTCTTTAGGACTCATATTCTTAGATTAAATATATGTTTCATAATAATATTTTGTGTACAAGTCAATTTAATTAAAATGTGTTATGGTCTTTTTGGCAAAACTACGCACAGGATTTGTCATTACATATGGTAAAATAAATATATTGAATTCAGTTACTTTTAACACGGATTATAAGGGAAATGATATTAAATTAGACAACTTCTAAAGGTAATTGGTGTGCATAGTAATTATAATGAAGATTTAATTAAGAAGTTATTAATGAGTGACCATCATATGTTTAAGATTTGTTTATTAGAGGCTAATATTATTTTAAAAGTTATTTCGAATCGTTGTATTTGTTTTTAAAACATTTAAGAGAAAGTTGTTGTGGATTCATTATCTTCGTATTTGAAAGATTGTTTGTAATAGGATCATTTCGAATCATTATACATTATATGATGACAGTGGTTTCATTAATTCTAGAAGATAGAATCTATCAAAAAATCAGAGAGCTAGCAAAAAATTAGGCGTGGGTTATTAGGGGCATTTAGAGCAATATATATTTGAATAAGATTATAATTAACAAATGTAAATCGACGTTTCAGTCATTACATAAGAAAAAGAAATATGCGATGGTCCAAACATAGGTTTATATTTGTAGGCAGTGAACCCGTTAATATCGTCCTTGAAGCGTTATAACGTTAGAATGAGATAATTTCCTAAGAATTTCTCGATAACTGGCACAGGTTTTAATCGGTTTAACGATTTCTCACTGTTCTGAATACGTGGTATTTAATGTCACTATAGAAATAATGGAGCAAGTTATTTACTAGTTGACAATTCAATAGGCGAGCAATGGTGTTTTATTTGTTAAACAAATATATGTCAGTGTAAAAATTTTATTTTTCGGGAGTAGTAGTCATGCGTCACTACCTAATTGTAAATTGAGGTACCAAATCACTTTTATCCTTTTTCTACATTTGAAACTCAAGCTTTAAATTATTAATAAGTTTGATTTGTGATTAGTAGAGTATAGTTTATAATAAAATTTTATGGTATAATCTATGTTTGCAACCATGACGTAGGCTTTTATGCAAAGTCTGCTGATCATTTCAAAAAGTTATTATATATATATATATATATATATATATATATATATATATACATATATATATTGCTATGATAATAGAGTTATTTAGGGGTATAGAAGGTTACAAGGGAGGTATACTTCATCTAAACAACCCAAAAATCAAGAAAACTAAACATTTGAATCATAAAAAGTATACAATTCGTTAATTATGCAAAAAGCAAATACCAAACAGACTGTATAAAATCAACAACTAACTACAGTCAATGAAAGAAAGCTCCGTTAATAATTTAACCACATTTAGTAAAACGAATAACTCTGTGCGCAATCCTATTCATTTTTGAAACAGCAATACATTTTAAATAAATACAAATTACGTGTATCTAAAGTAAAACAAACGTGAAACAAATTTTCTTTAACCTCGACACATAATAAACAGGCCTTTCAAAACAAGCATATTTCATAACGCAGGAATTCAATAAACGTATCTAATTTACGTCATCTGTTAAAGAATCCCATAATAAAATTTAGCCTACGTTTTAAGTGTAAAATCGCCAAATTTGAAGGAAATCCAGCATATGAGGAAAACAAAATATGGAACCATACGTTTTGGCGTACGTGCAAGATTAAATATAATAGTTCATAAATCCCTGTACAAAATTACAATTACGTGATGCTACAAGGTGCAAAGTATCAATTGCCAACGAAATTCATAATATAAAGCTTATTGATTACGTGATTTTTGAAGCGTATGAACGATGCATGTAACACAACTCTGAGTAAAATCCAATCGGCTGCATGATAAGCGCAGTGCAACGCCTCTTCCATGGTAAAATAACAAGGTAGAGAACTGTCGACCAATGACAGCACGTGGGATAGCTTGTGTATATAATACACATCAAGCTGATAACATCCATTGATTTCTTAAATCGAAGCACGAGCTTTACTGATCGAAACAAAAGTATTACGCAAAGCTCAATTGTGAAGTAAATCAAAAATTTATAAGTTGAAGTAACAACAATTAAAACTTCGAGTAAATAATACAGTCAAGTGCACGTTTAAACATACGAGTGTATAAAAATCTGCCGTTGGCATAAAATGTAAGTTTAAATTTAATTCAGTAATAAACAAATCTTTACAATTTGTTAATAAGAAATCGAACTAAACAATTCAATAAGAAATTGAACTAAATAAATCAATAAGAAATTTAGCTAAGAAAACTCTAAATCAGGACGTTAAGCTTAAAGCAACACGAAGTCACTGGTTGACAACACGCTGTGGCAGTTCAAAGTATTAGGGTGCACGCAGAGTTACGCGTTCACTACTTGGAATCCACTAATCTAGCAACTGACTCAAACCAGGAGGCTTCCGTAAGAAATCAGTCGGAAAAACATCAGGTTAGCAATTATATTTAACTAACAGCATAAATCTTATTATTCTTTTTAAATATTTGAAACCTACATCTACTCTGATATCTGTGTAAAGGGTCATCAAAAATTTGGTTGATACGTAGAAAATATGTTATAAGAAAGAAGGGTTCATTGAACGTCCAAAGAAGCATTCGAGATAATGCATAATTATTTTTGCTGGCTTTGAGTGCTTAATTAGGGTTATAATTTTGTGATAAACAGATTTACTTCAATTTTGAGTCAAAGGTTTTAAAATAGCAAATGACATTACGAAGGTTGTAGAGTTGTAAATTGTACATATTACTCAGTTCATTATATAAATTTTGGTTAAATTCTTATTCAGGTATGAAATGTTGAGAGAAAAGGGCAAAAATTTGTTATCATATCGTCGTTCACCCTGTGCAGGGTAAAACTAAGCTAGTCGAGGCATAAATTTTATTGTGTGGATTTTAAAATTATTACAGATTAATTAGAGGCACAGAGAGGCGGTTGAGCGTTATAAATACACCTTATATGTGTTTTTCGAATGGTCCACCAGAAGGTACTACATTGACCAGGAAACGAGTTTTTTTACCTGAAAAATTTTGAATTTTGCCGAAACCTAGCTGTTCCAAGCAAGATAGGGATCTTTAACGAGCATGACAACACTCACACACGGGACCTCCATTTTACCTCTCATCCGAACGAAGGCGTATTTTTGTGAAAAATGCTCGCCTAACATTTTTCAAGCGGGTCGTGTCGAGATTCGAACCCGGTACCTTGGACGTAGTAATCACACGCATACCAACTGCGCTACGAAGCTGTCGTTATAAATACACCGCGAGTTTCGGCGATATCGTAGCATATATATATATATATATATATATATATATACAGGGTGAGTTTTTAGTGTGGCAACGGTCGATAACTCCGTTATTATAAAAGCTACGTAAACTAAATTTGGAGGCATATTAGGCATGCCTAAAGTGCACATTTTAAAAATATTTTGAAGCATACAGGGTGTTCCATAATTCCAGGGCATATTAAACTTATATTTTCTTAAATGGAACACCCTATATATTATTACATTTTTGAAAAGCCCATAAAAAGAGCTTTAATTTGATATCAAATTGTATCTGTCTATTTCTTTTAGTTTTTGAGATATTCAACTGTTTTTAGAAAAAATGACCCCAATTGGATACATTGTCACTGCACTAATACACAACTTATGTTAATTTTCAAAATCCAGAAAATTTTACCATATACCATAGTAAATATGTAAATATCACTTTTTTGAAATTTCTTCCCAGTATACAGGGTGTGTCAGGTTTCGCAAAATGCTATTTTTAAAATTTTTTTTAAATGGCACCCTACCAATTTTATTGCTACAATGGATAGTTCATTAAGTCTCCTTTCATTTTTGTTAAGCATTCCCTATACCTAAATCCATTACTTTCTGAGATATTTTTGATTTTCTTCAAATTTTATGAATGTTTTTAATTTACATAACTAAAAATAACTTACTATTGGAGAATATTATAAAACAATTAATACATTTTGATTAACAATCAACTACAGTTATCCAATAACAATTTTCACTAAAGATATAACAACCTACAATAATACGCTATCAACAGAATTCTGCCAGATCAACAATATGCATTTTATAGAAAATGGTCAAACAAGAAATCAGGCAGGCTTTGAAAAAAATAACTATTACATGTAAAGTGTCATATAGGTTTATTAACTGTAGTGTGTTGTCATTTGACAGCATATCTCTCTTGGTATATTCTTGATGCAAGTAGGAAATTTTTTAAACTTGCTCTCAATACCTAAATCATATTTATTTGTTCTTCCACTGTAAAATTCATTTTGAAAACTCCTTCAAATATTACATTTAAAACAGAACTGATAATGTGTTAAATGACAACACACTACAATTAATAAACCTAACTGACTGACATTTTGATTGTAATTGTTATTTTTTTCAAAACCTGCCCGATTTCCAGTTTGAACATTTTCTATAAAATGCATATTGTTGATCTGGCAGAATTTGGTACACAAATCAATGCGAAAGTTCAGGAAAAAGCTGGAACGTCTAGAGTTGTTACGTCAGAAGAGGCTCGCCTTTAAAAGCCAATAAATGTTGAATAGGACAATCTTGATTGAAATGTTGGCATGTAATAGACAATGATAATACGTTACGTAGTCAAAGTGCTATAGCATTTAGTAGTGAAATTTATTTAAATATGGTTTTAAGAGGCGCGTTATTGAAATTGTCGACGCTAAAGTGTTGACTGATGCACAAACGTGAGTAGATTATTTGACGTACTTACAATGGTTTTAAAAATGGAAAATAAATAATTAAAACTACCGCAAGAATATTTTCTTGATTCGAATAAGGCATACGTGATTGGAATGGTTAGTTAAGGTATATGGTCAAAGTGTAATGAGAATCCATGTATCTAGTGCAAATAATCAAAGATTTTTTCAAAGATATACTATGTTTGGTTATTGATATAGACTGTTGTATTATGATTATTATTTAAGTCAGCTGGTAAGATAGTCATAATTTAGGTTACCTAGGCAGAATATATGAAATAAATAAAAATTAATGAAAGAAAACCAGCTGTGGTAAAATTCATGGAAAGAATTCGATCTCAAAATGTAGGCAGAGTCAGAAGTGTATTTGGAAAGGAATTAATTAATCAGAAAGATTAGTAGAATTAAGGAACTATACTATTATAAGATTGATGGTGCCCAGGAGGGTCTACGGGGTGTTTTCAACATAGGAAAAAAGTGTTCGGAGTAGGTAAGGGCAGGGTAGTAACAAAGCAATATATATATATATATATATATATATATATATATATATATAAAGCAATGCTTTAGTTCTCACGTACGTTGTATGTTATTCAAAGTGTTTTCTGAACCTACTTATTTTGAGTTCTCTATAATTTACGTACCGTGCATTCGAATCAATCGCGTTTAGGAAGCATATTGTGCAAAATATAAACCTGCTTACGTGTATATATTTAGCCAGAAAATGTCTCGTAGATACCAATTGAACAGCCAGCCACAACACATTTACCCATCTCAAAAATTATTTTTTCTCTGTACCTTTACCTGTTCTGAAATTATTAATAGACATAATGTAAACACTTTAACTTAGTTACAAAAGTGACACCTGATATATGTTCGAAACATGTATCACTGCAATTATTTTTGAAGTGTATCCACCTGTGCATTACATAATCCAGTTTTGTGTATAGTAGTGTTTTGCTATGGATTGAGATCATAAAACTGTAAAAGTATAAAATTTCATTGGCTGAGATTTAAGTTTGACTTTGAACTAGATAGTTCTAAATGAGATAAGAACCAGAACAATGTTACTATCTGTTAAAATTGTGGTAAATACATAAATTTGCAAAAGTAAATAAATGAGTTACTACAACAATATTCCCATGTTGGTTGCTAGAAAGAAATCTTCAGCAGCAACAAAATGACCGTTTAATACATTCAGCTGGATATATGACACACGGTGTAAACATTTAACAAATATCCAAGAAGGTAAAGTTACTTTTCTTCTTGCATTACGTAGAAACTTAGACAAATAGCAAAGATTAAAAACTCTTTCAGCCAATCAAAATATTAGAATCTGATTCAGCAGTACCATTCGAATTACCAAACATAGTTCATGGCTTTACTCGCTCAAGTTTTGTACCACACAGCTAGGATGTCTGGGTCAAAACAAAAGTGATTCCAGTACCAACCAAAAAACAGAAACCAACAAATAGTTTACGACTGCAGTGGCTGTTGAAAAAGAGAAGTCTGAAATTACTGATACGGATGGAAGGTGCAGTGATACTGACAAGTAACTCCTTAGTCGGAAGTAGAAATAGAATAAAAACGATTAATGAAACTGAAAATGTGAATGGTCACTCTATTTTAGAAAAACAATTAGTTGCTAAAAAGGTTTTAAAACAAAACGTCCAATTTACTCAACTATGTTGAACGTTCGGGTAAATATTCAGGGTGTTAACCACAACATATTTGCAGGGCGTTTCTCATCCCTACGCTCAATTACAAGTTATTTACAAAACTATTCCTTTAACTTAATAATCATCTAATAACTATAAAGTTTAACTTACAGATTTGGCCAAGGTCTAAAACTACAAAACCGCAAAATTAATATTTTCAAGTAAACTAAAAATCTGCTGCAAGTCCTATTAATTGGTCCTGCTTATTCGTTTTAAGTTGTGACTGTATCTAAACACATTTTACCTAGCGCGCGAAGTAACTGCATCGGACTATCGTCAATGAGTGAGCCAATGTGTCCACTTAAATTCTTTACTTTAGTCTACACCCTTAAAACACACTTTTCGTTAAAACTATCTCCTTTCTAGTACACCCTGTATCAAGAAAAACAATTTTGTAAAATTGAATAATCTTATCCAGTAACTATGAGGACTCTCAGACAAAATCCGCGAGATTCAGATTAGGATTTTTTTTGGGAGGTTAGTCACAGCCACGCAAACTTAGACCTTAGAGTATCGAACAACCAGATGAATTTGGATGTGTCAGACCATGTCGTGTCGCAAAGTCTGGCCGTGAAGGGTCGAAGTTTCTCTGTATGCATCCTCCCACATTCACGAGTGCTGTAAAGGTACCCAGGATGCGCAGCGCCGTCTCGTTCTCCTATTGACAGCCACGACAAGTTGGGACGTCAGACCAGTACAACTTGTGCAGGCACTTCTTTACTTTGGAATGTCTTGACAAAATGTTTAGGGTCTTTCTCTCTCTTAGTCACAACCTCTACGTTGGTTTGATATATCTATTCGGTGTCCTATCCTGGGACAACTCTTTTAGAGCACTGTACTCTTCTTTACTTGCATTTTTCTTAATTTTTCCTTCCTTTCCTTCCTTGGGCTATTCTACTTTTTATATCTCTTTCACTTCTATTGTTATTTATAATTCAACTTTCTAGCTAATAAAACTCCGCTACTCTAAATTTCACCTCTACTGCTATTCTGTTTAGTACATCTCATTATCTTTGTTTTAGTGTTGTTGATTTTCGTTTCTTTAATTTGATTTAGTCTTATTTCTGAGTTATTATCGTTTTCTGCTCTAATATAACTATATTATATGCATACCTCAGTATTTCAATTTTTTCCGTTTGAATTACATGTATTTTTTCTACTTCTTTGATTTACTATATACAAGTTTAATAAAACAGGTGATCAACACATCTCTGACTTATACCCTCACCAATTTTAAATTATGTTTCCTCGTGTGATTTGTAATCATCCACTTCTCTTTGTGATTATTCTTGCTTCCTGTAAAATCTTAAACGATGCATTTCAATCCATATTATCAAGAGCCATATCTACAAAGCCTAAGATTGTGTGTTTTTCATCTACATTTATCCTTTTGTCTAATATTAACTTTAGCGCAAGAAATGCTTTCGTAACTAGTTTTTCTAAATTCACACTGATCGGCTGCTAATCTCTCCTCTATTTTATTCTGTATCTTGTTACATATTATTTTTGATCAATAGCTCGGCAACTAACGGTTCTAAAATTTTTGCGTTCTTTCGAGCTTGTTTTCGTCGGAGGTCTTGAATCTCCTCTGCAAAATCTGAGGGTAGTTCTCCTTCGTGCATATTGTTTATCAGTTTAATGTGTTTTGTATTGTTTCACTCCATACTTATAAAATTTTGTTGAAAATTGATCGTTTACCAGCGGTAGCGCTCTTTACAATTTCATTTATAGTATTTTGTATTTTTCTTTTTGACCCTCTACCAGATTGGCTAAATTCTGTTAAGCACAAGTTTTTCTGTATATGATTTCCATCTACCTGTTACATCTTTAATTGGTAGCTTTTCATTACAGCACTCTTGTAGAAGTTCTTAATTTCTTGATAGGCTATGCAGATTTGTCATTGCTTGGTGCTGATTTTATCTCCACATAATTACCCTGACTCCTTGCTGGCTAGCCTGCTTACACAATCTAATCTTATTCCTAAGTTTCCCTCTATTTTTGCTTATAGCTTTCTCCGTTGTAACACTTTGATATTTGCATCTTTCTTCTAGTAAGCATAAGCTTTCCTGCATTATCCATTTATTCTTAGCTACACTTTGTTCCTAATATAATATGTACTTCATGTAATACTATTTCCATAAAGAACCTTTTACAATTTAGCCTACTTTTATATTCCTTATTTTGATGGTTTCATTGATTTATTTTTAATTCGGACACACTGTTTTTCCTATTTTCTTTAACTTTAAATCACTTTTTGCTGCTATTAAATTGTGGTTGCTATACCTGTACCTGCATAACTTTTATACTATTGTACTTGGTTTTTGAAAACATTACTACTTTTATAGTCTATATGAAATTAATCTATATCACCAGGCACTTTTCACGTGTATAACCGGCACTTATGACCTCATACATAGTACTAATCACAATTGATTAGTTTCTGATACCGAATTCGATAAGTTTATCACTTTCTGCATTTCTTACTCGTAAACCATGATCACATACTACTTTTCCCTTTCGACCTTGATCCTAAATTCTGTGACCAAAAGTCCCATTCTGTCGGTCGTCTCACTTCGGTAAGTTTTACTCTAGTTTTAACCCAACCATTTCTAATTTCATTACCCTCAAAAAAAAAATCAAATGTTCAGAGGTCCGATTCGTAGAATATTCTTCTTGTTCTTCTTTTTTTTCTCTCTTTAGTAGTGACTTTTTATTCCTCCCGGAATCCGAATAGAGTCGGTCTACTGAAGTAAGGTGGGATTGTGGGTTCTATTTATACCCATCAGCAGTGTATGCATGTTACAAGTCACCTTCATGTTTGTTTTTATTTTTTAAAAATGTGTGTGGTTTTCCGTTGTCTTTCACTAAAAGGAGCAAAAGGATTTTTCAATGGATACTAGGGATGGTGAGTCTTAGGACAGGCAGGGAAACTCTGGTCGCAGATGGGTAACCTACTAGTAGGCTTATTTTTGACTTTGGTAGGTATATATAAATTTAAGAATTTCTGTCGCAGGAATCTAAATAACCATTTTTGCCTAACGCAAAACAAAAAACCTCCGAGTCGATCTCTGTTCTGACAGTGCAGTAGTTTATTCATTTCATTTTCACATGAATAACCATTCACCCATTTTGCATGAACACTAAAGAGGCCAATAGCAACTAATTGGCATGAGTTGTTTCGTTGCAAAGAAATTGAGAAAAAATTTTTGTTCATATTATTATTTGGTTGTCTTAAGTGAAATAGGTTTGGTTAATTTTCATGAAGTAAGGGATAATGAACTCTATTGTTTGTACGGGATTAGTCAACAAGAACTGGGTAAAGTAGACCCGAAAACAAGAAAGAAATTTTGCGTTATTTACAAATGAAAACGAAGACTTAAGGCATTTTGACTTCTGATTTTCCCCCCAGAGGATACCGAAAATGAACGAAACAACTTAATTTCAAATTTCATGCCTGATGACACATATTTGCGTGTTCAATTTAAATAATTTATAGAGACAAACATATTGTTTGTAATATGGATTGCTTTAATGATTGAGAGCAAGGTCTGGTCAAACGTCAGAATAAATAGGACGTTGCATTTTTTAGTGACAACCATAAGAATTGGTTTAAAGATTGCTCTTTGGAAGTACATTAATTTATAGTATGCCAATGGTTATGCGGGTTTGAAGGGGTACAGAAATTTATCTCGTGGATTTTTCACTAATTCCAAAATTAATCAAAATTTCAGAAATAGCGGAACACTTTCTCTTAATAAAATGCGGCCGACCTTTTGCTTTATTTATAAAACTGCCCATAAAGTTTTACCGATAGCAACTCGTCATAGCAAGCTTTTCTGAGGTCATTTTAATTATAGCTATACTCAATCGCAATTCTATTTTATTAGATGTACTCTGTGAACATTAATTTCTTAACAAATAATTACTCATGGATGGGTAAGTGGAACAGAATATTATCAAGCAAGATAAGTATGACGCCGCCGGCTTAGAGATATGTGAAGAATTTCCGGTCTTGATTTCCTGCAACAAATGACCACAAATAGAAAAGATTGCCGAGTAATAAACAAGTTGAACCATGATAACTTCCTAATTCAATCCACAAAACTGAATAATAGATTTGAATTTCTTAGGAATTTGCGAAAGTAGTTTATTATTTACCGCACATTATTATCGTGTCTCGGCTACTAGGTTGGTTAGTCATCAATATGTGCAGTGTCTTTATTTTAGTTGGACATTAGACCTGAAAAACTAGTTTAGCAAAGATAGCAATACATTTACTATAAATTACATATTTCTGTGGAAAACAACAAGAAAAAATTAATATGAGACACACTAATAATTTGCACATAAAACATTTAATTTTACACGTAAGTCACAATGGCGTTTATTGAAAAATCAACAGTAAAAACAAATGCAGAGGTGTAGACAATAAGAAAGATTTTAAACTACAGTACGATAAAAAAAATTATCCAAAACGTGATCAAAAATTTCTCTCCTATTTTCCAAACATAAGGCAGACCCGATCAACAAATAAAAACGAAGTTTTAGAAATAAAAGTTTCTAGGGCATTTGAGTAGTTTGTTACGAAGATATGCCACATCCATGCGTGTGTGTGAAGAACATACTACAAATAGCAAACATTTTGATACAGGTGTTGCGCCTTAAAGAACAATTTCATTTGCTTGGTGTCAACTTCACTGTCACTATCACGTTATAGAATTTTTTGCGTTTTGTTGCGCCAGAATTTCGCCCCAATGCGCCAACAATTCCAATTCCTAACATAAAAAAACAAGGGACCTGAAGGCATTTACCTTGGTCGGCGGCCACTGTACTGTCGGTGCGCATCAGTCACTCAATTAGTTCAAAACATCATGGTAGTTCTGTTACGCCTAAAATGTGTCCAAATGAGTTCAAAATTTCGAATCCAACTGAAAAAACAAAAGTAACTAATTTATTTAATTGGGCTCACTTCACACGAAATCAGCATCAAATGCATTGAAATATTAAATTACTTATTTCAAAATATCCTTGTACTATTTTGTACGTTCAAATTTTACTTACTAAAGTTTTGAATCAGGCTGAATTTTTGAAAATGCCCTTGACAGCCAAATTATTGTTCTGCCAAGGGGTCATTTTCAAAAATTCAGCCTATCGATTTTTATCCGCATACACCTAGAAATACGACAGAAAAACAATTAGAACGAAAATAATACACCAAAAAAGGTTCAGCGCCAGAAAACGAGATTTCTTCCGCTCGGGCGCTGTAACTTATTTTGTATAATTTTCTTTGTTCTAATTCTTTTGTATTGTGTTCCTGTGGGTGTAGACGAAAATGAACAGGCTATATTTTTGAAAAATGTTTTATTTTAGTGTCTGCATGTATGTTTGCCTGTTGCATACATTTTTGTGGAATATTTTCTTCCTTGCGGGCGTTGTAAATTTTTTTCTGTATGCAATTTTCAAGTGAAAAAGAAATGATGTATTTTGAAACAAAACTATACTTTCAAACCTAATTAACACACGTTACAATATGTTTTGACATAAACCCAGTTAATAAAGGTAGACTTCAAGATTATAAGAAGGAAGCGTAGTAAGCTATTCGATGAGTAAGTTCGAAGATTGAGATTGATAAATTGCTGTTATCTGTAATGAGAAACCGAGATAAGGTGTCGTTGCTAGTTGAAAATAATATGATCACGTGGAGCTATGATAGCGTTCAGACAATTACTTGCGTCAGCAAGTGTACTTCAATGTCGAGTTAAGGATTATGAGCCTTTATCGGTACCTGCCGAAATTGAAAATATAAACAACGTAAATCATAGACTCATTTTCATAGCTAGACCTTTGGATTCTGAATACATTTGAACAAATCTGTATGTTATCCTGTTTTTTGGTGGTAGTACTAGCATAACCGACACTTGCGTACAAGGTGCGTCTAACCGGCAAATATAAATGTTGTCCATTTTGTGATGGTTTAGTGCATTGTTTTCACCTTAGCCACGGGCGGTTATGTATAGGAAATGTTCCAACAAGGTGGTCCACGGTAAACGGATGGCTTAAAATAATATAGTCTCCATCAAGCTTTAGCTTTGTATATTTTTATTGAACTGAGGGTATGACATGCAACTGTTAATGTGTGGAAAATTACGTCACTCAAACGATAACAGTTTTCACGATCACAGGTTTACAGCCGTTTAAAATTCACTTTCACTCTCCACCACTTTCTTGCTGATTTGTTTGATTTGGCGGTTATTGTGGTGTTCGATTCATGCAGAGAACGTTTATAAATCAGTGTGTTCCTTTGAAATGCTTAATCATCCAATTGAAACCTTAATGAGTAGCGTCATTACGCAGCTGTCTACATCTCTACATCCGATAATCGTCACAAAGCTGTGAGTACATTCCACTGTTGAAAATATACAAAAAATAAATGCAGACGAAAACAAAAAAAAATAAAACAACCATTGAGAAAGGAGTATTACACAACCGGTAACTTCGAAGGTGTTGAATCTACTGTATCTGAAAGTGATAGTGACTAAGAACGATATACAAATATTTAGCAAAATTGAAGAAGAGAATGATAAAGAAGAACTAATTGACATAATGAAAGGGTATTCAAAGCCTAGAGTGTGTGTAACTACAGAAAAAAATAAATCTGTAACAAAAAAATATATTAGACAACTTTTGAGTTTGGATGAAAAAGAAATTATTTTTTTTAAGGAATAGGACATGGTAGAAAGAGGATGAGGGTTAGTATAGAAGTCGATTGAAGCGAATTTTACAACGTATACAATTCTCAATAAATAGTAATTAATCAGCTAATGGTCGCTGCGCAGATTCAAATATCAACATAACTTTTCTCAGGAAGATCTAAAAATTACAAAAAAATACCATAAATTAGAGCAAGGTTTTTTTCGTCAAAGTAAACAACTGCATCATAATCTAAAGTTTCTTACGAAATTATCCCAAAAATATTTTTTTGTACATAACAGCAATGATAACAACACAAACAAATAAAAAATACATAAACATACACAGTTTGAGCTTCCAGATGATAGCCCAAGATTCCTTCAGTATGTAGGCCGTAGCTTGCAGTGCAAAAAGTGTAACTGCCTGATTTCAAAGCAACTGGTAAGTGTCTGTATTAGCAAAATTCCATATTCAGTTCTTTATCCCTTACAGAATATAAAAACTATTATTTTGTAAATGACAGCTCTGGAGACCATGAACATGCATAACATTTTTCGTTAATACAAAAATATAAAACAATTACACAACAATATTATAGATTCTGGGCTTTCAGGTGATATCTCGAAAACCCTTTCCGTATGTTTTGGCTTCAGTGCCAGAACCACATCAACGTGGCAGAGTATCTTTGAGTTATAAATAGTCTGTGCAGAGAAATATTAAACAATTTTTCTTCTGAAGTCTACAACTGAATCCTAATATATAGTTTCTTCACAGTTAGCCAAAAATATCCTTCTTCTTGGCGGATCAAAAGCAACAAAAATCGCATAAAGACTTTTTGAATCGGCCAAAGTTTCAATCTATACCGTTGGTACCAAATTCCATTTAATCTTTTTTACCTCATACACGACACATTATTGCAAATGACTATTCTGTAAAACTATAAATTACCATAATATTTTCAGGTAATAAAAAAATGAGAAACTTCCCAAAACCTCTTCAATGCGTAAGCTGTTGTGAAAGTAAACAAAATTCTAACCAAGTTAATCAAAAACAATATTGTTTCGGTAGAAAGAGGCAAAACCGATGATAATGGTATGATACTTTTTTAAACCGCTTGTAACTACTTTTGTTTATACCGGCCCCACGTTCCGGCAACAGTGTAACTGATTTTGTTTTTATATATATGTTGTGGCGTCAGTGTTACTTATTTTTCCAAATGGGCGCCAGTGAACAAAAATCTTCCAACATAGCTAGGGGTCTATTCCTGGGTAGAGCAATAAGAAATGGGGGAGGGGGAGTAGTCGAATTTTGTTTGCAAACCAAAGCTAAACTAAGCTAAATAGGCGCCACCAAGTCCTGAGATAATCACGATAATAGCAGAGCACAATTCTAAGGGCGGACGTGGAAACCCAAAGATAAAACGATCGCCTTCGTTAACAAAAACCTGTCTTATAAAAATAAGACGCAGCTCCTGTAAGAAATTGCAAAGATTAAATAAATAAAAATGTAGAACACCATTTGTGTCCTATAAAGGTATCAAAAACAAAAAATGTATATCCAATGTGATATTGGCACAAAATTATTACTCAAAAATTCTACCTTTGTGTTATCAGATTTGATCGCACTTGACCAAAATAAAAGCATCACAGTTTAACTAATTGTTTACTAAAAAAACTCTCTTTTTTAAATTTCATAACTTTTTAACAAGTAAAAAAAATTTCATCATTAACATCTATAACAAAGTCAAGGTTTTGGTTTTTTAAAACAAACAACTGCTCTTCAAACATAAACTTGATTTAAACTTTTGATTAAAAATAATTTGTAGACACAATACACTAAATCAACGCTTCTAACCTGGGCAGATCTTTTCAGGTAGATTACAGTTTCTAAATTCTTACGCAGCGTGTATTTAAATTTTCATATTTAGATTTTATAATTTATATGTAGATAAAAGCTAATCACAAAAATATGAATGTTTAGTTTAAATTCTATGACAGCTGCACGAAGCATCTGCTTTCATGACAACATCTGTCAACTGTGCAACACAAAAAAAAGTATGACGTCGAAAACATACCTTGAAATTATCTAAGGTTCAAATAGAACAAAGCTTGTAATTATATAAACCTAACTTGACAAAATTTCGTTCTACGGCTTGTAAAACCAGTTCAACAATAATTGAGAATTAAATAGATTACATGTTCGAAAACATAATAGCAAGTTTTCGTGCTTTATATGATAGTCTGTTTATCAAATTTTTACGACATTCAAAACACATGCAAGAAATTTCTTATATCTAATAACGAACCGAACTGCCTCTGTTGCTCCAAGACAAATCTGGATGGAAATTCATAATCTCCAACCAATGTTACTAGCCATTTCTAATTTGGGACGACTGCAATCAAAACCAACATCTATCATTCTTCGTTGACAAACTCTTAGTTGACGAATTCTTAGTTGACAAATTCTAAGTTGACAAATTACAAATTCTAAGTGACGCGCTAAATAAATGAAACCAAATTAAATTAGTTCGTAAAATGTATACTTTACCAACCGTTAGTAGAAGGTATCAAAATGGTTTCAGGTCTAGCACGACCTGACCTGCTTACATAAGTAATTTATCCGAAGGTCGCATGCCTCTAGCCGGGAATACATCTAGATAAAGCGGTTGCTAGCGGGCGACTAACCCGACGAAGCGATACCCGAATGATAGCGACGTTAGAGGTGGGGAATACGAAAGAAACAGCTAGAGATGTTTGACGAAGTAACTTTATGTCACACAGATATTTTTATATAAGAAGATTAATAAAGAATAAGGCACGCTTAGCGCATTATCCTCGTAATTCAATGCGAATAATTATTGCTGAAATTAAACATGTTACACGCTCAACATTTCTATCTACACTTGGCTTATATCAAAATTGGCCATACATTTGTTTTTTCATCCCTTACACAAACCTTCTTTGCAAAATGACTGCTCTGCGGGCATCTAAATTACCACAAGCTTGCTCACATAACTCAAAAAAATGTATAAAATAAAAATATTATAGATTCTGGGCTTTCGACGGTGATCCAAAATTACCCGTGAACTTTGGTTTACTATGCCAAAAACATACTTACCCACCGTCACTCGAACTGGTGAGACGACTTTGGAGTAAGTTGAGGTTTATGCTCAGAACTAATAAATGTATCTACTTGTCAAAATAAACAAACGCACTTCGTGGCTTAGTTGATTCATGTGTGACTACTAAGCCCAAAGTTCCGGGTTCGATTCCTGACACGGATTGCTTGAAAAATGTTAGGCGGGCATTTTTGACAAAAATACGCGCTCTTTCGGATGAGAGGTAAAAAGCAGGTCCCGTGCGTGTGTGTTGTCCCGCGCTTTAAATATCCCTACTTTGCTTGAAATAGCAAAGATTAGGCAAAATTCAAAAAATTTCCAGGTAAAAAACTAGCTTCCTGGTTAATGTAGTACCTTCGGGTGAAGCACTGAAAAATCAAATATAGGGTATATGCTCAGAGACGTCTCCGTAGGTTAGACAGGTTTGGGTATGACTGCCGATCTTAAGGTCTCAAATTCGATTCCCGACACGGACCGTTTAAAGATTGTTAGCCGAGCATTTTTTACAAGAATACGCCCTCGTTCGGATGAGATGTAAAATGACGGTCCCGTGTATGAGTGTTGATACACACGTTAAAGATCCCCACCTTGTTTGAGATAGCAAGGGTTCGGCAAAATTCCAAATTTCCAGGTAAAAAAAACTCTCTTCCTGACTGATGTGGAACCTTCGGGTGGAGCATTAGAAATTAATAAGTGTAGGAGTATATGCTCAGAGACGGCTCCGTGGAACAAACATGATCGCGTATGACTGCTAATCCCAAGATTCCTGATTCGATTCCCGACGCAGACCGCTTGGAAAATATTAGACCAGCATTCTTCATAAAAATACGCCTTCGTCCGATAAGAGGTCACAAGTAAGCCCCGTGCACGTGTTGTTACGCACGTTATAGATCCCTACCTTGCTGGGAGTAGCAAGTGTTCGGCAAAATTTAAAATTTCTAGAGAACAAAAAACTCGCTTCCTCGCCAATGTAATACTTTTGGGTGGAGCATTGAAAAATCCAAGATCGCGGATTCGATTCCAGACACGGACCTTTTGAAAACTCTTAGGCCAGCATTTTTCACAAAAATACCGTCTCGTTCGGATGATAGGTAAAATGTAAGTGTGTGTGTTGTTATGAACGTTAAAGATCTCTACCTTACCTGGAACAGCAAGGGTTCGTCAAAATTTAAAATAGAACATCTCAAAAGGGACAGACTCAACTGGTTGCAGAGTATAGTATACCAAAATTGGCCAAAAACTGTGTTATATGAGCATACAAAATTTGACGGAAATCAATGGTAAAAATACATTTGCCCAACATTTAACAGTAACAAAATGTTTTTCTTATTTAATAAATTCAATTCGAGTAACAAAAATGCACAGTAAATATTTGGTCATTGGCGATTCTTTAAAAAACTTTACATTAAGTGTGAAATTTGCTACAAAAGTTTGTATAACAAAGGACCGCTTCATTCACGATATATCTACAGTTTATCAATTTCAAAAGCATCTTATCAATGAAGTGAAGCATGTGCTACCCAAGTCTAGAAAGTCTAGAACATGACGTACTTCCGCGATGGTGCCAGCAACCAGAACAAAAATAAGAAAAGCCTTATTAATATGTACCAACATGAGAATGTTTTTGGCTTCATAGAGGAATAGAATTTCTTTGCATGGGAAAAACGCTTATGACGGTATAGACGGTACCGCTAAAAAGGGAGAGCACGCAAAAATTTAACAATGGCCAAATTTTTCTCTACAAGACATGGTCAAACACTGCAATGAGAAAATGATCGAAATAAAATACATTTTTGTCTATGTCGAAGAAATTAAACAAACTGAAGCTAAACTAACAAAAAGATTTGAACTTTCCTCGCCTGTGATATTGTCTCGTTCCTATGAATGACAATCAAATCAGATGTTACAGCACATCAACAATGTTGCATGCATTTATGTAGATCAGTGGTGGCTTGGCATAGTAAATGACAAGAGCAATCAAAATAACGATCTACTACTTCACTTTTTCCATCCACATGGCCTAGAAACTGCCTTCCAGGCATTTAAAAGCAGGGTTGGCAAAAACCACTTTATTTTGATAAAAACTAGGCCAGTGGTCAAAACTGGTTTAAACCGCCAAAAGTGATTTAAACCACCCTTAAAAGTTTATAACTTCTGTGTACCAGAATTAAATTTCTACCTTTGACTATTTTATTAATAGTGTCTATCTTTTTAAATGAAAGGGTATTAGGCGACAATCTTATTTGCATTTTATTGATTCTTACAAGTTGCTTCCCCTGTTATATTGAGTTTATGAATTGCACAGTGTTTTATTATTGTTAGTTAAAGATTACTAAGCAAAGTGAGCAGAAGCAGAGTCGAGAGCATTTAATAATAACATTGTAAGTACCCAATTAGTTATTACTTTATTATAAAATTTGGTTCATTTTAGTTTTATATCAGGAATGGAGATGCATAAAACTTCAATTATCTGGGTAGTAGTTTTACTTTTGGTTGACCATAAATTGATTGCTTTTGTAGCTTTTTTTAACTCATCCCATTCAATGATTGAATTAAACCTTAATTACAACAGAATTAGAGAGTAAAGTAGGGTTGTGTGGCTTATACTTTATTTAGTTTGTGCTTTTAAATTTTTTTGTGCGTTTTTAAAGTTTCAACTAATTACAGCAGGAAGTTGTAAACATTAAGGTTCACTAAGTGCTTCGTAAATATTAACAGTTGGGTAATTATTTTAGGAAAAGGAAAATATTCACTAATTCATTATGAATACTCAAAGCCATGGCCAGAGCAGTCCAACTACGAGTACGAGTAGCAGTAATCCTAATAGTAAGTCGAACCATGATGGAAGAGGTCGAAGGGGCGATCGCCATAAAGACCCAATGGGCTTACTATAGAGAGAAAACCGGCGAAAACAGACAGCACTGGTAATGTAATTGGTCAAATTTGCAAACAATGTAACAAGCAAGTTAGCTCCAAACCACTGCGACTACGAATGCATAAAAATAAGTTGTAAAACACTTCTGCTAATGATTTTGATTCAGATTCGAGCACCTATATTGCTTCGGATAATAAGAATGAAACAAGTCCATTAGCTAAAGTTTGCAGTAGCAAAGTACTTGTTCAAGCAAAAGTAAGCAGCTTTTTAATTAAAACTACAAACCAAGATAAAAACATATTGACAGTAGGAACGACGGCGGGTACCCGGGTATGTACCCGATAACGCAATACCCGGGACGAAATTTTGATACCCAATAAATAACCGAATCCCCTTTAAATACCCGAAACTCGATAAATACCCAATACCCGCTAAATACCCGATACTCGCTAAATACCCGACACCCGCTAAATACCCGAAACCCGATTAATACCCGATAAATACCTGTTACCCGAAACCCGACAAATGAAACGAAATGCCTAGTACTTTTTTAGTTTTACTTTATAATAAAAACGTAACAAAGAATGTTTAAGTACGTACCTACGTGATTTATTTTATATGCACTTTGAACACTAGTGAAAAATTATGATACTTTATTAACTGCGGTTGAGTTAAACGTTTAAACAAAATCGTTTAAAAAGTACAGCCCTTTTATACAATTAATATTTAATTACCATTTCAGGGCCGGATTATTATTGAAATCATAACCTACATGAAGCAACCATGGACGAATACGATTTATTTTTGAGGGAACCAACTTTAGCTCCTAGTAAGGACCTACTAAAGTGGCGGAAGGACCACAAAACGAAATATCCCAGTGTAGCCGACTTGTCAATGAAATATTTGGCAATTCCAGCCACATCTGTGGCAAGTGAAAGATACTTTTCGGCAGTTGGGCGTATAATATCGAAACACCGAGCTCGGCTTAGTCCCGAAACTTCGGAAACCATTATATTTGTTAATAGAAATTATGATTACATTAATTAAATACAAAAATAAAATATAAATAAAAATGTGTAATACAGTTTTATTTTAAATGTAGTGTCTATGTCTATACGACATTATGAGTTCTATGTTATGCACATGCAAACAATATACAAAAAGCAATTTACATTTACGTTTAACTGGTAATTCTTGGATAACGGGTAATTATTGGGTATCGTGTAATTATGGGGTTTCGGGTAATTATCAGGTATTTATCGAGTATCGGGTAATTATCGGGTATCGGGTAATTATCGGGTATCGGATAATTATCGGGTATCGGGCAATTATCGGGTAATTATCGGGTAATTATCTGTTATCGGGTAATTATCTGTTATCGGCTAATTATCGAGTATCGGCTAATTATCGGGTATTGGGTAGGTATCGGGTATCGGGTGATTATTGGGTGTTAATTTCAGGTACCCGGGTACGAAAATTATCGAGTATCGTCATTCCTAATTGACAGTGCTATTGCCAAGTACTTTTATGCTTGTAATGTATACCATTTGTGCATGCAGAAAAATATTACTCTAAACAGATGATTGATTATGACTAACCGGGATATGTTGCTTCTCACTTACTCGAGACTATCAACGAAGACGTAACCATAGAAGCAGAGAAATTGCTAAGAAGTAAAACAGTGACACTGATGCAAGACGAAAGGTCAAATGTGTATAATGATTCCATCACTGCCATCAGATGGAAATAGCTTTAGAAGCTATTAAAAAATGTGAATCAAAATATAGCTGTCAAGTTAAAAGTTTTGTAAGTGAAAACGAGAAGAAATGAGAAACATGCGAGAGAAACTTAAAAACAGGAAGATTACAGCATGATTTAGAAAGTGATGATGAGATCGAAGATAATGGAAACCCGTTTTTATTTCATATGGTTGTGCATCCCATTATCTGAATCTCTTAAGGCAGAATATATGCGAAACAAAAATCATTTCTTCGATTCTTAGTCAAGTTGTGCTATCAAAATACTTTCAAAACCACCACGTCCCAAAGGGTCTTCTAAAAAACTACGAAGGTTCATCGGAACCTCAAATTCCAGGTGATACTAGATGGAACAGTCAAATTGCTTGCTTAGGAGTGTTTCTCAAAAACAGAGAATTTTATATCAAAATATCTCTTGAATATGAAAACGAAATAAGACAATCAAATTTCAAAAATAATTCCTAGTATAGCAATTTATAAAAAGGTTAAACACTTACAGCAACAACTAAAGTAAATTAGTTGCACTTGATCGATTGCAAGCTGTTAATGCTTCTTTCGCAAACACATTAGAGGAATGGCTGAATCTTCTATCCAGTGTGAATTTAGAACCATATGCAAAATTTTTACATAATAGATTTAATGATTCGATTTCCCTTACCCATATTGTAGCACATATGTTGCACCCAATTTATAGGGGAAGAAAATTAGCTTTCGAACAAAAGGAGAATGCAAGAATGGGAGCGAACACTGAAGTAAATGCAGAGTTTTTACCACTAGTGGTAAAATTTAACCTGCAGATGAGCCCATTTCCTAAATTGTTTTTTACTGGTAAAGTAGTATAAAAGAAACATTAACTCCAATTAAATTTTGGGAAGCATTGCATCATGCAAATATAAATCCAAGTTTTGTAAAGTTTGTGACACATCTTTTTAGATGTGTTGTTTCATCTGCATCAATCGAGAGATTGTTTTCAAACCTTCATTTTCTTTCAATCAAAGCTAAGAAACAGATTGGGGACAGAAATTTGTGGAAAATTAGTTAATGTATATAAAATGCTTAATTACATTCATAAAGATGGATTGTCAACTTTATGATTAAGATTTACTTGCTTAATCTTACCTAAAACTATAAAGTAGAATTTTTTTATTACAAATTATTATCGTCACTGTTTCAATCAGTTAGATATCATTTGTTGCCTGGGGCTACGGTAGCTAGGATGCATTTGCTACATACTGTTGTGCTTTTTATTGATATCGAAATAAACTACTGTTTAATTTGAGTATGATATTAATTTCTTCCACTGGTCAAAACTTGATTTCTTCCGGGACAGTTTAAACCGCACGGTTAAAACCATGCTGCTTTAAATTTGCCAACCCTGTCTAAAAGACATGGTGTGGGTTCCAGTAAGTAAAGTTGTGAGAAAGATTATCCCTACAGAACTAACAACGGTTTTTGGCAGAACGCACAACATAACAGAAAAACTATGCACCGAAATTTCTACATTTCCATACTTTGGGCAAATTATAAAATTGTAATGCTTACTGACGAAATATACATATACAACTTTTTTGTGTGAAACAAACAATTTCGAGAAAATGTATTTTAAATAAAAATAATAAATATTCTTGTTACTGATGAATTGAATCGATAAAAAAAGTCCTTTCAGGTCAATCCATTTCAAATGGTCAAGAAAAAAATAATCTGGTTGCTTGACCATTTTAAAAAAAATGGATATTTTTACCACCAATTACATATGGAATCAGTAGCTCAAAACAATTTTTAAAACCGTCATTGAAAACAACTGTTTTCATTTTTCAAGAGGCCGCTTTTGAGGGTAATTTTTTAGCACATAACATAAAGATACTGTAAAAATTTTAAGCTGTATATCCGAGTACTTTGGTAGCTATGAATTTTTGAAAATGGTCCTTTTTGCGCCTATTTAGCAATGCGTAAACTTGAATAATTCATTAAAATTTTATTATTTGTGGACTTTTTACTTTTAATAACTCTTTTTAAAACTTTTTATCTACATCCAGTACAACACAAAATATTGTAGTTCTATTTATAATTAGAATCTAGGCCTACTCTTATTAAATTTTTATTATTTTGTTTATTGAAAAAAATACTTAATAGTATAAAGACAAAAAAAACATGCATAGTATGAGGTTCAAGTCAATTCTAAGTAACTCCCACTGGCAAGAAATCAACGAGTTAGCAACTGTAGCTTTCAGTTGTGACAAGTTGCAAGCGATTAGTACTTTGTAATTTGAATGAACTCTTATGTTGCTTTTAAGGCCGCTAACCTGGATTGTAAAATTGTAAGATCCAAGTTTTGCTTTTTACGTCCAAAATGGTGTATTTTAGTAGGAGCATCAGGGACGCACAATGTATGTGTATTTATATATCATCAGAATGTAAAGCTAGTGATCGATGGAGCAAAACTTAATGTTTCTCACAAAGATCTGATGGAACTGGTTGTTTGTGACATAAATAACCATGATTGCATGATGAATATTTAAACTAAATGTCCAGGTACACAAACATTACTTGACATGTTCAACGAATCAGAGGAAGAAGATTGTTTGTCTGAAAACATGGAATTCAAGCATTGGGTAAATACTGACAGGTCAGAAATGATAACAGTAATCATAAGTCGAGATGAATTCTTTGAATGTTTGGTGGACCAGCTACAAAATCTCAAAAGTCATCATTTTGTGTCAAAAGTTCAAAGTAAAGCTTTGAAAACCATTAAACAAAATCTTATAAATACTGAATGTGTGATATTAGCAGATTTCTCTGAAAACGTCACATTTATGGTTCAGGATGAAATTCAAGGATACCATTGAGTAAACGACCAAGCCACAGTACACCCTTTTGTTGTGTATTTAAAAGATGGTGATTCAGTTAAAAGCCACAGCATGTGCGTTTTGAGCGACTGCAGAAAACACAGTACAACAACTTTTCATGCTTTTCAATCCAAAGTCATTGAAAAGATCAAACACCTCAAACCTGAAATAAAAAAATGCATTTATTTTTCAGAAGGAAGTGCAAGTCCATACAAAAATAAAAAGAATTTTGTCAACATCTGTTATCACGAAAGAGACTTTGGTCTGGAGGGAGAATGGCATTTTTGCGCCATGTCAGGGGAAAATGCGTGTGATGGTGTTGGTGGGACCACAAAACGGGAAGTGACACGAGCTAGGTTACAAAGAACGATACAAAATCAAATTCTTGATATTGATAAGATGTTCAACTTCTGCCAAAATCACATCAAAAATATTTCTTATTTTCTCGTCAAACAAACGAAGCAAAAGTAAGAGAGAGATTCGACCAGTGCAGACGAATAGTTGGCACAAGACATTTTCACAAATTTCAAGCTATATCTGAAACTCACTTGAGATGTTACCTCACATCAGAATAAGTCAAGTTTGAAGATCATGTAACAACATCTATTGTTAATATTGCACTGGAAATTCACGATACGATTGCCTGTATTTATGAAGGTCACAGTGGTGGATTGGAGAGGTTATGGAGATAAGTTTAGAGCATAATGATATTAATGTGCTTTTCTACCACCCACCTGGACCTAGAACTTCTTTCAAAAAGTCATCCAGTGATAAGATTTGGGTGCCTCTTCAAAATGTTTTAAGAAAATTAAGTGTTTTGGAGCTTACAACATCCACTGGTCGATCACACAATATCTCTCCGGGGCGTTGCGAAGAAATCGGTGAATTGCTCAATGGACGCAAACAAAAGAGAAAGTGCAAAGTCATTCTCAAAAAACAAATGATTCAGTAAGTTGCCAGTTAGTCTAGAATTCAACCTAAAAAGTCTTTTATTAAAATAAAAGAACAGTAATAAGGACAATTCGTGAAAGTTTGAATTTGAATTTTTAACTCATCGAATTTAATTATTAATGGAGTTTTTCAATCATGGACTTTATATGATGTAAGTATATAGTTTGAATATTATAAAAGCTTGCTATTTTTGTATATATTTTAAATTGTAAATATATATATACCTAGTTATATAATAATGAACATTAAGCCAAGCGTTATTTATTCCAGATGTTTCATTAGCTATTTTTACCTACTTTTCAAAAATTCGTAACTACCAAAGTACTAAAATATACACGTTGAAATTTTTATAGTAGTTTTATGTTGCATCTAAGCATAACATATAAAAAAATTAGATTTTTATCAAGTCCCCCACCAGAGATATTAAAGTCTAAAGTTAACAAAAATTTCAAAAATTTGAAGTTTAAAAATTTATAAAAAAAGGTAACAAATATCAGTGTTAAGAGTACTTTTAATACAAGCTACTAAGGTTTATTATAATGCCAAAAATCAACTTTGATATACATCCCCTTGTCCCTCAAAAGCTGCCTCTTGAGAAATGAAAACAGTTGTTTTCAATAGCAGTTTCCAAGTGTTGGACTTCAAAATAGTCTAATAGTGAAGAGGACATAAAAGATAGAGCAGACTGTAAGGAAAACAATGGTGTTTTAATTATTAGTTTATGACGTACCAGTCCTGAGAAAATGAGTTTTCCGTAGGAGCTTACAAATTCAAAAATCAGCATGCGCCGTGAAACAAAGATGGCAGCCATTTTCAAACGGTTGCCTCTAAAAAATTTTTAAAAATTGTTTTGAGCTACTGATTCCATATGTAATTGATGGCAAAAATATCAATTTTTTCTAAAATGGTCAAGCAACCACTTTTGGACTACTTGATATGGATTGACCCTTAATCATTTAAATTACAAGTTGACTTTTAACAGTAATTACTGTAAAATTTTGTGTGTGTATAACGTAATTTTGGGTCAACTTTGTTCCACTACAACTCTAAAACTAGTTGAGTTTCAATAACAAAATCATAAGTTTATACTATATAGAGGTGTTATCTGTATCAAATTTCATATTTTTTTACTCGGTCTCTTTTCAGATATTCTACATTAAACATTGACAAATTACGCTATTTTGGATATTCACGAAAATTATATAAAAGAAGAACCAGGTTACAAACTTTGAAGCTTCTACAGCAAGTAGTCCTATGATAAATCTATACAAAGAAAAAACTTAAAGGATCTTTTTAATAATTTTGCAGCACTGAAAGTCCCGTTTATGTAAATTTTCATATTATACCTGGTTGTAGAGTAGGATGTATTTGCGCAAACTTATTTTTAGGCAAAAAACGGTTCCGAAACGTACCTAAAAAGTACGAGTATTAAAAATTATCTTACTGTAGGTTTGAACTCAACTAGTATTAGATAGTTACAGGTAAAAAAATTAGGAAGATCAAAAATGTTGAGCGACAAATTTTTGTTCGGTATGAATGATATCAAATGGATTGGCCGAGCTACAAAGTTAGCCAAAAACAATTTTTCGTAGAGAAGGGTAATTAAAATCGTTCATTTTTATAACGCTTAAAGAAGCCAAATCTAACTACAGGTTTAAATTCCAGGAACAACATCAACATTAATGACTTTCAGAAAAAAGCTAGCAGTGTTTGTTTTTAACCTAACCTAACTTAACTTACAAGAAGCAATAGAAATATTAAATTTAGGTACCGAAAATAGCAAATTCCCAGGAAATATTAGGTGATTACTGTAATAGAAATATTGTAACATATTCATGCGTCAAATTCTTTTAAAAACCATTCAAATGCAATTATTTGTAATATCCATTAGAAATTAAACTAGAACACTGTATATATGGTAGCATAAGGTATTAAATCCCATTAGTTTTCATTTTCAAATCAAAATAAAATGGAACTAAAATAGTAGCTAACTCATTTTGTAATAAACTGCACAACCTGTGACGTACTTTCGGGTTTAGTTTTATCTAAGGAATTTATACAAAAAACTGATATTCACACCACGTAACAGATATACGATATAGATCCGACTACTGTTGTCTTGTCTTGATAAAAGGACCCAAGAAAACATTGATACTGTGGTAAATCTTAAACCAATTCAAAATAGGTCCAAAACAGTTTAGTCTGTTTGCCTAAAAACCTATTCAGAAACGAATGAACAAGGAAGGTATAGAAAAAGTGAACGTACATCCAATAATATGGAGTGCATAGAATATTTAAACTTTGGAGCTCTGAGGTACAGGTTGTCAGAGCAACAAATATTTGATTAGTAGTTATCTACGTAAACGGTTCGGTAATTATAATCCGAATACTGAAAACTAATCCTAATTTAAACACCAACAAAACGTGAAATAAACTAGATTCTGGTACATTAACTACCTACGGTAATCCCCGATTTCTATACGCCAGAGTTTATTATTTCCCAAGGAGTTTTACGTAACGCATTTGAATCTGAATTTATCCACATAAAGAAACCCCAGACTTCCTGGAACAAATACAAATAACAACAACCTACACAATGTCACACGGACACGTGCCTTAAAAATAAAGACAATGTTAGGCGGAAGTCATGTTTACATTATAGATACAGGTTTTAGTGTTTTACTCACCAAGGCCATAATCCAGGAAATACGTTAACTTTCAAAGGTTGTAAGCAACAAGTTAAACGGACAAACAAAGTACAGACAGGTTCAGTTAGTAACTCACAAAAAAGATACATGCGGAGCTGTTTAATTATATTAAACTGCAAGTTTGTTTCTAGCTCAAGTATCTGAAACCCGCAAGATTATTTCCGGCTTAGGTCCGTAAAAAGCACGACCTTCAAATGAACCGGATAAGCGAGTTTATATTTCACAATTCCTGAGTATCACAGTGAATCCCAGAGATTATTTTACAATATAAAATTTCCCACAGAAAAAGGCCTTATGATTTTTTTATTTAAGTTATTACATATGTAATAAAATCTGTAATTTACCTGTTTTAAGTCGTATATAATCCGATAATACAATCAAACACACAATAAATATCCAATTGCACAAACACACGTTTTTAAATAGGAAGTAAAACACTAGGAAGCAAAGATTACGTTATTCCGCAAATAAACAGAAGCAGTAACTGTGGGCTATCACAACGACTGCCACCTTACCACTACGTCTACGACGTTCTGATTCCGCACTTCGTTATTGTTTGCGTTCAACTTCTCTCTCTGCGGTGTGTGCGGGAGTAGGTTACGCGCAACAGAGAGAGAGAAAAGAGGTGGGAATCAAACCACTGAAGATCCCTATGTTGCCATGTGTGCTATGTCCGGATCTACACTTGTAGAATGTTGAAAATACATATTTCAAGATGCGCTGCTGTGAGTTAACTTCCTAAGTAAATGGTTTGATAATAGGATGGGCGTATCTACGAATTGAAACACGAAATAGAATAAGAACAAATTATACTTGCCGAGTACTAATAAAGTTAATGCTGGCCATAGCTGGTGCGTTCACATTCAGGTATTTTAATTTTGGCTACGAGTAAAATGAGTGGTAATAATGCAACAGAGAGCGAAAGGTCGATTTTAAATGCTTGTTAAATAATTTATTAAGTGGAACAGTAGGAAGTGCCGTAAAGTAATAGGTCGACTATTACAGAATCGGTTTTGTAATATATGGGTTTAATTGCAACGTGTAGGCTATTAATTTTAAGAACGGTTTCCGAATGTGCATTGGTTGAGTAATAAATAAATAGTAGTGTTGAAGTTGAAGATACACAATATATCTACAGTCTTCTGGGTCAGGGGTGAATACGCTGAATCGTTTGTTATATACAGATGTTGGGCGTTGTAGATGAAATACCTAAAGAGTTCTACTTGTACACAACCCGATTCAACGGTTTAACGATTCATACCCAATCAAAATGATTTGTAGATAACCCAGCCTTGCTTTTAAGCAATCTTAGACGCCACGACCCCATGGGGATGCTAGAAAAATGGACCACTCAGTGACGGACTAAGGCTAAAGCGGGTCCTAGGCAACATTGTAATTCCGCGCCTATTTTTTAGTCATGACACATACTTTGCGTTTGGAAGTTTGGTCTTAAAGCATATAGTTATGTAGTTCTATTTATTTATCGGATTCCAAAAAAAAAGGAAAAAAGTAATGTACATGTACAAAAATTAAATAAACATAATTTATTAAAACAAACAATAATACTTAAACAAATATACCCAGATTGATTAGTTATATTGCTTTTTCTCACTTTTAATTCTGCCACTCGTCAATTAGTTTGTCATAATTAATAGAGTTATTTATTAACTCTTTTTCTATATAAAGTTGGCCTAATGTGGATTTTAAAATTTTTATTCTGACCATTACTGAGAATTGATCTTTCACGGCTTGCATTGCTTATTGGAAGGGTTAAAAAACTTCTCAGAATTATGTTTAAATTATGGAATGTTGCAATAATATTATTTTCCTGAATAATGTTACATGCCAAAATGGCATGTAGCATGTTTTAGTTTTAGTAATAATTTATAAGGTAATTCCCGCGTTTTTTAAAATTAATAACATTAACTTCCGTCGTCGCTGATAGTCGCGTCTGCGCAGAGTGAATGCGGGGATGTGCGAGTGTCAAAAGCGGGGATTAAATTACGAGCCCTCGACCAAGCAATATCTATCTTGGGGTGCTGAGTCTTTTCTTTTTTAGGCATGTAGGTTGCTTTTAATCTTGCTTTATGTCATTCCTCTACCTGGTGTTCCTTCATCCCCTACGAGCATAGAACACACCGGAAGAGCGGATGTAATCTGATTTAACTAGGCGTGAATTGAACCCATCCTGCAAAACATCGTGGGACCCTGAGAATGTAAGTACTTTGTTTTGTTTTAAATTGTGCTTGCAAATTGACTTAAAAAGCGGTTGCATCACTTTTAAAACATGTGCGGTATAAGTTACAATTGGCAGGAATTATATCGCAAGTATAACATTTGCGCGGTATAACGGTTGTCCAAGTGTAACAATGGCGCTCTTACACGTGTTTGTTGAAAATTAGAATCCGTTGTGTGTAACTTCTGTTGTAACTTGATATTAGCTTTGAAAATAGATAATGTTTTTTTCACGCAATTATATCTAACATAATTAATAATGTTTAGTTTCTAGTGAGTTTTGATAGTTAATATGGCAACCTTTAAAGTTTGGTTCCTCAGTTATTTTTATTTGTTTTGGTTGGCTGCATTAAAAGAAGCATTAAATGTCAATTTAACTGGTTGAAATTATCTTGTTTGTTTATTTTCACTAACCTTAAAAATGAAGTTTCAGGTTTAGTGCAATTTACTTTTATTTATAAAAACAGCTATTTAAATGTTCCTTATAAAAACTGTATTTATATTTGAGAAGTGCTGGACAATTATTATCTAACCTAATTTGAATTAAATAAAAATGTGTTGCCTATGGATATAAATGATTTTTCCAGTAAGTATTGTTATTCCTAGATAACTTATTACTGTATTAGCTTTATTTGTCATTCATTCTGCAAAATTTTTTTATAAAACTCATTGGTTAAATACTTGTCTTGATGTGATCTTTTTTAGATTACCAAAACTTGCTTTTTTGCTCTAAATCTTAGTATAACTATTGTCCATGTAGCGGGTATTTATTAAAGTGAACCTAAATAATTAACTACTTTTGTGGATTTTTTTAGAAACTTTTATTTTAAAAAAAAACCACTATCGTCTATTTCCCTTAATCTTATCTTAGTATATCTATTTCCTATACAGTAATATGATGAATCCCTCGCATCTTAAGTCTATTGAAACGATCTTCGAATTGGAATCACGCAATATCCAACCTGCGTCAAATCAAAACGACATTTGTTTCCAATTAAAAGCCGTATTGGCGCAGGAAGCTAACGGTCAATTAATTTTTTGTACACTAACTTCCGATCTATCACAAAATACCTTTGAGATTAAACAATCTCTAGACGATATTAACAATATAGTCCAGAAAACAAATCCAGAAGTTTCAAATTTAGAGCTAAAACGCGTTAGATCTCGTGCAATACATTTAAAACAACGGTTAGACTTGTTATCATTATTTAAGGATGAACAGGCTAATGAAACGAAGCAAACTTTCTTATCTGACGTTCTCTTAATTGAAGGAATCATTCTCGAAAAACTGTACTTAGATTCAAATGAAAATGTACTTTCTGTCTTCCCTAACCTTACAATTTTGCAACCGAGTACCTTGTCTCTAAAATCTATACCCGTGTATAAATGGGGTATAACTTTCTCGGGCTTTGACTCCCAAATTTCCTTAATGTCATTTCTAGACCGCGTAAATCATTTTAAAATTTCTCGTAACTCTACAGACCAAGAATTATTTCTCTGAGTAGGAGAATTATTTTCTGGCTCTGAAACCAGATTTCTACCTGAGAAAATTAGTTACTAGCTTAAAACGCGATTTCTTACCTCATGGCTATATAACTGATCTCTGGAATGAAATAAAAAATCGTACCCAGGGACTTATCGAAAACGTAATCTGTTTTATTATCTCAATTGAAGCTATATGTAGCAGATTAGATAAAAAACCACCTGAAACCGAAATTATTGACCAACTTCTAAGAAACCTGAATCCGTACTTCTCCGAACGTTTAGCTTTACAACACATCTCCTCTTTATCTCAGTTTAAGGATTTATGCCGCTCTCTTCAAGAAGTGAAGATACGTGTAGATAAATACCGCCCTCCACCAACAAAACAATCTGGCTTACTAGAACCTGACTTAGCATGTCAGTCAGAACCGTCTCGTAAAGTATCGATTATTAATCTTCCTGTTTCTCCAGTGACAAACTCAGTTACTTGCTGGAATTGTAAGAAAAGCGGACATACTTATAATGTTTGCACATATCAAAAAAAACCTCTTCTGTAATGGCTGTGGTCGTAACAATACCTATAAATCAAAATGTATAAAATGTAACCCTAACTTATCGGAAAACTTTGTCAGAGATATTTCTGCTCGGGACGTGAATATCTCAAGGAGCCAAAATCGTCCTCAACAAGAGCAATTCAACACATCCAGACATCAACAGAATTAAAGCATAAAATTACCCCGAATGTTAAATCTTTACTTAACGTACCTAGTAATAATAACACTACCGCTACCTTAAATTCAAAGAGCAACTCACCTCCCCTATCTGAAATATGACCTTTCACCCTGCCGAATGGTCAAATTGGCTGAAAACAGTTCATTTCTTTTACCATAAAAATTCTGTTGCCGTGGATCAATGTAGTAAGCGTAAGACTACGGATCCCAAGGTCCTGGGTTCAAATCCCGACACGGCCGACTGCTTGAAAAATGACAGTGAGCATTTTTCACAAAAATTACGCCCTCGTTTGGATGAGAGGTTAAATGGAGGTCCCGTGTGTGAGTGTTGTCACGCACGTTAAAGATCCCTACCTTGCCTGGAACGTCAAGGGTTCGGCAAAATTCTAAATTTCCAGGCAACAAAAAATTGCCTCCTGGCCAATGTAGTACCGACATGGTGGAGCATTGGAAATATAAATGCACGGTGCCTTACAACTTGTTAAAAAACCTCTAAATAATCGCCCGCATTTATCTATCTCCATTGGTTCTCTAAATGTAATCGCTTTATTGGACACGGGTTTGTCATGCTCTTTTATAAATAATGAAGGCTTACAGCAATTATCTAAACAAAACATTAAATTTCAGATTATTCTAGGAAAAACCTCTACCAATTTAGCTGACGACAATAAACTATATGTAACTGGTTCTCTTAAATAAAAAATTCATATAGAGTCACTTGAACGAGATGTTCCATTTTTAATTTTACCTACACTAGCTTACCCATTTTTACTTGGCATGGACTTTTGCCAACTTTTTAATTTATCTTTATATTTTCAATACTTCTCCTGGCAAGCTTCTCTTAAAACAAACTCCTGTGCGTCGGTTGGAATATCTAATAAAATGTCTCTTACCGATTCCCAGAATGAAATTCTTAACTCTACAATTGACAAATTTTGTAAATTAAATACTTCTGAACTTGGTTGTGTCACTACCGCAACCCATATTATCTCTACGGGTGATGCTGTCCCTTTTAAGCAACGTCAATATCCGTTATCGCCTGCATTACAAAAACATTTGCATTCTGAAATAGATAAAATGCTTGAATCCGCTGCTATCTCTCCTTCAAATTCGCCATGGATGTCTCCCGTGTTATTGGTTCGTAAGAAGAATGATGAATGGCGTGTTGTTTTGACGGAAGAAAGCTTAACTCTGTAACTGTGGCCGATGCCTATCCCTTACCTCGTACTGATTCTATCTTAAGTCGGCTTCGAAACGCTAAATTTATCTCATCTATCGACCTTAGACAAGCTTTTTATCAGATTCCTCTAGACTTATCTTCACGTCCAAAGACTGCTTTTTGTGTTCCAGCTCGGGGTCTGTTCGAATATAATTTCTCGCTGTTTGGTCTCTGTAATGCACCACAAACTTTACAGCGTACTATGGATCAAACGTTAGGTCCTATCTTACACCAAGACCCGCCTTTGTATTTTTAAGCGACATATTGGTGATTTCAAGTTCCTTTGAAGAACATATCGCTACACTTAATGAAGTTGCTGAACGCTTAAATGCAGCAGGTTTTAAAATAAATTGGGAGAAGTGTCAATTTTGCTGTTCCTCTCTTACATTTCTTGGCTTTATTATCGATGGAACTGGTCTTCGGACATATCCTGCTAAAGTTGAGGCCATTACTAACTTTAAAACACAAAAGACTGTTACCGAAATTAAACGTTTAATAGGAACGATTAGCTACTATCGCATTTTTCTATCTAATCTCTCAACTATATCTACACCCATTACCAGCCTTCATTAAAAACAAAAAGAAAAGTCGATCTGTTGAATGAAATTTAGCTCAGAAGGCTTTTGAACAAATCAAAATGTTAATCACTTTCGCTCCTATCTTAATTTCACCCAATTTTGACGGAAGATTCTATATTTAAACCGATGCTTCATTTACTGGTCAAGGCGCGATGTTGTTCCAAGTAAACAATGGACTAGAACACCCTATCGCTTATGCTAGTCGTGCTCATTTTACCTTTGATGTTCGACATAGACCGGGCAAATTAAATATCGTATTTGATGCCTTATCTCGTGATGTCGCTTCTCTTAACCTTCCAGATCTAATTCCTGATGCCTGGCATCTTAATATGATAAAGAAAGTTTTTGAAAACCCTGATAAATTTTTCTTTTTTCGTGTGAGAAATAATAGATTATATAAATTTGTATCTTCCTTTTCTCACAAAATCTCTAACATACCTGAATGGAAACTTGTAGTTCCTACCGCTAACCGCAGTGAAGTTCTTAAATCGTGTCACGACGACCCCACAGCTGCTCACCTTGGGGAAACGAAAACCTTAGCTAAAATATCTGAATTATATTACTGGCTTAAATTAAAACAATCTGTCTGCCGCTATATTAGAAACTGTAAAATTTGTGGGGCTCAGAAGATTTCTCAAAAGCTCGTTCTGGTTTGATGGGTAACTTCAAACGTGTATCTTATCCTTTCAATTAATATCACTCGACTTATTAGGACCTCTCCCTCGATCAAAAAAATGTAACCAATATCTTTTAGTCGTCACTGACTGGTTTTTTAAATTTGTTATTGTACAACCGTTAACTAAAGCCACATAATTAAATCTCTAGAACAAAATGTATCTCTTATCTTTGGTGTCCCTCAAATTATTCTCTGTGATAATGGTGCGCAATTTATCTCAAAAGATTTTCAAAATTTGGTTAAAAGTTATAAAGTACAAAAAATTTGGTTCAACGCAAAAACCATCCACAGGTAAACCCTACCGAAAGAGTAAATCGAGTCTTAATCACTGCTATCTCTTCATATATCGATTCAGACTACACTAGGTGGAATGAAAATATCTTTAAAATTGCTCAAGCTTTGCGTACATCTAAACACGAAGCAATCCAATTGACTCCCACATTTCTTGTTTTTGAAAGATACACGCCAATTGATGGTAGTTATTACGGTTCAGTTCCGGATGATAATAACGTAATTGAATTTGACGAAAAAGTACACTGGGACGAAGACCAACAATCATTACCTTCTATTTTCAACGATGTTAGAAAAATTTGTTAAAAGCTTACGAAAAGAGTAAAGATCATTATAATCTGCGAAAACGAGATAATTCTTTTGCTTTAGGTGAACAGGTTTGGAGAAGAAATTATGTCTTATCTGATGCTACTAAAAAATGCGCTTCGAAGATAGCTCCAAAAATCATTTTATGTTAGGTTACTCGCGTTATTAGTCCACTTATCTATGAACTCCAAGACACCGAAGGAAAACGTTAAGGAAAGTGGCATATCAAAGACCTTAAATCGTTCTCTGCTGACCCAAATGCTAATTAATTTTTCTATATTTCATTTCTTTAATGGTCTAACAAATGTTTTTGTTCCCGTCTTGAATTTGTTACCTATATCTATTCGTTTCTCTTCTCGTACACCATTTACCTTCTACACTTTTGCCTTATTTACCTCATTTTAGTTATCTTTTTGCTGGCTATTAATTTTGTTCTTGAATTTATTATCAACTATACATCTGTTTATTATCTAGGTTCTTCAATATAACTCTGTCGCTTCACCTAATAAATCCTGACACCTTTTCCGCATCATATTATTTTGTATTTTAGCATTTATCGTACGTTATTTAATTTCATGGTGATTGTCGTAACTTTGGTTGGAGTAGCTCATTGAATTGTTACGATTGGTTTTAGCTGATGTTGAGTGGATGCTTTTTTTTGGGCTCACATAGGAGCCGCGGCCTATGCCTTTGTAAGAAGCAGTCCATATTTGCAGTTGCAAAACTAGGAGTTCCTATTCCATGCGTTCTTCTTCTGAATTATTACAGTCGCTCACTTAATCCTATATCATTACTTGTTTTTTCTGTTAAGTCATCAGAACATATAAACTTTTTTTTTGTTTTTATATAACTTCGTGGTGAGGTACTATTACTTTTTATTGATATCTTATTAAATTCTTGGTTGTTTTTAGCATATTGGGACAGTATGTTTGTATCTTCATTTAACTGACTATAGTTAGGTATTCTTGTGTGTTTATGGCGTTACCGTTTCTGAAAATTACCTTAGAACACTTGTTTGTTTTTTGAGTGAGGGTATCTGCAGTGGTACTTTTAAGTTGGTTGTTTCAACTTTTTGCCTGATTTTCTTATCGCACTGGATGCACTCGTTAGGAAGATGATCGTACTAGTGCTCATCAGGAGTATAGTAATTTTTTAACTTATTATGTGTATTTATTTGTCTGATTAACACAGCAGGTGGTCCTTCAGACCGATCTGTGTTTAACAGGGACAACGCTCTACCTTCTCTCGGACGCTTGTCCAGAACTTTACTTTTTTCTTATCTCACTGTCTCCATTTCTACCTTATTCTTTCTTCGGTAGACCTGTTCTTGTTCCGGAACACCCGTCTACCACATAAGAGTGATTTTTCTCTCACTCCGGGCTACTGTCCACATTGGCTGGTTGAGTAGTGCTTTTCTATCCATCTTTTTCTATCGCTTTTGCTCAATGCGAGCCCTTCTTCTATTCCTTTCTACTTAGAAGTCACTAGTACATTCCAAAATACCTTTCCTATATTCTATATCTCACGTGGCCGCTGACAGTGAAAGTATGTATGAGTGTGTGAATGTGCGAGTGTAAATGAATATCTTATCGATATCGATCAACGCCATATGCCATTTCCGGTCTCTCGTACCATTACAATTAACAGGTCTGCTTCACAGGTCGCTCTCTTTTAGGGGGTACGAGTATCTTTCCTTAGTAACGGCTTCAATAAGCCACTCTCTTTTGTATCTTTACGATGGAGGACAAAACGGCTTGGTAAGCTGGGGAAATCTACGCTATATCTTTAAAGTGTATAGTTGTAGCATGCCTTGGCGTACTGGGGCGTTTCGGATCCATTTATTGTTATCTAGTTTTATCTTAAAATATCTCTATCTTACCTATTATCTTTGGTAATAACTTGAAACTTTGCCTTACTTTCTTTTGTTGTCCTAACGTTTGGTATTTCTGATCAAACGTAGGAAAGTTTTGAGTATTGAGTGAAGAAGCTAACCTGATGGAAGCAATGTAATTTGTAAGGTTAGAAATGTAAGAAATTAGTAAGATGGTACTGTTGGTAAATTTGTTAATTCACAACCATATCATTAAAAAGTTTTGATGCGAACTGTTTATTAAGCCAGAGTACCAACATAAAAATTTGTTAAAATGTATAGTAACTTGCTCTCTTGGGCATTTTGAAATTTGGGCATTTTTTTGCCAAATCAGAAACAGTTAAAATGCAATGCTTATGTGCGTGTGCAACAAAAAACTGCAAAGTTAGCTTTAAGTTAGGGTAGAACTGTTAGGCGACTTGTCGCATTTGTTTTAGTTATAGTAGTGTTTCGTGCTTTCCGACAAATTTGTGCTGTCGATTATAACTGCGCTACATCTAAGACTCGTGTGTGCATTTATAGATGTAGTTCGATAATCTTGGGACTACACATTCCGTTTTCTGGTTACTCGCAAGACGCGTTATCGGTTGAAAAAACCAGGTGGCGCCTAAAATAAACATTAGTAGAATATAACTTAGTTTATATGTACGTAAGGCTCTAGATTTTAAGTTCCTACCGTGCTAAAAGTCTTTTTTTTTTTAAGATATTTTGTTTTATGGCTTTGTTGCGATTGTTACATGCCAAAATGGCATGTAGCATGTTTTAGTTTTAGTTATAATTTATAAGGCAATTCCCGCGTTTTTCTTTAAATGAATAATATTAACTTCCGTCGTCACCGACAGTCGCGTCTGCGGAGAGTGAAAGCGGGGATGCGCGAGTGTCAAAAGCGGGGATTAAGTTACGAGCCCTCAACGAAGCAACATCTATCTTCGGGTGGTGTGTCTTTTCTTTTTTAGGCATGTAGGTTCCTTTTTATCTTGCCTTATGTCGTTCCTCTACCTGGTGTTCCTTCATCCCCTACGAGCATAGAAGACACAGGAAGAACAGATGCAATCTGATTTAACGAGGCGTGAATTGAACCCATCCTGCAAAACCTCGTGGGACCCTGAGAATGTAAGTACTTTGTTTTATTTTAAATTGTGCTTGCAAATTGACTTAAAAAGCGGTTGTATGACTTTTAAAACGTGTGAGGTATAAGTTACAGTTGGCGGGAATTATATTGCGAGTATAACATTTGCGCGGTATAACGGTTGCCCGAGTGTAACATTAAATGAACACATGTATAGAGGCGAAATGATATTTTCTTTACTTATAAAAATTTTAAATTGTAACACTTCATTTTTCAGTTCTGCTAGGTTTAAATCTTGTTCATAACATTTTAATTCTTCTATTGAAGAGTCACTAACATCGCTATCATGAAAAATTGTTTTGAATTTATTGTTAATAGTTTTATATTCCTCAGATCTTTTTTTAATGTTGCTAATTAAAGAATCGCATACACAAAAAAATATTAACTTTAAAATGTTCTTTGCCACTGAATGTTATTTCATGTTCTGGAATTTGATCATGAAATAATTTTCGTATTTTCTGCCGTTTTTTATCATTAGTATATGCAATATCTTTTTCTAAATTGTCAAAATCATCTGTAACTGTTTGAATGAAATCTATCAGTGAATCATATATTAAAACTGCTGTATTTAGGGATTCGTCTTTTTGTTGAAGAGTCTTGTTTGAAACATCTATTCTCTCTAAAATCTTTTTCCATATAGTAAGTAACAGTATGTTACAATTTTTTGGACGATTATAAAAGCTTATAAATTTAATTATAAAATACACTGCACCGTTAATTCAAATAAACAATTAATTTAATGATGGTAATAAATGTTCAGACTAGTACCATACAGCCCAATCACGAGGCGTATATTAATTAATAATAATAGTATAAGCTCCGTTCGTAAACGTTGGTAATTTGAATTGCACTTCCAATGTCAGACGATTCTTGTGCCTTGTGCGCATCCCGTCGACAGTAGAGTCTGTCTGGCTCGACCACTCGTGGCAGTTACAAGCATCATGCAGACCATTAAGGTCCGAGCTAGAAATCTACGCGTGGCGTATACCAATTTTTAATTTCACTAATTCACAATTTATAAAGTTACGAACATGCAAGTTCAAATATCACGTTTAATTTCTCAATTTACAATTAAATAATCTCGCTGTAACGAAAGTTAAAGAAGAGTCAAACATAACGCACATTGAATAGTTCATTTTATGGATTGATTTTGTTTCGATTTACTTCGATGGATTACACAACAAATTGATGAAAATGGTTCCCACTATTGGTCCAGTATAATACGCAGTAATGCATTTAATTTGTCATCAGTTCAAAAGAAGAAACTCAAGCTTTCGCTTTGTAAAACGTAGATGTCGAAAGTTCGCAGACGTCACTTGTTTGTCGAAGAATTGCAGGCTAACGTACGTGGTTTCGACAAGGTATTTGTTACAATGAAGTTCAAAATACTTTTAGTGAATATTTTATTTTTCTATCACTTCATTAAATGATGCTAATTTATTATTAAATTGATATTAGCAAAGTAATATGGGTTTTCCAAATTTTTTTAAAAAAAGGTGCACCCTACAGTGTAGAAAGACACTAGCACGGCTAACAGCGGTCCACGTGGGTCTCGTTGAGCGGCATAAAATTGGATCATCGGGAAAGATATATTCAGTCATATAAAATATACCATTTAAACTGTTTATAGATTAAACACAAATATATATATATATATATATATATATATATATATATATATATTATAATGTTTGAGGGAGCTACCAAGGGTTCTAAGGGTTGTTTAGTACAAGGTAGTGTATGCCAAGTAAAATAATCCATATATTTGATCACATAATTTAAAAATGTATGTTTGCCGTATTTTACATATGCTAAAGTACAATGCAAAATGGTAGTTGAAACATAAGTGCCAAAAGGTAAATTAAAATGACTAAATGACGTAATAAGATGCACAGTACTCAAGGGTTTATACCGAGTTTGAATTTTATAGGCCATTGAAAGTACATTTGCCGTCCAAAAACCGGATGCGTCTATGGATGTTCACTATCAACCACGCATCCAGGTTCAAGTGTGATTTATTTTGGTTTTTTATTTTAAATAGAATCAACTTTTGGACAAAATTTGTAAGCTCAAAATTATTAGTTATAACAATGTCAAATGTGATTGAAGGACTGTAAATATTTAGAACCAATACTAGAATTTTATGTGAATTAAGAAAGTGTAAAAAGACATGAATTATGGTATGTGCGACACAAACGTAGTGTTTGAATATTATTGGACGATTTTAGTTATGTACTTTATAATTTAGTAGGCAAGAAATGTTATAATGGTCGCCTTGGAAAGAAAACAAAGGGAGATTTTTTTGAAAAATTTTTGTATAAAGACGTGTTTTTATTGAACTGCGCTAATTTGTGTAACGATTTTAAAAAGTTAATAAAAGTGTTTGATTTTGAATAGTTTTGATTGAATAAAGAAGGGTAAAGGGCAGCAGTGAAAGATAAATAAGCAACGACGACGATAATAAAAAGTGTAAAGATTGGTAATAGTGCGACGGCGAAGCGACGAATACTTGAATAGATTTGGAAAGATATTGGGAAAGGCGGAAGGAAAATCGAGTGGTTATACATAGGGACGAAGTTGGATTTGGATAGAGATTAAAAGGCGGAAAGACATAGAGTGGTTATATAAGCGACGGCGAAGCGACGAATATTTAAATAGATTTGGGATTGATTTGGATAGCGATTTAAAGGCAGAAGGACATAGGGTGGTTATTTAAAGGAACGAAGATCGATTTGGATAGAGTTTTATAGGTAGCAGGACACCGAGTGGGTAGATAAAAAAACGAAGATTGGTTTGGATATAGATTTATAGCGGGGCATCGAGTAATTTGAAACAGGACGGCGATTAGATTTGGATTGAATACGAAAAAGCGGACGGATTAATTGAGAATACGAGGAGCGAAATTAGGAGAGCAACAATTGGTAGTGGAGGATTCAAAGCAGAAATTAGGATAGAAGAATTAGCGCAGGGGAAGTGACATAAACGGGTATTCCAAATTCTAAATTAGGGTTATTTATTTCAGATATTGGGGAGCATCTAAAATTTAAGAACGACACCTGGAGGCGATAAGAAAATTTTACCGGATAGTACAACCGTGTAAAGACGCATACGGCGACGAGGATCTTGAGCCAGCAGTTAGAGAGGCCAAGAACGAAGTATAATCCAGGTGAGTGCTGAAATATCTTAAAACGTCAAAAAAGTCATAAATTTGTGGTAGTAATTTAATTTGGCACAAGGCAACGTTGATCGTAATAAAATTTTGGCATATACAAAAGTAGATTAAAAATATAGTACTAAAACAAAAGAGTGTGCAGTTTGGTTGGGCATTGCACATCTACTTATAACGGAACTCACTATAAGTAGGTGGACACCCTGAGAATTAAGAGCTTAAATAGTCGAGGCATTGTAATAAACAGTTTAATTAAAGAACCAACCAAACGTTGCAAGTACGGGGCGTGCATTAGGTGTGCACATTACATAAAAGGCGCGACAAAAAAGGGTAAAATAAAATAAAATAAATAAAAATTAAAGAAAGAAAGGGGGGGTTGAGAGAGTAGATCAGTAATATATATATATATATATATATATATATATATATTGCTGTGTTAATAAGGTTATTTAGGGGTAGTTAGGACTAATAGTATAGCGCACTCCATATAAAATACATAAGGGCTCAGAAAACGACACAGTTTTCTGAAGAAAACATGAAATACGATAATTAGACTGGAAAGTAAAGAACAACGCCCTGTATATAAATAATAATCATAATTAATTTAGTTAATGAAAAATATTTTGAAGATTTATTTGAATAAAACAAATCCGCAAGTCGTTAAACAACATAATTGCAAGCTAAAACGCGACCCGCATGGATAACGCAACATTATTACGTCAAGGATCTTACTTAAAACAAGCAGGTTTAAAAACGCGTAAGATAGCAAACGCATATAATTTAAGTATTAAGTCTACGTGACTGATAAATTAAAATCGACACCTGATTTATTGGATACAAACAAGGCATGGTAATTAAAATCAAAGTTCACCAAATTTATTTGAAAAAACAATGGTTTACTTATCTAGAAGTATAAAAATCCAAGCGAATCAACGCTATTAACTCGAAATGGTACGTGACGAAAGTAACGCAATGATGTTAATATACAATAATAATACCATAGAATATCCGAAAACTTGGTTAGAAAGTTTATACACAAACAACGAACTTTGCTCTTGTCAATAGATAGACGGTATATTTAAATATGACCGGATTTGTAAACAAATCATTTTCGCCATGAAGCAAGGCATAGTTCACGTTTCTGAAAACAAAAATATCCACGTAAAGTGATTAATTGTGAAGTGTAAAATAATACCACTGAAAATGGAAAATTGATGGGTTTGTCGTTTTATCCTTAATAAAAAGCGTAAGTAACTAAAAGTTGTTTTAATTTAAATTCTAATATTAACCTTAGTAAAAAGGACTCTAAATAATTACGGGAGACAACTCTGAATAATTACTAGAAACAAATCTAAATAATTATTGGAGTCAAGTCTACATAAATACGGGAACAAATTTAATAAATGCTGAAGCGATTATAAATGATTATTACTAAAATAAATAAGGAAATGCAACAAACTTTTACTTCAACGATAAATGGTCAAGGAGTTTAATGGAGGACGCTAGTGTGTTTAAGGCGATGCTATGAGGGATGCACACAACACCGAAAACGGTTGGACCAGGGACTGATTCAAGCTGAAAACAACAGGTTAGCCAATCTGAATGTTTATTATTTTATTATTTTATTTGTGGATATTTCATTGTACATTGCTAAACTGAATCATTTAAAATTTAACATTTAATTGAATATTACTAATTTAAATACTTTAAAAATTGCTTGCATGATAATTTATGTGAGAGGTCGGCAAGGTTTGTTTTTTTGAGTGGACGTTGTAAATTACGTAAATATTACGAGGTTGAATGAACGTTCATCAGGTTTCAGTTAATAATTAATAATACTAGTGATTTTGCTGGCTTTTTTTGATCATCTTTGGGAATGATAATTATTAAAATTTTTATTCAATTATTAGAAGAAAATTCTAGTTAAAGAATTTTAAAATTTTCATACGTTGTAAATATTTTTGAGAACATTATAATAATTTGTGCTCAATGGTGTTTCGGTTTAAAGATTAAAACAGGAAGGAGAGGTAGAAGGTAGATTTAAATTCTTTGTTTCTCGTATTGCCGCAAGCTCTGTGCGTAATTCAAAAGCTGAGCTAGCCGACGCAATTAAAATTATACATTAAAAATTAAAAATTGACAGATTAAAAATTTTTACCTTTCAATTCACAAAAAGGACGCATAGGGTATTGCTACAGTATCACAACAATATGCATAATATATATATATATATATATATATATATATATATATGCATATTGTATATATGTATATAAATATATATATATATATATATATATATATATATATATATATGTTACAACGTTTTGATGGTTTCACTTATCAATTTATTAAAAACTACATTTTCTTTTTTTATACCGAGAGTTAACCTTAAAGGAAATTAATACATTCGTTCATAACGTGTGAATATGATTATGTAGCGACTCGTGATAATTAATGTTATCTATTTTTCTGTAAGAACAATATTTTATTTTAAAAATGTAACGATGAATATTGTCTCTCCAACCTTTGAGTTTGATCTATAAACAGTTTGAATGGTATATTTTATTTAACTGAATATATCTTTTCGGATGATCCAATTTTATGCCGCTCAACGACACTCACGTGTACCGCTGTTGGCTGTGGTAGAGTGTCTTTCTACACTCTATCGTTCATCTATTTTTTTATGACATTTAAGAAAACGCAGGGTGCACCATTTTAAAAAAAAATTTGGAAAAAGTACATTACTTTGCTAATATCAATTTAATAATAAATTAGCATCATTTAATGAAGTGATACGAAAATGAAAATATTTACTAAAATATTATGGTGCTGCTTGATCTACCTGTGACCAGAATAATTATATTAGAACGAAAACGAAGTGTTTGCACGCAAAGTATGATTGACAGGACCTGCGGAGCAAGATTTCTTGATTGGTAGGTATAAGACTCTGCATTTAAAGATTACAATAGGTACATTCTAGATGTTATTTACATTATTTCCGGTACGTTTTAGAATAATCTAGAAGTTTGAATATGTACATAAATTGTGATTGTTGATATTGAAGTTCAGTTCTAATTGAAACTTTGAAATTAGTTCTAATTACAGCTTTGATTATATTACTTGTTCTAATATAAAGCTTTGATTACAATATGTCCTAGTTCAAAGCTTTGGAAGTTGCGATGTGACATAAATTACTGTTAATTACCCTATCTGACATAAACTACTGTAGTGATCATATAAATTATTGTAAATTAATAATTAGTGCTTCGATATAAATTAATTATAGCGCTTCGACAGTAATTTAGAAGATAGAACTGTAATTTTAGTGTTAAGAAGTTGATATTTGTACTGTCAGCGACTAGCGGGAAAGTAAATCGTTGTGAGAGCTTTTAAAATTCTATTGCAGCTACGAGGGCTTGCATAATCAGTTTGAAAATAAAAAACTGCTGTTTTGCAAATTGAGTTTTCGTTACAGTATTTTATTTAGTTTATAATTATTATTTCAAACTAATGTACTTTAACTAGAATTAATTAAAACCTACGATGATATGAAAGGTATTTTTAACTTTTATTATATTGAAAAAGTTTTTTATAACTTTTTACATAATATATTATTACAGTAACGTAAAGACAATTGTAGGTTTATCTAGATTCTAGAAATTCACTTGTCATTTAGTTTTTCAGTATGGTTAAGCGTTTTTTGTTAATTTTTGTGGATTAATTATTTATTGACTATTACGTTTGTATGATACCTGTATTGCAATTTGAAGTATTTCCAAGTATTATTATTATATCTATTACTACGCATTATTTAATCATACGAATAAATATAGATTGGTTACATAAAAGCAAAATTTACGATAGTAACATTAGATTACTGCAAAATAGTTTATTTTTGGGATATAATTTAATCCCCCAAGTTTTCGTGTAATTGAATTAATGAAATACAACATTTTGTTATATAAACAAGAATACTGGTTATCAAAATAAAAAATCGTAAAACTAATAAAGGTAAAAAATTCAAAAATCAAAAAAGATTACTTTCTAAAATGCTTGTTTTTGAAAGGTGTTTAAATTAAACTGGGTAGAATATCTGACAAATCCCCGATAGAAATAATAGTTAAAGATATAAGGTCTTCAACAACTATCACGTAGTTTGACAATCTTGATTCCAGTATTACTGTTGAACAAATAAATTCGAAAGTAAGTAATAAATTTTCGAAGTCAAAATTATGGTGATCCAGCAGCATCTAATGAAATGATAATTTTAAACATATCTAAATTGCGTTAACTATTTGTTGATCATGGATCAAAAAATTATTGGTTTGAATTTCTGAAATATGATAACAACCGAAGATTTCCTAATGGCGAGACTATATGGCGTTCTTGACTAATGTACTAAAAACTAAAATCTGATGTAGAAATATAAGCAAAGTAGAAAATAGAATTTATTTTAAAAACTCCTTTGCAATAACAACGTTTCTTTACTTTCAACTGATTACATGAACCTATTCAACTACTCGTAGCCTACAGTGAAACTCAATTGTACTCAGAACACTTGATTCCAGCTAGTAACTAAGAGCAATAATTTTTTTAAAGCGACAATGCTATTTTAATACTCGATGCACTTATAAACCCACAAAGTACAGTATTGCCCGAAATAAACAGTACTGAAATTGTAATTGTTTTGTATATTTAAAAAATACATATTATTGACACTTTATTATATGTTCTAAATGTGCACCTCCTCGTTCGAGACAGACTTCATAACGATGTTCTAAGTTTCTGGTCATGTTATTGAATAAGAGTTGTCACAGGGCTGCGAAGAAGACTCTAACGGCATCCTTTAATTCATCGATGGTTTGTGGTGCCCGTTTGAAAACGGCATTTTAGCCATGCCCCAAATGTATGCGTCTGGAGGTGTGAGGTCTGGAGAATGTGAAGGATAAGGGAAGTCAGTAAATCGTGATATGAATTTGCTTGGAAAATGTTCTTGAAGAAATTGACGAATTGCGGCAGCAGTATGGCAAGTTGCCCCGTCCTGCTGAAAAAATTGGTTTCGAAATGCCAGTTACGTGCACGACAGAATTGACGTAGATCAGGATAAATCGTGTTAAAATTTGTCTGTACCTCTGTTGATTAAGTGTGACTTGCCTACCATTCTCTTCGATAAAGTACGGACCAATGATTCCGTGTCCGGAAACAGCACACCAGACACTCACTTATTCACTATGTAAAGGAACCTCTTGAACCTCATCGGGTCTGGCAAAGCCCAGAAATCGATTTGTGCGACGATTCACATAGCCTGACAAGTGAAAATGTGCTTCGTCTGAAACCAAACATTTTTCAAAATTCAGGATTTTCATACTGTAACGCGAGAATTCTGGCGCAATATTCCACTCTACTTGCGATAATCCGAGGATGTAGTTGTTGATGTACCTGAATCACATACGAAAATGTACCCAGCTCCTTCAGGATTCTTTGAAAGGAAGTTCTTTTAAATCAAGTTGTAACGCTGTCCTTGCCTGGCTGACTTTCGATTTTCTAAGATTTGCTCAAAAACACGTTCATGGTTATTGTTGTTGTTAACTGTCCTGGGACGCCCCGAGTTTCCTTTTCGTTGGCACAATACACTACCTGTATTTCTAAACTTTTCAATAACCTTCAAAATTACAGCATTACTTGGAGAACGTTTATTAAACCTTTGTGTTAATTGATCAGACACGTATAGCAAACTTGCACCATTACGTCGGCCGATTCCGTATGAACGAAAATAATGCTCTACCAGAAACACTTTCTCCTCTGTACTTAACACCATTTTTAACAATTAGGCCCTACTAATTACTTGTTTGAGGTTTACTTGACAGGTCTATACTAGCTAACTTGAGTGTGACAGCGCACGCATAAAAACACCGCCAACTTAGTTTCAGTACTGTTTATTTCGGGCAATACTGTACTATTAATCCCTTACTAATGACTAATTTACGTTAATCACTAGTTCTCAATAATTTCTATCACATACAAGTATTTATTTTAACACAATGTTAACACCAATGTATTATACGACTTTATAACTAATATTACAATCAAAACTTGAATTCGAACAGAATCGGTACCCGTAAACGAGCAATTTATATACTTATTTCAATTGTTCTGGATCATTCTGAGAACGTGTCAGATTTATGCAAATTACATATAGAATGTTCCTACTGTAAGCTTAATAAAGTTTTAAATGTACCCCCAGGTAAAGTTTCAATCAATGGTCCGAAGATGAAGCGCCCCAGGTTGACTATCAATTATCCTTTGTGTGCAGGTACCGCGTTTACGTTCAGATGTATTATTCAGGTGAAGGGTATATTATGTAAGGACCCGTTACAATACACTTTTGCCAGCTATTGTTCTATGAAAGGATTATTTTTTACTATAATGTACATAAAAACTCATCTAGAAGTGATATTAAAATTATTAGCAATTTTAACGAGAAAAAAGATCCAAGAAAAGTAATATAACTACTAATCTAGTTTTGATAGATTTTGAATTTTTATATTTTTATATCTTTGTTTGTGTTGTAAATCTAGGCTATCTAATAGAAATTCATTGTTGAGAAAAAGATTTATGTAGTTGAATGTTTATTATTATATTATTAATATTACTTTTGTTTAAACAGCATCAATTTATAGGCCATTAGCCGATTATTGTTATTATTATTTTTTCTTTTTCTTACTTTTATGTAAAGTGGTATTTTGTTCTGAGTTGACTGGTTACACCAAGTCGATTTATACTTTTCAACCCGAGTTAAGTAATGATCGTGATATATTGCATGTTTCGAGAATAACAGATTTTTGTTTGTATGAATGGTTTGGTTCAGATCGAGTTCAATTAGACGTGTATTGAAAGTGTATTGAGTGATGGCAGTAGTTGAGATGATGAATGGTATGATGACTACCTTTTCTGTGTCTATAGTATCTAAACTTTTATGTCTAATTCTGTATACTTCCCTATCTTTTCATTGTATTTTGTTTGGATGTTGGGGTCATTGAGTATGGACATGTCTATGAAAAAGGTGATTTGTTCTTTATTGTTTTGGAAAACGATGCCAAGTCTACTGCATGTTATTGTTTTATCAGTGTAAATTTCTACGTCCCAATATAATTTGTATTTGCTGGTGTTTATAATAGTAGTTGGAGATGTATTTATAGTATGGTGTTTCATTTCTGGTGAATTTATATGTGTTTGCGAGTGTTTGATACATGATCTTTTTTCTAAGTTGCGTCTTTCAGCGTGTTGTATATTGTACATGTGTTTTCCATGTAGTTGTTTTGCTCTTCAGATTTTAATTTTTTCTTCTATATTTTGTGTTGGGGCGAATGCATCTGCGGTATGATTGGTTTGGGTTAGATGAAGGGGTGTGTAGTTGTTGAATCCGTTTTGTGTGTAGTCCTTGGATATCTATTGTGCTTCTTCCTACTTCTTTTCTATTTACTTTAACTCTTCCTTTACAGAAGTTAGGATGGAGTTATTGTTTATAGTGATCTCGAATCCTGTTAGTATGTATGTGGATATTTTCTAAGTCTGTTTGGGTCCATTTAATTATACCAAAGGAATATGTAAGTGTTGGGACTGCAAATGTGTTAATGGCTTTGAAGAAGTTCCGGGAATGGAGTGGAGTTTTTAGTATGGCTAATAATTTTTGTATGTATTGTTTTTTTAATTGTATTTTGATGTCTGTATGTTTTATCCTGGTGTTTTGTTTTCTGTCAAGTGGTCCAATATTTCATTGTTTATGGTTTTTCTGTTCTCCCTCTCTTGCCATTTGCCATTGAGTGTGTTTGAGAGTGGATATATGGGCATGCAGAACTATAATGCAGTTAATGCATTATCTTGAAAACTACCTCGCCGGATGTGTAGTTCATCGGTTTGTAAGCTTACTGATTCTGAGACTCTGGTAGTGTTTGTATTCGAGGTTTTCATTATTTCTTCTACGAACTGTTTGATTTTTATGTAAATGTCTAACGTTTTATTAGCTAACTGTGTTATATGGAGTCGAATGCCTTTTTATAGTCCATGTTGTACGTCTGTAAGTTTCTGTTTTTCTTCTGTCTGTTCTACAATGGTTGTATCTATTATTAATTGTTCTTTGTTCCTGAGCTGAATTTTCTGTAGGCTTTTTTCTTCTGCGAGTATGTCATGTTGTGTTAGGTGTGTGCCCATTTTTTTTTACATTTGACGGCAGTTATTATTTTATATAGTGTGGGGAGGCATGTTATTGGTCTATAGTTAGCTGGATTCCTTGTATCTACGCTTTTTAGTTTAAAATATATGTATTGCATTGTGTTAGAAATTTTGGGAACATGTTTGGCTGGAGGGTGATTTAGTTTATTTATCTGATGAATGTGCTGTCTGTAGATGTGAGCTGTTTGTACCAAAAACTTTGTATTTTATCTGCCCCTGGACATTTCCGATTGTGTGTACGCCTGATGGTGTCTGAGAGTTTTTCTCTTGCAATGTGATAATCACTTTCCGTTTGTATGTGGCAGTGTTTTTCTCTCTCTAGGCGTCGCTGTGGAGCAATGTAGTAAGGTCCTGGGTTCGAATCCCGACACGACCGACTGCTTGAAAAATGGCAGGTGAGCGTTTTTTACAAAAATTACGTCCTCGTTCGGATGAGAGGTAAAATGGTGGTCCCGTCTGTGAGTGTTGTCACGCATGTTAAAGATCCTTACCTTGCCTGGAACAGCAAGGGTTCGGCAAAATTCTAAAGTTCCACGCAGCAAAAAACTCTCCTTCTGGTCAATGTAGTACCTTCAGGTGGAGCATTGGAAATGTAAATGCACGACAGTGTCTTTCTGTTGTTGTTTTGATCCAACTACTATTGTCGTGTTGTAGGTGAGTTGACTATATGTTTGACCAGTAGTCTGTTAGTTCTTGTTTCGAGGGTATTTATGTTTTCTCCAATGCCTGTGTGGCGCGTCTTTAGCGGTTTACCAAAGAGAAGCGTTCCACTTCTATATCAGGACTCTTACGCTGTAGATGTAGCGTCGAGGAATTATGTCAATATGTTAAGTATTTTCTCATATTCTTAAATACACTAAAATACACTAAATACACTAAATACACTAAATACACTAAATACACTAAATACACTAAATACACTAAATACACTAAATACACTAAATACACTAAATACACTAAATACACTAAATACACTAAATACACTAAATACACTAAAATACACTAAAAACACTAAAATACACTAAACACTAAAGTTAAGCGCCCAGTTTTATGTGTAACAAATGCACCAAAGTGTCTGAAATCGGAAGGAACAAAGCAATTAAATCAACGGTGGATTCAGTGACAGTTACAAGAATATATTTAAAGAACTAATATAAAACATATACAAGCAAAAATGTAAAAAAACCGTGAAGGCCTTTGAAATTTTCTGTATTCCTTTTGGCGAAAATAAATACCTTGTTGCATGTTAAGTGAATTAACTTGTAACGTGCTTTTTCTTTATTGGGTATTTAAGTTTCCATTTGTTATATTTACTAAAACTATGGTATTTTGTATAAAAGTAAAGGCATTCTTTTTGTTTAGTAAATCTGGCCTTGGATACTATATAAATTATTATTTACATTGTAAGAATAAAATGGTTTTAATATGTATATATACGTTAAGATACCCTCGGAAATGTTTATTGCTTTCGAGGAATGTAATGTGAACATGCACTGTTGAAGTGACAAACTTCTCTACTTTAACGGGTTGTTAGACATCGGTCGATTTTAATAAGCCAATCCCATGGGGGACGAATAAGCGCTGGGAGAATGAAGAAAATTACGTGAATCACTTTAATATCGGAATTTACAGAAGTAACTGTGTTTTCAGGGAGGTCGTTATATTGTGTGTTTTGCTGTGGTGGTCGAATTTCTCGTCCCTACCATATCTTGCATATTTTCTTTAGGTTACTATGGTTATTATCGGCGAGCAACAGTGTCATTGATTCTGCTAAAAGTTAAACCAGGAGCCTGAGAAGTTGGTTTTTCTGCAGAAAGCCATGAACCGTAAGTGATACAGCATTTGCAACTGATAGATTGAAATGTGCACGATTATACTTCAATAGTTAATTAAATAAGAATTCGGAAACTACAACAATGATGTTTCAACTTATAGATCGTTTTCTATGATTTAACATTGTTTGCTAATTATAAAAGGTAAAGGTTGACTTCGTTCTTTTTTTATTAAAAATAAAAATTTACCGATTGCATTGTGAACTACCTCCAATAACCTATTATAAATTATGGTAAACGTTGTTCATGGTGTCTCCTGAAATCCAAATGTTATCTATGTAAATACGGCAAAATATAAATACTTGCTTTTGTGTGGGATAAAAATTACTATCTGAACTAAAAACACTGATCCTATTACCAAATTAGAAAGTATCTTTCAATTTGGTAACTAAAGAGTGCTCTTAAATACTAAAATAAAATTTGAAGCTTTCTTAGCATTTTTCAAATTTTTTAGAAGAATAAATTTTATAATAATTCAGTTGTTTATGGTAAAGCGTGTGTAGGTTTCAATAACCTTGGAATACATTGCACGCAATCCCTAGCGGTTTGATTTTGTATTAGTCTGCATAACTTATTGCAAAGTATCTTAAAATAACACAGGAAGTGTAATTTTCTTCAATCTAAACGGTTTTTTAAATAATAATTAATGTTTGCACTTTTAATAAAATTAATTATATAAAATTGGAATTCTTTTGGGAATTTATTAAGGTAATTCACGTCTACGTGGATGCTATGCTTTAAAATTTTGTGCATAATAACGCTTTTAGATCCAGTGCTTAGTATGTAACTTATAAATGATTTATTTTTGTAGTCAATCCTGTATAGATTAACTTGTTTTGAAATACCACGGTAGTTATCTTTTCTAATAAAATGACTTAGTTATTTGTAATTTGCTTTACCGAATACAATTTTTTTTCTTCTTTACATTAAAGTTACTCATCGTTTATGTAAATTTTCGTATCATAAATATTGTGATTCTTAACAAGCCTTTAAAATATTTCTATTACGGTAATTTCTACTTATTCATATAGACTTCGATGTTTAATAATTATTTCTTTCCTGTTTAAATGCTAAAATTTTTTATTTAAATAAACTTTTATAAAAATGTTCTTTTTGCATGTTTTGTTTACTTACCTATCGACGTATCTATCTTTTGATAATTTATACTTGCCGAGTTACTAATAAAAGCCTGTGAGCTGACTTTTTAGAGATTTTTCAAAAAATGAATTATCTACATTTAAAAACGAACAAAGTTTGTTTTGAGCTTATATCACGAAACAACATTTAAAGTGTATATAAATAAATGTTTATATAGATAAATTTACATACTAGAATTTAGTAATAAAGCAGTTTATTGTTGTGTTAAGAAAAAAGTGGTTGTTAGTAAAAATTGTAATGATAGTTTTTAGTACATTATGATTTCTTGGTGTTTGCGAGTAAACAGGCTTATATTTAATCAATAAAGAACATTAACAAGATGTTCGCTATAATAGTAAAACTAACATCTTTAGCTTGTATTAGGTCGGTAGTGTGGTTAATTTAAAGTGTTTTTACTAAGAATAGGTTAACTTAAATAGTGAAATAGCTTTCACTGACTGTTCAATTGCATTTCACGTTTAAAAGTAATTTATCCACAGGTAATAAAAATATTTAGCTACGAATATATTAAATTTCCACGTTCTATTGTAATTAGTATTTTTATTATTAACTCAACAAATTGTTATAATTTTATTTAGAATTTTTGTATTGTATTGTATTTGTATTCAAAGGTGATGAATATTTTAATTTGATTGTTTTAAAGCAATGTTTAGTTATGTATTCCGTTTACTGGTTGTTAGTTAATACAAGAATTAGTAGATGCTAAAATTAATATAGTGACTGGTTCTGGTGCAACTTATCAAAGTAAAATTTTTGTACAAAAATTTGCTAAATAAGAATTTGTAACATACCTGTATGAAGCCAGGAAGTCTTCACTTCTGAAATGTAAATGTTTGTGTTAGTAAAGGCATACTTTAAATTATGTATCCTAAAGCTACATTAATCCAATGTTACAGAACCTATTTGTGGGTTTATAATTCAGAAAACATTATTGGCTGGATTAATGAAATTAATTATAATAAAATGTGTTGTATACTCAATGTTGAAAGTTGTGTTTGAAAAAATTTCATAGCAGAAAGGCCTTTCTAGTTTTTCCAGAGCGTAGGACATTCAGAAAAAATAGGGGTTGTTCTACTAATATAACTAAATGGCAATTAATAATTGAATAAATAAAGAATATATAGAATTGTCATGGCCATTGTTAGAGACATAAACTGTATGAGGTTGAGGTACCATTTTATACTTTATAATATCTGGGGTTAATCATGTAGCTATTTGTTTGTAGAAACAGATAATGACACTAACAAATAAAAATATAATGGCAGAAGGGCGTAAAGCTTTAAAGCTGAAATAAAAGGAATAGAAACGGTAAAGGCACAAGTAGAGGAGAAGAAGAAAGATACAAATCACGTGTCTTGAACTTGCCTTTTTCAATACATTTTTATCTTGTAGATTTAGTAGTTTAATAGTAATTTCCATTCATCATAATGTATCAAACAAAGAATTTTAGACACCGCGACAATACAGGACGCGCACGCGCGATGGCTATATTCGAAACAAGTTTCGTTTATTGGAGCTCAATGTTTTATATAATACGGTGACAGGTGCAAAGCCTACAAATATATCTCAGCGACTCGATGACACATTCAGTCAGTGAATACCAAAATAAAGAATTATATAAATTAGACCAGCGTTGGACTAACAAAGAAAATTAGTATACAATTGAAAATGGAAAAAATAGTAATGACAAAATGGAGGATTTTATAAAGGTAAGAGGCTTGCTCACACGAACAGTGTGTACTAGATCAACTAACTATTGTTCCTAGATTTCGGCGAGGTTGCTCTTGCGCATGAGTAGACAGCCTATGTATGTTCTAGCACACAATCAACCATTTTTAAATTTATTTCTCTATAAGAAAAAATAATATCGAGTCTCATCATTTTTGTACCAACTATAGGAATCTTTGTAATGAGGGGTAGGCTCCATTCTCGTCATATCTTGTGTCCATGAAAAAATTTGTTCTCGTTTCCCAACACCAATGATTAAGCATAACAACATATCAAAATAAAGCAATAAATAAACAAAAATTAATATTCATTAAATTTATATGTACATTTACAATAATAGTACATTTTTACACATACATTGTATATGCGCATCTTATATTTTAACATCATATACTATGATCAATATTTTATAATCGCTTACAGTCTATGTATCGTCTATGATCGATTAGTGTCCCATAGGTAGTGTTGCATATGAACAAGAAAGCAAGTAGCTTTGTCGTCCCCTAGACTTAATACAATTTTTGCCTGTAAAATGGTATGAATGCGATGCTTCAACGATTCAATTAAGTTTTGAGTAACCAACACTTCCTTAAACTTGTATGCAGCAAGCATAATCATTGAACGTAATTCTATTTTTTATCACTGATCTTATAATTCCTTTTATTTACTTCGTAACACTGAAGTACTGGATAGCAAGTGATCGCGTATTTGATTAATCTTCTTCTATTAATCGTATGATTTCACTCTCCTATTCCTAATTAGTTTTATATACCTTCGTCACATACATCTTCGACTGTAGCCCAATAAAGTCTGTCACAGGTCGTCCATTATTTTTATCGTTCATCATACCCAATTCTTTCTAGTTAAGTAGAAGAATTCTATAAATACTATTGGAAGTTTAGTCCGATGAAACAAAGTGTCCAATACAGTTTTGCTTCATGGTTTTACACGAATTTTGATTCACAATTTTATAGATCAGGTATCTGTATGTATGTAGAGAATATGACATTGACCTCCAAAAACTGTATTGATATATCCATAGTAAAAATCGTAGACTGTTAACTTCGCTGAATCGCGAATACACATACCTACATATATCCGTTTATTAAAATACCTTTTGATTTAAAAAGTTTTGCTACAGCAAGATTTTTGTCAAAGACCGTAACATTTTTGAATACAGGGTTGCATATTTTAGCTTCAGCACCATATCCGTCTTCCCAGTTTTGCACAATTTTCACATTACAATGTTTTCGGGCATTCTCCATCGTTTTCGTTAGATAGCATTATTCATCAGTTCGAATAAGTTTTATTCAAATTCACTCCGTGTACGTTTTCGAAGTTCCGTAATCAAATCAATGTAGGATTATACCCAACAGCTTTGTTTTAATTTTAGCGTTCGGTGGATTGTTGATCATTTAAGACCGCTCACCAAAATTTGTTTTAGATTTTCATCGTGAATCACATATTTTCCTTTTAAATTTAATGTACATATTAATATTAGTGCTTTGAGTTTTCGATACAGGTGGTTGTCCAGTCTTCTGATCAATATGCCCAGAACAAAAAGAGATGTCTTGATGCAAGTCATGGATATGCTCGAGATACTCCAAATCAACCTCCAGATATAACCTTCTGGAGCATCACCAGTAACTAGTATCACGTCGATGTTAGTGTTTGTTCATTCAAAACCGTCATAGCGTAGATGTTGACTCATCGCCCAGCCATACTAATTATTAACATCGTAGTACATAAGGAATTGGTCGGGTTTAGAAGACTTATACTTATTGTTTACAGTTGTCTAAGACTTCCTGGTGCTCCCTCTTCTATAAATAACAGCTAATCGATTTCTGTTAATAACTCGGGTTCCTGTCTTGTGTGCTTTAGCACCGTGTCTCATGTATACCCAAATGTCGTTTAATAATCGGCGGGGTCAAGTCCATGTCGTATGGCAGCGTGTTCAAATTTGATCAAAAACTTCTGCAAGTAACGCAACGTCGTTTTTGAGATATACATCAGAATGCTGTCCCATGTTCTGAATATTAAATTCATTCCACACTTTCTGTGAATGTGCGTACAGTTTCTTCGTAATTTTTTATCTACCAGTTTGTTGTAAAGGTCTTGTTGACTAGGTAATAAAGTGCAATCAAGTTTTTCAAAAGAGTCAACGAAATAATATGGACAGACACATTTTCGAGTCAGTAATTTAAATTGATCTTCGCTCAAATAAGTAAATTCGCTTTCCAGAAGCGAAAATATATTCACGTAAGGTCGCAAAGTTTCTAACAATGAACCATTATAGGTTCTTCGACATTTTCTTTAAATAATCGATCTAGATCAGTATCTCTGAAGATAGCAGCATTGGACGATGTGAAATATGTATATTCATTCTAAAACTTGGAACCGGATATAGTTTCAAACTCTCCACAAAGTACTGTATTAACTTTGATAGCTTTGTCTATTATAAGAGCGTTATGGATACTCCTTTGAATAAACTTTTATAATCTGTGAGGAGTGATTCTTTGTTTTTAAAATTTCAGGAATAAAGTTAAAGTTCTATTTATCATATATGCAGATTTGGAATGTATACTAAAGCTAACTGGGGATGAAAAGAAGTATGAAGGACATGCTCCATATAGTGTTGGATTTTATGTGCAGTGAGTTATGATGATTCGTCATCTGTTTATCGTTCACATCGGGGGTGTAGACTGTGTAAAGTGGTTTACTATAGAGGTTTGACCATTTGCCGAAGCCGTTGAAACTGTATCTATGTGTCCCTATGGTATAGCTCCATTGACATTTAAATAACAATCTGACTTTGAAGGTGCAACACATTGGCATATTTTTGAAGAACCGTTTAGTGAGGAACATAGAAAGGTTCGCAATAACAATCATTTAGTGCCCAATGGCACGACAGAGCACCATTGCACGAGAGTTGTAGCATTAAGTATCAAGATTCTCATAAAATTTCGGTAGTGTTTCATAATCTGAGTGGTTATAATAGCGACTTTATGATTTAAAATATTACCGTTGATTTAGATGGGTGTGTGGAGGTCCTGCCAGTAACTATGGAAAAATATATCTCCTTAGCAAAACACATTTCCGAGAATTTAATCAACAATCGATTCATCGATAACTGTCCCTTTATGAGCTCACCTTTAGAATTCGGATATTCCCTGAACATATTTCCGTTACTCAAAAGCGAATTTACTCATTTGTGCGAAGATTAATTTAAATTATTGGCTCGAAAGGATGTCTATTCATACGATTTCGTTGAATTATTTGAAAAACTTGATTGTACGTCATTACTTAGTCAACAAGACTTTTACAACAGACTGGAAGGTAACGGAATTACTAAGAAATTGTACGCACATCTACAGAGAGCGTGGAGTGTGTGGCATGTATTTAATATTCAAAACATGGTCCAGTATTCAAACTTATACTGCAAAACCGATATTATGTTACATGCAGAACTTTTTCATCAATTACGAACAAGTTCCCATACAACATGTGGACCTGACACCGCCCATTATTACACGTTACCTGCTGTTATTTCTAGAAAAGGGAATACGAGGAAGTCTTAGTTAAGTGTGTTCAGAAGGACGTACTACTGCAAACAATAAGTATTTACTAACGTACGATCTTTCTAAATCCGATGTATACCTTATAAAATACTATGTTAATATTCAGAATGGTGGGCGGTTAGTCAATATCTACCCTATGGTGGTTTTGAGTGGACAAGCACTATCATCGATGTGCCATTAGTTCTTGATGATGCTCCAGAGGGTTATATTTGAATGTTGATTTGGAGTATCCCAAACATATCCATGCCTTGCATAATAACACCCCTTTGATCTGAAGACTGGACAATCACCTATATTGAAAACTCAAAGCAATAGGTTTAGAGGTACATTAAATTTAAAAGCAAGGTATTCATTATAGAAATCTAAAACAAGCTTTAGCGAATGGCTTAAATTATCAACAGTCCACCGACTGCTGAAAGTAAAGCAAAGCTGCTGGTTAAAATCCTACATTGATCTGAATACGGAACTTTGGAAACGTACAAGGAATGAATTTGAGAAAACTTATTTAAGAATAATCTGTCTTCGGAGAAACGATGGGAAATCCGAAGACATTGTAATGTGAAACCTGTTCGAAACTGGAAAGACAGATGTAGTGTTGAAGCTAAAATAGCCAACGCTCTATTCAAAACTTCTTAAATAAGAAGTTTATTTTAATAAACCGATATATGGGCATATGTGCATTCTCGATATAGACAGGTTAACAATCTACGATTTTCACTATGGATTTACAAATGCAGTTTTTGGAGATTGATACCATGTTCTTTACAAAGATATAGATAGTCTGATCTGTATAATTGTGAACCAAGAGCCATATTAAACCATAAAACAAGAGACTGTATTGGCACTTTGATACATCGCACTATCTTTCTAACAATATTCATGAAATTTCTCTATTTAACAAGAAAATACTGAGTACAATGAAGGATGGAAATAATGGACAACCTATGACAGACTTTGTTGGACTACGAACAAAGATGTATGTGACAAAGATTTTTAAAACAAATGGGCAAGAGGGAGGAGGCTGAAATCACCAGATTAATAGAAGAACATGAATCAAATACCCGATTATTTGCTATGCAGCACTTCATTGTTACCAAGAAAATAAAAACAATTAAAAGATCAGTGATAAAAAATAGAATATATTCGATGATTATGTCCGCTGCATAGAAGAATTTAAGGAAGTATTTGTTATTTATAACTTAATTCAGTTGACAAAGCATCGCGTTTGTACCTATGTACAAGAGACGACAAACGCTACTTGCTTGTCGGTTAATATGCAACGCTATCTATCGGACACTACTCGATCATGGACGAAACTTAGACTGTAGGCGACTATAAAATATTTTTTATATGTTAAAATATAAAATGTACATATAAAATATATGTATAAGAATATACTATTATTGTAAATGTATATACAAGTTATATAATACATTTTAATTTTTGTTTATTTATTGCTTGATTTTGATCTATTGTTATGTTTAATCATTGGTGTTGGGAAACTGAAACAAATTTTCCCATAGATATAAGATATGGCAAGAATGGAACCTCCACCTCTTATGAGCATTTCTATAGTTGGTATAAAAATAACCAGAATCGATCTTAGATTTTTATCGAGAAATACAAGTAAAAAGGGTTGATTTTGCGCTAGAGTATACATAGCCTATCTACTCATATAGTTGGAAAGTTGTATTTAGGAACCTAAGTAGTCCGTGGTTTTTAATCAGGGCATAGAAGTTTGAACTTGCATGGCATGATAAGTCGATAACGTTATTGACCTTTCCAGTAATCATTCAATTACGAAGGTATCGTATTTCTATAACAAGTACAAAATAACAGAATTTACACAATGCCATTTAATACATAATAAAACTTCAAAGAGGATGATGTGGGCTTTTGGTCAAGTGTAAGATATGAAAAAAGAAATATTGCTCAGAAAATTGTAAGTTACAGACCAAGAATGCATACAATTTATTTAAGAAAAATCCATAAACATTTTACAAAATCAAAGTTGACTTAGCGAATATCCAGAAGTCATAGAATGGATTCACGTACAGTAAAGACTATATTCTTGTATTGAAGAAAAACAGAACTTTTCAAATGGTTGATTATAAAAGTTACTAGTGGATTTCAAGATTGCAAAAATTCAAAAATCTGGAATTGGATTGTAAAAATAATCATTCATCAGAAAATTTTAATACTCTATAAGAATCCAAAGCGAAACGGTTTCCATAACTTTTTCATTAAAGGATAAATTTGATAAGTTTTCAGTTTATTTTATCATCAGCATATCGATAATGCAGAAAATGGAAAACCTACTGAAGATGTCTTTATATCGTCGATAATATACAATAGAGATTTAGCAAATAAGGCAATATTTATCATATTTCTAGTACTAGAAAGCACAAATCAAACCATTTCAGACATTTCGAAGAGTACATTAAGGTCAAGCGAATTAAAATAAAAATGCAGAGGCATCGAGGCAACTAATAAATCTATTCCTAGTTGTTGATTGAAGATCAACTGAAAGAAGACAACAAAGGAGAACAGAATAAAGCAATAATATGTCACCCATAGTCTAGGTGGAATCATAAAAATTTCTTCAACAAAGGCGGATAAAAAGTATTTAAGTTTCAGATTTGTATGTGACATGACGCTATTAGTTTGCTCGAAAAGAAAATTATTCTAAGACTTGATGCAAGCACTGGAAGTATGATATAAAACTCAACGCAGATGACAAAAGTATATTCATTAGAAGTATAGATGATAATGTAAATGCGAATTCTTGGAACAGTTAGTGGAGCTTTAGTGGATACATAAGATGTCATACGAAAAACGAAGTATATGACAATGCTCAAGAGAGACAGCAACACGAAAATAGATGATCTGTGGATTTCTAAATAAAAAATTAGAAACAACTCTATATTGATGTAAAACAAGAACTCCCAGTAGCGCAGGTAGACGAAACGAATGCAAGACTTTAAAATGCCGTTTCAATTTTGCCCATTAACCGGATAGTGAACTCAATAAAAACGACTTCTCTTAAATTTAAAACAAACAATGGTGCAAAAGAACTTTGACACCGTCTATCTCTATTAATCTAATCTAGGCGGTAATTGCGACAACACTTGAGAGGTTTACACCTTAACTAGCAAAAATCTAGAAAATTTCCAGTTACCACACAATTCAATGTCAAGCTGCATGACAATAAACTTGAGATTCACGAAAACCTCCCAATTTTATAAAAATATTACAAATGCTGGCAAATTGGGTTTTAAATATGAGATTATCCGCTTACAGTATATTTGAATTCCGCATAGCTCTACCCGAAGGTATTATATTGGCGGGGAGACAAGTAACTTTTTAGCTGGTATTTAGAATTTAGATGAACCGTTGCCATACCAAGCAAGAAAGGGATCTTCAACGTACGTGACAACATCTAAATACGGGACCTACATTTACCCTTTCGTCTGAACGGAAGCATATTTTTCTGATAAATGCTGATTCAATAATTTTCAAGCGGTAAGCTTCGGGAATTGAACCGGCGACTTTGGTACCAAAACTGTCATTTCTCTACGTAGATGACCTATGAACCACAAGAAACATTTAAACTATATACATAGAGCAAGGTGGTAAAGAAAATAATTTGTAATATATATACTATATGTTGATGTGATATTAGAGGTCATTGAGTACCGAATTCTGGGAGAAAACCGTCCCAAAACGGAGAAAAGTAAAATTTCCCAATATTCAAATTTTACCCTGTATAAACGTATAAGCATATTCCCTCAGCAAGATAAATGTATTTTCATGCAAAAATAAAACGCTTTGAGGACAAATACCATTTAAGAAGAAATCCAACTTCAAAATCCGTGTGTAGATATTATTCTCCTGACCATGAAAGTTTTATTGCGCTTATGCAGACTGATAAACATCTACTTTAAGAGTAGTAGATAACGTCGATGTTTATCATTTAACAAACGCAATACGCTAATTTAAATTTATTCATCCTAAGAATACTAAATAAATTTTAGTGTCAAGATATCATTTAAAAACAAGGTTCCATAATGCATTCATTCATTGTGTTAATATAAAAATCCGTGTATAAATATTTATTTTTCTGAAAGATAGAAGTTTTATTTTTTATAGATGCAAAATGTTAGTTCAATTTTTTTTAAACCACAATAAACGTCATTTAATACAAAACGAAAATGCCAAATTTATTTGCTTAAACAAACTACGATTTCGAGTTTTCAAAAAAATAAATCATATGCAAGGAATAAATAATTACTTCCCTTAAATAAATACACGTCAAATTCGTAGACCACGACAATACCAGAAAGGCTATAGTACTGATAAGAGAACGAGTTTAATAGCCCTAATTATATTACAGAAGTCGTAAGAGAGAGAAAGTAAGATTACTATTGCAATAAATTTTATATTAACAGTTCATTAAGCGAGAAATCGCGGTGAATTATTGCATCATGCAGTGACTATAATAGAATTTTGAAGAAGGATGACGTATTGAGATTATTTATTATATGAGGACAAGATTTAACAAAAAGAGGGTATTTCATTCTTTGATTCTTTCTTACGGCATGCAGCATGTAGGTTTCGAATAATTTGTAATTAATTCAAGATTGTAATTCATTCGGTCGGCATTTCAGATGCGACATAAAAGTTTAAATACAAGTTATGAGAAGTAATTATTTTAAGCTTCAACACTTCAACACAAATAATCTTGGTGCAAGAGTACAAGATACGTTAATCTGTAAAAGTACTTTGGAAAAACGTATTTTTCAGCGGATGAAAATTAATTATGGAGATATAAAAATTTGAAACTAAAAATTTTTTAATGCAGTTAATTCCAATGGAAATCATATTTTAAACCATAATTATAAGCAAAGGCAGGTGGTTGGTTATAAAGAAGAATATCTGCGGGAATTTGACGATCCAAAGAGAGCAAGTACAAATTTGTTTTAAACATAAAAAGAGCTGGTCAAAAAGGAAAAAGGGCACGAAAAGGTAAGAATTCACATTTTCTATTAAGCAAACATCCATTGCATCCTTATATTAGTCAGGACGGCTGTACTCAGTGTCCACAGTATAATTTGCGGCTCCCAACGTTTAGGCAGCCGATTTACATCAATATATATACAGTGTGTCCAAATTTCGAGTCTCTACATTGTGATTTCAGTTATTATAAGAGATAGAAATTGGGTTAAATGGGGAAAGATTTGGAGGAATCCAGGCCAGTTTTGTATCCGTTTGTTGTCTGGTTTTGGAGATATTCGAAGAAAACTAAAAATGGCGGATTTTGTTTTTTGATAATAAAACATGAATCGTAAGTCGCACCATCACAAGACTTGCACATTATTAAGACACTTTTCTAAAAGGAGTGTTTTAGCATAAACAGAATCATTGGACTGTCTTTTGTTTTCGAGGAAACGCCCACAATTTTTGTTTTTCTTATGGCCGCCATTTTGAATATTAGGTGAATGTTATGCGCCTTAAAATTACCTTTTCAACGATATGCCACATGTCTATAAAAAATGCAAAAACTGTCCTAAATTTTAAAAATAACTACATTTGTATGTTCTATAACGTTTGGTAATCTCAACAGGGCAAAAATTTGATTTCTACTTTCCAAACAGTAGTAGTAGTAGTAGTACCACATACATTTTGTTAAGTAGAACTCGTAAAGTATTGGATATAAATCTTAAAATTAACTTAAACATAAAACTGTAGCCTATCTTATCTAATTTAGGGAACAAAATTAAATGTGACCGAAACAGCAAACTATCATCTAAATTCCTTCTCTTAGATGCTGAAAATGCTGTCCGTTTGCATCACGGCACATTCGACAATTAATTAAAGCTTTCCGTACAACTCTGCTTAACGTGCGCCTATTTATAGAGTTAAGAATGTCACGGACTCTTTCCTGCAGTTCGTTTATATTATGAGGCGGTTCAAACTCATATACCTCATTTTTAGCAAAACCCCATAAATAAAAATCAAGTGGTGTAAGATCTGGTGATCTTGCCGGCCACATAATTGGTCCACTATTGCATATAATATTTTGTCCAAAATGTTCAGCTAAAAGGGCGCTAACTTCTCGGGAATTGTGAGCTGGACAACCATCTTGCTGAAACCATAGTTTTCGAAAATCATCATCATTTGGTACAAGTCCTCTAATAGCCGGAATTATTTGGTCTCTTAACAATTCCGTATATCTGGCGCCATTGAGGTTATTGACAAAATAAAAGGGTCCAATCAAATTATTACCTATAAAAGTATTAATTACATTGGTTAATTTACTAAAATATTTATATCATAATTAACTACCTAAGATACCACACCAAACGTTAAATCCATATCTCGTTTGAAATTTGCGTTGCGCCGTCAGATGATGATTTTCAGTGCTCCAGTGATGCGTGTTATGTTTATTGAACACCCCGCAATTGGTAAACCGCGTTTCGTCTGTCCATATTATCAATTCTGGAAAGTGCGGTTCTTCCTCGCATTTTGGATGTACCAATTACAAAAACGCATTCGTTTGGCGAAATCTTCTCTTTTGAGGCCTTGGACAATAGTAGGTTTATAAGGATGAAACTTTTCCTTTTTTAAAACATTATGAACAGTTGATTTTGGAATATTAAGTTCACGGCTTACAGATCTTACGGATGTGGATGGATTTCGTGTTACCGCCTCAGTAATGCTTAGAACACGTTCCCTATTGTTTAAGTCGTATTGTTCCCTAGTCTGTTCAAAAGCACCATAATTCAGTAAATTCATTACAATTTTTCTGAAGTATGTTTTATGCGGTTGTCGTCTTTCTGGATACAATTCCAAATATCTAGCGGATGCCGTATCAGCGTTCCGAAACGATTGTAAATAAGCATTTAGCTTCCTCATTCGAAAACTTGTAGACATGTGCCATTTTTTAAATTAAAAATGCAGCACCAACGGCACCAAAACTTACAACACACACAAGTTTATCTAAATTTTAGAATTTGTTTGACATATAACTGTAATTCAATTGTTTGGTTTTGTCACATACCACCGCCTACTATTATAAAACGATATCATTTTAACTCTAGTACCACCATAATTAATAATTTGTGACAAATGCTGTTTGTGTACATTATAAAATGTGTATTGTACTTTTCATAAAGTAGAAATCAAATTTTTGCCCTGTTGGGATTACCAAACGTTAAAGAACATACAAATTTAGTTATTTTTAAAATTTAGGATAGTTTTGCATTTTTTTATAAACATGTGGCATATCTTTGAAAAGGTAATTTTAAGGCGCATAATATTCACTTAATATTCAAAATGGCGGCCATAAGAAAAACAAAAGTTGTGGGCGTTTCCTCAAAAACAAAAGACAGTCGAATGATTCTGTTTATGCTAAAATACTCCTTTTAGAAAAGTGTCTTAATAATGTGCAAGTCTTGTGATGGTGCGACTTACGATTCATGTTTTATTATCAAAAACAAAATCCGCCATTTTAGTTTTCTTCGAATATCTCCAAAACCAGACAACTTACACCAATTTTGTAAACGGATACAAAACTGGCCTGGATTCCTCCAAATCTTTCCCCATTTAACCCAGTTTCTATCTCTTATAATAACTGAAATCACAATGTAGAGACTCGAAATTTGGACACACTGTATATATATATATATATATATATATATATATATATATATATATAAATCGTTAATGGACTGGTTATATAATTATTTTGGTAACAAGATGGTAGTATACTGGGTATGAAGTCCAAATAATAATAGTTTATGTAAAATTCAAAATTTAATTTCTTCTGCTTAACGTTTCGGCAAAACTTTATGCCTTTGTCAAAAGCATTGTATAAAATCAATATTTGTCAAATTTGAAAATAGCAACATTGTCAAAATTTAAAATTAACATATGTTAATTTTAAATTTTGACATTCTATTTTCAAATTTGACAAATATTTTGACAATTTTGCTATTTTTTAAATTTGACAAATATTGATTTTATACAATGCTTTTGACAAAGGCAAACGGTTTTGCCTAAACGTTAAGCAGAAGAAATTAAATTTTGAATTTTACATAAACTATTATTATTTGACTTCGTACCAGTATACTACCATCTTGTTACCATATATATATATATATATATATATATATATATATATATATATATATATATATACAATTGATAAATGATTCGTAGCTGTGTGTATTTATGAACGGGCTTTATCAAAAATCTAAAATATTCAACTAAAATATTTCACTCATTTATAAAATAAAATTCTTTGAAGTTCTAAGTTGAACACAATCGTATTGCATTTTGGTAAAATATTAAAAACTGAAAACTTTATTTAAAACATTCGTTGCAGAAAACTTATATTTATCAGATTCCAAGGGTCATTCATCAGGATAAAAATGACAGTTCAATTGTATAACATGTTTACAATGCACTTGTTGTCGAATGGTAGAAAATCATCGCTAAGTTATGTGAATTTTTAGTTATTTAAATCACTAATCAAAGATGAATACGTAAATATGTCAAGTTAAATGCGATTTGGATATTTTGAACGATAAACATTTAAAAACGCAGGTTAACTAGAATATAACTGTGTGGAAATTTCCTAACAACCTTATTTTTATGTAATTCAGAAAAAATACTAGACAGGTGTAAGAACGCCTGATATCACAACATTTTGAGTGTATTTTCCTCGAGTAAAAAGAATAAACAATCCGAATTAGAGAAGGGCAGTCGTTTATTATCGTATTTGTAGTAGGGGCTATTTTGGATTTGACGGCGTTATTTTCTTTACACAACGTCAAAGTATATTAAAAATATAAAATTGGAGATTATCGAAGAAAGGAATCTTCTTATTTTGTTTGTTTTCTGATAATAACCTAAAAAAGTAGAATTTTAAGAGTTCATACCCTACAAAAATGTGCGAAAGTAGTGTATTATAAATTACATTTAAATATGCTAATCTAATTAAAATTAAACAGCAATTTGAAGATTATAAAGGGAAGTTCAAATGATGTAAAATATGGAAAATCCAGAATGTAACCTAGATTGATAAGTGATGCTCCCAGATATACTCATGTACTTTTCTAAAGCAATTTTAAGAATGCAGATTGTATGAATTTGATATCCGAGGATTATTCCCTGTAACAATTAATTAATTTTCTTTAAATATGTGAAAAATTTTTATGGTACGAATTGCTGTTATAATAATTGTCGTGGAACAATTTATTGATGTTTGAAACTTTTCTGAATAATTTAGTAGGGAGAACTTGATGTCTTACCAGATTTGACGTGACAAATAATTTAAGTTATGGAAATATATCTGTATAGTTTGGTGGGGAAGCTTGTTGTTATAAACTAATATTGCTGACATAATTTAGTTATTTTGGAAATTATTCATAAATGAGAAAAACTACTACTATTTGTTGTGATAAGGATAAATTCAATTTTACGTGTTTATTTTAATAAAGGTTAATTAAAAATTAAAAATTTTATGTTTTATACCGGCCTTGTTCTGGTAATTTGTCCTTGATAATGTAAGATAATCTTTAACTGTCTGGTAAGACTTCAATATTAAGTTTTAAATTTTGTTTATTTGATTATATAAATAGTAAATGTAATGTTGTAAAAAAAACTACTTTATAGTGTCGTATAAAATTTTAGGAATTTTAGGAAAATGTTGATTCGAGGTTTAATGAGATCTGTTCATAATTATGCAAATATTACACACTGTGTGTGCTCACATTGCCTGAGATAATTTTATTAAAGTCTTATGTTTTTAGTTTTGAGAATGATAAAGAGTGATTTTGTAATAAGTTTCTAGGTTTCGATCCCTGGCGTTGGTGGTAGTTTGCCAGGCTGAACAAGGTACATATTTAGTCTGCAGTTGTAACTGATGACATATCACAGCAATATATATATATATATATATATGTGTGTGTGTGTGTGTGTGTGTGTATGTGCGTGTGTGTGAACGCGCCCGCGCGTGTCTGTGTGTGCATGCGTGTGTGCACGTGTGCGCGTGTGCGGGTATGTGTGTGTGCGTGTGTGCATATGTGCGCGTGTGCGTGAGCGCGTGTGCGTGTGCGTGTGTGCATGTGCGCGTGTGTGCGGGTGTGCGTATGTGCGTGTCTGCGTGTGTGCGCGCGCGCTTGTGTACTATTACTACGTTTTAGTCATGCGTCAAATATGTAAAGTAAACTGTATGAGAAAAGTATTATACTAACTGTTACGTCATCATCGAACAATTCGGTATTTGTGACAATAAATACCATCAGTGCGTTCACCCTACAGTTTGAGTGAAACATTTTTATATACCGACAGTGGAAGTGCGTTGAAGAACAGAGTCGTATCCGAACCCTTGCAGAAGCCGGTTGTATGAGAGCTTTTGAAAGCGACTCCGACACCAAATCGTGCGTGTTACTGGTGGTCCGTCGAAAGCTTTTGTGTGTGAACGTTATTGCCCACAGCGGCACAGGATAAAAGGTATTTATACCCTTTATTAAGTAGTTTGGTGTAGTTGTTTTTAGTTATTATATAACCGCTCCACCGCCATTGTTATTGCTACAAAAAGCAATTGGTCCTTCCCTATAATAGCATATTTATATCATCTCCTTAACCCCCCATCAATCCATTGGTCCTATAAGTTGATCCGAATTCACCAGTCCTATGGTATACGCATGTCCTAAATTAAATATCATTTTGCATTTCAGCGAGCTTTTAAGTAACTATTTTAGCCTTTAAATTTGTGTTCAAGCTCCATATTTAGCGGGTAAAATATGTACAATATTAGCTACATACTTTCGTTAGACTAAATTAAGTGATTTCGCCGTAATTAAAACCGGCAAGCGTTTTAATTACAAACAAATCCTTAATATAAAATTTGCTAGTTTTCAGTTTTAAATATATTTTAGCGGTATATAAAGCACACAGCAACCTAAAAATTATAGTCGCTTTATACTTCTTAAATAAGAAAGGAAAGGGATTTGCTTTGTATTTAAAAGCTATTGCACGTTTTGTATCACAACCCTTTCAGTCGGTTTACAACGTAAAATATTTAATACATTTGCATGGGATAAAGTTGTAAAGCTGAACCCATCTTGCAAACACGTTAAGCCGCAACGTTCCTGTGATCTTTTGATCTAAAGGCCGACCGTAACCGTAAGCTGTAAATCTTATCTTTATGCTTTGTTTGACAAACCCTTGTTTTCGACGTCTCGTTTTAAGACCACATTGCAGGCTAATAGTCATAAAACGTGATTTAGTGGTTTATACGCTATTTGACATTTTTCGTGCCTTGACCAACAACCCATAATATTTTAATATTTCTCATCGCACATCTGACCGGTACCGTTTTACAACATTTTATTGTAGATCTTTCAAAATAACAGTCACTATGGCTCCCAAGAAAATACAGGTAGCCGAACTAGAATTACTGAAAATTCGCATTATAGAAATGTTCGAACTGAGCAACGCTATACAAAGTGACCCAACTTTAAAAACGTTGTTCCTTATTCAAGCAAGGGGAGTAAATGACCTTTACAGAGATTTCAATACAATTTTAGTTGCTGTCTTAGCCTCATTTGACGAGGCCGAATTATTAAATTACAACGCCTTACGGAAGGAAGTAGATTCCGCTTATTTTTGCATACTACTGCATCTCGAAACGATGCAAGAAATGAAATCACCACAAATCATTGAAAATGCTCCAAGCAGCACAGGATCAAAATTGTTACCGTTAAAGCTCCAACATTTCAATAATGAGGTAACTGAATTTTCATCTTTCATCGATTTATTTGACAGTCTGGTCTATAATAACGCGTCGCTGTCCAATATCGAAAAATTAAATTATCTTATCAGTTGCTGTACCGGGGAGTCTTTAAAAATCATTAAATCGGTACCCATTTCGGGAGATAACTTTATTATTTCCTATAACGCCTTGCGTGAGCGATTTAGCAATCCGCGTTTATTGGCAACTTTGCATTGGAAAGCAATGAAAGACTTTCCACCTTTAAAATCAGAAGACCCTAAGCAACTTAGGGCACTTATTGATTGTTTTTCAGAGAACCTTGCTGTTCTAACTAACTTAAAGTTTCCCACTGAACATTGGAACTTTATTCTAGTCGATTTGCTTTTAGAAAAACTCGATCCGTTCACTAGAAAACGCTTCGAACTCCAATCGGATCCGAAGCAAATACCTAATTTCGAGGATTTGAGATATTTTTTTAACTCAACAATGTGCAGCGTTGGAAACCTTTTCTTCAACCGCACCTGTTTCTTATTCGACGACTGTCCATACATCTCACACATCAGTGCCTAAGAAATCCTCAGCGTTTCAGTTTAAACCAAGAGTTTCTTCTAACGTAGTCTCACTGGACACACCAAGTAGCTCCAGTGACTCAAAGAATTCATTTTCGCACCATTGTCCTTCTTGCAAGGGCAGTCACTTAATTTACAGATGTCAATCGTTTCTAAAGAAAACTCCGACAGAACGTTTCGACATTGTCAAACGCTTACGCCTTTGTTTAAATTGCTTACGAACAGACCATGCGTCCATGCAATGCAAATCTTATAATTCCTGTCGAACTTGCGCCAAGCCGCATCATACCTTGCTACATTTTGAACCGCAACCTGCTTCTAGCCGTTCAGCTGAACCGACCGCTACACCTATGCATAAACATGCCAATAGGACGCAGTCAGCCTCTCCTATTCCGGCAAATGTTTTGTCTTCACAGACGAATTTAAATCCTGGGGTTACTGTCTTACTCTCCACTGCTGTTGTGGAAGTTCAAGACCGGTCTGGTAGATACAAACCCATCAGGGTACTCTTAGACCCTGGCTCTCAAGCTAGCTTTATTCAAGACGATTGCGTGAGCAAACTTTGGCTTCCACGCATACGTTCTCAAGTTCCGATTTATGGACTTGGGCAGACAACTTCAGCAGTCAATAGGGTGCCGTTAGCTGCACCATTCGCTCTATTTTAGACTCTGAAAATCTCTAGAAGTCACAACTTTTGTGCTTTCGTCAATATCTGGCAAATTACCTAGCGTTGAAGTTCCTAATAATTGGGAACACTTATGCGGCCTGCACTTTGCAGACCCGACCTGGAACTCTCCAGGAACTATTGACATGCTCCTTGGAGCAGATGTTTATCCGTTCATCATCAATGGCGGTGTTATTCATGGCAAATTTCTTCAGCCTGCCGCCATAAATACAATTTTTGGTTGGACTATTATTGGTCCCACAAAAGCTTGCAGTCTGATACTGTCCAAGCATTTTTACTTCTGTAGAAGATCCTATCGACCAGACCCTAAGGCGGTTTTGGGAGATAGAAGAGTTGCCATCAAGCCTTATACTTCTCCAGAAGAAGAAAAGGCAGATTTGATTTTGAAAACACGTTTTCTCGTGACCCTAGCGGTCGTTTTATTGTTGCGTTACCGTTCAACGATACTTTGCCCGTTTTGATAATTGCTTTGAGATGGCTAAAAAACTATTTTCGTTGGAGCGCAAATTGCATGCTCAACCGGAGCTACGCGCCCAATACAACAATTTCATGCAGGACTATCTTGATGCGGGTCATATGGCATTACTCGATTCTCCGCCCGTTGGGAACGATAATTATTTTTACCCCATCACCCTGTGTTTAAAGAGGAAGGTCATACTTCTAAAATTCGTGTGGTTTTGACGCCTCTGCAAAGGCTAAAAACAACGTGTCACTTAATGACACTCAATTGGCTGGACCTAGTCTCCAAAATGACATTTCGTCAATCTTACTTAAATTTCGCTCTCATCGTTTCGTTTTACTTGTGATGTTCGCCAAATGTATCGACAAATTTTGGTTACCGAAAACATCGAAAGTTTCAATTAATTGTTTGGCGGTTCTCCGCAGAAGAACCCATTCAGACTTATCAGCTTAATACAGTGACCTATGGTATTAAGTCATCGCCTTATCTAGCATTAAAACTCTTCAGCAATTAGCCATTGACGAAGGCAAAGGTTTCCGTTAGCCGCTGAGGCTATACGGTCAAATCTATATATTGATGATTTCGTCGCCGGTGGAGATTCTATACAATCGGCCCGCGAAATTAAAGATCAACTTATCCGACTTTTACATTCGGCTGGTTTTGAACTTCGAAAATGGAGTTCTAATTCAGTTTCTATTTTGGAAGGCATTCCGTCAGATTTTTGCCAATATACTTCTCTCGATTTCGATTCTGACGAATCAATAAAAATATTAGGTCTTCAATGGTCACCTACAGAAGATATTTTCTCATTTCGGGTTAAACCATTAAACCCAATATGTACAAAGCGCAACATACTTTCACAAGTTGCCAGAATATATGATCCATTAGGGTTTTAGCTCCACTAACACTTTTTGCAAAACGCCTAATCCAGCATCTGTGGATGTTAGGTTTGAATTGGGATAACATCCCACCAGCAGACATTTCGTCTCAATGGCAGCAGTATCAAGAAGAGTTGCCGTTATTATCGTCATTAAAGTTACCACGTTGTTTACCCCCTTCGGATTCTTTTACTTGTCATTTGCATGGGTTTTGCGATGCTAGCGAGGTAGGGTATGCAGCGGTAGAGTATTTCCAGTTTATAAATCAAACTACTGGAGAAATAACTGTACAATTTGTAACCGCTAAAACAAAAGTAGCTCCAATTAAGCGCATTTCAATTCCACGTTTGGAATTATGTGCCGCCGTTTTATTAACCGATTTACTTTCTTTTACCATTCGGTCTTATCAAGGCTTGATTGACATCTCCGATGTTTCAGCGTGGAGTGATTCTACGGTCGCTCTCACTTGGATACGTTCTCCACCTTTTCGTTGGAAAACTTTTGTGGCAAACCGTGTTAGCCACATTCAAGAAATCATTGCACCTAGCCGATAGTGTTATATTAAATCTTCGCATAATCGGGCTGATCCTGCATCTCGGGGATTAATGCCAAGCGCGGTTATTTCATGTTCGCTTTGGTGGGCGGGGCCTGCATGGCTTCACTACCCTAGTGACTCGTGGCCGCCTCAACCAACATTGTCAACCTCAATTGCTGAGGTAACTACGGAAAAGAAGATCCTAATATTTGTCGCTCAAACAGATCCAAACGTCATTGACATGTTACTAAGTCGCTTTTCATCGTTATATAAAATCCAAGGCATCGTGGCTTACATTTATAGATTTTCTAAACCCATGGCTCAACGTCATACGGGTCCCTTAACAGACATTGAATTACACAATGCTCTCATGATTATCGTCCGGCATGTACAAAATATTACATTTTCAAAGGAAATAGCTTCGATCAAGGCAAACCGTACGTTACCTAAAAGCTTGCGAAAACTTTCTCCATTTGTCGATCCACAAAACAACTTAAGAGTAGGTGGGCGCTTGACACATTCTTCGCTTTCCTATTTCGAAAAGTTTCCTGCGTTATTGCCTCAGCGGCACCGATTAACCGAACTTATCATTCGGTCAACTCGCGAAAGGTATTGCCATCCCGGTGTTAATACCACAGCGTATCTTATCCAACAGAATTTCTGGATCCTTTCTATTAAAAATTCAATCAGAAATTATTTATCATCCTGTCATAGATGTTTTCGTACCAAACCGGTCCTGGTAACTCCTCCTATGGGAGACCTACCGGCAGCACGTATTACCCAAATCAAACCGTTCAGTATTGTTGGTGTTGATTTTGCTGGCCCTCTTTTAATAAAGGCTAACCGCCTGCGAGCCTCTAAAACTCTTAAGTCCTATATTTGTATTTTTGTTTGTTTTGCCACTAAGGCAGCACATATTGAACTTGTGTCGGATTTGTCGGCAGACGCGTTTCTTGCCGCTTTGCGACGATTTATAGCACGTCGAGGACGCTGTTCTCAAATATTTAGCGATTGCGGTACTAATTTTGTAGGTGCCTATCGTCAGCTTATGAGTTATCTGCATAGTGCAGTAACCTCAGAAAAGATAAAGTGGTCGTTTAATCCACCTAGCGCCCCTCACTTCGGTGGCTTGTGGGAAAGCGGTGTTAAGTCGGTAAAGACACACCTAGCTCGCGTAATCGGCGAACAAAACTTACCTTTGAGGAACTTTACACGGTTCTTACACAAATTGAATCTGTTCTAAATTCAAGGCCACTCTGCGCTTTGAGTTCGGATCCAAATGACTTGCGTTGCCTAACACCTGGTCATTTCCTAACTATGGAGCCTCTTTCTGCACCACCAGATGAGGACCATTCAACCAACGTTTTACCATTAAAAAGCAGGTGGAAACTCCTGCAAAAACTCCACCAAGACTTTTGGGCTCGCTGGAGCCATGAGTACTTACATACTCTGAATCAAAAGGTTAAATGGCACTCTAAGGTAGGTGTCCGACAAGTCGAAAAGGACACTATTGTCCTCATCAAGCACGACCAGCTTTCTCCACTTCAATGGAAGTTTGGTCGTATTATTAATACTTTTCCCGGTGCGGACGGTATTATACGTGTCGCTGAAGTCAAAACTGCACATGGCACATTAAAACGACCTTTGGTCAAACTAGCACCGCTACCGGTATTTTAATTTTATTTTATGTTTAGATGTATATACACATTTCTTACATGTATAGTAGTATATTATTTTTACATATTTGCTTATTTACATATATATTTTAATTTTTTTGCATAGTTGGTAATATCGCTCGCTGTAGTGTACCACCCTATCTTTCGTTACCTGTTTTCCTAGCAAGGTCAAATCCCATGTGATTTCCTTCACCCAACCTACTTCCCTCCTTTTCAAAATTCTATGAATTTGGTGGGCGGTATGTTACGTCATCATCGAACAATTCGGTATTTGTGACAATAAATACCATCAGTGCGTTCACCCTACAGTTTGAGTGAAACATTTTTATATACCGACAGTGGAAGTGCGTTGAAGAACAGAGTCGCATCCGAACCCTTGCAGAAGCCGGTTGTATGAGAGCTTTTGAAAGCGACTCCGACACCAAATCGTGCGTGTTACTGGTGGTCCGTCGAAAGCTTTTGTGTGTGAACGTTATTGCCCACAGCGGCACAGGATAAAAGGTATTTATACCCTTTATTAAGTAGTTTGGTGTAGTTGTTTTTAGTTATTATATAACCGCTCCACCGCCATTGTTATTGCTACAAAAAGCAATTGGTCCTTCCCTATAATAGCATATTTATATCATCTCCTTAACCCCCCATCAATCCACTAACCATAAGATTAGATTAATTGCCAGTATGATTTATAATGGACAATTACACATAAGATATGAAACCTTTCCAAAATTTCGAAAAAATTCATCCACGCTAAGTAAGAATGTATGCCTTCAAGAACGATTCCACTTTTGAAGAAAAATTGGGCAGCTTAAGCAAATTTACAAGAAAATACTCAAATCGAATTAAACATACTGAGAAGAGCCCCATATTTTCGAATATCATATATGTAACGTATGAATGAAACAGACACACAAATATACGAAGAAAACAGTCGTTGTCATAATAATAAATAACACACAAATCTCAATTGTCAAAGACGTTAAATGAAAACTGAAAGAAAACATTGAGGGTCTGCAATCTCACTATATGAAACATCCTGCTCAAATTGCAAAACAAAAACAACAAAAACATTTGTAAAGAGAACGAACAACTAGATATTCAACGAATAACTAGAAGATGTAGACATAGTAGAACATACATAAACAGTAGTATATGCAACTTCAGTAACGGTTGTTCAAAGTTAAAGAACAATAGATTAATGAATCAGAACACAAAGCAACGAAATTGGGCATGTTTGAAAAATTCTATAAGGTCTAGAACTATACACACATAAAAAGAATCGAAAGTCTTCAAAGATTTACAACAAACGTGTAAAGCAAAAAAATACCTACAAATAGAAAGAAATGAAATTGTACGTACCTTCGTTTCCTTGGTAAAGTTCTATTTTGCAATCCAACTCTTATGAAAACATTTAAAATGGTAGAATAGTATTCGTTTAGCAGAAATTAATTATAACGTCAGACACAGAATAAAAAACGATACAACAACATACACAGACTAAAAAAAGTGTTTTAGTCTTGTGGACACCTTCATGCTGGAATAAACCACAAAAAGGTTTTTGGAGTAAATTTAAAAAAGTTAAAATAAAATTGATGTGGTTCTGTTATAACTAAAAATAGTAATAAGAGAAAATAAATATTGAAATCACAATTAGAAAGCATAATTAATTTGCGTTTCTGGTTACTTTTGCTTCAATACGAGAAACCTTTTTTTAATTTCCCCTAGACGTAACACTGACATGGAGTTGTGGATTGATGTCTTGTATTTTTAATTCTCTATACACATTGCCTTATTTTAATCCAATTTAATAAAGTAAGTGTTTAGCAAAATACAATAAAATTTACAAAGTTCTAAAACTTCTACATTATGAATGCAAAATGGTTGTATTAGTAACAGCAGGTAACTGGAACAGAAGGATAGATCTTCAAAAGAATAAAGGAGAAGAATGACATAATATGAAAATACAGAAAGAGGGACGATCGCGTTAAGATTGATTGCATATTGCAGATACAAAGGGAATTAAGAATTATTAATATTGCAGCATCACGAATCTAAATGCAGGACAAGCCAGAAAATATATCCTCTTGAGAAATATAAAGGAACCAAAAATTGGAAGAGCAGTTGAACAATACGTTGAAACGTTGAACTGTGACAAGGAAAGCACCACATAGGATATTGATTATGAAACAGTGCAGCGAGGAACTTGAGAACATAAAAGAAAAGTAAGTAAAAATGTAAAGATGCAGCAGAAGCAAATTTTTTAGATAAATCGGTTACGAATAGTAAGAGGTAGCATTACAGAAGCATAAGGAACCTGCGGGCAGCTTGTAGAAACTTTTCAGAATTTTCTAAACTACAGAACAGATGTCACTTGACAAAAACACTGTAAACATGTTTGCTGACGTTAATCGTGGTGAGTAGTGAAAGCCCTGGAAAAGAAGAGATAGATGACACCAGGGGAAAAATATAATTCTGCAACAGCAGTTTGTAAATGGCGGCAAACCTATTTTGATGAGTAATGTAAAAAAATGAAGAACCAAGAAAAACTCCCATCATATTAAAGTCTGCAAGTAACAGAAGCGCAAATTATATGCATATTAAACTATTACATCATAGTATAAAGCTGTGGCAGTGAGTATTGGATAGGGAACGGGATTAAAAGCGGATGTGAAGGATTAATAGGGTCAACGAGCGAAGTACAACTCAGAATTTTTTCGATGACAGAATTGTTAAAAATATATTATTATATGGATTGTGTAATAAATAAATGATCAAAAAAGAAAACTGAAAAATGCAGACTCCAGTACGTCTGGGAAAATTGTAGAAAGACACGTCATGAAAAACAAAATTTATAAGATAGTAATCATATCTGCTCTGACGTAAGGAGCAGAAACGAAATCACAAGTAGTCACGAAACATACGAATGTATTGGAAATGAGAATTATAAGAATTTTGTGGAAAAGTTAAAATAACGGAATGGGACCAAAGCTTTTAATAGTTAAACGAAAGTAATAAAGTGAGCAAAAATTTGAGAGAAAGTTACCAAAAATAGAACTAATCAATCTCATGGAGTTTTGTAGAGTATCAGTGTATGAAGCAACTACAGTTATGTAGTTTTATCAATTAATGGAATGTTAATCTCAGGTACCTGCATAGTAATTTCAGCCAGGTGCAAAACTAACGTCCATGTAGGGCGTGTTTATAACACTAACGTAGTATTGACCTAAATGAATCAAGTCTTGAAATGCAGTTATTTAGCTCACCAAAGAATTCCAGACATTATGTTGATCAGTAAATAGAATTATTTGGTATTAAGACATTTATACAATATGTCCAGTATGTTAATTTCGCACCCCAAAATAAGAAGATAAAGTTCTCCTTTGAAGCATTACTATGTATTAATATTCAATTAAAACATTAATAGTACCTACTTTAAAACGAGGCAACATCCTGTACATGGCATTTCACAAGGAAATTGAAGAAGATTCTGCTTCATGTTTCTTAATACGTGTTTTGTGTACCTAACATACGTTATTTTTAGTTATTAATTTTTATAGTTTATGGAAATTACCTGATAATATAAATGCCAATCACAACGGTGTTTACAGTCACCCTTTTAGGAGATTACTTACTAAACTAATGGACTATTATAAAATACTCACTCGGATAGTCTTTATCAGTAAAACGATAATCGCTAAAAAGATTAGTTTCTACTTTCCAATTCAAATAGTATGGCAAATATTATCAGCTAAGGTATTTAATATGACTGAGAAAAATGTACTTCTTCTTGTGCTGAAAAATGCCTCCTGTACTCAGATGGGTGGAGAATTCTATCCTCAATTAGTACGAAAACTCTTAAACTGATTATAATACAATTAGAAATTGACATCATACCCGGTTAAAAAATAAGGGTGCATCTGAAAAATTCAAAATCGAAATAAAAGGTGTTCGTTTATATGAAATTTTTATAAAATTCACAGCGGAATGTATACGACTACACACCTGCAACCCTTGAACATTTGCTTTGCGAAAAAACATGAATAACGATAGTTGATTGATTGCATACAAATAAGTTTCCGTGCTTATTTGGAACAATATTACGACAATAAAGCTGCATTGAAATACGCTGTAGTAATATACATCCCTCCTCACTAAACATGGCGATGAATTCGAGTCTTGAGGATAGTTAGAATCGGCTCGAAGTTATGCTCAAATTCGAACCGGTTCTTGCTGAGTTGAAAAAAAAGTTTCTGGAACTAAATTTTATTTTACTCACGTAGAGTCGTGCAGGGCATGTATTCGAATCGAGCTTTGCGAGCCTGTTAGCTAATTCTTTGCCTTCTCCCATCATATATACACTATGGTATAAAGAGAAAAAGACGAATGATAAAAAGTTACATGCAACTGTTCTGCATTTAGAAATTCGAACAGTTTGATGACGGATTAACATTTCTGAGAAATTTTAAAGCATCGATTTGCGTTTGTTCTCCTATTGTAAGCTGCAAATGAGGGCATCTGTTCTGCCGATTTACCATCGTCTTTAATGTCTTATCCTGTTACCGGACATAAAAGCTGCTACAAACGGAAATTCATTTTGTTCCGTGACCATCAATCAACACTTACTTCCTTTTGTTCTGTTTCTTGCACGTGTAAATGTAGCTAAAACTTTACTCCGTTTTCTTCGATCACGATAGCCAAACCCACCATATAAAGATAATGATAAACAGCTCCGAAGTGATCAAAAAGTCAGTCTTTGTAATCGATATCTGAGGACCAGTACTACTAGCTCACTCTCTAATGAGATCCAAGAGTTATCTAGTATACGCTGTCTACTAACTTACGTCAATTAAATTATACTCTACACAATCAGTGATTATTATTTTGGTTAAACACATATTTATTCTCTCATCACACTACCTGTGATTGTTATCCCGACTCGAACATTACACTGTCGGTGATTGTTATCCAGGCAGCACGCCATAAGTTCATCATTACGCAGCCAGTGATTGATATCCTGGTGGCATCCAATTATTCTATTCTTTTACATGGCCAGTAACTACATTTTGACCACATTCTAACTAGCTTACACCTGGGGAACCAGAGCACCACTACGATGACGCCGTCAGCCAGGCACGTCTTGTCAGTAGATTCACATCGTTCAGACGTACTACAATGAGCCGTGGAAGCGTCAGCTTTGTCCCGTCGTCGACAGTCACTTCCTAAGTGTCTGTATCTTCTTTTGGCTAATAATTACCCCTTATTTATTGCGAAATAGAATTTACGTCTATTTTCTGTTGCTTTTGTTGTGCTCATTAACACGCCCTTGTGTCAACCCCGTATTTATATAGTATTTACCTTAATTAAATTAGCGTTTGTTCTTGTTTGTACTTATTAACACGCACTCCTGTTAATTTTGTTCATTGTCCTCCACTGACATAATGATGTTGTTACCTGTTTGCTTGTGCTTTTATTATAAAATAACTCAACTCACGATATACATCACACACTCTATTTACATGAAATAAAATTAAAATTTTAAACACTTTTTCCATTATATACAATGATGTCACTTGGATTTTAACAATTCCTTTTCAAAAATGTATTTGAATTCACTAATTTTTTTCAAACAAATACCCTACTAAAGTAAGAGGGCTAACCCCATACCTTACTTTAACCTTTGTCCTAATATGAGCTCATAGTAAAACTCTTTAAACTTGAGTGCAAATTATAGTACTGCGGTAATAAAAATAAATTCCCTTTACTTTGTACAACATAGCCTGGTTATCCTTATATTAATTATTCCTTACTACCTAAACAAGTTTTCATCTACATATAAAGTCCCATAAAATTTTCAGTTCATCAATTTCATAAAGAATTATCACTCAAAAGCACAAAAATAATAAAGTAAACACAGCCAATCACCATCACAAAATGTTTCATAAATTTCGTTACCTGGTATCTATTTTCCTACAGGTATCTGCAAACCAGCCCTCGACGATGATGCCGTCTCATAAGACTCTCGGCTATGAAACCGCTCTCCTGGTTAAATCGCCATTTCTCCCAGCACGCTACTATTCGAATCTTTCATCATTTACCATAAACAAAATGCATCCAGACTTCCACCATTTTTCTATTATATTTCCATTTATCAAAAATCAATCAATAATTGCTGCATTCAACATTAAATTCCAAATTTGGAAACTATTTGTACGCTTCAACATCCAAAAAGCTGTAGTTGGTACTTGCATGCGTAATACATGCTTTGCTCTGAATTCTATATTTATTGGACGCTTTTCCATGTATCAACTTATCATCATAACACACCATCTCGTGTGCAATTGCAAATAACTATATACAATCACTTAAAAGTATTCACTACTAGAGTTACCTTTGACGACGAGCGAAGCAAAAGTAAGAGCAAGTCACCCTCCTCCAAGGTGTTTATATAAGGACAAAACGTACCCCTTGTTTCTAAATTTCGCACGTACTCAATAACGTACAAACAAACATTCCTAGTAAACCGCCAACCGTCTACTTGCTTCCTGAAATTACAGGCATAACCGTCGCCCATTTCAAGTTAAAACACCAACGGTTCTTACTTTTCCGTGAACTACAACGTACAAACAGATAAAATCGTTCGAAAACCGCTAACCGTCCGTGTTTCGCGACATTCACGCCTCTCAACTCAACCAAATATATTTCTTATCACTTCCTCTTGTATATCGCCTTGTTCCATTTATGCTTTATTATTACAAACCCCTATGCTTTATTCTTACAAACCCCCAGTTAGGTATCTACCTTCTCTAATATTAAAACTGTTACGCGTCTGCCTGTAACGTCTAATGAGATCAGTCAATTTCCCTCAATATTTTCGATCGATACAAACATCTTTCATCTTTCTCTATCTACAAGCTGCAGAATTGTCTTTGTTCCTTTGTTTGTTATAAAGTCTAAGTGATATTTAGGCTTTGCATCCCAGTCTTTCATATAAAATTTCCCTTAAATCTATAGTTTAATATTTAAACATCGCTCGTAAATGCGTGGAATGGAAACCTGTTGTACTCTTCCATATACTCAACTTGTCTACAAATACTGTTTTCAAACAATCTTGGATAGGTTCTTATAAATTCGTATAATATAGCCCCTATAGCACTATTACTGTATTTGTTTTTAATTACATCATGTGCAATATTCTGTAAAACATCATTCCTATTATATTTTTTCATTGCCACATCTAACAGAAAGAGATCAATATTAGGAGCACCGTTTTCTCTTAGTTCTCTTAAAGTATTAGCGTAGTTGGGAACGACCTGGGATATCCCTAAAAAGTGCTCTAAAGTTCCTTTGGTAAATAACATATAATTCTCATCAAATGACACCATCTTCACTAAACAATTCTTATTTAAATAAAAACGCAAGTTGCAATTTTTAATTGGAATTTAGAATCATACAATTTACCCAAGAAGCAGGAAATGTAAGATTGAATGGCTTTTCTGGCGGAGATGTTTTAGAACTACAACTGGGTCGTGAATTCAAATTGAAACTGATTGCCGAAACATCTAATAGAAGTGTATGGGTGGCGAATAAATTTCAAGAAGAAAATTTATATAATATAATATAATATAATATTTACCCGAGTACGAGTACATCAAGCTATTAAATTTGCAAGAATTAATATGTTATAAAATGGGCGAGTTGAGAAGTAGAAACTTTCCAGAATTTTACGAAAATTTTTTAGGTGTTATAAAAAATGTAAGTGGAAATACGACGGCTGAAGAAAGGGTTCAAACGTTATTAGAGGGAGAGAGCCGGGCGAGTATTTATTTGTTTAATGATTGCAGCAATTTAAATTACTTGGATAGTGTTGGAAATTATTAAATGCCACCCCATCCAGTACTTAGAAGATGCGATTGCGAGGCGATCGCTTACGCATATAGTTAGAGATTTGGCTATCCCAGATTCACCAGACTCTAGTTATCACATCCGTCTATAGATGTTATCAATACATGTATATAGTTTAATAACATTATAATATTTCTTGATAAAGTTTGTTTTATATATTTGTATCGTTTTGTTTTACTTATTCCTATCGTCAACATTAGCAATAATTATTAATAAATGTATTAAATTATCCTGTTTTTTATTCTTAGGTTTAAGATGATAGTACTCTTAAGTTAATCTTTAAATTAAAATGGAATCTGTGCATTAAAAAATAATACGAGCTAGTAATAATTGTGAATGACTCGATAGTGTATACGTTTAGGTACTTGCTTTGAATGCGGACAACACGGGTTCAAATCCCGCTTCGGATATCACCCTTAAGTTAATCTTTAAATTAAAATGGAATCTGCGTATTAAACAATAATATGAGGTAGTAATAATTTTAAATGACTCGATAGTGTAGACGCTAAGGTACTTGCTTTGCACGCCGACAGCACGGGTTCGAATCCCGCTTCGAATAAAATTATTTTTCTGTAAGTGTTGGAGGAGGTGGAGTAATGTGGAGGGTCGTGGAGTTGTGTGGAGTGATTTGAAGGTGTGTGGAGGGATGTGGTGTGATGTGGAGATGGAGTGATGTGTAGGTGTGTGGAGGGTGGTGAAAGTGCGTGGAGGGAGGTGAATGTGGGTGGAGGGTGGTGAAGGTGGCACCAGAATCCCAGTTGAGGTCTGTGGAGTGATGTGGAAGTATGTGCAGTGATGTGGAGATGTGGAGCGATGGAAGAGATGTAGAGGGATATGGAGGTGTATGGAGTGACGTGGAGTGATGTGGGGTGATGCGGAGTGATGTGGAAATTAAAAGATTCACAATTTATATGTAATTCTTTGCCTTTGTATTTCCTAAGAAATTGTAACACACCTCTTTAAATGGTACCCATGCAGCAGCCTCAATCTCGGTCAGTTTTGAATCAAATACACTCCCCTTTATGATGTGACGAATTTGCGGTCCAATAAAAATTCCTTCGCCTCACTTAGTCTGCAAAACTTCTCTCAGATATTAGAATCCTTCGTTGCTTTAGTTAAAGCTTTGACAAAGTTTTTTATCAGGCCCAGTTTTATGTGGTTTATAAGGTTTTTCTAGCATTTTTCAATCTTTTACAAAGTAGTATTTATTCTTTGCTGTCCCATTCGTAGAAAACAGCAGTACGTGATGTAATCTAATTGTATTTCTAACAAAAATACTACTACTTCTGAATCACCACATATGCTCAACCCAAGCGCTGTAGACTTACATTTTGCAAGTAAGGTTTTCATATTGTCATAGCTTTTCTTGATACGTACTGCGTAGATAATAGGAATAGAGAGGTACGAATTTCCATTGTGGAGGAGAAATCTCTTTAAATTTAGAGTACATGAATCAATAAAGTGTTTCTACTCATTAGTTTTGAATTTATATCTTAATGCATTTATTGGTCCAGGAACATCTACACAGTGCGCCAACTGATCATATGATGTAAAACAATGAAAACAAATCTTGTTCACGTCTCCAATATATGTAATTATGCGTACCTCTCTGTAATAGATTCCAGCCTTGCAACCTGAGTCTCCATTGTTCGGTTTGAGCTTTTAACAAATTAAAATCCCATACTAAGTTGTTGAGCTCATCTTGTGACGTAAATGTTGAGTACCTATATTAAATGGTTGGAAATCAGGATCCGTGTTTTTTTTCATACGTTCAACACTACTATCATCAACATCCTTCATATCAACGTCAAATGTATATGTTATAGACGTTTGCAAACATGTAAATTCTGAATGTGAAGAACTGGTCTAAGAGCTGATTGCAGGTTGGGGAACTGAACAGTATGCGTCGACTTCAGTAAAATTCCAGATAGATTCGTCAAGCAAAAATAGCAATATGTAACATGATCTTTAGTTTCTCTTCAAACCATAGGCATAGCAAAAGGCATTGACTTACGGGTTCCGTTGAGCCATCCTATTAAATTTACAGCACTCGTTGCGAAAATGATATGCGGCGCCCAATGTTTATCGTAATTTTCTAGTTTGCTTCCAAAATAAAGATTATAAACTTTTTGATTAACGTAGTATTACCAACTACTATTAGGCAACCCGTCAAACACACAAACGCCGCAAACAATGTATATACTACAGAAGCCTCGAACTTTCTAGCATATACCGGAGTATGAATCATGCATTTAATTCAGGGTATATATATATATATATATATATATATATATATATAAGACCACTGATGAAGTACAGAGTTAGTCTATATCAGAATATATAAATTATACCGTGTAAAGTTAATTAGTTACGTTTTTGGAAGTCCAAGAGTAAACATAAATTTGTGTTATGTAACGTGTATATAGTACCGACAGCTGTACATAAATAAACAAAAGTGTAATAAATAAATTAGAGTAGTGTTTAGTGTTGTTAATAGATCTATGGTTAAGAATCTAGTTTAAGAAGATATTAGTTCTTGTGAATAGTATTAGTGTGATGGTACTTCATTGTTAATTGGACTGAAAACATCTATAATTAAGGCATATACTGCTAATTAGACTTGGGAATAGTGAGTAATAAAGACTTTTATTATTACCTGTTTTAAATTGGTGAAACGCGTGAGTAGTAACCCGCTAAACTGGTATCAGGCTGTGTGGGGTATATAGTGATTAATTTAAAAAAAAAACACAAGTCTAAAGATATTTAAGTAGTTTGTATATGCCTGTTACAAAAAGACAAAATAAAATGGACGTAGAAACTTTAAAAAATTTCCTTAAGGATTTTAAATCCGGTATAGAAAAAAAGTTAAGTGAAAATGCTGAGAAAATGGAAGAGAGGTCGGCTAAACTATAAGTGACACTTGGTAAAAACGTAGTGAGGTCAGTTGAACTGGAATCGACCCTTAAAGAGTTTAAATACGGTATGGAACTGACACTTAATGAAAATGCCTTGAAAATGGAAGAAAAGTTTAGTGAAAATGCTGTGAAAATGGAAGAGTTGAATGAAAAGACAGCCACGTTGGAACAAAGATTAATGGAAAGCTCCATTGCAGTGAAAGAAGATTTCACTGAACAGGTAAAAATAGTTGAACAAAAGTGGGGGATAATAAATTGGTAAAAATGAAAAAAGATGTGATGAGGCTGCAAGAACAAATGATTTCACTAACAACGCTGCCACTTGAATTAGCAAACCAAGTTGTAAATCAGAACATCCCAGAAATAAGAAGCATGGAAGGAAGCGAGTTAATACCGTCAAAATTTAAAGTGAAACCACCCACATTCGATGGCAAAACACCTTGGCCCACATATTTAAAACAATTTGAAGCTGCTGGAACAGCCAACAGTTGGCGCAACAAGGAGAAGGCTATCTCCTTAATAGTGGCCCTACGGGAGGAAGCTCTTAACATCCTGCAAACGATTCCCGATTACCTACAAAATGATTACGGCCTCTTAACATCGAAGCTTGAGATTAGATATGGAGACGCTCACCTTCAACAGGTTTACCATTCACAAGTTAAAACCGCTCACAAAAGACAAATGAAAGTCTGTAAGAATTCGAAGCTGACATTGCTAGATTAATTAGATTGGCATACCCAACGGCACCAGATAGCTTTCTCGAAGAACTAGCTGTTCAAACATTTGTGGATGGCGTTAAAGACGGTGAAATACAGCAAGCGCTAAGATGAGCACGGCCAAAAATGTTAGATAACGCGCTGGCTCATGCGCTTGAATTTGAAGCAGCTAAGCAGACATCACATAGAATGAGTCACAAAGTTCGGTCTGCCTTAGAAAAACCTGGTCAATCGCAAAACAGCATAGAAGAAATAATCAATTGTGTGTTTGAAAAGCAAAAGGCGGAAAGGCTGGAAAGACCACGACCGTGCATTTATATTTCCAATGCTCCACCAGAAGGTACTACATTGGCCAGGAAGCGAGTTTTTTGTTGTCTGGAAATTTAGAATTTTGCCGAAACCTTGCCGTTCCAGGCAAGGTAGGGATCTTTAACGTGCGTGACAACACTCACACACGGGACCTCCATTTAACCTCTCATCCGAACGAAGGCGTAATTTTTGTGAAAAATGCTCACCTGTCATTTTTCAAGCAGTCGGCCGTGTCGGGATTTGAACCCAGGACCTTGGGATCCGTAGTCTTACGCTTACTACATTGATCCACGGCGACGCCTGAAAGACAACGACAGCGGAGATGGGGTCTGCGATGCTGGAGCTGCGGTGATGTTGGCCATATACAGAGCCGCTGTACTCAACAAAAAAAAACCGGTTGAGCAGCAAGAATATGACTTTGATACAGAACATCGTGTAGGAACTAGCCATCGGAATGCAGACGCTCTATCAAGGAGACCTTGTCCGATGGACTGCAATCATTGCTCCAAGATGGAAGAGAAAATAAGTGTCATTCATAGAATGACGGTTACCGATAATACTTGGCAATCCGAAAGAATACAAGAAGACTAGGGAATGACGCCGAATTGGGACGTATTATTGAGTGGAAAAGTAGAGGACAACGACCAGCTTGGAAAGAAAGTAGTATTTCAAGTAGAAGCCTCAAGGCATACTGTGCACAGTGGGACTCCTTGGTGATTGAAAATAGAATCTTGAAACCACGCTTGGAATGTGAAGATGGCACTGAGAGAGAACTTCAAGTGATAGTGCCGAAAGGCGGAGTGCCGTAAGTGTTGCAGCACTTGCACGATGGTATTTCCGGAGGACACTTTGGCGTGAAAAGATCTCTCGAAAGAGTGAGAGATAGATTCTATCGGGTGAACTGCAAAGAAGATGTGAAGGGGTGGTGCCGGAAATGTGAGTAGTGGGCCTCTGGAAATGGTCCGGTTACTAAAGGGAAAACCCCAATGAAACAGTATAACGTGGGGAATCCTTTTGAGAGGGTGGCCATTGATATAGCTGGTCCGTTTCCTAAATCATAGAAAGAAAATAAATGCATCTTGGTTGCAATGGATTATTTTACCAAATGGCCGGAGAAGTATGCTGTACCTAACCAAGAAGCCGAGACGGTTGCAGATGTACTAGTGAGGAAGTTGTTTTGTCGCTTTGCAGTTCCGTTGGAATTACACTCCGATCAAGGTCGGAACTTCGAATCAGCGTTGTTTCAAAACATCTGCAAGCATCTTGGAATCAGGAAGACTAGAACCATGCCACTTCATCCTCAATCGGATGAAATGATTGAATCAATGAACAAGACGTTAGGCAAGTACCTAGCCAAAGTTGTCTCTGAACATCAACGAGACTGGGACCAATATTTACATTTGTTCCTACTGGCGAACCGATCTTCGGTACATGATAGCACAGGATACTCTCCCGCTTGCGTGAAGTTAGGACGTGAATTTCGGCTACCATGTGATCTTCAGTTTGGATTTAAACTTGGAGAAGAGATCGCAGGTGAAGATTACGTTAGTAAGTTTCGTGAAAGATCAAATAGCATTCACGAAAACGTCCGAAAAAATATCCAGACAGCCAGCGATCGAATGAAATCACAATATGACATGAGAGCACAAGAAGGTGGTTATCAACCTGAAGATTTAGTGTGGTTGTGCAATCCACAAAGAAAGCGTGGATTGTTGCCAAAATTACAAAGACAATGGGAAGGCCCGTACAAAGTGTTAAAAAGAATTAATAATGTAGTGTACCGGATCAGAAGATCTCTCCGTGGTAAACCGAAAGTGGTACACTTTGACCGTTTAACATCCTATGCTGGCAACAACCAAGAAGACTCGAATAATGAGACTGCTGTTCGGCGAGTTGTTAATCATGTAGATTTTGATAGTTTTATGGCGGCATATGGTGGTTCCGTTGTTGAAAAACAGCAAGATCTGTTTAGAGCACCAGAAAGGTATTCCCTTGCACATTGCATAGCTCAAGATCTGGAAGAGAAGATCTGTCAAGAGAAATAGCTGTTGTTTTTAAGAAAAAGTTTGGATGTGTGGATGAATTAGTACAACAGCAGCCAACTGTAGGAAAAGCTTTGATTCTTTAGGATAAAAATCGTTATGTGTACTATCTGGTCACCAAAGATTCTTCATGGCAGAGACCTAGTTATGGACATCTATGGGAGGCTTTACTGTATCTTAAAGCTCAGATAATGGAAAACGGAGTAACGAGACTAGCGGTGTACAAGCTCGGCTGTGGACTGGATTGCTTAGATTGGAGAATAGTCCGAAATATGCTAGAAGTAATTTTCCAGGCAACCAACGTCCAAGTCCTTGTTTGTTGTTATCAACCGGTTGCCTACCAAGATCAAGAAAAGAGTGTTGACTGTTATTTCCAACGACGTGGTGGATGCACCAGAGTAGATAGCTATCGATACCGTCATCAGTCATCAAATTGGCGTCAAAATGTATTTACAGTTAGGAGACGTAACAGTTTTAAAGAGGGGGGCAGTGTTACGAGCTACTATTAAGCAACCCGTCGTAAGCAATGTATATACTACAGGGGCCTCGAACCTTCTAGCATATACCGGAGTATGAATCATTCATTTAATTCAGGGTATATATAAGACCGCTGATGAAGTACAGAGGGAGTCTATATTTAAATGTCGAATATAAATTATATCCTGTAAAGTTAATTAGTTACGCTTTTGGAAGTCCAAGAGTAAATATAAATTTGTGTTATGTGAACGTGTATATTGTACCGACAGCTGTACATAAATAGACAAAAGTGTAATAAATAAATTACAGTAGTGCTTAGTGTTGTTAATAGACCTGTCGTTAAGAATTTAGTTTAAGAGATATTAGTGCTTGTAAATAGCATTAGTGTGATAGTGCTTCATTGTTAATTGGACTGAAAACATTTACAAATAAGGCATATACTGTTAATTGGACTTATGAATAGTAAGTAATAAAGACTTTTATTACTATTTGTTTTAAATTAGTGAAACGCGTTAATAGTAGCCGACTACAGCAATTATTGCCTATTTGTAAGATATAGTTGTAAACTCGCCAGATACGTAATAAAAGGAATCCATTTGATTAACACCCTTTCGCGACATTCTATAAAGTCTATCAGCAACACGTACCGTATGTGAAAGATTATTTCTTTATTTATATTATATATCTATTTATAGACGCGATTAGGATATTAACTGTTGCTTATCCTGTCCGCGGCGCTTATATATCTTAAGCCGGTCTTTCAAGCGATTTCTAGAACATTTGCCAGACATTATGACGCTATTTACATTCCAATGGTGAATCACCCGCCGGATTATGTTCAATAGAATATGTTATACAATGTAAACCGTATCTAACGAATATCTTAATACCTGAGGGTGATACCAACATTTTGATTGCGACCAAAAATGCTTAAAAGACACCCATCAGAGATCGGGAAACAAAAAGTATTTTGGTCTGTGTTTTTTCTTATTTCTAAATTTATAATAAACAATTGTAATACATTTTATGGTCGTTTTAATTAATTTATATTTTGTGATTTGCAATAGATAGATACACATGTCCAATAGGTACACAAAATGTGCAACAAGATTTAAATATTTGGTATAATGAACTGTTATGGAAAAAATAGAAGACGGTGGTCCATAAAAGTTTGGGAACCCATATTTTAAATAGTAAGAAATTACCTGTTTGACAAGAATTTTGACTGAATATGGAGGCTTTAAGCAATTTGTTTAGTCGAGACATTCCTAAGTTCTTCTTTGATAAATTTCAATAATGTTTATAAAAATATATAATACAAAGACATAATTACAAAGAAATGTGATATAATTAAACTAATCACGAGTGCTATCTAAAGCGATGTTGTGAGGTTTTTAATTATGTAGTTTGTATTATTCTTCTATTGTTTATTATGCAAGCCCTAATCATTATGTAACTTGAAATCTGAAATTCGAAACTTTTTCAGCAAACCGGGTTAGATAATCAAAATCAAAAGATAAATAAATGTATTACAAGTTCCTTATTGTGAAACCTATTGTTACTACCGTATGGAATGTTACAAGGAATGAAATTTATCCATTTTATATTACTAATAGAAAAAGCTAAAAAACGATAACGTGGGAAAATGTAAATTATTCAAAATAAAACTACTACATTTAAAACGAAAAATTGAGCTACAATATCATTGATAGAAAATACAAAAAAAGTTCCTGAAACGTGTTTTCCAGTCCAAGAAAGGACCAAATAACAATAAAAACCGTTTTAAACTGGATACGATACAACTGACACTAATTTCATATGGTCAGCTTGTTCAGATTTTTCAACAGGGCCACGCTACCCCAGTGACATGTGCATCCACTGAACACAGACGGTACACCAGAAAGGCGGCAATATTTGCTAAGTGGTGTGGCGGACAAGGTGGTTTTTAATAAAAGTATATGTCTGCTACAAGTGGAGCCGTCTCCACTGTTGCAAATACGACAAATGTAAAAGAAAAACAATTAACTAGTGCTTGTGGGTTATGCAAAGTGCGATTATAATTTTCTTGTTTAAAGGGTATAAAATACTGCAACGAAACCACCGGATCGCGGCTTAGTTATTTTAGGCACATTACATCAGCTTTCATTTGCCGCGCATCTAGAAATCTTAACTGTTATCAACCGGCAGCTGTTAGATAGCGCCGTCAAAGAAAGTTTCCTGTATTTTATCAATTGTCAGTCAACTTCCAGTCTCCAGATCCTTCTAGAAGTTATTGTAAGTTATATAAAGACGCACCTTAATGGTGAAGAGGGAAGTAGGTTACGTCGGGTGTACATTCAAAATAAATTTAGTTGTTACTTATTAGTTGACATAAGTTACTTGTAGTGAAATATAAATTATAGAATTTAAGGATTGTATAATTATAAGTGTAAAATCAATCACGTTAAATAAATTAAGAGATCTTGTGAAATTAAAGTTACGTAAATTCTAAAGTATTGAGGTAACACACTATTCTAGTTTATAAAAAAATAATAAAGCTTAAAAGACTCAGACGCTCGATAAAAACAAAAAACAGCTAAAGAACAAGAAAAAGAAAAAGGAGTTGCGATTTTCAAATATATGAAAGCTGAAAAATCTGTAATGCCTGCAAATCCCACAACTAAAAAGATCATTCTGAGCTTTATAAAAGACCTATAAAACCTGTAAGTTATTGAATTTTTGATTTCCATCTGTTATATAAATCATGTTTTTGTATATTTAATAATTCTAATTAGTTGTAATCATACGAGTTAATAAAACTTATTATTAAGAGTACTAATACGTTGGTGCAGGCTTATTTAAAGCGTATTGTAAACAGGAAATTCATAAATGGAAAGTTACAACTCTGTTTTCCGTATAATTCATATATACCAGTTAATTCGATTAGACGTCTATAATTGATAAATTTAAGTTGTTCTTTTTCTTTAAGATACACGCAGATTTGGACAATTAGGAATAGATCTTAGTTTTCATTCTTTGTTATTTACTGTAATATTTGTGTCTGATACTATAGGTTACGTGAACGACTTTTGAGTTCTTGTTATTATTTTAAATCAGTACAAGATGAGAACTTGCACACAAGGCTTAATTCACCAATACTGCAGTAAAAACAATTAAATTGCTTTTGGAACATCTGCCTTTCGAGCAGACATTACTTAAGAATATCCAGGTGAGTTGGCGCTCAAAGGCTGTTTTAAACAGGGAATTCAAGGACCTTTCAAGGTAGATGCAAAAGTATTTAGTATAAGTGTTACAATCTATATACCCCTAAAAAGATTTGCGTTTGCTTTTATAGAACCCACACCGTACCACTGGCCATAGTCTTTCTCATCAAATGCACTGGTACGTGCTTGGCAAACCAGTCATAAACAACTCGGATAAGCATGTTACTCTTCTTTGATCTATGTAATGGTCCAATAATGTCCATGGATATCATCTGAAAGGAATGTTCCTTTTCCTTACCTTCCTCACTAATACAGAGTGGGACAACGGACTATTTTTTGTAGTTAGACAAATAGCACATCGTTTAATATAACAACTTATGTCCGATTTCAACTTTAGCCGGTAATATTTTTCATTTTGAAATGAGTTTTAAACACCCCCAGATGAGCAGAAGTAGGAACATCATGCTTCTGTTTGATAATTTCTTCCCTGTACGCCTTTAGTAACACTTGCTTCCATTCTATTAAGTTTGCACGTATCTTATGTCTCTTTGCAACACATTCGTACATTACTTCCTTTTCCATCCTCCAAAGAAAATAACTTTTTGAGTGCAGTTGATTTTTTGTACCATTTTATTGTACCAAGGGTCATATCGGCTCTCATTTATTTCAATAGCATTGACTATTAACGGCGCTCTTGAAAGTGCAACCGGCACAACGTGGTATTTGCCTTTCCAGTGCTCTACCTTGTACGTAAATTGAGATAGATGAAGGCTCGAACGTTGCAATCTGTCTATGGGTTTAGATATCGTGGCAGGGATTAGATTATATATATATATATATATATATATATATATATATATATATATAACAAGGCGGCTCCGTGGCGTAGTGGTATGTGTGTGACTACTACGTCCAAGGTCCCGGGTTCGAATCTCGACATGGTCCGCTTGAAAAATGCTAGGCGAGCATTTTTCACAAAAATACACCCTCGTTCGGATGGGAGGTAAAATGGAGGTCCCGTGTGTAAGTGTTGTCACGCACGTTAAAGATCCCTACCTTGCTTGGAACCGCAAGGGTTCCGCAAAATTCCAAATTTTCCAGGTAAAGAAAAACTCGCTTCCTGGCCACTGTAGTACCTTCGGGTAGAGCATTGGAGAATCACATGTAAGGTTGTATATAACAAAGAAACATTTATACATTGAAATAATTATAATAAAAACAATAAATACAAGAAAGAAAGTGATGCAGCAAAGTAATTAATGGTAAATGCTTCTATGGTAATAATGGTGATCAAAAATTTGCTTGATTATCATCCAAGAATTCCTGTGAATTGTACCAAATATTTCGATGGATAATTCAACTTGACCTATTGATGGTTAGTGCAGCTAGCACTTACCAATTACTTTAAACTTCTTGTTTTTATACCTTTTGGATTTTTGAGCGCATTAAGACACGTTGTGAAGACAACAAAAGAAATTTTGAAACATTTAAAGCTACTTATTTTGAATTTAAGTGCGAAAATTCTGGGCGTAACATACCATCAAAAGAAGATTTTAAGCAACTTAGAATAAAACTTTTGTTTTTATGTTTTTTAAAGTGCGTTGTGAAGGGAACAGAAAATTTTTTGAAACATTTGATACGTCAATTGTGGTACCAATTATACGCACTTGAATGTTTCTAGTAAAATTTTGGAATTCCATTTTATAACTTTTATAGTTATTATTCATTAAAACTGTTACGAAACACTAATTATGATAATTATATGTACTGGAACTTAGATGAGCCCAATCGAACTATAAAAGATAAGTTAAACAAGTAAAAATGAATCATTTATAATATGATGAATAATAATTTGAGCCTGACCCTGAAATTTTCAGTTGGTAAATTTCAGTTAAAGTCATTTCCGATCTCCCTTCCGCTTGTCACAACTTCCGTAATCATTAAATCACGCTTGTGTTTCCGGTTCCGTGTACAGAAAGTTTTTAGGTTTGTAGTTTTCAAGTTCATACATATGTAAATATGGAATTACGCATATCCTTTGTACATACAAAGGAGAAAAACATTTCTCAACTGATAACAATAATTAACTTCAGCTTAGCGACTACTTAATGATATGATAACCTTACAATCTTGGATATCCGGAAAATGATATGATAATCCATTAAATGATGGCCGGGTATTTCTCTTTTAAATCTATTCCTTGCAAATGTATATTTTTAAACGAGTGTTGATATTAAATTGCTTACCAAGACTATAATTATGATTATAATGAATGTACCTACATTAAATACCATTATATTGGCCATATGTTTTCAATTTTGTGTGTGGATCTCAAGTCTGGCCCACTTCTGTATCTGTAGTTTTACATTTAAAGAATACTTGCACTTCAAATAAGGTTATATAGTAAAACTATGCAATTATAATAAAATCGGCAAGAATCACCGCGGTTATCGACAGACCAAGTCACGTTTAATTGTATAAGATACCTATTGAATAAGTTTGAAAGTGAGCTGATTACACGTATTGCTTGCTGTTGTGGGCAGAGAAAGTTAGCTCAAAATTGCTTAAAGTATTTCAAATCCACATTCTATACGCGCTGCATCAATAAAATACGTCATCACTACCAGTGATTTGTGAGACTTTTTTTGTAAAAATATATATCAAGAACCAGGATAATTTCTATTAAATATAAATCAACTTGGAAACAAATCTCTTGACATGTATTTATTATCACAGGCAAACGTTTTAGCTCGTCATTAAAATTGTATATCACAATACGTAGGCTAGCGCTTATAGGTTATTGTTAGTGTAATTTATGTTAAGGGTCCATGTGCTGCCACGCCGCAATTTTTCACCAGAACATACATTGGGTTTGTATGTGAAATTAATTCGAACTTGGCGTATTATTGACTTCTCTGAAATAAAATAAAATGATCCGACATAATTTTGTTTTCGACCTTACTTGAGGTCGGTTTGACGCAGCTCTAACTTCTTTTCTATTCTGTGCTAATCTAAAAAGTTCTACATACCCTTCACAACCTAAATTTCTAATAATTTAGCTAATATAGCTTGGTCTAGGTCTTCCTATACTCGTCTATCTTTTTCTTATCTACCTGGATCTACATAGGTATTAGCAACCTGATGGTTGTTAAAGAACTCCAACATGTTTACATGATTTTCATTTATAAGGAAGTGAAATATTACCTGGGTATCCCCTCCAAAAAAGGAAAAGCGTTAAATTATATGTTATGGTAAGGCTTAAGCAACGAATCGCTGCCACCATGCCAGACCGCTAGTTATGTCATGGAGATGTTTATTAAGTTATATGTTATGGTAAGGCTTAAGCAGCGAATCGCTGCCAACATGCCAGACCACTAACTAACTGTGAGTTATGTCATGGAGACGTTAATTAAGTTCTATGTTAAGGTAAGGCTTAAGCAGCCAATCGCTGCCAACATGCCAGACCGGTAACCATTTGTGAGTTATGCTATGGTGACGTTTATTAAATTATATGTTATGGTAAGGCTTAAGCAGCGAATCGCTGCCAACATGCAAGGCCGCTAACTAATTGTGAGTTATGTCATGGTGACGTTAATTAAGTTATACGTTAAGGTAAGGGTTAAGCAGTGAATCGCTGCCAACATGCCAGGCCGTTAACTAATTGTGAGTTTATGTCATGGTGGTGTTTATTAAATTATATGTTATGGTAAGGCTTAAGCAACGAATCGCTACCAACATGCCAGACCGCTAACTAATTGTGAATCATGATGACATTTAGTTAACTAATTTTTATTTCTTTATTTTGTTTGTTTTGTTTGCGAACTTACTTAAGGTCGGTTTGACGCAGCTCTAAATTCTTTTCTATTCTGAGCTAGTCTAAAAAGGCCTACATACCCTTCACAACCTAAATCTCTAATAATTTGACTAATATAGCTTTGTCTAGGTCTTCCTAATCTATTTTTGTTTGGTTGTCTATAATCTAAGACTTTACTAAACAGTCCCTCATGTCTTAACTGGTGCCCTATGATTGTATCTCTCCTGACCTTTAATTTTTTCCACATATAGGGTTTCTCACCTATCTTTCTATAAACTTCCTCATTTGTTACTGTATCTGTCCAACTAATCTTTAACATTCTCTTATAACACCAAGTTTCAAAAGCTTCTATCTTTTTTTTATCTACCTCTTTAATTGTCCAAATCTCATTACCGTATAATAAAACGTTCCATACGTACTACTCTAAGAAAATTTTTCTATTATTCCAAACTAATACTATTAGCTATTAGTAAGTTTTTTTTTTAAAAACATTTTCTAGCTTGAGCTATTCTAGCTACTATATCCCTTCTGCTACGTCCGTCCTTTGTAATTATACTACTTAAATAGCAAAATTCACCTACCTCGTCTAACTCGGTATTACCTATTTTTAATTTTGGTTTAGAACTAGGCTGTAACTCACTTGTCATTATCTTTGTCTTTCCTAAGTTAATTCACATACTATAGTTACTCTGTAGAATCTCGTCTAAAATATTTAAAAACTCTGCTAACTCTTTTCTAGACTCTGCTATAATGGCTATATCATCTGCAAAATGTAAGATGTCTATTTCCTGTCCCTGTACACTAATACCTATCTCTTTTCTCCCTCTAGCTAAGTTTAAAGCGTCCCCAATTTAAACATTAAAAATCAAGGGAGATAGTATACAGCCCTGTCTAACACCATTTCTAATCTTAGCCTCCTCTTCTACTTCATCAAATCTAATTACTACGCTTTGGTTTTTATATAGACTGTAAATAATTTTTCTATTCCTATGAAAGATTCCTATTTTTCGCAAAGCCCTGAATATAACAATCCAATTAACCCTATCAAATGCGTTTTCTAAATCTACAAAAAAGAAATGAGTCTTTTTATTTTTTTGTAACCTTTTTTCGATAATTACCCTAATCATTATTATCGGTTCTCTAGTCCCTCTGTCTTTACGAAAACCATATTGGTCTTCACCTAAATAATTTTCAGTTAAAGCTTCTATTCTATTTTTAATTATTATTGTTAGTATTTTGGAAACGCGGGAAGTTAAACTAACCGTTCTAAAGTTCTCGCGGCTATCAGCTTCTGACTATTTGGGATTGGGATAATAATAGTTTTCTCGAAACCTATTGGGACCTCACCTGTGTCATATATTACTTTTACTAGTTCATATAATCTGTCTAAAGTTTTCTGACTTGTATATTTTATTAATTCTGCGGGTATATCGTCTATCCCTGGCGTTTTATTTAGTTTAAGATCCCCAACAGCTCTATAAAATTCCTCTCTTAATATTGAGAACCCTATTTTTACATCCTCTTCTTGGTCGTTCTCTAACTTATCCATATTGTCAACCTTATATAAATCTTCTAAATATCTTTTTCATCTATCTGGGCTTTATTTTTAGAAGCTCATTATTCTCATCTTTAATACCATTATATTTTTTCCTATCTTCCCCAAAAAACTTTTTAACTGCCCTGTAAGCCCTGTAAGCCCTGTCTGTCTTACCTACTTTTAAATCATCTTCTATTTGGTATTCCCTTACAATTCTCCTCCATCCATTTATTTTTAGCTTTTATGCACTCATGTACTTATTTCTAACTCTATTATATTTTTGATTACTTTTAGACTCCTATTCCTGAAAGGTTTAAGCTTTCTTCTATTCCCTATTAAATCTAATATCTCCTTTGTTACCCAGGGTTTTTTCGCGTCTACTTTTTTCTTATCCTATAGTCTGTGTTGCTGTATCATGCAGAGCCCTTTTATTTCTTTCCATCTATTTTCTAAGTTCTCTCCTATAACTATCTCTTGATCTCATTATCTAATACTTGTTTATATTCCTCTTTTACTTCACTATCATTAAGCTTACCTAGATCCCATTCCTCTCTTTTAGCTTTTCTCAATTTTTTGAATTATAGATTACACTTCATTTTAACTAAGTTATGATCGCTATCTATGTCAGTCCCTGGATAACTACGACAGCTTTTAACTTGGTTTCTAAATCTTTGTTTAACTAAAATATAATCTATTTAGTATCTAGCCCTATCACCTGGCGCTTTCCAGGTATATATTCTTCTAACATGTTGTTCGAATAAGGTGTTTACAGTTACTAATCTATGTTCCCGGCAAAACTCTACTAATCTTTCTCCTCTATCATTTCGTCTACCATACCCAAATTTTCCTACCATTTTTTCCCTCACTACCTTCTCCCACTGATGCATTAAAATCGCCCATAACTATTAAATTCCCATCTCCCTTTACATTTCTCACTATACTATTTATATCCTCGTATACCTTTTCTACTTCCTCATCCTCGTACCGAGTTGTTGGCATGTAAACCTGTACTAAAACAGTATCTGTGGGTTTCGTACTCAATCTAACTATAATTATTTTATCACTAAATTGTAAGTACTCTTTAACTTTACGTCCTAATCTTTTACCTAACACTATTCCTACCCCTGCCTGTCCATTAGTTGAAGAAATTGTAATTATTCTATAATTATCTTTCCAAAAGTCTCTACCATCTGGCCATCTCACCTCACTAATACCTAAAATGTCCAGCTTTCCTCTTCTCATTTCGATTAATAAATTCGTTAACTTATCTACTCTAAGTAATGACCTTACATTCCAAGTCCCTATCACTAAATCGAACGGTTGCTTTAAATTCTTACAATGACGAGCCCCAAGTACCACTCCTGGAGATTCGAATGTTAACTCTCTATCATACATAGTTCGTGTTTTAGGCCAAGTAATATCTGGGAAATATTGTGGTAGGTTCCCATATCTTTCCACAACGCAGTTTTGAAAGATTTTAGCAAAAAACCGTATCTGTCACGGTCAACCCCCAAAAACCTTGTAAATTATTGAGGATTGCCTGAGACCAACCGACTCTCCTCCAATATCATTTAGCCCGCAAAGCTGCTGCCCCTTGCTGCGCTTTTAAATCGACTTTTATGATAAGCAGGCTTACTATAGTAGTATTCTTTGTCCCCTACTACAGGGAGAGCCAAAGCTTGGCGTTAACTTTAGTAATACGTGCACGAAGCTATTAGGTACTACCAAACCTGTAGGGACGGCAACGACGGTAACAGTACAATTCTGCTTACCGGTACGACCTTCAGTCAACTTGTAACTAACCTACCCTAAAGATTAAAATAATTTCTAGCTATACGCCAAAAATTTCATTTTATAAACTAGAAAAACCAAGTACACTAAATACATTAATTCAGTATACTATAGGCGTTTCATAATATTTCATAATATATATGGTTCATCGATTATTAGGCTATTAAGCTCTTAATTTGGTAAAAAACTTACAATCGCTCTACCTGTAACTTTCCTTAGGTGTTTTGCGTGCATTTTATTTGATTATGTTTATTTACTTTAGCATGTTATCATATTTGTTTAAAACCATGATCTACTAATAGTTTAATCATACCTTTATTATATAACTAAATTGTTTATTTAGTTATTTCTTTCAAAATCGTTTGGTGCATGTGCTTTGAATGAGGGGGATTTATTGTGGGAAAACATCGCATCCAGTACTTACTTTTATTTATTTATTTATTTATTCCATTAATTTATTTATCTATATACAAAGCACTTCTAAACTACGTTTCACAATTTTAACAACACGTAATACTCGTCAATATAAAAAAAATAATTCCTATAAATACATGGTCAAAAATGGATACCTGAGGAGATATATAACACCCTAAACGAGTTTATAAAAAATTACTTCTTTAAAATGCAGGCAAGTTAGTACTAATGTTTTTGTAGCTTTGTTAATGAAGTTTCTGCGGTAACTGTAATTATTTGTATTTTTTTAGGTAGGGTATTTCTCCCAAATCTCTTAAATACTAAACCATATACGTGATATTTTTCCAGTAAGTTGCACAACTATTTTTATTGTCGTCAATTCCTTCGTTCTAAAAGATGCATTTGCTTATATATATATATATATATATATATATATATATATATATATTGCCGTGGTACCTTATAAAAATTTTTGGACGAAGCTGGGACCAAGCTTTAACATCAAACCTTTACCTTCTTCATTCGAGCCCCAGCGTTGGGCCGTCATAAGATTGCTGTAGTAAGGGATTTTAAGCTTTTAACATCGCCAGTGTCATCAAATACTTTTCAAAAATAAAAAAAGTTCAAAAACGAATTTCTTACCCTCTAACGTTTCTGCTTCAACGATTTTCAGCTGCTTCCCTGGCTAGCTCAGCTGTGTCTCTTCTCGGCTACCTAAATATAAAACCATTCTTCCTTCACACTTGCACACCATTCAATAAAATCACCAAATAATACAACAATCATACAATCTTTTATTTACCGCTATTTACAGACAAATTATTCACATGTATAAAACCAGTTTAATATACACTAATTACAAACTCAAAACGAGATATGTTATTAAAGTCCTTGCTTTTCTAATTATTTGCAAACAAATTTAATACAATATGAGTAGATGACCCCACATATTACCCTAATTGATAGTACACTGGAGTACGGTGAGCTCATAATAACCCAGTTTATTTAATATATGCCTTTTACCTTGCATAAATTAATACAAAATTGATAGACCCGTTTACCCTTTACAATCTAATTTTTATTCAGAATAAAATTTTAACTACCCCTTTTCAATATTTAAATAACCCCAATAAATTATTCAGTACAGGTATCTTTTCCAATAAGTTTATATAACCATAGATAAACCCAAAAATTCACTCACACAGCACAAAATTTTACAAAAGTTTGCCAGACAACAGAAATTTTAAATAAATTACCTGGAGAATGCTTCAGGCCTCCATTCCTTCGACGACGATCACCAGAACACCTTAGCTTCGTGCCCATGCGCTGTGATATTGAGCGGATTCACAGACGATAACCCCAATTAATTCGTCAAGCGCCTTGTTTCAAAGTACCATTCCATAATAGCATACAATCCGGTTGTTGTGATGCTTACCCACGTATATTATGCTTCTATTTATTGATTTTGTAACTTAGTATAATAGTAGCCAGATCTCTATTAATTTAATATACACTACTCGTATTTCGCGTTAATAAATAGAAGGCCACTACTAATAATTTTACACGTGCAAGCACTATATTTACTGTATTCTGAACATATCTAATACTCACATAACCAAAAACTCTACTATAATGTTGGTCTAATGTAGTAAAGTAGTATAAAAGCGACGTGTAGACAAAGAGATAAAGAGAACCCCCTAATTTAGCTAGAGTATTTATATCTTTCAAAATGCTACCTCCCGGACACACTTCACGCGTAAAGATTATTTTCAAATTAAAATTCTGCCAATTTTAATACAACCGTCTTGAAAATTCCTGAAATTTACTCCGTAGACGTGCCCGTACGTATCCGAAATCGCTCCCACCTGTCGCGTTTGTCTACGTTTGGAAAACTGTATGTTCTTAACAAATGATACTATTCTGTGTCGTCATAAAACCCCGCCTGTAATATTTTTATCTCTGTCTTATGCATCTTTGCTGTCGCGTTCAAAACCTCACTTGAGTTATAGAAAATCGATATTGCTGACAGTTCATCTCTACTCCACGTGTATTACTACGTGCGTTTTAAATATCAATGCTTTCATATTTGTCTCTCTCTGTAGTATATAACCTCTCGTGCATTTCCCTTGCTCTTTAAGAAATTTGTTAGCTTGTTGTTCGAACCAACCGACGGTTGGAAATATTTTCTATGAAATCCTGTCTTACTATGCTCATAATTTTGACGAATGTAACCTTTTAAAAATGCAGGTGTTCGTTAATTATAGACCGTTTAGCACAACAATTCTTAGAGTTTATATTTCGTTGTATTTGTATAAAACTGGCATTTGCTTGTTGCAAAGAAACCTTTTTGCCTTGGAATTATTGATTTTCTTTACCCTAGTGGGTTTCCTTATGCTTTTACTTGTTGAATTAAAATAAATTAAAATTAATTATGCTTATTCCATTTGTTTTAAAACTGTTTTTCTTTATGTACTTTCTAACATACCATTATTAATTATAAAATTATGTCAACACATGTCCGTTCTCCCTAAATGAAATAAATAAATTTTGCATGTAAATAATTTGTTCTTTTCTCTATACAGGGTGGTCGAAATTGTATTGCTTACCCCAAATTTAACCCTTTGAAACCACAACAATATATATATATATATATATATTTTCTGACTGCTGGCTCAAAATCCTTATCGCCGTATGCGTCTTCACACTGATGTTCTTGAATTTCCGTGCCGCCTCCAGGTGTCCTTGAATTTTAACTGCTCCCCAATACCTGAAATGATTAACCCAAATTTAGAATTTAGAAAAAACAGTGCTACAACTTCCCTGTGCTAATCTCCGCTTCGAATCCTTGTTTTCTATAAATCCGTCCGCTTCTCCGTATCTAATCCCAATCTACTCGTTCCTATTTCTTTTTGCTCAATGCTCCTGCTACCTATAAACCGGTCTCCAATATCCAACTTCTTTTCTATGTATAACCACTCTCGATGTCCTTCTACCTTTAAACCGCACTCCAATATCCAACTTCTTTCTATGTATATCCACTCTCGATGTCCTTCTACCTTTAAACCCCTCTCCAATATCCAACTTCTTTTCTATGTATAACCACTCTCGATGTCCTGCTATCTTTTAAACCGCTCTCCAATATCACTTCAAATCTATATAACCACTCTCGATGACCTGCTACCTTTAAACCACTCTCCAAATCCAATAATTTACCGTCGCACAATCACTACTATTCACTTTATACTTCCGATGCTTGTTTCTTTACCACTTTATTCATTTAAAACTCCTTTTAAAACAACTACTTTTATTTACTTTTTAAATATTTTGATACAAATTAGCACAGTTAGGAAAACACGTCTTTTTACAAAATTGGTTCGAAAAAATCTCCTTGTTTACTCTCTAAGGAGACCATGTTAACTCTCTTCTAGCCTACTACATCTTAAAGTTCATAACAAATAGCTAAGTTCGTGTCGCACATACCAAAGTTCGTGTCCTTTATACAATTTCATAATCACATTAAATTCTAATATATGTCCTAAATCTTTACATTCCACCAATCACATTTTACGTTGTTATAACTAATAATTTTGAGTTTACAAATATTGTCCAAAAGTTGATTCTACATAAAATGAAACCAAAATAATTTACACTTGACCCTGGATGCATGTTGATAGTAAACATTCACAGACGCATTCGGCTTTTGGACGGCAAATGTACTTTCAAAGGCCTTTTAAAATTCAAACTCGGTATAAACCCTTGAGCACTGCACATCTTACTACGCCACTTAGTCATTTTAAAATTACCTTTTGGCACTTAATTTCAACTACTATATTTGAATGGTATTTTAGTATACATAAAATACGGCAAACATACATTTTTAAGTTTATGTGATCAAATATGTGGATTATTTTTTGTTTGGCATATACTACCTTGTACTAAACAACCCTTATAACTTTTAGTAGCTCCCTTATACATTATAATATATATATATATATATATATATATATTGCTGTGAATATTCGAGTACACCCACCCTCACCAATATAAGAGTGCAATGGATGCTTGCTTAATAGGAAATATGTGAATTGGTGCCCTTTATTTTCTTTGGCTAACTCAGCGACAAATATTCTGTGGGTAAAAAACTTTGAGCTCTGACCTCAAAATTGCTGAAATAAACCATCCATTGACAAATACGCAAAAGAAAAACTTATTCTAGCTTAATCTACTTAATAATACTTGAATATCCATTTAGGTTACAAAACAAAATTATACTTGCAGTTTGAATCGTTTAATTCTTCTTTATGACTACCTGTCTTTGCTTATAAAACATCGTTTCCATCGGAATTAACTGCACTGAAAAATTTTTGGTTTAAATTTTTAGAACTCCATTTTAATTAATTTTCCATCTGTTGAAGTCTACGTCTTTAAAAGTACATTAATTTTTAATAGATTAAAATTGCTGTGTGACCCTGCATTCATATTATTTATTTTGGAGCAATAAATCGTCGTTGTACTCTATATAATAATTATATCTAATAACTTATCTCCAAGCTTCTGTGTTAATGTACAACGCCGACAGAATGAATTACCAATCTTAAATCTTACATGGTGGATGCCGGAAGAATGAATGACCCCCTTCGTAAAAATTCCTCTGCGTATAACAAAATAATCTTAATACGTCATAGGTCTCGATTCTTCTGATTATGTTCTGAAAGCATTAGTCACCGCATGATGCAGCAATTACCCCAATTTCGCGTTCTTTAAATTTTAATAAGCTCTCAGTTTTAAAATTTATTGCGATGGTAAAACTTTTCCAGCCTTGTTAATAATTAGAGCTATTAAAACACTTTATCTTATCTGTTTTATAGTGTTTCTGTATTATTGTTCCGCTAGTTGTTAGCTATGCTTTGATGATTTATATCTTTAAGAACACTCCTCGAAAGAATGCCGTCGTTTCCTTTTGTTACCATAAATATAATTTACTCTAAAACTATTCTGAAATTAACTTCTTTGAAAATGATATTTTAACGAGGATGCATGCTTTACAGAATTTACATTTTAGAAAAGTACGAATGTTGGTATTTTTATATCTGGAACTATTTGTCTTTCAAAACAGCGTGTTACGTTTATTAAATGTGGTGCGTTTCTGGTGCCGCAACCCTTAACTACGTGTATTATGCGCGGGAAGGCGTAATGCAGTCTGCTTTGAGCGCTTGGAACGAGAGCACGGGTTCTCCAAATCCGATAGGATGTCGCGTGTTGTATTGTTTGCGTGGCTAGCAGGTACATATGCTGGAGTTGTAATAATAATAATCAGGGAATATTAATCTGATTACTAAGTAGAGTAGTACTATTGTTCGCAAACCGTAGATTATGTGGTTTATATTCTTGATAACGCCATATTTTGTTTGGCTAGATTTAATTAATGGTTGGATATTAAATTTAATTCTCGATTCCTTCAATACGTCTACACTTCTGAGTGGAAGAGAATTATTTCACGTTTACAATAATTAATAAATAATTAATAAAGTTTACGTATTTTTTTGATCACTTCTCGACTGGTGAGGCAGAGGCAAAATTTTATTATCGAAGGACATGTACCCAACTTCGTAAGGGTAAAGAAGGCGTTTCAAATGATAAACATAAAGTTATTTACTACTCTAAAAGTAGATGTTTTCAGTTTGTATACTCGCAATAAAACTTGTTTTAAAAGGTATCTTTCAGGACTAATTATGTACACACGGATTTGAATACTTTTTGATTTTCACAAATTTTAAAAATTGGGCTTGTTTCTTAAATAGTATTTCACAACACTATATGTACTTAGAGCGGGTTATTTTACATGGAAATACTATTTTATGTGTTACGGGAATACGTTTCTATGTTTATGCAGAGTAAAATTAGAATTAATTTTTTCCCGTTTTGGGTCGGATTCTGGGCTCAATGACCTTTTGTGACTTTATATCACAACAATATATATATATATATATATATATAAAATATAGTTTAGAGATAATGACCTTGTATAAATATGATGATATATTATTAATGGGTTTGAGGTCAGCTGTAGGAAAGTAAACTTTTTTTATTTCAAAGAAACCTTGTATACCAAATTAATTGTATAGATTGTGATAATCCTTACATTGGGCAAACGTCACAAACTTTAAAACAACGTATAACCCAACACAAAAGTGACATTAGAATCAAACCAAATTCTTGTGCTTTATCAAGACACTCAATTGATTTGGATCACAAAATTGATTTTAAACATTCTAAAATTTTAGAACTAGAAAAAGATACACAAAAAAGACTATTTCTGGAAATGTATCATATATTTCGCCAAAAAAATCGTATAAATAAAAAAACAGATATTGGTGGTCTAAGTTCGATTTACACATACATACTTAGTATTCAGAAGTAACATATACCTAATGCAATAATTGATATTGTAGTGATTAGCATTACATACATACACATCCTATCACATTCATACATACACGTACTAACAAACAAACAGATTAATATACATAATCACAAATATTCATAGACATTCACATAAATATAACATGTACACGCACCCACACTCATACACACACAAACACATACACACATGCATACATGCGCACATAGGCATTCTGTATTTAAATCGTCAAATAATAAAAAAGTTAAACTGAAAGGTTTCAAAATTTGACGATTTTATTTTTATTTGTATTTTTATACAAGTTATACAATTTTCTTATAACAAATTGAAGCAAAAATCAGTAAAAATAAGATTTCGATTTAATTTTCATGTTAATTTAATGTTTAACCTCGTCTTGTAAGTTACTATTTTAATTCATTTATATGTTAGCCTAGTTAATTGTAAAATTTTAGAAAGCCTATATATATATATATATATATATATATATATATTATTTATATATATAATTAAAGATAAGATGTATCTGTAAATAAACTCTTATGAAAATAATAACAGCTTTACCTATACAAATCGAGCTAATAGTTGTATAGCCATTAACAAAACAATAGCTTTATTATTTCACAAGAGGAGGAAACATCCACTGACCAGATTCAGCTTTCTTAAGCCTCGTCAGAGCGAAAAAGTTTTCAACAACCTTATGAAGTAATCGAAGGTATTATACTGATATAAGTTCTTTGTACTAAGGCAAAACTAAATAATATCGCCATCAGGTGGTAAAACGCCAACACTACTAACCGTGGAAGTACAAAAATTGAATCGAAACTACATCGTGGTTCTATAGATGACTATACAAGTATGTTTTTGCCTTTGAGATTTGCGGAATGTTATAGCAAAATTTATTTGCAAAAAAACAAACCTTCTCGTGAATGCGTGGTTTACTTCACAGGTTCTGTTAGCGTGACTGAGAACTCCATCATACAGGTGGATGATTATTGTGGTCAATATAATGACTTTAATACAAAAATGGTTACCTAGTAATCAATGGTTTTATGATTCATCGCAAAATAATAGTTACTAGAAGCCTGTCCTCCTCCCAGTTGCTTTGTTGTACATTTTGGTGATTGGGAAATAATTTTTGTGCGAGCCTTATGAAGAATGACTAATGCAACCATATTTGCTTGACAGCAATTTCTTAAAAACTTTGGTCAGCTATCTTTATAAATAGATTCTCATCGTAGCCCAAGTTACACCGAAGTTTTTGTTATTGTCTTCGGAGGTTCATTAGTTTCTGTTAGTTAGTTAGTTTACAATGAACTTCGACATTCATTACTAACGTTAGTTAAATTGGTTCAACCAGTTGACTTTAAGTTGGAAAGGGACCAGATTTGTTAGGGGAACCTTGTTCGAAACATATTCGCAAATTGAATCCCTTTGTGATTTGGATGGCATTCTTAAAATATTCATTGTTAGATTATAATTCAAAGCATCCTATTTTGTTATCGCGTCAAATACCTTTGACTTTGTCGATAATTAAATATTATCATCAGCTCTATTTGTATCCAAGGGATGACACTTTAGTGGCATTGTTGCGCAACCGATTTTGGATTTTGTGTTCGCATTCAATCATTTGTTCGGTTATATCTGATTGTTTAACGTTCTTTCGAGCACACCCAAAAACGGTTATTTCCCCTCTCATGGCCGATTCGCCAGAACAGAGAGTTTCTGAAGCCAAAGCTTTTAAAATACTTGGTATCGATTTTGGAGTACCTTTTCAATTAAGCCTAGTAAGCTTAGAGGAGCCAGAGTTTTGAAAGTTTATCTATGCATATTCGTCTGCTTTGCTACTAAAACTTCTAATTTATCTGCAGAAGCTCTGTTAAATTTTCGACTTTCTTTTGCCAATAGTTCGGACCCGAACCATTTGCAGATTACTACCTCCATTTACTTTCTCACCATTGAGCTCTCGGGAATCTTCTCAGAAAAGACTTGGGATAAGGTTAGTTTTTGTTGGTTGTCCCAGTGGCAATGTTTCCAGGTCTTACATCAAAATTTTGGAAGAGAGGGAGTAGATACTATCTCAAAACTCTGCAGCAACAAACGACTGGCGCGGCAAGTAGTGCGTCCATTAAATTGGAGACCTCGGTGTTAATCTACAATTGGGGCGTGTAGTGGACCTACATCTCGGGCAGATGGACGGGTGAGAGTTGTGACTGTATGGACTGATTCGGGAGTGTTTAAGAGTCCGGTTATAAAACGGTGTTCTAATAAACATAATAATCTGTTAATTTCGCAACATACGTGATCTGATGTGAATATGTATTTATAAACTACCAATCTGTCTGTAGGTTTTCGTACTAAGTTTGAATACTGTGGTCCAACTATTAAACTGTTGAACAATTTTTATCTTTGTTACTGTTTTCTTATTTATAGTAAAGTTATAGTAAATGACACCTGTTAAAATTATTTTGACAGCAAACAAAGATCGCTGATCTAGATGAGCGTAATTAAAAGAAATACGTAGTACGAAGTACGTACAAATAAAAAACAGAAAACTACTCAAAATGTACGTATCAAAATTTCCCGTTCTTGAATAGAAGGCAATGAATGGAGAGAGAAAAAGACACTGCCTTGGAATAATAAATACATTTTGAGTGATAACTTGATGAACCTTCAGGTGTATATTTGTATGTTTAGAAGAACGATTCGAAAACGAATACATAACAACCTTTCCATCACTGTAGAAAACGTCACGTGTCATGGAAATCGTATCAATGAAGATGTTAACAACCCCAAATTTCCGACCAAAGGTCTTCGCCTGTCGGCCATCTAACTTAACTCAGCCCTACAATCTCGTTTTAGGCTAGTTATTTTTGAGGTTTGTTTTTTTTACTGTACGTTCTTTATCTTTCTCTATCTTCGCTATTTTTCTAGTGACTTTTTGTTTCTTCTCAGAATTTGCAGTAGGGTGGTATTGTCTTTACCACCAATCTGGGATGTATACATAATAAAAGCTACCTTTATGTTTATTTTTGTTTCATGTTCATTCTAAAACTACGTTTCCTATGAAAATATTACAGTGAGTAAAAGAATTTTTCCAGGAAAATTAGGGGTGAGGAAAGGACAATTTTCGATATGGTGGCTTCTTAGGCAAGGGAATCCTTAGAACTGTTCTGCCGCAGTTTCAGACAGGAAATCAAATTGTTTAATACATTTCAACAAATTTTCACTTCCAAAATCAATACGAAAAGAAGTAATATGGAAGCTCAGATTTCAACAATAAAGCAAAAGTAGTAGAAATGAAATAATAATTAGAAAGAATTACTTATTTTAGTTGATTTTACAAAAGCAGATCACTGATTTACGTTAATCGTAATATAGAGAGTTACATAACCATACACGCCTTTAGCATTAAAAACATTACAGAGTAACTTGCATTACAAGTAAATAAATGATTCCTTAGATTATAGTTTTTCTAACATTATTATGTAATTACATGCTATAAATTTTTTCTCACTTGTTTGTATCCAATTTCGTTAAGCGTAACAATTTTTACTAGAGCATGAAATTGTAAAAATATGGAAATAAGTAAGAAGCACTGGTAATGATCGTAAACCGGAACTATATCCGGGTTACATTTTCAATGACGTCATCGCCACTTGCAGTCCATACAATTTGACGCAGTTTTAAAAAAAAATCTATTTTGCCCACGTATTATTATTGGTTTGAAGAAGGATATGATAATGTAACACAAACCTGCTTTGTTTTGACGTATACCTAACTGCTATAGCTGCATTTCCACGAACTTATTTACATTCTGTGGCAATTCTACCCAAGTGTCATTGCTTAAAAAGGAATAGATTGTTAATATTCAATACACGAATGAATGTTATGTAACTTATTCAAATATCTCTAAAAAGATACAATTAAAAACTGTAAGAAAACTGGTTAATCGAAACGACTGCACATTGAAATCATGTTAGTCCGCTTTCAGATCAAAAAACGCACCAGTTACCAAAAAATCGTTCACCTGAAGCGATAGCACTTGACACCTAGAGCGCCACCTATAAAAATAAATACATTGTTTTGAACCACTTCGTAAAATTATTTTAATATTATGAAAATATTCATTTTACTTCAGTACTCATATATTTTAATTAAACAGTTTTTTGCCAAAAAAAATTATAATTTATCAAACCACAAGTGCCTCCCTCATGTGAAAAAACTCGTATTTAGTTATTTATTTTCTTTTGAATACTACTAAACCAGTTAGCCTTGTTTAAACGCGATTATATCTGTTGCGTGATTTTGCATATATTTCCTGCATTTATGATTTGGTCGTGTCTTTAGATGTTGCAGAATATACAAATGTACAAGGAGTAGAAAGAATTAGACAAAAATGTGGAGGTCGTAAACTTCTCAGGAGGAAAATACTGTTTAAAGCAAGCGAATCGGAATATGAAAAATAGTTTGAAGATGCAGGTTTAATTGAAGGTGATGTAGCAAAAAAGAAATTATTTGCATCCTAAATACGAATTAAAAAACAGACAAGACAAAATTGATGTAAATACGGGCGTCCACTAGATAAAAAAGAATCTGGAAAATGCAAATCACATGCTACAGGTGCGTCAACATCATTAGGTCTTCAGTCCTGGAACTGGTTGAACGCGTACCTCAATCGTTTTCTAGTCTGAGCTAACTTGCATTTCTCTAAAACTCACACAGCATACATTTTTCGAAATTTGTATGTAATAGCCTAATCTAGTTCTACCTCTACCTCTCTTTTGTCTTTTTCTGTACTAATATATCCCGCACTATTCCCTCATGTCTCAGAACGTGTCCGATCATTCTATCTCTCTTAATTTTTACTGTTATCTACATATATCTTTCTCCTCCATACAATTTCTAATACCTCTTTGTTTTTAGCTTTGACTGTCCATGATATATATCTTCAACATACGTTTGTAGCACCGCATTTCAAAAACTCCCGTCCTTTTCCTTCTCCTACTATCCAGGTTTCACAACCGTACAGTGCTGTGCTCCACATACAGGGCGGTACTAGTTTTATGTCATTAAATTTAAAAGGTGATAGAGATTCATTAGCAAAACAAAATACCTATGAGGAATTTTACTTGGACCGTTTTTAAATGCCCGACCAAGGTCAATTTAGGCAAAAGTTTTAAGACAGCTGTTTTGTCGTATGTTTTTTAAGAAATAATTTACGTGTACAAGTGCTATCCTGAACCACAACACGCATACGAAATGATTTTACAACAAGTGTTCGAAATTTCCACCGTATCTGTACGTTCATTGTTGGTATAATTCTCGGGTTTTGGTATGTTAAAGAAAGAATTCATTAAGGTACTTCGCGACAAAAAACTCCAATTACCTAGATCCAGTTAAAATTAAGTTCCAACACTGCATTTAAGCGCACTACTTAAGCACGTAATGGAACACCACAAAATCAAACAGGTGAACCACACAACATCTAACCCCGATTACGAGCTATGTAATGAAAAAGTACATTCAACTTAAAGTAGGATATCGTGTTCTGCATAAACGCTGAATTGTAACAAACGCAAAGATACTTGTCAGGAACCCAATACAGTCGACCACATAAGCATTATAGAATATTATTTTTTGTTGAAATTATTATCTAAACATGGGATTTTAGAAAAAAAATTAAACCTATTTCAGTATCAGCTAAGTTATTTCGTTTAGCAGCAAAAATGCACTCTATTTCACTAATTTAAATTTGCTGAGGTCACAACTTAATTGGTCGACTTTAATGCATGATGTAATTGTATATTTTATTTGTGACCTAGTTAACATTACAGTGGTTTTAAAACAATTTTGATACTTTTCTTGTGTGTGCATTTGCAGCAATGTTTGCTTTAGACACCAGGTTTATTAACAATTTTTGTTTGTCTTATCGGTCTGTACACCCCATTTAAATTAATGATAAAACTAATGCCATGCTGTACATATTTTTAGCAATTTTTTCATTGTTTCTATGTTTGTTGTTTTCGGCAGCTACTCTTTCTTGTCAAATGCTAATATTTGTGTTAATATTTTATTATATCTTAGGTTTTTTTTCCTGCTTACGATACTGAGCTCCCTAGATAGCAGAAATCCTTCACCTCTTGTAAATTCTCGTTTTCTATTTTGTATACTTGTTTTTGACAGTTTTTCCCCTTAGTTTTATTTTTGTTAATTTTCATACCCTATCTCACTGTTAATATTCCATTTCCTAGAGAGCTACCTTCTAATTCTTCCTTGCTAGAGGATGATACCGCTACATCATCTACAAATCTAAGCATATCACTCGTTTATATCTGTATAATAATTCTAAATGTTTTCCTGCATTTGACAATATTCATTGTTTCTTTGGTATACAGGTTAAGAACTAATCAGAGTAGCGCACATCCCTGCCTCACACTTTTCTTAATATTTACTTCTCTATGTTCTTGCTCTAATTTTATGACCGCTGTTTCTCTATATAAGCTATGTACTATCTGTCTATTCCTAAATCTCCCTCCAATCTTTATAGTATTTCCATTTTACATTGCCGAATTCTTTTTCCAGGTTTACAAACCCTATATACATGCTATCTCCTTCTTTTTACTGTTTTCTAGAAAGATACCCTATTACACCAATATCGAATTGTAAGCGAAGGAGTATAAGTAACCTAAAGACTGTCTATATACCTATATACCTATATACCACACCAATTAGAAATTTACCAAATAAATAGTTTACCAATTGCTCCTTTTGCACAATAACATTTGTTGAGAATTTTTCAAAGCCAGCACCTGTAGTTGTATACGATAATCATCGCGTTTAAATACAATCAATCTTTTCAGCATTAGGTTTTCTGTCCTGGAACTGGTTGTATGCGTACCTCCATTGTTTTCTACTCTGAGCTAATCTATACATTTTTTTGAAACTCTCACAGCCTACATCTTTCACTATCCGCGTCCAATAATCTAATCTACAAAATAATTGTGCTTAATAATTATGCAAAGTTCTATGTTACTTATTGCATGTCGCAAAATGAATAAATTACTCGAACTTACACGTTTGATGTATTACAGAATTAATCTTTAGTCAAAACTTTCATGTTCGATGTCATAATAACGAGTGAATCGCAAATTCTAAGTACTTTCGTTTATGTACTAAAATTTTAACTACGTTATTTTTTCATTCGATTCCAGATTCATTTCGAAGCAATAGTCATCCTGAATGATGTAATATTTATGAGGATGTCGCGTTTAATGAGATAATTAATTGTAAAGTTATGGCTTTATTATAATTTATGTCTATCGTAAACGTTTCCTATCCTTTGCTAATAAACGAAGTCAATGTTCGCTGTCTCCTTCTCTCTGTAATACGTATGGTTACTAAATCACGTTATCTTATCTCGGTTATATTTTATGGCTTTTCTGATAGCGCGTTCTTTGTATCGGAGCGTTTGTTCATTGATTGAAAATAATTGGCTTTTAAAATATTTTTAATAAAATGACGTATTCTCTTATTAAATAACCGAAAATTCTAGAATTAACTCGTTTTATTTAAAACTCTTAAAAGGAATTTAAATGATAAATCTACACACGGAATTTATCTATGACTTACGCATATCTTAAAAAGAAATTGGCTTTGACTAAGTATAGAGTAATTATTTAGTCAAGGTATCCCTCAAGAGTAATTATTTGTACAGACAACTGAAATGAATTTGAATTAAAAAATCGGGATTTTAAGTTTATATTTGTTTCTCGATCTTTTCGTCTGCAATAAATGCAATACACGAAATTTAATTGCATAATTAATAAGGGATTCGTCTTATGCTTCATAAATACAATAAGATAAGCTGTTTTTTTATCAATAAAATGATTACTAACACATATAAAAGATGCTATGATGAACGTTTCTAATTTCCCGTTGTCAAATTATTTTGTTAGGTCTCTAATTAATTAGGCCAATGCAGTCATACGTCAGATTCACAATAATACGAAACAGTCGCCTTTTAAACAATCTTGCAAATACAAAATAATGCATCCACAACAACATTCGATTAAAAACAATCTCTCAACTACAAAATTAATGAAAGATATCTTCTTTTCAACACATACCATATATACTACATATAGAGTACACAATCTTTTTAAAATTAGGATGATCATTTACTTACTCTAAACAAATCTTAAGGTGATTACCATTCATAAAAAACTCCACAATTATATGATCCTTAATATGTACAACGATTACTTTTATGTTCTCTAATTTTATTTTCTATCCTCAACACTTGATTATCATTCATTAACAACTCCATAATTATAGCTTTTTTAGTATGTACAACAATTACCTCTACAACTCATGTAATTTATTATCCTTCCTTTTAAAACGGTATTCAACGTAAATCAATTCACCTAGGTTCAATTTTACTATGTATAATGGCGAAAACCTGAATCTTAGGTTTGTCAAACCCTAAAATTAAATTAAATTGACTTTTATACACTATTTTTGCTTTTAAATTAAACTAATCAAGTGTCTTTAGAAACACTTAAAGGTCTAAACAAATTGCTTTAACATTTGTCATTACAGATTTTCTTTCAATTTACCAGCTTTGACTTTCTCCAGAAGTAATTACTAATCCATGTTACAAAATTGTTTAAATCGTTTTAAATAAGTAAACATTTGCATGCCAGTTGATCCATTCCGCACATAACAAATAATTCGAAATCATATATGCCAATTAAGAAAACATTGTCTTGCGGTTGTTTTAATTATGTTCAATTATCTATTTTCTATTAAATTCTTATATCTGTAAATCTTTAGGTGAATTATCTTTTACAATGGTTTTACTTTGTTACAAATCGTCTATTTTCCATAATGTATTTAAATAATTTTCACTACTAAATACTGTCCATTTTAGGTAGCACTTTAAAATAGGAACGTATCGTCTAACCGATAATACGCCTACGTCGAAGCTTCCATCAAATCTGCCCTTCTTTCAACACTGATTGGGTTTATAATAACCAGCCCCTACTTACGTAGGCTTTCAAAATTTTCGCGTTTATAACTGAAATTTTCTAGTAGCACTTACTCATAAGAGTGTATATATAATTGAGTACTTCTCTAAACACAATGCTTTTATATAAAATGTGTATGAAACTCTTTTAATAAATGCTTGTTTGGGTTCAACGCAATAAATACCTTTATTTTTATTTGAAACACGATTCATTTGTTATCACGTTTCTTTAATAATCATGGTTTTTATATGACAAACGTCATTGATATATTTTATACTGGGCATTTCACAAATATTTTCTATATAAATGGATATCAAAATAACTTAGCTTTCTCGAATTTTTTAATTTTCTCGCATTTATGAAATCAGATGCTCACCATATGATGAGATGAGATAATAACTTAGATTTTTATGCAAACCCCAAATGATCATTTCAAATGGAGCTAGTAATTGAAAGATGGAAAATATAAGGTCCCGGACAGGATTTGAACCACCTGTATCTTAGACTTTTACAGCTCATGCGTTTTCCAATTACCCGAAACGGTGATGACAATTGAAAATTAGGTTGATATATGGTTGTGTGCATGATTTAAGTTTGTTAATTTTCCAATTGTTGTTACCCGTTTCGGTGGCATAATTGGAAAACACATGGTCTACGAAAACTTAAGATACAGGTTCAAATCCTGTGCCGGACCTTATATTTTCTATCTTTCAATTACTAGCTCAATTTGAAATGATCATTTTGGCTTTTCATAAAAGTCTAAGTTATTATTTCATCTTATTAACTAAAATACGTTAGTATTTATCAGCTTACCTTGTGTAACTAATTACATAATACATGAATATATATATATATATATATATATATATATATATATATATAGCTGTGATACGGGGTGGTTTAAGGTTGTATTTTATAGCAAAGATCGTGCAGGAAACAGAAATTACAATAGGAAGCAGAAAACTGCATTTATTTAGGAAAAATTGAGTAATTAGGATAGTTTGTAAATAGTAAGCAGTCAACATTCTGTATATAGAGTATAAGTAGTTTTAAGCGACGCAAATAGACACAATAAGACGCATAGTTAGTATAAAAACAAGTAATACATGCATTAAGAAGATAACAAACATTTAACACCCGGTATATAGAATTTTAGTAAATTTAGGTAATGCAAATAACGATATTTTTCAGTAGAAGCACGCGTATTTATAAGTAAACAATAAATGTCATTAAACACGCATTCAAAAGAATTCCAATCAGTTATGATAATACGGAGATAAGAAATAGAGCTTAAAGAAGCAAAGTGTTAGTGCGTACAAACAATCAACAATTTTTGAAAAGTAAAGGTATTTAAAAATGCGTAAATAGATAAGCATATATGAAAATTAACAGTCGAATTGCATCAGATATTTGTGTATAATATGGAAAAGCGATTATTTTCTCAAAACACCGCATGGGCTGATAACGAAGCAGCTGCAAGCAAACAACAATTATTTGAAAGGACGAGAGTGTTACATCAGAAAACTACTTTAAGTGTAGCAAATGGAAAGACTTGATTGGTTAAGATTAGCGACGGGCTAGTAAGCCATGCCCACAGACGAAGTGGGATATCAATCATATATTAATAGCGACAATGATAACGAGCTCAGTTCTCAACTCAACAAAGACCAAGGTGCGTCAATTTGAACCAAAGAGTAACGCGTAAGAATAATATTTAAAAGTGAAAATTGTTTAAGTGACAGATAGTGCAACGAACATGAAAATTACTATTGCCGATTAAAGGGCTCTAAGTTTGGGTGAGAACAATCTAAGTCTGACGATGATATTCTAAGTTGGAAACGGACGATAATGATTCTAAGTTTGATGATAATAATAATTCAAATGATATTCTGAGGCTGCGTGTGGATAGATAATATTTTAAATGGGTATATAATAATTCTGAATTGGTGGAGTATAATTTTGATTCAAATGGATGGTATAATGCATGGAAAATTCTAGTTGATAATGGATGCGTCGATAATTTTGGTTGCGAGATGGAAATAACGAAGAAAACAGACCAGGTTAGATTGTTAGTTTTAAGACATTTTTTTTCTATTTGAATTTAAATATTGAATATTGAATTTGCTTAATTAGTGTGACGGAGTCAACAACCAACTTGCATACATAGAAAGTACGTAATATGATAAAGGGGTTTTGAACGTGCCAGGCTTCTTTTTATAAAAAAACAATAGGTTTTTTGGTGACTTTAGATTGATTGAAAAGCGTATGATTTTTGAGATAAATACGATGTACAATATTTATTGATTAAAAAGTGTATTTTAATAATTTTCAAAACCTGTACATAATATTTTGTTATATTATATAGAATTAACTAACTTCATTTTATAATTCAAAATAAAAGCCAGTCGAGGTCGAATGATAAAATTTATGGTAGTGTAATTGGATAATTTAAAAAGAGAGGAGGAGTTACAAGTTGAATACGCCATTGATACAGAGCAAGACGTTATCACATCAAGTTTTGTTATTGGTCGACACAAGGTCGGTCACGATGAATTCCTGTTTATTCATAGCATAAATTTAAATGACGGCCCAACGTCGGGGCATAACAGTTCCAGGAATAATCCCGTAAGGATTATAGCAATATATATAGATGTATAAAATATGTATGTATATATATATATATATATATATATACATATATTGATTTGATAATGAAGTCAAGAAAGGTTATTGAGCATCACAATTCTGTCAGAAAACTACCTAAAACAGAGAAAAGTAAAATTCTCTCAATATTTAATCTTTACCCTGTATTCCCGTGCAAAATAAATACACTTTAAGCACATATAGTGTTGTAATACCATTTAAGAACGAAGTGAAACTTTAATCCGTGTGTAAATAATGATTTTCTAGAAAAATACCTCTAAAGCAAGTCTTATTGCTTTTATAAATCATAAGAACGAAACCCAATTTTAAAATTAGCATTTATTGATAGTGTCAATTCAAAATACGCGAATAAATATTCCTTAAAACACGCTTCATGTACCATAAAATAAGTGTCATTGTTTATCCAGACTAAAAAAAAATGAATCTCATTCACTTTAAAAATACTAAAATCCGTACTTTAGGATAAACATTGTTTATTCAAAACAATTGCGCCAATTAATGCATTCTCGTTAAAATACCATTTTTATGAATTTTTAATAAAGAGTTGCTTTATTTCAAAGAAGTACATTTCAGAACATTTCTAGAATAAATTCTATTAACTTATTTAATGAAAGAAAGCGGCTTTCCTTGCGAGAGAATTCGAAAAGTCATAAATCATATACGTCAAAGCTATAAAATCATCAAATTAATTATCTTGTATAAATATACGTCAATTCAAAGAAGCGCTACTACTGAAAGGCTATAAAATATATAAGATAGGGCGTTCAAGGGCTCTAATTACATTACAGAAGCCTTAAGAGAAAGATAACTGCGGATAGTTTTAATGCATTAACAAAGAATGGAACACTTTTTACGACCGCAATAACTTTATACCCACAGATCATTAAACGCGAAATCACGGTGGATTATTACATCATGCCGTGCTAATGCTTTGAGAATACAATAGAAGAAAGTCCAAAGATGACGTATTGAGTTTGTTTTAGTATATAAAGACGGAAGTAATTAAAAAGGGTCAATCATTCCTTTGATATCGAATATGTAATTTCAAGATCTGTAATTCATTCTGTGACGTAGAAATTGGAAGATAAGTTATGGAGCATAATTAATCATAAATATTTATTAGTGTAAGGGCACAAGCTACTTTAATATATTATTATTGAATGCACTTTCTAAAATTTATACTTCTACGGATGGTAAATTAATTCAAATTTGAAATGGAACCTGGGAGTTTCCCATGCAATTAATTCCAATGGAAAAGAGATGTTTATAAGCGAGGACAGGTAGCCCAAAGATGAATTTGAAGATACAAGCTACAGGCATAAATTTGTTTTGTGGAATATTCGAGAATTATTAAGAAAAATTAAGCTAGAATAAGTTTATAATTTTTATAAAAATTATTTGTCAGGGAATAGTTTATTTTTAGCAATATTGAGGTCAGAGCTCGAACTGTTTTGACCCTTACAAGATTTCTATACAGCGTTGTTGATCAACTACGCCGAAAGAAACTTGGTAATACAAGTGTATTTAAATTATCCACAAGACGTAAATTTTGTGACTCACATGTGAGATGTTTGGGGTTATGTAATTATTAACCAAGATTAGGCGAAAATTAATTTAATACGTAAGAAGTCATAAGGTAAATTTTGTCTAAACTTAAGCTGTAAATTGTATTTATAAGCGTTATTTATATCTGTGCTTGTAAGGGATTATTGCGATAATGTGTATAAAAGAAAGATGTATTTGAATGTATAGAAAATTGTTCAGAAATGTTTCTTGAGATTTTTGTGTTTTATCTGATTTTTATAAAATCCACAGCATATTTTTTAATGAGCTTGTCAGGAGAGGAAAAGAGCACGGTAAGGTAAAAATTCGTATTTCCTATTACATTATTACATAGATACAGAGCGGTTGTACCAGATTCACGGCAATATATATATATATATATATATATATATAACAATATATAAAATAAGATGTATCTGTAAACAAACTCTTATGAAAATACTATGAGCGTATTGACGTATACAAATTGGGCTAATAGTTGTATAGCCATTAACAAAACAATAGCTTTATTACTTCACAAAGGGAGGAAACATCCACTGACCGGACGGTTTCAGCTTTCTTAAGCATCTTCAGAGCGAATTAGTTTCCAACCCTATACAACTATTAGCCCGATATGTATACGTCAATAAACTCTTATTATTTTCATAAGAGTATGTTTAAAGATACATCTTATTTTATATATTGTTTCTATACAATTTCTTATTGCGGACTGCAAATAACTTGTCTTTTATATATATATATACATATATATATATATATATATATATATATATATATATATATATATACAGGGTGTCCACGTCCTCCGTGAAAGTTCCATAACTTTTATGTTGTTCAAGATATTAACTTCAGGTTTTTTTTAAACGATAGCCACGGCTAAGCTGTACAATTTAAAAATATTTTCACCTATATACAGGGTGTGCCAATATGGTTTCCAACCCAAAGTTATGTTTTTTTAAATGAAATACCCTAGATTTGATACCATATTCTAAAAGCTCTTTTGATGCTTATCAAAATTATATAAAGGTACTATAGGTCTACAATGGACGGTTTGCTTTTTATGAGTCATTTTATGTCAAAATCATGTCAACTTTGAAAAATTGCAGAAGTTTTTTTATTGAACTTGAAGAGTTGATTCTTTTGCGACATAATTTTCCATATCCTGTTGTATTATTATCGATAGCGCGATGTGCTTGTTTTTTCCTTTTATTGTACAAGGTGAAGCAAAACGCAAAATGAACAAAATAATAAAAAGTCAATTTTTTTAAATGGCACCGGCCATATTGGATTTTGCCATTGAATAGCGTTTTTGTGGAGCTTTCTATTGACATATAATGTTTTATAGGTTATATGAGAAAAAATTCTGAAAAATTGAGAAACCTTTTTTTTTATGCAGTTTTGGGACTAGGGAAAACTAAGTAGGCTACTAGCATCAAATCTGACATATCTTGTCAATATTAATTATCTTAAAAATTTTCCGTTTAATTTGTTGATGTCACAATGAATTTCACACGTCAAGAATTAATTAATATGATATACTGTATTAGAGAAGCTGATCGAAACCCTTTATTGGCAAGTTGAATCTATCATCAAAAATATTCAAACTTGAGAACGCCACGAACTGTAACCTTTGAAAAGCTGCAAGACAGATTTGAAGCTACTGGAAACGTTGCATATTCTAAGTGTGAAATAATAGCAAAACGAATTGACGACGAATCCGAATTAGAAGTTTTGCTGATAATAGAAGAAAATCGGAATCTGAGCACCAGAGAAATCGCTCTAGTAACTGATATTTCAAAAATCAGCGTAAACTATATAATATTGAAACATCCATTTCACCCTTATCACATCGAACTTCATCAAGAACTATATGGAGATGATTTTGAGAACCGCATACAATTTTCAAGTAGAATGAGCGGTGTGTTTGTCGAAAATTATTACATTTCGAACATTTTGTTCACTGACGAGGCATCGTTCAAAAGCAACGAATCAGTCAATAGGCATAATATGCATTACTATGCAACCGAAAATCCACATTGGTTAAGAACTGATGATCATCGACATCAATGGTCCCTTAATGCATGAGGAGGTATTATTGGTAACCAAGATATGTCAGATTTGATGCTAGTACATTTTTGGTTAAATCTTCCTTTTAATAACATCTTTAAAATAGTATTATATTGAAGAATTTTCCCTCTTGATTGTAATTAATAAATTCAATTTTTTAATGTCATTTGCATTTAAAACATAACTTCATATTTATTGTACCAACGTAATAATTATTAAATTAAGGTATACTAACTGTATATTTTAAATGTTATCTTCGCAAAGCAACAGCTCGCGACTTAAAATAACATTTCGCGATCGCATTTAAGAATCAAATGAATCGACTGAATGAATCTAATGAACGAATCCCCGTTTTTAATAAACGCTTTTTTATGTACCCGATTTTATATGTTTTCAGAATGTTGTAGAATTAGCGCAATTTCATTCTAAATAATAAACGCCTATCTTACTTAATATCTTGGAAATTCTCATTAGCGTTCAAATTTGTAGAGCATTATTATCTTGTTATCTGATTCCACTTATTCGTAACGCGCGCTGCGTCTTCTTGTTTAACACATATACTATTATTGTGGCGTCGCATACTAATGCAAAAGGTAATCAATTTTATTGCCAATAAAGGGTTTCGATCAGCTTCTCCAATACAGTATTTCATATTAATTAATTCTTGACGTGTAAAATTCATTGTGACATCAACAAATTGAACGGCAAATTTTTAAGATAATAATATTGATAAGATATGTCAGATTTGATGCTAGTAGCCTACTTAGTTTTCTCTAGTCCCAAAACTGCATGAAAAACATGTTTTTTCAATTTTTCAGAATTTTTTTTCATGTAATCTATAAAACATTATATGTCAATAGAAAGCTCCACAAAAACGTTATTCAATGGCAAAATCCAATATGGGGGGTGCCATTTAAAAAAATTAACTTTTTGTTCATTTTGCGTTTTGCTTCACCTTGTACAATAAAAGGAAAAAACAAGCACATCGCGCTATCGATAATAATACAACAGGATATGAAAAATTATGTTGTGAAAGAATCAACTCTCCAAGTTCAATAAGAAAACTTCTGCAATTTTTCAAAGTTGACATGATTTTGACATAAAATGACTCTCAAAAGGCAAACCGTCCATTATAGACCTGTAGTACCTCTATATAATTTTGATAAGCATCAAAAGAGCTTTTAGAGTATGGTATCAAATCTAGGGTGTTTCATTTAAAAAAACATAACTTTGGGTTGGGAACCATATTGGCACACCCTGTATATAGGTGAAACTATTTTTAGATTGTGCGGCCTAGCCGTGGCTATCGTTTAAAAAAACCGGAAGTTGATATCTTAAATAACATAAAAGTTATAGAACTTTCACGGAGAACGTGGACACCCTGTATATATATATATATATATATATATAATCTTCATATATAATTTTAAATATATATATATATATACATATATATATATATATATATATATACAGGGTGTTTCAAAATTGCACGGCACTATTTTAAGGGAGTGGTTTTTAGCACAAAATAAACATAAATGCCCTAAAATGTACCCCTATGGAGTTATAAACCTCTTTAAGGGGGCTAGGTGAAATTGAGTTGTTTTAATTATCTGAAGAACCACAAAAGATATTTTATTCAGATTTTTGTTGCCAACCCATATTTTCATGCCAAATAAGATAGGCTTATCCATTTTTCGATAATAAAATCAGGAGCGTCCCATTTGGGGGGGAACAATCACGTTTAACCCTGTAATATTTTTGTGTGTAAGCTTTCATAAATTATAATGCCAGAATTAGTTTTTTTTTGACATTTTTGAGTAAAAAGTCGCTCTAGTTTGAAGTCGATATCTGTAGCCGTTTTCGAGTTAATTGAGGTGAAGCATTCAGGATGCCCTATGATACATACTTTATTCGTTTAGTTTTATTATGAACTTCCCATATGTATAGGTATAAACCTAATAAACATATGCCTTCAATATCTCTGTAACAACTTGGCATATGTATAAACTATACATTTGCCTCAAATTAATCAATGTATTACTTAGCTGTTGAAGACTAAAGCTAAATGTCAAAATGCGATGTTAATCAAATAGCCTTGGATATTAGAAGCTCTACATTATAACAGTTGCATATCGTTTATTTGTTTGACAGGTGATTATGTATCTACTATGTATTACCTTTGTTATGTTTAAACACTGTGTAAGTTACTAATATGTGTTACTAGTTCTGTTAGTTTTTGTGTAAATTGGTACTTTGAAGACACTTTAATTTGTTGTATCATGGAAGACACCACAAACTTGTTCACATTTGCAGAACAAACAGACGCTGTTAGTTTATGGTGAAGTACAGAGAAATGGCGCTGCTGCAGTTCGCAGATACCAAGAACAATTTCCAACTAGAAGGATACCAAATCGTAAAACATTTCAATCCATTGAAACACGTCTTAGGGAAACTGGCACGCTAAAACCTACACGAGTAAATGCTGATCGACAAAGATTTCGACGAGATGTAAATGTTGAGAACAAATACTCAATGCTGTTCAGTTATCTCCTAGTACTAGCACCAGAAAATTGTCTCTTCGTTTTGATGTTTCATCTGCAAGCGTTTGGCGAACATTGCACGAGCAGCAACTGTACCCATTTCACGTGACATCTGTGCAAGATTTGTTACCGCAAGATTGCATCAAGCGAACCAATTTTTCGCAGTGGTTAATTCGAAAATGCACACGACATTGTAACTTCTTGACCCGCTTGCTAGTGACTGATGAATCTACCTTTACAAGAAATGGAATTACCAATTTTTGCAATACCCATACTTGGGATGAAGAAAACCTCCATACCACTGTCACAAATCATTATCAGCATACATTTTCCTTAAATGTCTGGTGTGGACTTCTTGGTGACAATCTCATCGGACCCTTCTTTTTACCACGAAGACTTTCAGGAGTGTTTTATTTGAATTTACTGAAAAATAATCTTTATGAGCTGTTAGAGGATATTCCAATTCCCGATAGATGTGTGATTTGGTTTATGCATGACGGTGTCCCAGCCCACTTCTCTCATATTGTCACTGACTATTTAAACGCAGAATATGGTAACCGATGGATTGGCTGAAATGGACCTGTTAAATGGCCACCTCGATCTCCCGATCTAACACCGTTAGATTATTTTGTTTGGGGTTGGATGAAGACTATAGTTTATTCTAAGCCTATCTACACGCAAGAGGAGTTAAAGAATCGGATCGTGGAGGCTGCTGATACTATTAAGAATCGTCCTGATGTTAGAAGACTTGCCAGAGAACAATGGATTCGCCGTGCTGGATGCTGCATACAACAAAATGGTGGGCATTTTGAACAGTATCATAGGGCTTACTGAATGCTTCACCCCAATTAACTCGGAAACTGCTACAGATATCGACTTCAAACAAGAGTGACTTTTTTACTCAGAAATGTCAAAAGATTCTAATTCTGGCATTATAATTTATAAAAGCTTACACACAAAAAAATTACAGGGTTAAACGTGATTGTTTCCTCCCGAATGGGACGCTCCTGATCTTATTATCGAAAAATGGATAAGCCTATCTTATTTGGCATAAAACATGGGTAGTCAAGAAAAATCTGAATAAAATATCTTTTGTGGTTCTTCAGATAATTAAAAAAACTTAATTTTACCTAGCCTCCTTAAAGGGGTTGTAACTCCATAGGGGTACATTTTAGGGCATACGTTTATTAGAAGTTTTATGTTTATTTTGTGCTAAAGAACCATTCCCGTTAGGACTACAAACCGAAGAACGCGGTGGCCATTCAATACTTCCCGGTCTACCGGCCCATCGTTCTGAAAATATCTCTCTAAATAACAAGGAACATTTGAACCAAAACAAACTGGCCTTCCGACTTGCTGAAACCATATCTGACTAAAATTATCCTCAAATAAGTTTCTTAGTGTAGGTGCAATGTCGTACCTAAGTAGTACTTTGTACTTATCTGACGTTAAATAATGAACCCGCTTTATATACTCACAAAACAATTTGTTTTAAGTTTCATGTCTCCTTTGAATGAATTTTTTTTATCCCATCCTGACATTCAACTTTGAAAGTGACCCGCTAAATAAGACTGAACAACAAATTGAAATTTTTTTGTGCGATCGGTGTTTCTTATATGATACTTCCCGCTGATCACGGCTCTGTTAATAGAATCTTTATATTATCCGCCAGCCATAAGTTATTCATATTTTTATAGTGGAATGTTTTATTATGTAATAGTTACATTTATTATAATACAAATTATGCATACTACGTCACCATCGAACCTCAAAATCTTTGGCACGTGATATTCATTTGAAGAGCATCTCTCGAGTATCCCTGATTAGGTTCCAACAATAATCTGCTAGTTTTGTGGAACTCCACTTCCCTTGGTATCGGTTTTTACAATACATAATTTCTTCGTGTAACCTTCGTCACGCACAGACCCCAGATTTGCGAAAAAAAGATTTTTAAATTCATGCTGTATGTGGAAATGAAAGGAATCACAATTATTCGTAGTGATTGTATTTTCCAAGAAATTGGAAAACGTCACTTCAAACGATCCCACGCAGCAGCCTCAATCTCGGTCAGTTTTGAATTGAATACACTTTCTTTTATAATGTGATCAATTTGCAGCCCAATAAAAAATCATTCTTTTATTTTTGCCTCACTTTGTCTGGAAACGTATCTATCAGATATTGGATTCCTTCACCATCTTTATTTAAAACGTTGACAAAGTTTATCATCAGTCCCAGTTTTATGTGCAGAAGTGGTAGCAAAACTTTCTTTGTATCAACGAGAGAAGGATTTGTAGCATTGTTTCTTCAGTAACAAGGTTTTCTTGCATTTTCCAGTCTTTAACAAAGTAGCGTTTATGCTTCGTTTACTGTCCCATTCGCAGAGAAAACAGCAATACTTGGTGTAACCCAGTTGCGTTTCCAACAAAAGTGCTATGACCTATAAACCAACGCATATGCTCCACACATGTTCTATATTTTAATTTTTCAAGTAAAGTTTTCATATTGTCATCGTCTTCCTTTGTATATGCTAAATAGGCAATAAGAACAGAGAGGTACGGATTTTCATTGTGGAAAAGAATCCTTTCAAGCCTAGAGTGGATGAAACAATAGTCTTCCCTCACTAGCTTAGTATTTAAATTCTACCGCATCCATTAGTTCAGTACCACTTATACAGTACACCAACTGATCACATGATGTAAAAAATGAAGAAAACCTTGTGTACGTCTCCGATATGTGAAAATATGCGTACTATTCTGCAATAGATTCCGACCTTGCAACCTGGATCCCCACTGTTCTGCTTGAGCTTTTGACAAATTTAAATTCCGTACTAAGTCGTTAAGCTCATCTTGTGAAAGTAAATGTGGAGTACGTATATGAAATGGTTAGAAATCAAGATCCGTGTCTTCTTGCATAGGTTCAACAATATTATCTTTAGCAGCAGTCATATCATTGTTAAGTGTATAATGGTTCTGGACGTTTGGAAGTCTGTGAAGAACTGGTCTGAGACCTGATTGCAAGTTTGGGTGCTGTACATTATGCCTCGTCTTCAGTGAAATTCCAGATAGATTTGTTAAATAAATATAGCAATCTGTAACACGATCGTTAGATTTCTCCACACTATAAGCACTGCAAAAAGCATTGACTTAAGGGTACCGTTAAACCATCCTCTTAAATTCACAGCACACGTTGCGCAAATGACATGCGGCGCTTTAGGTATATCCTGATTTCCTAGTTTATATACAAAACAAAGATCATACGATTTTTTGATTAACGTATTGTCTTTTTATGAGATTTAATCGTAAACTTGCCACACACGTAACAAAACGTATCGTTTGATTTACACACTTTTGCGTCATTTTAAAAATCTATCAGCAACATATACTGTACCGTAAAATATTTCTTTATTTATATTTTATATCTATTTATAGACGCGTTTAGGATATCAGCTGCTGCTCACCCTGTCCGCGACGCTTATATATATCTTAAGCCGGCCTTTCCAGGTTTCCAAAACTACGCCAAACGTTATGACGCTGCATTCCAAGGATGAGTCACACTCCGGACTACGTTTGTTACAATATGATATACAATGCAAACCGTCTTTAACGAATATTTTAACGTGCAGGAGATACGAAAATTCAGAGAGGAGATTTGGTTTCTGTAATCAAAAATACATAAGAAACGCCCATCAGACAACAGGAAATAAAAATCGTGTTGGTCTGTGTAATTAATATCTTAAAATGATACATCATTGTATCCAAGACATTGCATCTATTATTATTATTCTTGAATAATAAATGGGATTAAATTTATGTTATTTATATTATATATTACAGTAACACATCAATATCATGCATCGCATGCAAAGAGTACAAACAATGATTAATAGTAATTATCTAATATGTATCATCAAACCTCCCAGGTGTTACTAGAGGAAATAAAATTTAATAGCAAGCTTAGACGCTGTTACAGATGCGTTAGATTTGCAAACGCAATTACCGGTTTAAATGCCAAGATGGCAAGATCATCGAGTGAATCACCGTAGGAAAATAAAACTATACGGCTGTTTTATATCGAGCTGTAAGAGGAAGGAAGTCTGTCGCCAAAAATTCTTGTTTCGAAAATATTGCCAACAAATTTTTGCCTCTTAAAATTGACGCATGGCAACGAGATAGATTAGATAGTTTCACAAATCACAGTGCGAAAATAAAACCAGACAAAATTATTTTTAGTATGTCCGGTTGTTGTTGCATACCTTACAGACTGTTTGACGTCAGGCTCTGATTACCTACGCGATTCTTTTTTTTAATAGTTACGGAATTTATAAGCAAGTTTGTATGTTTCTAAAATAGATACGTGAAACTTAAATTTAATCGGCATTCTGTTGAGTTTACAATAGAAGATTCATATGAAATTGAAAGCTTGTTCAAGTTATGCGGCGTATACACTAATTATTCAATAACAAAGGAACGTATTGTTCGATTGTCTACGTCTATCACGATTAGTCGTTAATTAAAATTTGAACTTCGATTAAGTTTAAAAATGAACAAAAACCCTTAAACACAATTTCGCCAAACCCATGCCGTTCCCAGCAACGCAGAGATCTTTAACGTGCGCGGCAATACTCACACATAGGACCTACATTTTACCTCTCATCCGAACGGGGGCGTATTTTTGTTAAAAATGCTCGCCTAACAGGATTCGAACCTGGTATCTTAAGCATAGTAGTCACACGCATACCAACTACGCAACGGAGCCGACTACATTTAAACCGTGAGAGAAATTAAGACTTATCACGGATTCAAAGAAATCGCAACCATGGTAGATTGCCCCAATCTTCATAAACTCATAAATTACAGTCATAAAGGATTTGTTGCGAACATTACAAATGACGCCGCTTTCGGTATCCAATGTGAAAAAGTGTGAGAACATGTTGTTCGGCCACATAAATAAAACTACATTAACCTTCAAAATTAAGCAGTTAGAAGTAAAAATAGCATGCAATATCCCTGTGGGGTTGTAACTTATACAAACGATATCTATCGATCCATCATTTTCAGTTATTCGAGATCAGAACAAAGCTTCGAATTCAACAAGCAATCAGCACCGTGCGGATTAGGTTGTACATTGTGTATTAAAGACAAATTGTTAAGAACAATACATTTGATTTTCCAATGCTTCACCCGAAGGTACTACATTGGGTGTTAAAAACAACGAAACTCTTAGCAACAAGTGCCCGAACGCGAGTAAGGACGCGGAGCTTTAAAATACCATTAATTGTAACAATGGCATTTGTTGAGAGGTTTTATTCAACCTGGAGTTAGAATAATTAATCTACTTAGAACCATTCCTTGCACTAGAAAGTTATCGAAGCTTTGTAGAAGATAACTCTATTAAATTTTTGCTTGCTACTTTGTAAATATTACATGTTGACTTATATCTAATAATTGTGATTGAAATATGTAAATCCGTTTATTAAAAAGGACGATTACGCTGATGCACGCTTTTTTAAAGCGGCTGGTGGAAGCAATTTTCTTATACATAAAAGCTTATTGTTGTAGAGACAAAATAGTAATTAGAAATTAAATTGGTTGACCTTGTATCATTGATAAATTTAATTTTTTTAGTTACACGCATATTTCGCAAATGTAATTTTTTCCATTGTTATTTACTGTAACAATCAAGCTTGATAATATAGGTTAGGCGTGCCAGAAATAGAAACTTTTTATTTGTATTGTATTTATAACATATTATTTGAAGGAAGTGGAGAGGTTGTAAGCAAGGTTCTATCGACCTCTAACTGCAGTGGAAACCGTTAAAACCGTCTTTCGGAGCATCCATCTTCCGGGCAGGCATTATCTAGTTGGGTTGGCGCCCAAAGGCTTTATTAGACAAAAAGTTTAAAGAACCTTCCAGGTAGGTGTAAAAGTATTTAGTAAAAGTATTGGAATTGAATATCCCTAAAAGTTACTTGTTTTCATAGAACCTATTCTGCACCACTGAAAACTAGCCGGTGCACTAATTAACTGTTACGTGATTTTGTCTCCGGTAGTAAAATTAATTCAGGTACTTACGGTCAATGCAAAACGTAACAGAAGTGTGCGAAGATATGGACACAAATACTTTGGCTATGTGATCGCGCATGTCAATGTCTCAGATAAACTCCATCTCAGTGTAACGTTTTGTTTTTCCTCTCCAGCAATAACGCATATAAATCCAGTATTGTGTTACAAAAATTTTAGATTCCTTTTTAATTCAATATAATTCGTATGTCAAGAACTTATAAATAATTAAAAGAAGGTTATCATAATTTTGAAGCACTTTATTTATAGTCCTTTATTCCAATTATGTAGTAAACAAAATTATCGTTAAAAGTACTCCAGTTTTGTGTTTAACATTATGTTACAAGTCGTACGTGCTTGTTAGAAATTCCATAAATTATCTTCAAGGCGATGTAATTTAGAGCGATTATGCGCACTTGTTGTTTTGAATACTCAAGTGTTGAGGCCCCGTTTGTTCACGGACTACGACAGTCGATCCTTTACCGTCATTGTAATAAGATGCAGAGGTTACTATTGAAGGGTGACTTGCGACTCGCATTTCAGTTATGCAGTAAATCGATCCAAATGAGTTAGACAGTTCATCATGCGCAGCACAGAAATTGTTAGTTAACATAGAAATTGTTAGTTAACACAGAAATTGTTAGTTAACACAGAAATTGTTAGTGAACACTGAAGTTTTAAGTCAACACTGAAGTTTTTAGTCGACACGAAAGTTCCTAGTCAACACTGAAATTTTTAATTAACACGAAGATCTTTAGTCAACATTGAAGTTTTTAGTCAACACAGAAATGTTTGGTCCACACGGAAAGTATTTAGTTTATTAATGGCTATGCGTAACAGCTAATCTATAGCGTACAAATTGTATACGAATGGAAACCTAAAGTTAAGAGATTTCAACGATGGCTCTCCCCTAAGGTGGATTCCACTTTCTTATTTTTATGGTTCTGATCTCAGGATATTGCCGTAACAAAGAGGACAACGAGTTTTTGCTGTCATTATGCAGTACTAGAGACGCACACATGTTTCCAGATTATCTACTAAAGGGTTTGTATCAATATACACTCCACGTTCAAGGTCGGTAAGTCGATTTTCCTTTGTTATGAAAACCATCTGTTTGACGTACAACGCTGGTCGCTATTTGTGTCAAAATAGAAGATAGCCTAGGTTAAGTTGTATTCTTTGTAGCTTAAACTATTGAAAACTAGCACCTTAATAATCACATTTAAATATTCAGACCTTTAAACTTTACATTAAATTAAATTCTTGCTTTATAGTATTGTTAACTAAAACGATCTGCTTAAGAACTTAGGTTATTAATCATACTGAATAGATTTTATTATTAGCATTTGCTTATTCACGTTGATTATTTATCATATAGTTGAGTAGTTTCTAATACATGATACTTTTTAACAAGGCTTAAAATTACTAAGTGAAAGATCCTATTGCATAAGAAATTTATTAAGAATGTATGTCGTTTGATCAGTACTGGAAAAATGACAGAACAAATAATTTTCTTAATGAAATATATAATGCATCTACCTTAGAGGCTTTTATATAATCAAGACTATAAATAGAATTTGATAAAAGTAATGAAGCACTCACAACATTTATAGTAAATTCGTGTCAGTTTAATACAAAAATTATCTTTAGTTAATATATGTCTTGTTCTTTAACAAGTCTAATTTTTTTATAACTTTAGAAGTAGTTATTCACATTTTAAGAAAAACTTAAGAGGTTGTGTTTATCTTACCTCACCCATATTTTTGGATTCTATAAATCTTATATGAACCAAAGGTGCATAAATTTAGTAAGTAGAGTGTTCATGCACCAATGACCAGTAGCAAAATCTATAAGTACATATAAGTTGTCTGATTTATTGATTTTATTATTTTGAGACGCAAACTGCTGTCTCCAATGCATTTTTATGTATTTCATTTTATTTTAGGATAAACGTTTGTACCATCTATGAATGCAAAATTTTGTATTCCAATAACAGAATATATTCGTTGAGGTTTCTGTATTTTTCTTGGCGATTCGCCTTGTTTCTGTACTTTGCATAAGTACAGTAACGCCTTACCCATCCGTATTTATTTAGCGACTCCCCTGATACTCTCCAAAAACCGCTGAGTTAGTACGGAAGTCTACAAAAGTCAGTTTATGTTAATACGGATAAATCAATATCTTCTGCACGATTTTTGTTAGAAATATGTTTCTCTGTCACTGATAAGATGGCTTGACAATCTGAGAAAATAAAAAACTTAATTTCACTGGCGCCCAACATGGACCTCGAATGATTCACTAACGTCCAGAACGTTCAGGCCTCAATTTGTTTCAACGTATGGTCCCCAATTTCTTCTACTAGTCGCAAGTAAGTGATTTGATTTAGCAATAAGTGGTTGATTATGTAATTTAGTTGTAAATATTATTGTTTATGTTTGTTCCCTTTTTTATTATTGTTAAAATATACAGAAATTATTTCAAAGAATAAAATTAACACTTTGTGACTCACTAATATATATAAAGTTGAATAGTGACAAAGTTAACCCGGTTGTTTGAATGATTTCTCAATATAAGGAATAATGCTCTAATAATTTGGTACACTGGTTTTTACTGTAGTTATATCGTTTAAAGATTGCTCTTGTACAATTTTGTTTTCATTGCAATTTTTTTGATTTATGTCGGCATTATGTCGTCATGGTTGGTCGCTCAGCAGTACATTAGTCTAGACGAGACTCGCGAAGAGTTGGTCGCTCAGCAGTACATAAGTTTAGACGAGACTCGTGGTAAGTTTGTCGCCCTAGTATTTTAACATCATTACTTGAGGTTAGTCATGATGTAATTTTTTGTTTATTAGTCTAGTTGAAGCTCATAGAGTAGTTTGTCATTCTAGCAAATATATACGTTGTAGGGTACATTTTTTTGTTTTTCGACAGTTTGGTTATGGGTAGAGTGAGAGTGTACCAGAGCATGGAGTTGTGGTTAGCCATGGTGGCGATTAGTTTTTATAGAAGATTCGATTAGTAAATTGCGAGTTGTACTTTTTGGATTTTTTTCTCGTTAAATTCAACATCACAAAAGTTTTACCTTAATTAGTTCCCAAAGTTTAATTTGTTTCTCACACTTCAAGTACGAAGACAGATATGTATTAAAAATTTCTAGAAGAAGAGGTGTTCATAAAACTTATAAAAAGACAGAAGATAATAGCCGCCTTTCTGTTATTTCTTTAAGGACTATTTCTGAAATATATATATATATATATATATATATATATATATATATATATATATATATATATTACTAAACAGAAAGGTATTCCTTTTGCAATGCAGGAAACACGAAGTATTACCTAATCACATACCACATGCTATTAAGAACATATATAATCTATTAAATAACAACACAAGAACTATGGCAAACGAAATAAAAAGATTTAATGATAAACTGACAGTCAAAATTTTAAATTTAGAAATAAGAATCACTCATCGCACCATATGTCAATTCAATAACCAAGTCTCAGATTTAAAACGCAAATTACTGATATTATTCCAAATTATGTCTATACAGAATATGACAGAAGACTTAAAATTGCTTTTAATAAAAATTTTATGAAGTTAAGACAAGGAATATAAGAAAATTTAATGAAATTTTGTCTTTAAGCAATAAAATCCCACATAATAATAACAAGTGGTTTAAAGATATCAGTAATCTGAATATACCAAATCAAATCAAACACATACTGTCACTAGGACCTAAGTTTTGCATTCCTCCAGTTATAAATAAATTTACGGTTAATAATATTTTAGCAGATATTGAAAACATACTCCTAAATATTAATACAGAAAAAAGAGACCTATATAGAACGTACATTACAAATATCTTAACTAACTTTATACATGAACATTCTAAACGCAAACCTAAACTGTGGCATGACTACATTCAATGTAAGAATTTTTTAAAAGAAAATGAAAACATAGTAGTGATTAAATCAGACAGAGGTAATATTACTGTAGCTATGTCAAAAGCCGAATATATAAACAAAATAGAAACGTTACTACGTGATTCTAATACTTATTGCCAATTAGATAAAGTTCCAACAACTAGCATTCAGAACAAAACTTTAAATTTAATCAAATCTGTAAAAATAAAATTACATAAGCAAAGAAGAAGCCAAAGCATTAAATAATTATAGTAGTACAGTTCCTAAACTCTATGCTTTACCAAAATTCATAAAGATAACTTTCCTATGCGACCAATAGTTTCATGTAATAATTGCCCTACAGAGTCTTTATCGAAATTTATTTCAGTAATCCTTCAAAAATCAACAGAAAGTAAATATAACACGAAAGACTCTTTTGAATTTGCAGATTTCATCAATAATTTTCAATTACCAGAAGGATATGTATTAATTAGCTTAGACGTGATCTCTTTATTCACTAACATACCTAAAACATTAGCTTTGGAAAATATAAAAGGTATATGGAACCGTATTAAATTACAATGTAAAATTGACAACAAAATGTTCTTTGAAATTATAGAATTTTTGTTCGAATCAAGTTACTTTTCATTTAATGATAATTATTTTAAACAAATTTTTGGTTGTCCAATGGGCTCGAACCTAAGTCCAGTGATTTCTGACATAGTAATGGATACTCTCCTCGAAACAATTATACCTAAGCTGTCCTTCAAACTACCATTTATTAGAAAGTTTGTAGATGACATAATTACAGCCATTCCCGAACAAAAGCTTAAGGAAACATTAGAAGTTTTTAATGGGTATAATAAACACCTACAGTTTACAGCTGAAATGGAAACAAATAACAGTGTGCCATTTCTAGATACATTACTAATTCGAACACGAGAAAACAAAATTATACTAGACTGGTATCAAAAGCCAACAAATTCGAATCGATATATTAACTTCTACTCTTATCAAAATTTTAGTACCAAGATAAATTTTATTATAGAAATGAAAATCGCATAAAAAGAATTTCCCATCCTTCATTATACAATAAGAATATTAAATTATTTTCTAAAATTTTAAGAGAAAACGGTTATCCTTCAACTGTAATAAAACAACACTAAATAGCAGTACATTCTCCAATAAAAACAATAAAGACCTTATAAACACTTCGTATAAAACATTACCTTATATAGAACGCTTAACACCTAAATTGATACAAGTATTTAAAAAGAAAACATAAAAATCATGAAACAAAACTTAATCTCAATAAAAATTATTTTCTAAAATAAAAGATAAAACTCCTGTTTAAATCAACGGAATACCATATACAAAATTAACTGCTCGGATTGTGATGCATCCTATATAGGCCAAACTGCTCAAAATTTAAAACAGCGGATAACGCAACACAAAAGCGATATTAAAATAAAACCTCAGGCATGTGCTTTGTCTACACATGTCTTAACGAAAGGTCATAATATGAATTTCAATGACGCTAAAATATTAGAAACCGAAAAAGTGACATCTAAACGCATTTTCAAAGAAATGTGTCACATATATAACTGTCCAAATAGTATAAATAAAAAAACAGATATCTCCAATCTAAGTTCGATATACACTTACTTGCTCAATTTCAAGTCACCCAAATAGCAAATATACACAAAATAATAAAATATATTATAATAAAAAAAAAAAAAAAAAAAAAAGAAAAAAGAAACTTAGGTTCTAATGAGAAAAATAATGTAGTTACACTCAATATACACACTTACACATACATACACGTAGCCACACACACACAAACACGCGCACATATACAACTTTACACAACAAAACAAAGCATACCAGACACACACATACATAACATACACAAATATACAATATATAGACACTGCACATAGACAAACACATTCACCTGCAAACCAGATATCATTTACTAGTACACCCCACTCATAATCATTTACCATAAAGCATATTCATAATTTATTTTTAGTTCCACTCTAGTTTAGTTTGCATGTTTATATACAAATGTTTTAATTTATATGTCAGAAACTGTCAATTTTGTAATTGTTCGAAATAGTTTTTAAAAATGTTTCCTGTTACACATGCCAGTAATTACACAATCTCAACTATTGTAAGTATAAATTCATTTGCAATAACTGTGTTTATACAACGTGTAATTTTTAGTAATCTGTGACCAAGAGTACAAATATACTCGAAAATTCAGATGGAATAAAAGAGTACGCCTTTTATTATTTTTTAAACAGGACCTATAACCCATAAAAGAAAAAACTGAATAGTATATATATATATATATATATATATATATATATATATATATATATATAAGTTGTTTAATGGTGATGGTTGGTCCAATTGTTTAGAAAAAGTTAAAACATTTTATTTATCAACTCGTATGTGTAGAATGGATGTTATTTAAAAAACATGAAGCCACATGCTATACGCCTAATTTTTTAGTTTTTGGACGTCATGTTCCCGTTAATGGAAAATTTTATGGTAGCGGTCTAGAGCCACTAGAGCATTTTGAAATCATCCCTGGAGACAGGCCTGTATATGTTGAGGACCGTTGTGGTCTGTTTAAAATCTTTAAGAATGTACGTGCTAAATTACATTTAGCATATGAGCGATATAGTAATCGCTACAATTTAAGAAGAAGAAATATATCTTTTTCAGTTGGTGATAAGGTGTGGAGAACTAATAAAATACTTTCACACGCTGGTGATAAGTTTGCTGCGAAATTAACTCCGAAATTTGTGTTAAGTATAGTTCGTAAAAAAATTTCAAACTTAGCGTATTAGCTGGAAAATGAAAATGGTTCTAGAGCTGCACGCTGGCACGTAAACGATTTGAAGCCATTTCATGCACTAGATCCCTCTGTCACTGATAAGCTGGCTTGACAATCTGAGAAAATAAAAACAGTTGCATCAGTATTAATGAAGAGGGAAATACATTGAGTATAAAAGAACCAGATTATTGTATTTGTGTTTAAAATAAGTGTTCGTGTTAACTTATATAAGTGTGAAGTAACTTTGCACTAACCTGAATATAGGAGTATATACGTTCCAGAGTTCGTTAGCAATAATTGCGCTTTCTTTAGACAGCTTTATTACCGCATAAATTTGACTTTATAAAAGGGTTTCGGCGTTGTGTGTTCGTTTATATTGATTTTTAGTAGTTATTCAATTAGGAGCTAATATTTCAAAATTAATGTGTATTAGATTAACCTTCCCCACGTAATTAAATCTGAGTGTTTCCTAGGTTTTGTGTGCTGAATTGTGTTGGCTATCTTCATGCCTAAGGCTTTTCAAACAAAATAATTTTGGGTTGGCTTTATTTGTAATAATATAAGCTTGTCATGGTATTGAACTTCACCAAGGTTCTCCATATCTAATTTTTTTTAACTTATAAACCTGACTATTGATTAAATTATCTATCTAAGCGGTCTGATTTCCAAATTTCTAAATTAGTTTTCCTACTTTATAAATTGCAATAAAATCATTGCCAATATTTACTACAAAAGCATAATTACAGGAACACTGATTTAATTAATTTTATAACTATTCGTGTTATCTATTACATTGTTATCACGGTTATATTAGCAATTCCCTTAATTAATGCTTATTATGCGAGAATGAACTATCATAATCATACAACTTCCGAAATCTATTATACGATGCTCTTTAAACAAACGGTGTTGGGTAGATAATCAGTAGCAAGGGGTGAATATACGAGGTTATTACTTTATTTTACAAGATTAGTGATTCTCAAACCACGAGGCGCGACCCTCTTTGAGGGCGCAAAACAAAGGGAGAAGCCTCGAAAATGTTAGGGGTATTGAGCAAAAAGTACAGAAAAAACGTTTAATGGAAAAGCGAAGAAACAAATTCAGTTTGAAATATCAAATACAGTTGGGACCGGGAAAGAAGGCTATCACGTGATCATTTGTATTCGAGGTGCTTGAAGTTGGCCGCACTTTTTTGATTTTTCAAAAATTCTTGTTATAATTAGGCGCTATTTTGCAACGGTAGAACGAAACGGAATTTGGCCGCAAATTTTTTTTTAGAAAATTTTTGTGTTATAATTAGGCGTCAATTAGACACCATTTTGCACCGCTAAACGAAATTTTGCGTTTTTAGCAAGCAAGTTATTTAAAAAAGCAAAAAATTGTATTCTCCTTAGAAGGAGTTTCTAAATAACTTGTTTGAAAAATGGCGCAAAATTTTGTTTAGGCGGCGTAAAATGGCGCCCAATAGGAGCCTAATTATGGTGTGAATATTTATGGGAAATACCAAAAATGTTCGGCTGCGTGAACTTGGCCGAAAGAATTTTGTTTTTAAATAACTTGTATGCTAAGAGGCCGTAAAATTTCGTTATAACGGCGCAAAATGGCGCCTAATTGGCGTCTAATTATAGCACGAAAATTTTTGGAAAATACTAGAAAAGTGCGGCTGCATGAACTTGACGGAAAATGTTTCTTTTTTTAAATAACTTGTTTGCTAAGAAAGCGTAAAATTATGGCACAAAAATATTTGAAAAATTCCAAAAAAGTGCGGCTACGTGACTTGGCCGAACACGTAATTTTTTTAATATAACTTGCTTGTCAGGCAGGCGTAAACTTTTGTTTTAGCGGCAAAAAATGGCACTTAATTGGCGTCAAATTATGGCATTCGATTTTTTGAAAAATACCAAAGAAGTGCGACTACATTAACTTGGCCGAAAAATGTTTCTTTTTAAATAACTTGTTTGTTAAGAGGGCGCAAAATTTTGTTCTAGCGGTGTAAAATAGCGCCTAGTTGTAGCACAAAATTTTTTTGAAAAATCAAAAAAAGTGCGATCACCTTTACGCACCTTCAAAGGTACGTGAATCAATATGAATTTCTGAAGTCCATTGACCATCCACTAACATTTATTGAAAAGTTTTATAAAAAAAAACAATATTGCCGATTTAATTTTATCTTCAAACTCATTTTGCTTATGGTAGAATTTAGTGCTCATAACCAACCTGCTTTTACTTAATCAGTGACTTCTAAAATTATAATAATCGTAATAAAGCATGCCTATAACACAAGTTTTGTTCTAAACGTCTGTATATATGAAACAAATTTCGACGTAGAATATTGGACTTGCTTTATGTCAATGCTGTTTCCCCGGCAAGGGTTAGGGAGAATAACAGTTAATCATTATGTAATGTTGTAGTGAAGACAATTCACACTGGCGTGACACGGGCATGTTGTTTTTATATCCAATCAGAACGCGCAATGTAGAAGGGTTTTTGTAAACAAGTGACATGATCTAATTACTGCAGCAAGTGCTTTATAAATTATGTAGTGGAGTTTACTCGTCGACCCCTTATCTGATTCATTACTTTTATCTTTATCTTGTTCCTGTTTAATGTGGTAGGAATAGCAACGAATTCCACCAAAGAATCTAGTCTAGGAAAGGATTGCGCACTTACGTTTTGGACAACCCCGTGAAAGAACAATAAACATTGGCTATCCAGCTTGGTAATAAGCCACAATTTAAAGGTAAGCAGTGTTATTATGAATCTACATTATCAATTGGACAAGTGAATTAGTGTATTTTTTTGTAAATCCTTTAAAGCCTAGTGCAAACACGCGATTAACTACTATACATTTGTTTGTACACCGGTGCTATAACTATATGTATATCATTTTTCCGGTATTACGCGTGCTGCCGTCTAAGGGCGAGTTTCACAAATGAAACCTATATTTAACGTCTCACTCGAATGAAGGTGCATTTTCTGAAAAATGCTTACCTAACGTCTTTCAAACGATCCGCGAAGGGAATCAAACCTGGGACTTTAGAATTGTTAATGAGACGCAAATTAACTAGCACAATGGGCTGCCGGCAAATAGCAACCACTTGTTTGTTTAGATAATTCCAAGGTATGATAGATTTTTGTATTTATTTTCACAAATATTTAACTTAATTAAGCATAATATTTCAAATTGTGTTTTCATATAAGGGTCATTCAGCTAGTAAGGTAAAACGTTATTTCTTTTATATATATTGTGAACGTAATAATCTAAGCCAATGACTTAAATTAAAACTTCAAAGGAAAATACCTTAATATTCTAAGATGCTGCATATGCATTTTACATTAAAAGATAATTTACTATAGACAAATATCGTCTGTCCCGACCGCCAATGACATTAAAATAATACCATATTACAAAAATAATACAAATTACATACAAAGTAAGGTAACAATAACTGTTTTATTTCATCATCATCATTAGGTCTTCAGTCCTAGAACTGGTTAGACGCGTACCAACATTGTTCCCTATTCTGAACTAACCTACAGATTTACCTGAAATATGCACAGTTTGCATCTATAACTGTCTGATCTAGGTCTACATCTACCTCTTTTTTCCTATCTATGCTTGTAATATATCACATACTATTCCCCAAAAATGCCTTAGAACGTATTCCGCCCTACTATTTCTCTTTTTCCCCAGATATCCTTGTTCCCATACTATTTCTGTAACTTATTTGATATTATCTTTGTCTGTCCATGCTATCGTCCTCATACATCTGGAGCATTTCAAAAGACTGCTACCGTTTTTGTGTCTGCATTTCAGCCAACATTTTTTAACATGTTTCTATTTATACAATTGAGAGGATGGTTATTAAAGAAGTGTGCGATTGCATTATTGAAAGGCTTAAGTAGTCGTTTTTTTTATATTTATTTTGAGGGAGAAACTTTCATTAAGATTTAAGTTACCTCTTTGGTAGATTTTAACATGGTTCTGAGGCGACTCTATGGCGGGTTTACACTTGTCAGATACCACTGTTGTTCTATGAAGATTGTATATGGATCTGAGGCGACCCTATGGCGGGTTTACACTTGTCAGATACCAATGTTGTTCTATGAAGATTGTATATGGATCTGAGGCGACCCTATGGCGGGTTTACACTTGTCAGATACCAATGTTGTTCTATGAAGATTGTATATGGATCTGAGGCGACCCTATGGCGGGTTTACACTTGTCAGAAACCAATGTTGTTCTATGAAGATTGTATATGGATCTGAGGCGACCCTATGGCGGGTTTAGACTTGTCAGATACCAATGTTGTTCTATGAAGATTGTATATGGATCTGAGGCGACCCTATGGCGGGTTTACACTTGTCAGATACCAATACTGTTCAACGGAGATTGTATATGGTTTTGAGGTAACCTTATTGTGGATTTATACTTGTCAGATACCAATGCTGTTTTACAAGGATTGTTAATATGCTTATTTTATGTAATTAGTTATTTTATGTATAAATAGAAATCATGTATGTAGGCTGTATTTCATGTTAATATTGCAAGAAAAACCCAGGAAAAACTTGCAATGCTACCTAGATATTGTGGGCATTTGATTTTCATTTGTTATTTCTTTTAGTAATGGAATCCATTGTTTACTGAAAGTCACGGATTCGTTTGCAACGCAGTTATTTTTATGTAGGGTTATATAGGCAGCTTCTTTGATTTTGCGTTTTTGGTGGTTTTCTTCTTTTTCTTCTTTTCAGGGAGTATGTGTATTCAGCTCGTTCCCTTTCTATTGTTTTCTAATTTTATACCCTATTTTACCGAGATTCAGTGAAGGAGGTTAAGCAACCTGTGGCTACCAAGATCCCCCAACACTTAGACATTTGCCGAAATAATGGTTTTCTAGTAAATCCTTTCACACACTTAACATTATTCGAGAATATTGCCCAACCAATTCTTGTAGTTACTTATAATAATCATCATGTTTACGCACAGTTATCTTTTCGTCATTAGTTTATCCATCTTGGGATTGGTTGGATGCGTACCTCCATTGATTTCTATTCTGGGCTAGCCTACACATCTCCCTGAAACATCTACAGCCTACATCTTTTATTTAGCATAGATAAAATGTTGCATTGTGAGAACAACATTTTATGAAAAAAGAAATAAACATATAAGAATTAAACACCACAGTTGAAAGTAAAGTTCCGAAACTTAATTAGATACGTCAAATTGTAGTATACGAGTGAGTTAGTAATGGGTAGAAAAATTGAAAGTTTACGAAACACAACTTTAAGATGTGATTATAGATTATAGATTCCCACTTATTATTTTGAACTACGCTTGCACGGGCAGGCAGATTTCAAATAACATGTTTGTGGAATTAATGTCGTCGACAACCGATATAAAAATATGATGGTAAAATGACAGTTAGAGATAAACATTTAGTACCAAGCGTGATTCAGCAGATGACGCAACATTGCACACAAAGAGGGCAAATTACAAATAAAATAAAAACGGCTTACCTCTATTAAATAGTCGTTGTTTAAGGTAGAATTTACGTTCTTTGCTTCTCGGAAAACCTAATGCTGGCATCTAAATTTTCAACAGTTGTCATTAGGTTCGAGTGTTGGTTTTTCGTTAAATTGTTTGCAGTGAAGTTTTGTTGAACCTACAACGATAGGGAACACAGAAGATAATTACGGTTATTTGGTAGGCAGAGGATTTGAAAGGTACATTTCATTGCACTTAACACGCACTAAAACGTACACATCGGTACTGTACAATAGTTTAAGATAAGGTGCTTTCTCATGAACTCGATTCAGCGGCCTCTTTCGAACGTGGGAAAGGTTTATACGACAGGTGACATACAATAAACTGTAGGTTATTCCCCAGCAGTGCGTGAGAACTTAGAAATGTAATTTTAGGCGTAATAACTTAATTTATACCACTTAAACTTACGATAGGAAATAATACCTACAACTTCACAATTTAAAATATTAGAATAAAACCTTATGCAGTCAAAAAGGCGTAACATAAGGAATTAGGACCTGGAGAGTTTACCCTTCCAACAATTTAGAATTTTGTGTTGTGTGTGTTATAGGAGCTATGTTAGCTCGAAAGAAAGTTGCGTTAGCTTTTACTTTCTAAATATCCGTAACCTTATAACAGATGAATTAAACAGTGGGTTATATAAGAGCTTTTATGTTTATACTTTTTAATTATGCATATGTGAATTTTAAATGTATACGGGTTAGTATTCAATAATTGAATATGGAAGTGTTTATTTTGTTTGACGATGAATTACTGTTGGTTAAATTTAAACATGATATCGTATAAGGAAGTCGGAACATTTTAAAATATTAAGAAATATGTATGTATTGATTATAAATTATTTTGAATTGACAATGAAATGATAGAAGGGAAAGTTGCTATTTAACTCTTCTGTTTGCTATTAAAGCCTTAATTAGTGTTTTCTGAAATTAATATTTTTTGGGCATATATCTTGTAAACTTTACTGCTTTAGCTCATAATACTAAAAATATTTTTGTAGTTTTCTCAAAAAGTGATGTTGTCAAATGACAACACTGGATCACTAAGGCACTGTCTTGTTATATTCAAATAATGGAACATACTTTAGATGTATGAGCAATAGGACTCGTAATGATACATTGCTTTATTTATTATTAAATATATAGTTACATTCAATACGTATGCCGACATTACATGTTTACACATCGTGAGGATAATAGAAGAACATCCGTCACCGGCACACCTTTTTTTTGATATCGGAAGTAGGCACCTAAAGATGATCTTGTTTGCCATACCTCAAATCGTCACTCACTCCGTTCAGAGTAACGTTATTTTTAGAAGTGGCTGGTCTGCCTCCCCTTTTTGGCAAAATTCTGTAGCGTGATAACTGTTTCCCGTCTAAACTCTAGCTGTAATATTACTGTTTCTGTTTTTAGATGGAGTCAAGCCTTAACAAAAGATACGTCAACGTGCCACGTAAACATGCACCACTGCCACTTTTGGAACGAATTCCATTCTGTAACGGCTAACGTCTCCGTTCATTAGATCGATTCCTCCCATACCATTATTATATTCTCCAATTGCAAATGGCTTTGGTATCTGTATATATTTGTGTTCTTCTTTGGGGTATCTGTTAGTATGCTATATAGGATTAACATACCATAGCAGTTTGAAGCTATTGTTACAGAATTGTTATCTAACCACAGTATGAAAATTAGACCATCATATCTTTCAATTATGGTTTAATAATCTTCTCGTTTTCCAGAAACGCTCTGGAGATATAAGAGTGTATCCTATTTGCCCTCATAGTACCAGCCGCATTATATCCCTTAGATTTCCATATACGCCAATAAGTTTATGCTAGTAAACAAATTATCAAAATAAAAACTCTAGGTGAATTTTTTCATTTCTTCTATTTTGTCTAGCAGGCGAGTAAGAGGTTCTGTGCAAATACAAAAATGTTTCTTATTTATGGTAGTTACTTTCGGTTTTTTACGTAGATATAAGTTTAATAAATAATCTGAAGAAGTTTTCACAGACGACCGTTTGAATCCAACCAAATTGGTTCGTCACGGTTGAATTGTTTACATCCATGACTGCCATAGTATCGTACTTAACCTTGTAATTAAGGTTTAATTCTGGAATATAATGTTCCAAAAATTTAATTTTTAGTTTAATCAATAGAGGCCTTAGTTTGTACACTTTGTCATTTAAATCGATGCTGTCATTCGCTCAGTTTAAGTATCTAAACATCTGAGAAAATTTATTTCTACGCATTGTCTGACTAACAGCCTCATTATGCATATCCGAACGTAAACCTCAAAGGAAAGGTTTTCTAGGTACAGTATTGCAGACGAATACTAAGAGAATTACCAAAAAACACTTTATGTCAAACGTTCAGATCACAATTTTTCAAACCCGTATACCTATTTGTTTCATCAACAAATGATTTTATAATGCCTTTATCAAAAAAGAGCTCAGGGAGTTCGATGGTACTCTTTTGTTTCGTACAGACCGGTTTTGCATTGAGGATTTGCATATGGACAGCATCTTGTAAAAACTTCAGTCTCCAAATATTCAAGAATTTTATTTTTCTACATTTCTATAATGGCCAACTGTATCATTTTTCCGAGCATATTGAGATATTGATATTTCATGTTTAGAATCACTACCTATTTTTCGTTATTATTTAACAAAATTTCTGCTCCTGGAAATCTATTTATATCATTATCGTCCCATTCGTCGCCAGATTCTTGATCAATTAAAATGTTAGCCTCGGGGGTTTCAATAAATATTTGATTTCTGTCTATACCATCTTCGTATATCATTGCAGGCGCTCCTCCTAGCATAAAACTTCGAAGGTAAGAAAACAATATGCAACAAAATAGCAGTGTAGTATCTTAACGTTGCCATATGGCGACGCCAAATACAACGTCGCTATAGAAATCAACATCATACTCACATAACCTTAATTGTAATAAAGATCCATCTACATCGCATAAATAAATGTAGATTTTACGTTACAGAAACTATTTACAGCTAAAAAATCCTACCTACTAAAAACGGATAACCATCGTCTAGACGAAGTAAATTCACAGGTTTTATGTGAATTGACCGCTAGAAAAACAATTTAACTGCCGTTGCTGAACACGTGTTCTTCATGATGCCCGAAAAACATACTCTGTGTGCCATCTATCAGAACTTCCGGGCAACAGACGAAGTCTGATTAGTCGCATGTGACTGATAGCTGGTGTATATGGCACTGCGTGGTTAATACGAGTTAAGTGCATTTCCAGAAATGGGATTTAGAATATCATACAATTCAATATGCGAAACAAAAAATTGGATGTGATAGTATTATTGATGAATTTGAATTAATATTTTTATTTAGAATTTTTTTTAGTAATTTCTTGCCGGTTTGAGGTTAAGAAATTAGATTTTTTTAAGGAAAGTATATTTGTATTTATATTGTAATTATTTGATGTCAATAGACGTTAAGCATGTTGAATTTTATTTGTATTTATTTATGAACTAGGTAAAAAGTAGGTCATTGTGAAAGGATGTCTAGTCACCCCAGTGATGAAGTCGTATTTTGGGAGAGGCTTCGATTATAAGAATTTATTTAATTATGACAAAACTTAATAAGTGTTCTAAGATATTTTTGAAAAAGGCATAATGTGATAAAATCAGAAAACCAAAGACACGAAGACCTATCTCGAATGACCGCCTTACGGGTAGCAAAAATATTAAACGTATTGCTGGGACAGATGGTTTGGCGCCCCTTACAAGAAAAAAAGCCTTTGAGAGTAAGTGAATATTTTAACGTAGTATGTTTGTATATCAGCTACTTTATTAGTTTTATATTTACTATTTTACCCGTAACACATATGCAGTTGTCAATACATATTTTTCTTACATAATCTCTTTAAAATTGCTTTTAATGTTCATAACTAATTCAATAAAATTTAAACATGTTCCAGTTCTATAATTAATTGGAATATAATCTATGACCATATAATATTTATTTTAAAATTGCTACCCGAATATTATGGCGAGAGTTTTTGCACCTATTTTAAATCACCGTGTAAGGCTTTATTATTATCAAACTTTGTTAGGAGATCGTTATTACTTGTCAATTTCCCAAGGGAGATGACTACTGGTAAGCGCCCATTAGAAATTACGTACAACTTTAAAATGAGAATAATCTACAAAAATTTTAAAATTAAGAGCAAATGTAGTCTATGTGGGTTTAACAAATAAAACGACGGATTCCATCCCAGAAACGCATAATAAGTAGCGCAAATTAAGCACTACAATAATGATATGAGTAGAATTCTTTAAAGTTCAGTGTCCCGATAGTATTTTGAGACTGCATCCGTCTTAAAACTATAGAATGCATACGAGTGACTATTTTAAGTGACCTGTATTTTCATGCAAATTCTTGGCATTTAAACATATTGTTAGTTTTTACCTTTGCTTGATGGTCTTTAGATACGAAGGCAGATATAGCCATTCGACTTTTTAATTGAATAGCGATTATTGCATTTCTATAACTGATACACTAATTTTATTAAAGTATTTACGAAGGTACAAAGTTCTTTGTAAAAATTTTCTTTGCCTAAATATATCATATCAAAAGCAACTAAAAATGAATAACTCCACGCACTAGTTTTATTTGGAATCTGCTAACCGCAGACTGGACACAGAAGTAGCAAGATATATTGGTCAGACGCAGGGTGACGTATATGAAAAACGAAGAGTAAATATTTTTGCAATAAAACCTGGTTGTAAAATGCTGCATGGGATAAAACCGGAACTTTCATGATTAAATCCTGAATCTTACTTCACGTGTACTACCACTTAGTAGACTTCAGTAGTAACTTGGTAACCTACTGCTATTGTAGTGCCATTTAGTCTACCTTTGACCAGAATTATACATATGAATGTAAACGAGGCACTTGTGCACAAAAGACGACTGATATGTCCCTGCAGCGCGATATTGATTCACAGGTACAAAAGTTAGCATTGAAGAGTTTTTTAGCCTTGAAAATCGCTCGAACGTTATTTGAATATTTTGATATGTTCTCGAAGTATCTAGAGCAATTGTATAAGGTATAAAATACCGTCATAAACAGTAATTAGTTAGTTCAATTTTAATTTAAAGCTTTAAAAGTCGTGATATGAAATAAATTAGTGTTACGTATTATTAATATAAATTGTTGTTGATATAAATTGGCTTGTGTGATATAAATTACTGTAATGATCGATATAAATTAATAATTAGTGCTTGAATTGCTAGCTATAGTGCTTCGAAAGTAAGCAATTAAGAGGGTAACATAGTAATTCAAGAGGTTACTGTTAGCGATTAGCTGGACATAAATTGTTGTTGGAGCTCTTAGAATTTCACTGTACTCACGAGTTGTAGAAAAGGACTGGATACTCAGTTTGATAATAAAGAATATAAAGGTGTCGTTACAGTATATTTTTCATACCACTAATATGCATTTTTCTCATTTGACCGGTTTTGCGCTGTTTGGAATAATAAATCGTATTTCATTCGACGTCATGCACAGGTGTATATAGTTTGTGGAAATCATTTTTCGTTCAATCTTCTATCAGAGTGTTCGGTCTCTTTGTCGCACGTTGTCGTAGTTAATTTTAAGTCGTAAATTCATAGTTGTAAGTCAAATAGCAAAGCTGTCATCCTTTGTCCCCTTATTTCCTGTCACAAAACCTCCTTTGTGCTTGTGGAAATTAAGTTGGACTAAGGGTAGTGACAAAAACACTCTCTTATCGAAATCGGAGCGAAACGGTTGGTTCGGTTCGGTAAAGTGAGTTAGTCAGTAGTGCCGCCGAATTCATTGATTAACCCCTAAAAAACACAGTGCAAGTGCAAAAGTAACACGTACTATAAATCGCATACAGTCCACTTAGTTGAAGAGTAAGGAACTACTTCTTAGTACAATAAAACAACGCAGAGGTAAGTCGATATACCAATTTATAAGACCCCCGCGCTGAAACATGGTCTTCGTACGCCGGATTATTTAATTAATTAATTAGTTCCTATCCTTTTGCTCGTCATTTAAACTTAAATTTAATAATTGTCGTAGTTTTGATTATGGTTAAACGTGTTACAAAGAGAATAACATCGTGCTTGCAAATTTAATGGTAGAAACATTTGGTCGTAACGGTAGATTTTACCATATATTCCTTATCCTTTGTCGCAAAGATTAGTGGTCGAACAGTTTGCTTTAGGTAAACTAAATTTGTGAGGGTTATGGTATTGTAAATCTTTACCTTATTTTTCTTTCGCAAGTTCGAGGAACCATCGGGTTCGTCCAACTTGTATAACAAAGGGGTTATTGGTATTTATTTGAAACGTTAAACGTTTTGTCGGGGGAGCACTGTAATTAGTTGCATTTGTCCATTAATTATTTAATTTCGTAGATTAATAAGTTGTAGCGTATTTGAGCTACGCATTGTTTTTACATTAATTTTTATTGTCGTTTATTAATCATTAATCAGATATGGTTATATCAATTGATAAAGCTATTCTTGAAGCTAGATTTGTAGTTAAAAGGTTGGATCATATATACAGTAAGATTAATCAACCGGAAAATGTATCGATTGCTTTAATTAGAGCATCGATTAAAAGTGTTGAGCAAATTGAAACTCATTTCAAGTTGTTCTGCAAGCATATTTTCTTTGATGAAGAGAGTGAACAATTGGATTAATTCTCGACCCTTATGGTGATTATCTATTAGATATTCGTATTATCGCTGAACAATGCGAATTAGATCGCGTAGAAAATAAGCCGCAAGTGGAAAATATGAATAATCTTTTGGCGCTAAATAGTGGTATTCGCTGGAAACACATATAAGTCCCGCGGTTCTCAGATCGTAATTCGGGTTTTGAGAGTTATCATGCAATTTATAAGCGATTGATTCATGATAATGTCGGTTTGTCCCATATGGCAAAAATTTACTATCTCGTTGATACACTAGATGAGTCGTCGCGTGCGTTAATAAAACATTTGCCATTAAACGATTGTGCATACGACAAGCCTATAAAATCATTACTAATCGTTTTCAGTCCAAGAGGTTATACTTTCAACATATTTTAATGCTCTCGAAAAATGCCCTAAGGTCAGTTCCTCAGACTCGCACACGGAACTCCGGCAATTAATTGGTTGTTTTGATGAAAATATATTCGCGTTAAAGCAGATGGAAATAGATTTATTAGATTTCATGTTGTTTAATCTGTTAGGCGGCTCCGTGGCATAGTGGTATGTGTGTGACTACTACGCCCAAGGTCCCGGGTTCGAATCCCGACACGGTCCGCTTGAAAAATGTTAGGCGAGCATTTTTCACAAAAATACATCCTCGTTCGGATGAGAGGTAAAATGGAGGTCCCGTGTGTGAGTGTTGTCACGCACGTTAAAGATCCCTACCTTGCTTGGAACAGCAAGGATTCGGCAAAATTCCAAATTTTCCAGGTAAAAAAAAAAAAACTCGCTTCCTGGCCAATGTAGTACCTTCGGGTGGAGCTTTGGATAATCACATGTAATGTTTAATCTGTTATCGAAAAAATTAAATACAAACATTTTAAAGCGTTTCGAATTAGGAAATAATGACGAGATTCCTTCGTTCAAAGATTTAAGGTCGTACATTGAAAAACAATGTAAAGTATTGGAAATAAATGACATTGCTTCAGGAACATGCTTAAAATCTCGAGATTCTGTGAAACAAAGGGAAAAGTTCGTTAGCACTTCGGCTACAACTTCTTTTGTTGGTACCACCAATGATGGTAAAAATTGTAGTTTATGTCAAGCTGTGCATCCTATTTATAGATATAAGCAGTTTCTCGATAAAACCCCTCACGAAAGATTTGAGGTGGTAAAGGTTAAAAATCTTTGTATTAAATGTTTAAATACTTCACATTCGATGAAAAATTGTAAGTTAGATTGGTCGTGTAGAAAATGTCATCAGTCGCACAATTCATTACTTCACTTCGATAAACGAGAAAAATCGGTGTCCCCACACAGACAAACTCATCGTCAAGGGTCAGCGTCTCCTCGGAGAGCGGCGCCTAGACTTACTTCTACTGGTAGACTTAGTGAAGACAATCTATCGTCGGCGGTTGTGCCTGCCACTAGCTCGTTAATTTCGACGTCATTAGAACACACAACCACGCTGTTAGCTACGGCAATGGTGAAGGTGCTTGATTAAACAGGAAAATTGCAACCTGTTCGTGTAATATTAGATAACGGATCCATGGAAAGTTTTATGACTGAAAGGTGCCGTCAGAAATTAGGTTTAAGGAAACGGAGAGCCAATGTCACTGTTCAAGGACTTGGCTTGAATTCGTCGTTGGTGTCTGGTGCACTATCGTGTGTAGTCAGCCCCTCGGGAGCACGGTCTCTGGCATATGAAATTGAGTGTTATAATTTACCTAACATTTGTAATTAATTACCTTCGTCGTCGATAGGGGTTAAGGAATGGTCGCATACTCGAGGTTTGACCTTAGCTGATCCTAATTTTAATATTCCTGGTAAAGTTGACATGCTACTTGGAGCGGAAATCTTTGCTCAGGTTTTGTTGAACAAATCTCGTTGGGGTGTCGCTAACGTGCCAGTTGCTATTAAAACAACTTTTGGTTGGGTTTTAACGAGAAAGGTCGTTTCCCAGAATAATTCTATTACGTTGTTGTGTGCTTTCGTTGAGCCCTTAGACAGCGATATTCGTCGATTTTGGGAATTAGAAAATATTCCCTTCAAGAAACACATCTCTCCTGAAGAAGAAAAGTGTGAAAAGGAATTAGTGAAAAATTATAGACGTAATAAGGACGGTCGTTTTGTAGTGTCCTTGCCCTTTAAAATTTCTGAACCCTCATTCGTGGGTATGAGATTGATTTGTATTAAATGATTTTTGTCTTTAGAACGTTGTTTGCTAAAAAATCCTGAATTGTATTCAGAGTATAAAAAATTTATGGAGAATTATTCGAAAAGCGGTCACATGATTCAAGTGGAATCGGCTGAAAATTCGTCGGTTCATGAGAAAATGTATTACATTCCCCATCATGCTGTACATAAGCGTGATAGTACTACCACCAAATTGCGTGTGGTTTTCGATGCTTCGTGTCCGGATCAATCTGGAAATTCGTTAAATGATAGCTTGGATGTTGGCCCTGCTCTGCAAAAGAACATTGCAGTTTTGTCATTGCACTTTCGTGTACATCCTATCGTGATTGCAGCTGATGTTTAACAAATGTATCGGCAGATTTTGGTTAAAAATACTCATCGTGATTATCAACGTATCGTCTGGAGATTTTCTCCGTCGGACCTTATTGTGGACTTTAGATTAAATACTGTGACTTATGGAGTTCCGTCGTCGCCTTTTTTGGCCTTGCGTACTGTTCAAGAATTGGCAAGGTTAGAATCGATTAATTTTCTTTTCGCATCATCGATATTGGCGAGCGATACCTATGTTGATGACCTAGTCACTGGATGCAATTTGATTGAAGCTGCTAATCAATTAATTGGTGAATTGAATAGTATTTGCACTAGTGGTGGTTTTCAATTAAGAAAATGAAGTAGTAGTTGCCCGGAAGTGATGTCCAACTTGAGGGAGTCCCTGTCCAGTTCGGACGTAATTACATTTCAAGATAAAGATTGTGGTTCAATAAAAATTTTCGGGCCTTTCGTGGTACGCTCTTACAGATGTATTTTTATACAACTTAGACGTTGAAGAGCGCACTTGCACTAAGCGTAATATTTGATCAGCTATCGCAAACATTTTTGATCATCTCGGTTTGATAGCGGCTTTAGTACTTTTCGCTAAACGTTTAGTCCAAGATCTTTGGCTTTTAGGCCTTGGTTGGGACCAAGAGCCTCCATTGGAAGTCGTACAAAAATGGAAACATTTTTTGGGTGAATTGCCAGCGGTTTCGAATATTGAGATTTCGCGTCGCATCGTATGTCATAATTTTAAAAAGGTGGAGTTGCATGGGTTCTGCGATGCTTCTGAAGCCGGGTATGCAGCTGTCATCTATTTTCGTTCGTTCGATTTAGAAGGTAATATTTCCATGTCATTAGTATGCGAAAAATCATTGAAAGCGTACATTTGTCTATTTATTTGTTTCAGCACTAAAGCTATCCATTTGGAATTAGTGTCTAACTTGTTGACAGACGCTTTCTTGGGTGCTTTACGTCGATTTATTGCTCGAAGAGGCAAGTGTATTCAAATCCATTGTGACAATGGTACTAATTTCGTTGGGGCCTCTCGTGAAATCTCTCAATTGATGCGTCTTTCGGCAGGCATTGAAAGAATCGAATTTGTGTTTAATCCTCCTGCTGCTCCTCATCTTGGTGGGTTGAGGGAGGCCGGGATTAAATCAGTAAAATCCCATTTAAAAAGAATTATCGGTGAAGAAATTTTGTCGTTTGGAAAATTCTCGACGGTATTGATTCAAATCGAAGCGATTCTCAACTCACGTCCACTATGCGCACTGAGCTGCGAACCGCATGACTTTTCAGATTCAACCCCGGGTCATTTTCTTAATGTCGAACCAGTCTCGTTGTTACCAGATCCGGATTTGTTGTCCATAAACCCATCTCGGATGAATCGCTGGCAACTGTTGCAGCAAATGCAACAAAGGTTTTGGAAAAAATGGAGTGCTGAATACCTGCACACGTTGCAGCAGAAAGGTAAGTGGTTGAGGAATTCCGCTACCCTATCTATTGATTTGTTTGTCCTCTTAAAGGAAGAAAATAACCCCCCTCTACAGTGGCGTTTAGTAAGAGTAGTGGATGTTCATCCTGGTAGGGTCGGTATCGTTCGGGTAGCTACAGTCAAGACAGTCTAAGGGTTAGTTAAACGTCCTCTAGTGAAACTATGTTTACTGCCAATTACTTAATATTTAATGGTATGTATACATATATTCACTTATATAAGTTTGTCGGTTAGGTTTCTTAGTTAATAGCTTTAATTATTTTTAAATATAAAATAAGTTAGTTCATACTTATTTTGGTGGGCGAGATTTTTGGTCTCTTTGTCGCACGTTGTCGTGGTTAATTTTAAGTCTTAAATTCATAGTTGTAAATCAAATAGTAAAGCTGTCATCCCTTGTCCCGTTATTTCCTGTCATAAAACCTCCTTTGTGCTTGTGGAAATTAAGTTGGACTAAGGGTAGTGACAAGAACACTCTCTCATCGATATCGGAGCGAAACGGTTGGCTCAGTTCGGTAAAGTGAGTTAGTCATTAGTGCCGCCGAATTCATCGATAAACCCCTAAAAAACACAGCGCAAGTGCAAAACTAACACGTACTATAAATCGCATACAGTCCACTTAGTTGAAGAATAAGGAACTACATCTTAGAACAATAAAACAACGCGGAGGTAAGTCGATATACCAATTTATAAGAGCCCCGCGCTTAAACACAGAGTGTATTGGGGTTCAGTTCGTTCTTACAGATACGACCAAAGAGGAAAGTGGGTTTTTGGAAACTAAATACATTACATTTGATTTTCCAATGCTCCACCCGAAGGTACTACATTGGCCAGGAAGCGAGTTTTTTTACCTGGAAAATTTGGAATTTTGCCAAACCCTTGCTGTTCCAAGCAAGGTAGGGATCTTTAACGTGCGTGACAACACACACACGGGACCTCCATTTTACATCGCATCCGAACGAGGGTGTATTTTTGTGAAAAATGCTCGCCTAACATTTTTCAAGTGGACCGTGTCGGGATTCAAACCCGGGACCTTGGGCGTAGTAGTCACACACATACCACTACGCCACGGAGCCGCCAGGAAACTAAATACAGCTACTCCGATGCGTTTTAATAAATACTAAAGATGCGAGATGTTTGCGTTCAAAAATTATTTAAATTAGTAAATTAATGATCGTGTTATTTTAACAGCAAATTCCAAATTATAAATCAACATGTAGATAAAATAATTCGAACGCAAAAATGACTTAGCCATTTAAAACAACCAGAATCACAATATTTACCATATCAATATTTTAATCATTAAAAAATTTTTACAATATTACTAATGATTGAAAATGCTTCTAAAAACATTTTTTTAACACAATGAGCTGAAGCAATTCTTACAAAAGTAAAAAGTAAACTCAAATCTATCTGTTTTAGTTAATCTGTAATTAAAATATTTTACAGAGCACAGAAACTCTTGAATTGCACGAAAAAGTAAGCTAAGTTTAACGCAGGTTTGATAGGATAATACGAAAATTAACTGTTAAATTTTGTGAGGATCTCCTATGAATACAAATAAACCCAGGGTAAAAGAATGATGGCAAAGAGCTTAGAAAGAAGAAACTTCAGAGATTAGACAGCTAGCTGAGTGATTTAACTACGCCGGAGCACGAGACAGTCGTGAGTAAACAAAAAAACAAAAGGGATAGTGCCACCGCATCTAGTTAAATAACTGAACGTAGGAAATCAGCCCAAGAGATAATGCAAAAACCCCTAGAACGCAATAATGTCTACGAGATCAACAATACAAAAAGTTAATTTAACATACTTTACTTACTTTGAACCTATTTAACCTCTCTTCTAAAACCGCTATATTGGACTGTATTTAAAAATATAACATGACAACGTAACATCGCATAAATTGAGAAAATTTTTGTGCTTCAGCATAAACAGTATTAAGTTTTTCACAGAGTACTTGAATCCTGATAGTAACAACATAAACAACTGTTGTTAACTCTCAATTGAATGACCTTATTTAAATTTCCTTAAGCACGTCTACCACTCAAGATATTATAGTTTAAGTCACTTTAAATTAAACATAAGTCACAATAACAAATTCTCTATTTAAAAAATTTTAAAGCTTAATTTATATGTACAAATATTGAATTTAAAATATATATAATTATTGAAAACTAAAGGAGCGCGGAAAACAAAAAACATTAATGCCTTTTCATTAAATAAGCAATGTTTTAATTTAGTTTATCTAAAATAACATTTTAGCTCAAATGCGATCAAATTAAGAATTTTGTTACACAAGATCACGTTAATAGCCAAAAATTATGTAAATATTTTAGTAATTGTAACTTGTGCACATCACTAATGCAATCAAAAAAGTTTTGAAATGTACAAACTATCTTAAAGGGAACAAACCACTTATGGTAAATCTACGCTATGTTTACAAATCAACATCAATTAGTTTAAATTTTATCAGAACTTTATCTTTACAATTAAAGAACAGATACAAGAATTATATTGGCTGAAGTATAATTTGTTTTTCTGTTTATATCATTACCGAAAAGCTTTTAAAAAGGTTGTATATACGGTCATTATAAATTTAACATATGAGCTTATTTAGCAACAGATGTACAACACAATTTGTACTTCAACTAATTAAAACAATAAGTGTCATTAAAATATGTAATTTTACGGAAACTAGAATTTATTTAACCAACAGAAAAATTTGTTACACCATCTGCAATCGCTAACAGCTGTGACGGCCATTGTTGTCTACTTCAACTAAATAACTGCGAAAATAATTGTTATCTACTACTATAACTTGCATTAGCTAACATTGTGTTCAGAACTAAATCAACAAAATTATCCAAATAACTTTTGCTTGCACGTTAATGACTAAAAATTTTAATAACACTAACAGCCATCGCGTTCAACTGACATTTTCAAAGGGTAAAACTAAATTCCACTAGTCAGGTCCGCTCGACTGCCTGACTACCTAATTCACAGTGCTAGTCTTAGAGAGCAGGAATGAACGTTTATATTTTAAGTTAATTTTCAATTGGTGCTATATTTCTCTGCGAATACGGCTTTAAGTGAGAACAAAAAAATATTTTGAAGATGAATTACAACATCTTAACCAGACACGAGAAAATAGTATTGTCAACATAGGTTCAACTTACTCTTTACGTTTGAAAACATACAGATTACAAACAAATATCAATTATTTCAATTAGGAAAGTGTTTATATAAAATCAATTATTAAATATAATTGCGCTATTTTTTTATAGACCAAAATATTAAGGAAGATCCTTCAAATGATTTATATTAAAAATTATTGCAAAAATTAATGAAAAAATATGTATGCATAATAAAATTTGTTATAAATAGTGTTTTTCATCAACTTACCGTTTCAGTTTGTAACCTTTCGATTTTAATAGATTTTCCAAACCTTTTTTTACTCATTTCTGGGCCTTTTTTACCTTCCGAGAACTATCTTTCAAGGGTGTAATAGCTTGGATGAAAAACTATAAAGAAGCTGTTCTTACGACTAACGCTGCAGTGTTCGCTGATTGTGTCGATCTGTATTTCTGATCTGATTACCTCGTTTTTACTAAAATCCCGTAATGCCAACTACCTATCGAAGTAGATTGTTCAAAAAGCAACCGACAAACTTCTTAGAATAATGCCGAATCAAAATTTCTGCCCTGATCGGCGTGGAGTCCCATAGTAACTCAAAAACGGCAAAACAGTTTCTTCGCCAGATCGTCAGTGACGGGTGTAGTTTCTTGGTTTGGCACAGCATAGGCTTAATTCACTTCTTAAAATATTCCATACCCACCAAAATGTACTTATTCCTGGAGTTGGTCTCAACGAATGAACAGGCAATATCGATTTCCAATCTTTAAATAGGGTTTCAACGTTGTATTGCCTCTCATTGGAGTCTTCCGGCTTACCAATGATGCGCACTTGCGGCACTACTCTTTAACATCGTTTTTGCAGCACACCCAGTAAAATCTTGCTCGGGCTTTCTCCAGAGTTGTCCGAACGCCAAGGTGTTTTCTTGAGGTCCCATTATGTAGATGTCCTAAAGCCGCCGACACCCTGCTTTTAGGAATTACCAACTAAAGCGTACTCACGAATCCGTCTCCATTCTCTGAGTATCGCACCAAGATTCCATTCTTTACCTTCAAGAAATCTATTGTACCAAGTACGACTTTAGGATGCTACTCAACGGACTAATGTTCCACCAGGATAGTCGTTTTTCTCTGGCTTTCTAACCCAAAATGACACCAAGATCTTTGTCGTAACTGTAGCTGTAGTTGTTTATCACTGTAGTCCGATCAACAAGATCACATTTTACCAACGTGACCCGTACGACCATTTTTGAGGCATTTGTAGAGGTCGACATTCTCCCCCTTCCGGTAACCCCCTACATTAATTTCGGTATCTCGTGTTCTTTTTGAGCCATTTACATACCGTTCTGCCTGTGCATAAATCTTCGGTTCTAGCGCCGTAGTCCATTTTTCTCCGACTGCTGGTCACACAGTACCCGTTGAATCACCTTCTCTACGTTACCTTGCCTCCGCTGCCCTCCAGAGTATCATACCCTCCCACCGATTAAATGTGTCGCTTACCCTACCGCCTTGAACTCCAAGACTTCAGCCAATGCATCACGTAAAGTCTTTGGCCAAGTCAGCCGCAGTGCATGCTCTCGTCGCGTATTCCATTAATGAAGGTCTGCATTGCGACCAGTTTTAGAAAACTGTCCGGTGCTGTTGGGTAGGCTAATCTCACCAAGCGAACAATATCTGCTTCAAACTTTTGTAAATATTCGTTGGCCTTTTGATAACGGTTTTTCATTTGAGTGAGGTACACTTTTTGCAGAAGAGAGTCGCCGTATCTCATTTGCAGCCTTGAAGTTAAGGCCTCGTAGCTTTTTTAATCATAGTCTGGTATTGTTTGCAAAATGTTCAATGTTCAATGTTAAGCTTCGAATTGCTTGAAATATGTCTACCAACGTGATTTTCCATCAAAGGTGGGTGATTTTATTCTAAACCTTGACGTCGGTTCGTTTTCTTGACAGCCTTACATTCTTAGGTGTACTGTTGTATCACCGCAACTGAGTGCCCTGAGGCCTATATCTCCAGCACATTTTCTTCTATTTTCTAGCAAATTTTTAAAAGGTTTTATTAAAATCTCGCTTCTAGTTTTTATGTGTTGTCTACCAACAGCGTTTCTAATTTCTGTACACCACCGGAAAATTTGCATTCCAGCGTGCAGATTTTGTAATATTTTGCATAAACTCCTTTCTTAATCGGCTGTAATTTTCCATTAATTTTTGTTCAACGGTTTTCGCATTTTGTTCTAATTTTTCTGTAAAATTCTTGTATAACTTGGCGGCGGTCTGGTTCAGTTTTCCCGCCCTGTTCGCGGCGGTTTGTTCTTGTTTTTTCGCATTTTTATTTAATTTTTTGAAGAATTTCGCAGAGTTACCAATTAAGCTCTCCACAACGCTTAGCTTGAACTTCTTCAAGATGGAAAGAATTTTACTATCTATTTTATGTTGTTGACTAAGAGTTACTGGCATGCAAATAGAAATCGCCCAAATATCTTTTTTCACTACTATCCCACTGATAACACCAGTGTCACGGTAACTCTTTTGCAAAACAATAGTTCTCTATTAGCAACTGATTACAAAAGTTTTTTTAACAACTCTTAGATACAATGAAATCTCTATAGCACTCCGACAATTAATTTCCAGCTAGTTGCTAACCGTATAAATATTAACTTCTTAAAGCTACTATGTTACCTTCTTAGTTACAATCAAAGCACTATAATTAATTTATATTCAAGCACTATAATTAATTTATATTGATCACTACAATAATTTATATCACAAGGGAATTATATGGCAGAAGTTGAAAGACGAGTTGTTGTTGGTATTTTGCTCTTTTGTTGTAATGGATGAACGTAAATGTAAGATACTAAGTTTAAGAGGAAATGGAAAATATAAACGATGGCAGCATGCAATGTTAACAATTACCTGTACGACGTATTGCTATGTACAAATAGATATAGTTTCAACTACGTATTTACGCTTTGCGCTTCAGCTGATAAAATAGATAGATGTAAAAAAATGCGCCTCCTTAATGTTATGAAATACAAAGTAGTAAATGCGTTTCTCTTTTTCTCACATATTTTTTCATCAACTGTTACAACAGAAATATTACACCAATTAAAAAAGTGTAATAAATTTAAATCAAGGACAGTTTAATTCCAATGTACTTTTAATGGAATTTTTTAATATTAAAAATGTAAATAGCTTTTATGATTTTTTTCTGTCTAAGAAATCCGTCAGCTTTAACTTAGTTCCGTCATGGCAAAGTTATCTGGATCACGCAGTAGAGCGAAGTTTGATACTCATTCGTCAGGATTGTTCGCGATTAAATTTAATTTATAATTTTACCAATTTAATTAAAAATTTAATCTTACCATCTTACATTTTTAGTAATAATATTAAACTAAAATTAGTCAAATTTGTACTGACTAGCCACCGAACTGCCTCCTTTAGAGTATTGGTAAATTAAAATGATACATAATTTACAAAGAAAAATACCAAATTAAGATATAATTCGTGTGTAATGTGAAGTAGAAGCCATTTTGAATGGAATATTTATTACATTATAATCATGAAAATATAATTAATAATTAATACAGTTTTCAAGGACGTGTCGTTCATGGTTTATTTAATTATGGTTTAAAATATGTAGTAAGAGAATTACCAGGCTTGCATGAATATAAATATCAATGTGAAGAACCTGATTAATTAAAAAAAAAAACGTTTCAGTCATCAGATAATGAAAGCAATTCGTTTCGTTTCATGATATTCGTACAATTTGAAGTTGCGTTTATTATAATTCCTGTACCTTATTACTTGTCAACAGAATATCCAAATACAATATTTACTCATTAGTTTGCAAATACAGAAAAGCTAGAATTAATAAGGTAACAAAAACGATTAAATGAGCAATTCCAAGAGAAGGACCGAAAAAATCGTCTATCTACCAAACCGACAGAGAAAAAAAATGGTGTAAAAGAATTTATTGGTAAACAAAAAGGGTTCGAATTTCTCTAACAGATAGAATCTATATAGCGACCGCCATAAAAAATATACAAAATTTATCGAAAACCATCAGTTCTACTAGTTGGGCGAAATCAAAGTTCTATGGTTATATGAGGGGAAAAGCTTGGAACAAATAAAGAACGAAATGGAGACTTTAGAAGTAGGGCTAAATAAAGGGTTATAAAATATTGAGAAAGTTATTCTGCAAAAATATAACTATGGAACAACGACTGCAATGTGCAGGTTTGACAATCATTACTTTAATACTGAGCTTTAAGGGAATATATATATATATATATATATATATATATATATATATATATATATATATATTATTGTATAGTAAATATCGGGTCGTAGTCAATCTGGGCAATTAGATAATTCTTTAATCAGTTCAAGCTTTCGAAAATTTTATTTTCTTCTTCAGGAAGACTATAATTGGAGGATTACAAAAATGTTAATACGTTAATGCTACTTACGATTATATGAATCTATCTAGTAAATGGTTGGAGCATGATAATAGTTAGGATACGACGACAAACTTAGTGAGTACAGTCAAAACACATAATACAGTTAACATAATAATTAATTAACTAAGGTGGTTCGTTTCTAAAAAACATTAACGGACAATTTAAAAATTATAAGTTACATAGGAACTAGTCAAGTTATAAAATACTACTAACATATAAACTTTGCAGTGGATAACTATAGATAAAAGTTTGTATTACACTAAAACAAGTATAGATTACGGTCAACAAGGACAACATAAAAGGAGGCTTACTGGTTAACTAGATGTACGATACGTAGTGTTTTTTATAATTGAGATCAGATAGGAATATATATTATTTAAGTTTTGAGTGTCAGTTTTTTTATTGATAGGATACGCTGGCTCTCCGTTTTTTTTTTCTCAATATGTGATGGATGACCTTTTAGACTTTTGTATCCCTCAACTATCTTTTGACCCACCGTTTTTTAAAAAATACGTCGACGACCTAATTTGTTGTGTTCCGTCAGGGTGTATAGACCAAGTGCTTTTGATTTTTAATAACTACAATCCCAATGTTCAGTTTACTATTGAAAAAGAAGTGAACGGTACCATTCCTTTTTTAGACATGCTCGTCATCCGTAATAACGATAATCTGATTACCGATTGGTATAGGAAACCTTGCTCTTCAGGTAGATACCTTAATTTTTTCTCCTTCCATCCGATTACTATGAAAATCAACCTTGTTTTGGGCTTGAAGAGAAGAGTAGAACTCATCTCACATCGAACTCTGAAACACAAAAACTTTCTTATTCTAAGAGACCTACTTCTTCGTAATTCTTACCCTATCTCGTTATTAAACAAGTTACTTTTTAATACCCCTTCCCTCATCAATCAGCCCACCCCTGGACACAACTCGATTTCCACCGCTAACACAAATCCCAAGATCTTCATCCCTCTCCCGTATGTGGAAAATCTTACAGCTAAATTGTGCCATATTCTAAAGGACATTCAAGGAATAACCCTAACAAAGAAACCTGTTTTAACTCTAAACAAGGCGCTTTTTAGTAAATTTAAAAAACCGTACCCCCCTACTGCAACAGTCGGGTGTCGTCTACTGTATATCGTGTAAAAATTGCCAGGGCCAATATGTAGGCCACACATCCAGGTGGCTCTCAGCTAGGATAACTTCCCACAAAAGTGACTCCAATAGGAACACCAAAACCTGCGCATTAGTTTCTCATGCTATTGAGACCCAACACACGATCGATTACGACAACGCTAAAATTGTCTTTAGGGAAAGTCATTACAAAAAACGCATTTTCCTCGAAATGGTCGCGATATCTTTACAAGACAATCCTATCAATAAAAAAACTGACACTCAAAACTTAAATAATATATATTCCTATCTGATCTCAATTATAAAAAACACTACGTATCGTACATCTAGTTAACGAGTAAGCCTCCTTTTATGTTGTCCTTGTTGACCGTAATCTATACTTGTTTTAGTGTAATACAAACTTTTATCTATAGTTATCCACTGCAAAGTTTATATGTTAGTAGTATTTTATAACTTGACTAGTTCCTATGTAACTTATAATTTTTAAATTGTCCGTTAATGTTTTTTAGAAACGAACCACCTTAGTTAATTAATTATTATGTTAACTGTATTATGTGTTTTGACTGTACTCACTAAGTTTGTCGTCGTATCCTAACTATTATCATGCTCCAACCATTTACTAGGTAGATTCATATAATCGTAAGTAGCATTAACGTATTAACATTTTTGTAATCCTCCAATTATAGTCTTCCTGAAGAAGAAAATAAAATTTTTCGAAAGCTTGAACTGATTAAAAAAATTATCTAATTGCCCAGATTGACTACGACCCGATATTTCTATACAATATCAAGTTTTCTAGTCGAAATTAACCTGAATTTATATATATTACTCATATTTAGACCAAGGTAGAAAATTAATTAATTACATCAAATAATTTTAATCACCGTGTATAAGGAATTTTATTAGATAATACGCTTTATTAAAAAACCGTGGAGAATAAAAATTCATTCGTTTCATTAAAAATAAGAGATTTAAATTATTTACAAGACGCTTTCTATAAAAAGAAGCAGTATTAAAATGCTCAACGTGTAATTTAATTATTCCGAGTAAAGAAACAAATGGAAATTACGTGCAAAATTTATAGTAATTGATTCAAGTTTAAGTAACGAGTATTAAACAAAATGTACAAATAATAATGAATATTTAATTAGGATTCACTAAAAATTAAAGGGTATTATTTTAATTGGAGTTAATTGAACCATTAGTAACATATAATATGTATAAAAGCTTGTAAAAACTCAATAATATTCAAATCGTAGAAGTGTTAGTTAGAAGTAGGACGATTGAACACCTGCGTATTTTTAAAAGTCTCGTTCTGCGTAAATTTTGCAGATAACAAATGGTTACAGAGAATGTTGGAGAAACCGTCGCTTAATATTCACGAGAAATGCTAATAAGGTGGGTTATTTCACAGTCCACGTGGATTGAAAATAACCGATACTAAAGAATATCAATTTGTACCACTCAAAACAGGGTAGATAGAGACAGATAATATGCGCAAGACAGAGACACATATAGTAAAAGGCGTGGGTTGAGCAACGTCACTGGGTTGCGATTGGTTGAAAATAAGAGGCAAACATGAGAGGCAAAAATAACATTTCTGTATAAAAATTAATTAGTTATTCTCAGACGTTGCGAGCCGTGTCGAAATTTCATAGATTTTAAAATTGGACGTGTGCAAATTTTGTAGAAGCTGTGCCGAGCGATCGAAAAGGGAACATAGAATGACGAAATTCTAGAAACTGTCCGTTTTGGGGACAAAAGCGACGTATAGGCTAGCGATTATATATACCCGTGTTAATATGAGTTTAGCTCTCTTAATTTTTCGATTTTGATTGAATAATTTAAACAGTTTGCTCGTATATTTTGGTGATTATTTAATACTTTAAAACAGTTTGCTCTTTACGTACTACGATGAAAGTAATTTAGTGCACTTAGAAAAGAAGATGCAAAGTAATAAAGTCTAGTATCACTGTACTAATTATTCAAATTTGCAACGACAAATGAATACACAAAAGTAGGCAGTTTTGGCGTATAGCGTGAAAGAAGTATGAATTTCTTTGCTATTTTTCGGGGGTGTTAATAATTAAATGATTCGTAAACGTGACTGGATCCATAAAACAAGATACAGATATACACAGATGAGTTCCGGAAAAGCACTGAAACAACTTTAGATGAATGGTGGTGTAGAAAATTTTAAAGGCGACCAGTAATCCGAGGACCTAAACATAACCCAGTTGGAATGGTGTGATTAACAGAGGACGATGTACATTGAAGCCACGAGTGCATTAACCTTCAGGTAACTTATGCTTTGTTGTTCGATTTTTGATGTTTTGGTGTGTGTTGAATAACTTTATAATTTATTTACTTAAAATGGACAGTAATGAATTTGTACTAACAACAAATTTTTAATTTTAAAATGAAATTTTCTTGTTTAAGTAGAAAGGGGTATTTAGTATTTATGTTCTTGATTATAATGAAAATTTGGGTATGTCTTTGAGGTCGATTAGACCAACCTGGTTAATTAACGTAAAGGGGTGGGAGATGGTCCCTTTGTACTCAGACTCAGGTCTGCATATATTGTTATATTAATTAGTAGGCATCCCACAAGGACTTTAATTCTGGATGCACATTAAAATGATAATAAATTTAATCTTGAAGTTTTCTGATACTGAAATTTATGCTGAAATTTAATTTTGAAATTTTAATGTATTATGAATATTGATGTAAATAGAGTTAACATTGATGTTTGTGGTAGGAATGTATTTGTTTTTTTTTTAATGAGGATGAAAGTTTTAACTAGGTGAGCAGCCGAGGCGGAAAAGTGTAAAGAGGCGATTAACAGAAGAAAGTCAACGGACCAGTTAATTTAAAAGTTTTCACAGCATTCTTGACGCCCAATCTGTGGGGCTCGATTCGAAAACCGTAGTTCACGGATTTTGGTGGATTCACAGCAATATATATATATATATATATATATATATATATATATAATGCTATGTTAATAGACTCATTTAGGGCAGAAAGAATCACTAGTATAGTGCGCTTCATGCAAACAACATGAGAAAATGAGAAATTCAACGATTAGGCAGGAAAGCAAGTGACAACGCCCTGTATACAAATTATAGTTATAATTATTTTAAGAAATGAAAAGTACTCTAGCAGATTTAATTAAACAAAGAACTTGGCAAGTCATAAAATGACGTGGACGGAAGTTGCAACACAATACGCGTGAGTAATGCATCATCATTACACCAAGAAAACGCATATAATTTAATACATAAATTAAATTAAGTCTACGTGACCAGAAACGTAAAATCCAACACATTGATAGTTAGGAATAATTACGGCATGGTGATAAAAGCAAAGTTCATCAAATTTACTGTACAAACAAGAAATACGTGACAAAGGAAAGTGAAAATTCAAGAGAACCGATGCCAATAACTTGGGGTTCTACGTGCAGGAAATAGCGCATCAGTTTCGTTTATACATCAAAAATTAGTAGAAATACCCAAAATTTTGCATGTAAGAATCAGGTACAAAGCTTAAATCGTTGAACTATACGATTGTCAACGGATAGGCGTTCCTTTTAAATACGAGCGGATTTGTAAACAAATGAGTTTAACTTGAATTAAGTCAGTGTTCACATCACCTGAAAAAAATATTTACGTGAAAGAATTAGAAGTGATTTGATAGTTAATAAATTATATAATGGCGATAGTGCATAATGAAATTGGGTTCGTCGTTTTGATCCTTAAAGACGACTCTGAATAATTACTGCATCCGATGTGGAAATTCAAAAAGTATTTAAACAATTGCTGGATCCTACGAGGAAACATAATAGGCATCTAAACAATTACTGGATCCGACCAGGAAGTTTAACAAGGATGCTAAAATAATTTATGAATTAATCAGGAGAAGCTATACTAAGAAAACTGCAAACCATATCTAAAGTAGATCTGAATTTAACGTTGGACTATTTAAATCACTGAGCTGAAACGGGAGCAGTTGGTGCAGGAACTGGTTCGAACTGGAGACAACAGGTTAGCCAATTTGAATATTTTGTTGTATATTTATTTATGAATATTTTAAACATTGCTTTCATGAAAACTTTATGTAAGAGTCAACAAAAATCGTTTTAGTACACGTTGTAAATTATGTAAAGAATGAAGGAAGTTTAATGAACGTTCATAGGGCTTCAAATGATAATAAGGGTGATTTTTGCTGGATTTGTTTAATTAACGGGAATAATGATTATTGAAAAACTTTAATTTAATTATTAAAAGGAGGTTCTATTCAAAGAATTCTTCAACGTTTTTGTACATTGTAAATATTTTGAGAATATTATAGTAATTGTGCTTAATGTTGTTTTGATTTAAAGGCATAGGAAGTTGTGGTAAAAGGAAAATTAAAATTCTTTGTTGTCGTATTGTCGCAAGCTTCGTACGTGGTTAAAACTGAGCTAACCGAGGTATTAAAAATAAAAATTAGAATTAAAAATTAAAATTGACAAAAAGAAAATTTTTAACCTTTTTATTTCACAAAAAAGGAGACACCGGGTCATTGCAACGATATCACAGCAATATATATATATATGTATATATATATATATATATATATATATATATATATATATATATATATATATATATTGCTGTGACCAGCTGAACTGACAGGGTCGCTAAAAAAGTATATGAAAATGGTTCAAGTTGGGGTGCCGCTAAAAGAGTGCTGTGTCAAGGCCCGTTTTGGGGTGCCACTAAAAGAATGCTATGACAAGACCCGTTTGAGTGCGTCACCAAAAGAGTGATATGAAACAGATACTGCAATTTGTAAAATTTGTACTTGTTCACTTATTCCTTTTTTAACTTTGTCTGGTTAGCTCAACGGAACTGACGGAGTTTTTCAAAATGAAATCAAACACAACAATATCACAAAGCATTTATACAGTATTAAATATTTTCTCTCATACAAAAGTATTTAGAACTTTTACAACATTGTTTCTTTCAAACAAAAATAATTTCTAAGAAGGATATAAAAAATATGTTCCTTACCTTATTTTAAATTTAAAGAATTAAACTTATTCTTTTGAGAATGGTTTACCTGGTTATAATTATTTCCACGCTTGAAAGATTTGTTTTGGCCAGAAAAAATCCTTGACAGATATTCTATTAAAAGGCCAAAGTATTTCAAACCCTGATCACAAATTTTCCGGGTAAAACATTTTTACATAAAAAATATTATGATTTACTCTTATTACTATGCCATACATTAAATATAAATCAGTCAAAATAAATCTAAAAATGATACTTGCAGAATCCACTAAAATGTTCCTCGTAATAAAAAAAAATCTTATTTTACAACACGTCAAAACAGCTCACAAGTTTTTTCCATATTTAAAAAATCGTCATTTAAAACAGTAGTTACCAAAGTACATTATGCTTGACTCTTTCTTTCTATTAGTTAACTAAAATTTTTAAATATCTTGAAGAATTTTCCCTCTTGTAATTCATAATTTTTATTTTTCGTTGTAAGTTGCGTTTAAAACATTGCTTTTTTATTCCTTGCAACTATTAAATTACGATATGTTTACTACATATTTCAATTACTACTTCGCATAGCGACAGCTTGCCCTTCTTAATTAAAATAACATTTCGTGCTCTAATGAATGAAATCGAATGAATCTCATTGAATAAACGCTTCCTTTATATACAAATTTATCTGTTTCTAGAAGCTTACTAGAAAATTGTGGAACATTATGATGTAGGAATTCTTGGAAAACCCAATTAGCGTTCGAAATTGTAGGTTTTATGACCTAATTATCTGATTCCTGATATCCTTGTTTAATACCCAAGGTTAATTAATGTGTTTTCCGTTTTTGTTTAACACATAAACTATTGTTGTGGCGTCGCATACTAATGCTAAAGATAATTACTTTCTTGGATTTTTCCACGGATTTTACAGGGTTTTTTTTGTGTTTCTGTCGTTTTTGAGAATAAAATATTTATTCATTAATGAGATTTACGTCCTTCTAAAATACCGATGACTCATCCTTTTAAATTCTAGAAAATTCTCTATTTATTCATGTGGTAATTAATTTAAACTAATTGTTTTTTAATCCAAAAGGGGTTTTAAATACACGTTGATTGTAGTTTCTTAAACTAAAAGCGTAAAGCTAGTATTATTTTATGCTATTTACAGCAAATCAAAAGCATTTTTATCAAAAATGTATTGATAATTAATGAGTAAATCAAATGGCTTTGTATTTATCTTAAAACGATTGATTTTTACGTTTGCATTTAATGCGTTTTACGGTATCTTACAATTAATTTTTACAACTTACGTTACTTACTATTTATTTACAATATGCTTATATCATTCAGGGCGATTATTTTATAAACGCGCAATTTGCGTTTTTGCATTGTACATCAATGAATAAAGGCACGCTTGTATTATACAGAGCGTAACTATGAATTTACGGAAAATTCTATTTTTCCGGATTCTATTATATCTTGGTGGGATTTATTTTTAGAATTAGGATTTCAATGACCTCTTGAGACTCCTTATCACGTCAATGTATATATATATATATATATATATATATATATATATATATATTACTATGTAATTTGTAGGTTAGAAGTAAATAGATAGGTCATAGGTCAGCTTAGGGTAGGCTAGCGTGTGTAAATACCGCGTATTAAAAAGTTAAATAGGTATCTTACAACAAGTAACAATTATTTACATGTATAGGGCGCGTGTTGTCAACAACCTCATCAGAAAATCAATAATTTCTACGAATGCAAATAGACGTTAAGACAGGCATGGATTGATAGGAAAACAGAGACAAACTGGTTATACCATATAAAGGAGGGTGATGCAAATGTCAGATATCGGTTAGATTTGGTAATGAACGAACAAGGGCGGTTTTGAAGCTATAAGCAAGATAGAGGTGAAAGATGTTTGTATAAGATACCGATTTTAAATTGGGAGAGAAATTAAGAAATGTAATTGGACGTTACAGGTAGAAGGGGACGCGTGACTGCCTAAGATTTAGGATGGGTACATATCTGAGTGGGATTTGTATAACGAAGCGTAAGAAAGAAAATGTTGTATACGAAATAAAGGAAAAAAGAGCTAGGTTCGTCTTACACGTGGGGCTTGAATCTTATAAGAATTGATTTACAGTTGAGGCTAGTTTTGGCGAAGGGGACCAGCCGTTACACGGGTAGAAAGGATGTTTGTGGTATTTTGTAGAGTACGTTCTTAAAAATTCCGGGACGATGAAGACAGATGATATTTGGTGGGAAAATTATGTAGAATTTTGTGTCGGCTAGGAGTTTGTGTTTTGAGAAATATAACCAACGGTTACGGTGATACCAAGAAAGTTTATTTATGTGTGGTGGAAATTTAAACAACAGGGGGAGGTGTTTCTGGTCTATATAACCGGTTGTGAAGGGGTGAAACGCTCTCTTCTTTTTTTCGCTTGTCATCGATGTGAATTCTAATAGTAGTAAATATTATTCAGTGCTTTTCAAAAGTTCTTATTACACACAAGTGGGTGTGCTATAGCACTTGTTGTTTGAAAGATCTTGAAGTATTTATACAAATAAAAGCAAAGCTTTTGTAAGTCATGTAAGTAAAGACTACAATTATTTTGGTTGTTGGGAATCGCAAGGCGTCCCAAGATGGATTTGCAATTGTGAATGCATCGAGGAGTGATTTACTGATGGTACATGAAATAGTAGAGGAATAGGGAAAGTTTGGATGCACTGTCAACAGTTAGTTGGTGAGATTTGGATAGCTGCGTGCTGACTGGAATGGTGTGACTTAAGTAGAGAGCAGTTCCATAGCTCCGAGGCATCATAGACGGTAACATCATCGAGGACTGGATGGCAGATACAGGCTCTGTAGTGGAACCAAGTAACTAATTTATTTTAAACATTGTTGTTGAGTGATTTGATGTGTTTTGACGCTTTGTGCTTTTTAGAGTACTTATTTTATGAATTCTATGGACTTAAAAATTTATTGAACTTTATATTTAAATGAAAATATGCTTATGTAGAGAGGAATCAATAATATAATGATACAAAGGCTGTTTATGTACAAAGTAAAGGGGACTTTTGTTATTGCAGTGCTATAATTTTTACACATAGGATTAAAAGGGTTTTACTGTGAGCTTATTAAGACAACGGTTAAAGTCTGGGATGAAGTTAGCCCACTTGCTTTAAATAGGGTATATGTATAATGAAAAACATTTGATTCAAACACATTTTCAAAATGACTACAGCATTATGGCTGCCCAAGCGAGAGGCTTGAATTAGGGATCCAGCATTTCTTTCCACAAGAACTTCACAATAATATGTATATATATATATATATATATATATATATATATATATATATATATTTATATCAGCCGTCCTATAAGTTGGGAGCCACAAAAGTTGCAGTGACTCGGGCACAGCCGAATTGTATTAACGAGAATGCAATAAAAAATATGAAATTTTTATCTTACCGCGTCTTTTCATTGCCTAGCTAGCTCAGCAGAAAATATGTTGTGGATTTTATCAATAAAAAATAAAACACAGAAACTTCAAGAAACATCTATAAACAATCATTTATGCATTCAAAAGTGCATTTATTTTTAATCGATTAAAATCAGCAGTTGATCAGGTATCAAATTTATTTATTTTAATGTGATAAATCTTTGTTATACTTTCTCAAATTAAATTATGCTTCAATTTTATGTTACTTTTGGAACGTCGACAGAATAGATTATAAATTACTCGAAACGTATATGCTGTATGTTGGAAAATGAATTAAAGAATGAATGTTTACTCCAAACTTACATGTTGCTTGATGTAAGAATGAATGACCCCGTTTTCATTCATTTCCGTCCTATACACAAAACAAACTCAATACGTCATCTTCGATTACATTCTCAAAGCATGACACATTTGGTAATATTCCACAAGCAATTTTGCGATTTATCTCTAATCAATTGCGGTCGGTATTATTTATGACTATCGTGAAGCGTATTCCATTCTTTGTTGATGCCTTGCAACCTAGTCGCTGTTATCTCTCTCTTAGAGCTGTTAAACTCGTTTCTATCTATTTTTATAACTTTTACCGATAGTAGCGATTCCTCGAATTGAAGCGTTTATTCATTGATTGAAAATAATTTGTTTATGTAAATGCTTTTAAAACATTTCTGGGAAAAATGACGTGTTGTTTTATTAAATAACGTAAATGCTCAAACTCGGACTATTGCATAAATGCACTAAAGCTTGTTTCACGTGTTTTAAAGGATATATACACACGGAAAATAGGCTTTGTTTTATAAATTTGTAAATTTGATATTCTTTTTAGACGCGTTCTGTGGTAAATGCAATGACAACTTGTTATTAAAAGGTATTTTTCAAGAGAATAGAATAATTATTTATACACGAATGAAAATTGCTTTTATTTTTGCTTTTTCACGTATTTAAAAATTGGGCTTCACTTTTATGCTGTATTTAAAATGAGAACTAGCTTTGCTGTATCTCTCAGGAGTAATTAGTTACATCCGACTGAAATGAATTTAAATAATCAGTGAATTAAAGAGTTATTTTACATCGGAATCTTATTGGAATACGCCTTTGCGTTTATACAGGGTGAAATTTAAATATTAGGAAATTTTAGTTTCTTCTGTTTTTGGGTGGCTTATTCTTTTTCGTATAATTTGGCGTTCAATGACCTCTTGTGACTTCATTATTGCATCAATATATTGTGCTGATACTTTTATTTTTGTGGTGTATCTCTACCCGTACTCCTTGTTTCAACCCAAATATTATATGTCAACCTCTATCCTTTTCTAAAACCCCTTAATCTATCTCGGCTAGCTCTACTCTTATCTCCGGTTGGGTTCGCAATTTTATATTTATTATACAAATTTAGTATGGTAAAATGTTCTAATTAAAGGCCATCAGGATAAAATTTCTATTATAAATTCTAATGTCAAAATGACACTTGTCAATTCTTCTTAATCTTCTTTGGGAATGAAACCACTCATAGTTTTTAAAATCTATTTTATTTACGTTTCGATCCATGACCTAGGATCGTTGTCAAAATAATAAAAACTTCAAGTCTGACGTTTCTGACATAAATTGAAGGTTACTTTGATTTATTGATGTTTGAAATATTTGGTTTGAGTACACTAAGCAAAAAAAAACCATCAAAAACGCAAAATCAAAGAAGCTGCCTATATAACCCTACATAAAAATAACTGCGTTGCAAACGAATCCGTGACTTTCAGTAAACAATGGATTCCATTACTAAAAGAAATAACAAAAGAAATAACAAATGAAGATCAAATGCCCACAATATCTAGGTAGCATTGCAAGTTTTTCCTGGGTTTTCCTTGCGATATTAACATGAAATACAGCCTGCATACATGATTTCTATTTATACATACAATAACTAATTACATAACAATAAGCATATTAACTAGAAAACCATTATTTCGGCAAATTATAAATGTTGGGGATCTTGGTAGCCACAGGTTGCTTAACCCCTTCACTGAATCTCGGTAAAATAAGACATAAAATCAGAAATCTCTCAATTGTATAAATAGAAACATGTTAAAAATGTTTCCCAAATTATTGAATTTATATAAAATTCACCAATAAAATTAATCAGCTGATTTCACGTTAAGCGTATTGGCTACCATAGGAAAGTCGATCCCAGGTCGCAACACAAATTGAAGGCAATCATTCTTTTAAACTTTAAAAATTTTTGCTTAGTGTACTCAAACCAAATATTTCAAACATCAATAAATCAAAGTAACCTTCAATTTATGTCAGAAACGTCAAACTTGAAGTTTTTATTATTTTGACAACGATCCTAGGTCATGGATCGAAACGTAAATAAAATAGATTTTAAAAACTATGAGTGGTTTCATTCCCAAAGAAGATTAAGAAGAATGCTAAACAAACCACAACAAACATACAGGAGTATTGGCACTTGTCAAATTTAGGTTATTAATTATGATTTTGATTTTAAATATTATTAGTGATATAGTAGCTAATACTATCTTACTAACGTACTCACTACTTGTGGTCCTGTATCCTCTGAGTCTTATTTAAATTTCTGTCCGTTGTTTCTATTTCTTTCGGTCTTAAATTTCATATACTGTCGTAACACCCGATGTCAGCAGTTCTTTCTGAAATATTCAAAAGGCATTAATTTTGAAGATTAGGTTGCCTGATATTTTAACTATTACTTTGCTTAATTTTGTCGAGAAACTTGTAAATAGATACTCGATCATAAAAGATATTATAAGTGTCAAAATTGATAATTCTGCTACTACTCTAATCTTTACAAGCGCTATAATAAATGACATTTTACTTTCCTTGATGACAGTATGGTAAATTTGTTCTTGAATTTCCTTTTCCTCGATCGTTTTGTGTTTTGGGTTTGATAGTGGTGTTTCTTCTGAATTTATTTTGTTCATTTCTTGGGCATACCTATATTCGTTAAAATCCAAATTTATTTTAGGAATAAAATAACTTTCTTTATGTAATTCCTCTATTTCTTCTTAAATATAAAAACGACACACGGGTAACATAACTCGGTAGTACTATAACTTGTTTTCATAATTCACAATCACGTTTGATAGTTCTCTTACAAAATGGTTCTGGTTTATAAATCTTATTATTCTACTTATGGGTAACACATATTCTTCTATCATTATACTATTACATACTAATACAATTCATTTCATAAACTTGTTTTTTATATAATTAATTGACCGGACTTGTTCTTATATGTACTTCACTATTCAAATTCTATTTATCGACTGTCCTCGTTTCCTTGGTTACATACCGATCTATATTCTTTTTTATTTTAAATTTGACAGAATATGTAACCTACCTCCTCTATTTACAATTAAAATTTCTTAATCCTTATGTCCATGTTTATTCCAAAGAAGTTTTGATTTTCAAACCGACTATCCATTCACTGGCTACTTGATTCTACTAAATTAATAAAATACATCACAATATATATGTATATATTGTAGTGGTTTTAAAGGGCTAAATTTAAATATAAACAAGGCAATTTCAAACACCCTGTATAGAGGAAACAACCAGAATTTACGTGCGAAATTTATTTCATTTAGTGAACTTAAAGTAACAAGTATTAACAAAATTTTACAAGTAGTGATTAAAATTTAGTTAGGTTCGTAAAGAAAATAAATTGTAGAAGCCAATGCAAATTATTAATTAATTTAATTGAGTTTAGTTGAAAGGGTTATTACGTCTAATACGCATAAAAGCTTGAAAAATCGATAATACCATGGTGAAACGCTTTGTAACACATAAACAGCCGTTGAATATAAAATACCTTGAAACGTAAACTCCTAGGAATGTTGTTTTAAAAACGTTCGTTAATGAACACCTGCGTGTTTTAGAAAGGTCATGTTTTCCTTATTTGTGTAGATAAAAGACGAAATTCGAGGTAGCTTGTGCAAACGGTAGAATGTGAAAGTTTTCTTAAAGCGCAGAAAGGATAGAAATCTATAATATGCTTCGGAATGAGACAGGCACAATAGCAGTCACTTCAAAACGCACGTATGCAGTCCACATGGGTTAGTTTGAAACGCGGACAGTAATATCGATTTTCTACCACTCAAACGAGGTTAGAAGGAAACATAGATTATGCATAAGAGAAGAATATAGTTAATATAGGCGGGGTTTTTAAGACGTCAATAGATATATCATTGGTCGATATAGTTAGTTGTAGAACAGACAAGCACGGGAAAATTTGAATGCAAGCTTTTCGGAAAATATCATAACGACGCGCTAAATTTCGGAGATTTCAAAAACGGTTGAACCAAAATTTGGGAAAGTAATATTTTTAAATGAGGTATTTCGCGGGAAGAGTGGCCGAGAGGTGGCATTCAAATTGTATAAATACTCAAAAAGAATTAGCATCGCTCTCTTTTAACTTCGATCTCTTAGTACTTTCATCGCTACAGACTACGAACAGAAATTTACCACGAGCTTGTAAGTATATAAAATTTTTCATTTAACTAGTACAGTGTTGGCCTCTTAATTTGAAACGCGGATAGTGGCGAGTTTAATTTATTGAGGTGCAACATTGATCTTGACCAGCTCGTGAAGTGACGTGAAGTAACGTAAATTAAATTAAATTATAGTACGCAATTATAAAAGAAGTGTAATAAACTTGGATTTGGATTTGGATGCATCGTGAAGGCAGAGCATGCAGCACAACTTAGATGGTGTTCATCTACAAATAGCTGGAGGCGGCGAGCAGAGCAGAACCACGAAACCGAGAGCGAAAACAACTTAACCGCTTCGTCAACGGAGTAGGGATCTTCAAGAAATTCCAGGTATCGCTTTAGAATTTGTTGTTTTTATAAACTATGAAAATTATTGTGGTATGTGTGAGAGTGGTGTATATAAAGCTTATTAACGTTCCTTAGGAATTTAATTTTTTTTATTGTTAAGAGTACATGGTTTTTTGTGTTTGTTGTAAGAGTATGCAAAGTAAAAAGCATACATTATTCATAATTAACTGGGTTATCATGAGCTCACCATACTTCAGAGTGTACTAAGTAAAATTAAGTATAAATAAAGAAAGAAAAATAAGGTATTATTCAGGGCCCATTTACTCCGGTTACATTCAATGTATTTGATCTTTCAAGTTAAAATCCTGGACATTACAAAAATAGAATTTATTGAGGTGTAACTTGAGCACTGAAATGTAGATAATATTGAATTTTTATTTGTAAATAGTGGTATGATTTTTGTGGTTTTATTGAGAGTGTGCGTGAACGATAAAGAGTATGATAGTAAATCTAGGTATCCAAGAGAAGGCCCAACTGAGCTAGCCTGGGACCGGTTGAAGTAATTAAATGATGGAAGCAGAATCTGGGTAATAAATTAATTTTTTGAAAAATTTTACTATTGTGTGAAATTTTCGATTTGTTTTAAAATTGATAATTCGTAAGAGGGGCACGATTATTTAGAGGGAACACAGCAATATATATATATATATATATATATATATATATATAAAAAGACAAGTTATTTGCAGTCCGCAATAAGAAAATTGTATATAAAGTAAGATGTATCTGTAAACAAACTCTTATGAAAATGATAAGAGCCATTGACAAATACAAATCGGGCTGGTAGTTATATAGTCATTAACAAAACATTAGCTTTATTATAGGGGAGGAAACATCCACTGACCAATGGTTTCGGCTTATTAGCCTCATCAGAGTGGAATTGTTCCCAAGAACCCTATGAAGTAATCGAAGCTATTATAATGATATAATTTCGAAACAATCACTGTACTATGGCAAAAGTAAATAAAACCGCCATCAAGTGATAAAACACCAACACTACTAAAGTGTGGAAGTACAGAATTGAACCGAGACGACATAATAAATTTTATAGATGACTATAAAAGTACGTCTGGCCATTGAGATTTGCGGAATGCTACAGCAAAATTTATTTGCAAACGTAACAAACCTTCTTGTGGCGACACCCGGGTTCATGCCCCAAAGGCAATTCAAATAAATAAAGACAAGCTATTTGCAGTCCACAATAAGAAAATTGTATATACAGTAAGATGTATCTGTAAACAAACTCTTATGAAAATAATAAGAGCCATTGACAAATACAAATCGGGCTGGTAGTTATATAGCCATTAACAAAACATTAGCTTTATTACTTCATAGGGGAGAACTGCAAATAACTTGTCTTTATTTATTTGAATTGCCTTTGGGGCATGAATCCGGGTGTCGCCACGAGAAGGTTTGTTACGTTTGCAAATAAATTTTGCTGTAACATTCCGCAAATCTCAATGGCCAGACGTACTTTTATAGTCATCTATAAAATTTATTATGTAGTTTCGGTTCAGTTCTGTACTTCCACACTTTAGTAGTGTTGGTGTTTTATCATCTGATGGCGGTTTTATTTACTTTTGCCATAGTACAGTGATTGTTTCGAAATTATATCATTATAACAGCTTCGATTACTTCATAGGGTTCTTGGGAACTATTCCACTCTGATGAGGCTAACAAGCCGAAACCATTGGTCAGTGGATGCTTCCTCCCCTATGAAGTAATAAAGCTAATGTTTTGTTAATGGCTATATAACTACCAGCCCGATTTGTATTTGTCAATGGCTCTTATTATTTTCATAAGAGTTTGTTTACAGATACATCTTACTTATATATATTAGTGTGATAAAGAAGTCACGAGAGGTCATTGAACGCCAAATTATGTGAAAAAGAATAAGCCACCCAAAAACAGAAGAAACTAAAATTTCCTAATATTTAAATTTCACCCTGATTAAAACGCATAGGCGTATTCCAATAAGATTTCGATGTAAAATAACTCTGATTATTTAAATTCATTTTAGTCGTATGTAAATAATTACTCCTGAAAGATACAACAAAGCTAGTTCTCATTTTAAATACAGCATAAAAGTGAAGCCCAATTTTACAAAACATAAAAAGTAGACATTATTAATCATGTAATTAAAAATCCCGTGCAGTATGTGAAAAAAGATCATAAAACGAATATAAAACTTTAAACTTTGTGCAAATTAATCGTTTAGAGATACCGTAAAAACTAGTTTTCATGAGTAAGCGATATAATACAAAGCTACTGTATTTATCATTAAAGCCGTCATTAATTAAAATACTAGATAAAATTTCGGTTTGTAAAATATGCGTTAGAATACGTTTGACTTACCGTGAAACCAATTTTATTTTACAGTTATTAAGATACAAAACTTTTAGCATTTGCAAAATAGTTAAGAAAGCAATTGAAGTTTTAACTAATTGTTTAATTATACTGAAATTTGTACTTCATTAGTATACAAATCAACCATAAAGAAAGCAAACGCGTACTTTAATTATTTTTTCGTGTGTGTGTAATATCAAAAATAAAATATTTATTCTTGTTCAAAATAACACTTTGTGATTTTAAAATATTAATCCAGGACTTTCATGATTAATAAAGAAAAATACGTCATATTTAATAGAATTGTTTTTAAAAGCCGTTAAATAAATAAAAGCCGATACAAAGAAACCCGCGAATATTAAAAAACTGTACAATAAAACTGAGATAGATAAGAAATAATTTATGGCTTTCCGGAGTTACTATAAGATAGCATGAGGCGCAACCATTAATTTCGTACGTTAAAAGAAGATATACGGGTACGTATTACTTCATACATAAATCACACATTGACGCTAATTAGATCATTAAAACCGTGGAATTCGCGAATATATTGAATCACCAAGATATGTTATATCACGAAAAATCTCTAACGATGACGTATTGAGATAATTTTTATATATAAGCCGAAGTTTTCTTAGAGGTACTTCATCTAAGATTTAATTCGCGCTTTGATTCTTTCTAAAGCCAAGCAATATGTAAAGTTGAATAAAGATAAACCATGCAGAGTTGCAATAAAACGTATATGTTTGTAACTAATAAAAATATTATAATATGAGTAACTTAAATTACTGTACGAAATTAAACAAATACGTTTTGAATGATATGTAATCAATATTATCGGCGTTCCACAATTAACAATAGAAGATGCACTTTGAAAATGAATATTCTAAATAGAGATTTAAAAGCATGTGGATGGTTTAGTGCACCGAGATTTTAAAGTTAATGTAAAATGAAGAAAGTATTTAATACCATTAATTACCATAGAAATAAAATTTTGATGAGTGCTATTTTTCGTAAGTATAAAACTTTTGTCTTTTGTTTATTAAGTGATAAAAATAATTGAATATTTTGTAATTTAGATTAGATTTAGAATAAGCTCTCTTTTTTTATTTGTGTAAGGATTATTTTCTGCAAATTTTGAGGTCGAAGTTCGAGGTATTTTGACCTATACTAAATAGATTATCTGTCAAAGATTATTGACCAATCACCTTTACAGGTGTGCGAATAAAGAATGGGTAGATTATCCCTGTATCAATTAAAAAGGATTGCGTATCTGTTATCAAAAATTAGATAAGCATTTTAATTATTTTTTGTATAAAATGTAACTGAAGTGTTCAATAAACTGTTTTGTATGAAAGAAAAATGTTTTTGAATATATAGATGTTTTCTTGAGATTGCTGTGTTTTATTTCATTTTGTAGTATAACTTCTGTTGTGCTAGCCAGACAAAGAAAAGAAAAGGAAGATAAAATGATCAGCACTCTTTTAGCTCCCATATTAAAAAAGGCGTCACAGCACTCTTTTAGCGGCGCTCCAACGTGTCGCCGTTGTCACAACACTCCATTAGCGGCGCTCCAAAGTGCGACCGTTGCCACAGCAATATATATTGACGTGATAAGAAGGTCATAGGAGATCGTAGGAGATAAATAAAAGACCCAAAATCAAGGTAAATTCTAAATTTTCTACTACCTAATTTTTTATAAAGAAACACCCTGTATAAAATCTTAGTAATACGATAGATTTAGTATAATGTATTTTAGTGCATAAATATGTTCTTCACTGAAAAGTAGCAATAAATACCATTTAAACGCATTGTGTAATTTGATCAAAAATATTAAATAACATTACCCTACTACTGAAAACACTATCCGCATCTTACAACTTCAGTCATAACACAATTGCAAGCATTTAACAGAAAGCGTGTATTTTAGCTATAATGCAGCACAATTATTTCCAGATTTTTCGAAATTCTCTAGATCTGTCTAGGTTAATTTGGTAGCAAGAATGAACTCATAAATCATAAGCCAGTGGCAGCTAATTATCTTTTACTATAAAACAACATAAATAAAAATAGCCAGTTAGCGAATTAGAAGCTTCTACGATCATAATTTAGATAAAATAAGACGCGTAAAGACCATAAATCAAATAACAAACAATTACCATTAACAAATTTTTATTCATTCTTCCAATTAAAAATTATTTTTACAATAAAATAAGACATTTAACGACCTATTAAATAATAATAAAGCGCGGTAACGAACAAGCATTTCTATTGATTCTCGTAATCACATCAATTAACGAAGATAAATAAAAATTTTATCACTTAATAAATGTGTAAGTTATATCATCTTTATGAGTCGGACAACTGGAAAGAAATAAAATTTTTCTAGAACTTGTGACGCCATTCATAATAACCAATTTATTTATAAAGTACTTGACCACAACACCTTTTGTTGGTAACTACGAATTGTAAGAATTGTAATTTAAATTGCATGCAAGGTAATGTTTGATGTTTAAATTTTAGTTAAAACAATTTTTTTAAAGATATAAAGTAAAAATTCAATGTACTAAAGTAAATTATATTGAAATATGAACGATTTAAATGGGAAGAAGAATTATGGAGTTTAAATAAAACATGCAGGAAATGAGTGAAGAGAACGAAAAAAGCAACAAAGACAAGTGAGAATATAAAGGAAATTAGTGAAAACACTGAAAGAAGTTTCAAAGGAATGAGTGAAAAACATGAGAAAAATATCAAAAAATTAGTGAAAAATGTATTAAAGAGATGAGTGGTAGCAGAAATGTAATTTGAAATTAGAGATGAATTAGCACAAATTTTGTAAGATATAGATGACGTTAAAAAAGGATATCGTGCAAATAAAAGCTAATCAAGAAGCGTTTGAAAAATAATTTAATGAAAAAATTATAACTTAGATAAAAAAGTAAATGAAATTGAAGAAAGATGCCAAAAAAGGTTTAAAGCATTTAAAAATTACTTAGGAAATTTCAAAACAGATTTAGGAGGCAAGTAGAAAATTTAGAAGATTAAGTGAAAAGTATTAATTTTGGGGAACCCATGAGGTGAAGTCAGAGTAGTGTCCTGTTAGAACAGTATTCTAAACTTTATGGGAAAAATAAATTAAATCCCAAAATATTTTAAAATAATGTCAGGACTTTAATGCAGGGGAGCTGGAATGAACAAACAAAATTAAATATAGACAGGTCATTGTTAAAAGGAAGTGTCGGTATTTGGTTTGAACTAATAGAAAGCGAATTAAGATCACTTATAAACATTTCTGGAGGAAATAAACAACAATTCAGAGTAACAAACAACTTAATTATGGAAAAATACAATACCGACTCGCGCATGGCAAAGGAATTATATACCATAAAGAAATTCAGTGTGGCAAAACCACTTGATCCATCATTGGGACACAAACAAATAATTAAATATCCAGCGGGACAATTTGAGGCGGAGGTTAGATAATCCATATCTTTGAAAACACAATTTATAATTATTCGCTGTACATATATGAAGACGGAGTTTTAAGAATAAAGAGGTCGAATCGGTGCTACACCAGGTATAAACATTAATATAAAAAACCAAGATACAACTACGTGAAATCCCTAATAATCATAGCTTATCACCGCCGATACCACCACCATAATAATGAAAATGTCGTGAATAAAATTTAACATAGTTATCACATTCCTACTTTTACGGATAATGCTGAAAAGAACGTTGAAGTAATGTCAGAAATGTATTGTTGCAAGTGCTTGCCCCGTACTACCTAAAATGGCGGATTTACTTTCAGCTAAACTGGCATCCTCCACCAGACCGTTCACTTCTACAGGTGTTGAGTATTTTGAACCTTTGTGTGTAACTGTCGGAAGACATATTGGGAAAAGATGGGGTATATTATTTACTTGTTTATTTGTTCGCATGATTCGCATAGAAATAGTTCACAGCCTATATACTGATTTTTGCATTATGGCATTGCGTATTTTTACAGCGAGATTCGGTATTCCAAAAGAGATAATTAAATACCACGACATAAATCTTCGAGAGGCATATTGTGAAATACGTACAGCCTTGCAAAAGATGAATCGAATCATGGTCAAATTCAAGAATAAGCGTTTCCTGTATTAAAAATCAAGTTGAACTTTAATCCGCCAGCGTCTCCTTGTATGGTAGAAAGTTGGGAGCGCCTCATTCGTTCAGTTAGAAAAACGTTGAAATCTATTATGGTCAACAGGAAGTCATCTGATGAGCTAATACAAACTTGGTTGATGGAAGTTGAAAATATTGTGAACTCTCGATAGTTTACGTAGAATCATAGAACGACGAAGCTATCACACCGAATCACTTCCGAGTTGGCTCATCAAATGGTTATATGAGCACGGGAGAATTAAATGACAACGCAGTTTTATTAAGAAAAAATTGGAAAACTGCTCAAAACTGGTAAATGTGTTTTGAACTCGGGTATACGAATACTAACCGGATTCGACCAAACGTATCAAAACTTAGAACAATTAAAGAAACGAGATGTGATCAACGTTAACAATACTCGATCATGAAACTGTTGAAAAAGAGGTTATGTTATTGATACCACTACTAGAAGATATGGTCCAATGCGACTAGTCGTTGTTCAAACGACGATTGGGGTTTTCGTTTGACCGGCAATAAAACTTGATGTTTTAGACAAAAATATACAATATAATAATCGATAATATGTACACTTTTATGTCAATAACTTATTAATTTGTTTAATATTAAAAAATTAGCACCTGAATAAAATATTGATATTTATCTGATCAGCAAAAATATTACTGTAATTACTTTTAAGTACCTTTTGAACGTTCAAAACGATCGTTTCTCTATTTTTTAAATTTTCAAATAATTTTTGATGACCCTTACAGATATTTAATATAGCAAATATTAAATGTTAAAAATTGAAAAACAGTCTTATCCTAATAATGAATAAAATCTCTGACCTGTGTTTTCTTCGCGTGTATCTAGGACTGCCTCTGAATATAGATGGATTGTTACAGCTTGACTCGTTAGCGTAGTTTCTTCACTTGTTGACCACAATGATTAATTAATTGTTGCTTGAATTTTCCTCTCGGGTTCTTGGAATGACTTGGTATTTACTTGCGGTTTAATTTGAGTATCTTGACGTTTAATTTAAATTTTCTTGTACGTTTATTTAGAATTTCCTTGAAGTCTGTTTCTAGCTATTTATTTAGACAGATATTTAGAAATACATTTGGAGGTACACTCAGAGTCATAAATTTCTTAAATATTAGAATTAAATTCAATTAATAGTTTACTTTACGTTTTAAGATCAAAACGGCTACTTCTCATTGTATAAATTGGCACTTTTAATTTTCACTATTTAAATGAATTATTAATTTTTACTAATTTCACTTTTACGTAGTATTTCACGTTCAATTGACGTGATTAGTGCCTTGGTCGAACATATACCTAATATTTATGAGATCTCCATAGTATTTATAGACTCCTTTTATCTATTTTTCTTATTGGTGTTTATCGTGTGTTTGTTGACAAAGGCGTCGTCGTATCCTGCGCTTATCTCTGCAAAACTCGCTATTTCTAAAAATTTCCTGTTCCGATTCTTGTTCAGACATTCCATTTCACACGTAGACGTTCAATTTTGTGTAGCATATTTCACAGAAAGTCCAATTTTTATTGCATTTTGGTCACGTCTTCATGTTTGTGTCGACTATAGTCCAAACTTTATCAAATCGCGGACCGCCTGTTATTTATTGTTTGTAACTCCAAATATGTTAGATTTTATGCAATACAATGTCTTTGGTCACGTATTCATATCTTTAATAATGACGCATTTGAACGCGTTTACTTATTTATGCGTCGATGTTTTAATGATCTTATTAAATTGCTAGTATGCCAGTTTGTTTATCTTCACCGATTACGTGTTTATTGTGATTAAACTTGATGTGTTTAAAACCTCATTTTTGGGTATTATACGACGTACACATTATTATTTTTGCTAAATAGTATCTGATTATTAAATAATGAGCTTCTTTCTTATGAATTAAATTGATTATGCTTTATATACAGTGTACTCGCTATTGACTTTATATAAAATAGTCGATTTACTCCTATTTAATGGTGGAATTGTTTGGTTAATAATATTTACATTAATCTTATGACCCTTATGGCTTAATATATCCTTAAATTACCTTCTTATCGTAGCAATATATATATATATATATATATATACTGGGTGCTTCAAAAAAATGTATACACACTTTAAACTATTGTAGTTTTCCCGCACTACAAGGCTAATGTTATATTTCTTCGCCAGGTGCCAGCATAATCGTCCCTCTATGTTATATTATCAGTTGGAATATGTAATATCAACATGGCGGACGTACGTTTGAGTTTTGAAAAACGAAAGCAGGTTATTAAGTGGTACTGGAAGTTTGAGAATGTAAATGAAGTTCAAAGACAGTGGAGAAGGGAGTATGATACAGAACCACCTTCAAGATTAACAATTACACGCATACGAGACAAATTCAAAGTTCATGGAACAGTGTGTGATGTGCATAAAGGTCATTCAGGTCGGCCTCGAACAGCTACAAGTGATGAGTCATCAACGACAGTCTTGGAACTGTTTCAACGCTCTCCTAACAAATCTTCAAGGCAAGGCACGTGAAAGTGATGTAGCAGCGTGCTATGCATTCTGAAGAGAGGCAAGTATCGTGTTTACATTTCAAGGCTGGTGCAACAGCTAAATGACGACGATCCAGATCGAAGGTTGCAATTTTGTGAATGAATTCAGGAGATGGTGATACGTGAACCGGGATTTATGGGTAGCATCATTTGGTCGGATGAAGCCCAATTCAAACTTAATGGAACTGTCAATAGGCACAATTGTGTTTACTGGTGTGAAGAAAATCCTCACATTACAATTGAAAAGCTGTAAATTTGCCTGGTGTAAATGTGTGGTGCGGTTTGTCTTCAAGGGACTCGTTGGACTTTTCGATTTGAAGGCACTGTAACTGGTATTAATTACCTAACAATGCTTGCTGATTCCATATTTCCTGCCATTCGTGCATTATACGGTAATGATGATTTTTATTTTCAACAAGATGGTGTTCCGCCGCACTATCACAGGGACGTACGAGCTTACCTGGATCAAAATTTGTCGGGCCAGTGGATAGGACGCAGGGGGCCAATCGAGTTTCCAGCACGCTCTCCAGACCTTACACCACTGGATTTCTTCTTGTGGGGCACAGTAAAGATGAGGTGTACAAACGTAAACCACGTAACCTAAACATTCTTTGGAATAAGATTCAAGCAGTGTGTAAAGAAATCTCATTGGACGTTTTGATACGATGTACAGAATCTGTGGTGACTCGTACTCAGAATTGTATTGATGCTGCAGGTCACCAATTTGAACAGTATTAACATTTGTTATTTATGTTTCATTTACATTGGACTTTCAGCTTTCTATTTTCCTGAAATTTAACTTTGTAGAACGGTAAATAAATTTTCTATGGAAGTTCAAGGTGTGTATACATTTTTTTGAAGCACCCAGTATATATATATATATATATATATATATATTGCTGTAAATAACCTTTCGATTGGGCGTTATTTATTTGCTGTGAATTGCCCTACGATTAGATCGTTATACAACCTTGCTATGTCACAACCCCTAACGTTGCCGTTGTCTTTTAAAAATTTACTGTTGTGTTCGTACTTGGCCTCTTTCCTCTGCGCCTGCCTTTAAGAATTCAAAGTTTAGTGATTTAAAGAAAGTCATTCAATGCTTGAAACAATTTATATTTAAACGACAACGTAAATAAACCAATTAAAGGTTAGTTGTATGGTTCGTGTAGATTATTATAACGTGTACTTATTTTAGAAAATTTAACAATAAATTTGAAGTTAGGTTGTACACTATGCGTGATTGGTCCTTCTTTTAAATTTTAATCTTTAACTACAGCAATAAAGTGTAATTTGTTTAAATCAACATTTTGATTCCAATGCACTTCTAATGGCATTTTAAAAAGTTTAAAACATCTTTTATAAATTTTGCAAGGTTTAAATGCCTTTATTTCAGAATTGTTTCCGTTTAAATTCAATTTATGATTTTACCAGTTTTTTTAATTTAAAGTTATCTTCTTTAGTAAAGAAAGTTACATTTTTAGATTCAACTCATCACATAGTAATACCGTAAATATTTTTATTTGCTTATTACAGCAACCGTATTATAAACTTCTTAAGAGTAAATTAAAACCATACTATAATTTAAAAATAAAAACACCAAGCTATAATTTGTATTCGTGTTAAGTAGGAGTAATCTAGAAAGGAATATTTTTATATTATAATTATGAAAACCTAACTAATAATTAGCGCGATTCTCAAGGCCGTGTCGCTCGCGGGTTATTTAGTTACGGTTAAGAATATGCACTAACGTTACCACGCTGTACACAAGTATAAATATCCATATGAAGAACTTGGTTTATTAAAATAGAGAAAAGTCCAAAACCAGGAGGCACCTCCATATCATAATGAAAGTATAGCGGTTCAAGATGTTCGTGCAACTTGAAAGCACATTCTTTGGAATTTCAAAAGAATCGCAACCTAAATCACAATGTCCCAATGAGCTTTTTTAAAAGAATAAGAACTATCAATAAAGGTATCGATTCCTTAATTTTCCTGTTTATTATTACTTATCAAGGAAGGTTTCCTACAACTTAAAGTACAAGGTTTTTTGTTAGTGTGTTAATATAGAAAAGTTATAACACAAACAAACATGATTTTAATTTTCTGACGTTTGATGGGTGTCATTTATGTACCGTTGGTCGTTGAACCCGAATCTGTGCTCAGAATTTTCGTACAACCCTTAGGTATTAAGATATTCGTTAAGGACGGTTTACATTGTATATCATATTGTAACAAACGTAACCGGCGGGTGACATCATTGGAATGTAAACAGCGTAATTATGTCTAGAAAAGGTTCTAAAAATTGTTGTAAAGGCCGGCTTAAGATATATAAGCGCCGCGGACAGAATGAGCAGCGGTTAATATCCTAAACGACTCTATAAATAGATAAAAAATATAAATAAAAAAATTGTATTTTACTGTGCAGTATGTCTCTGATAGACTTTATACAATGTCGCAAAAGTGTTTAAATTAAACTGATACATTTTGTTACGTATGTGACAAGTTTAAAATTAAATCTCACAAAAAGACCACGACTACGTTAAACAAAAAGCTTATAAGCATCATTTAAGATGCAAACTAGGCGATCAGGATAAAACTTGGGAGCCGCATAGCACATGTGCAACGTGTGCTGTTGATTTAAAAGGATGGCTCGACGATATACGTACGTCAATCCTTTTTGTAGTGCCTATGATGTGGAGAGGACCTAAATATTGCTTTACAGATTGCTAATTTTGTTTTACGAATCCATCTGGAATTTTACTGAATTCAAAGCATATTGTGCAGTACCCAAACTTGCAATCAGCGCTCAGACCAGTTCTTAACTGTCAGAATTTGTATGTCACTAAATGCCCAGAACTATATACACTTGACGACAATATAAATGCTGCTGAAGATAATATTGTTGAACCTATGGAAGAAGACTGGGATTCTGATTTCCAACCATTTGATATATGTACTCCACATACACTTTTACAAGCTGAGTTTAACGACTTGGTACAGGATTTAAATTTGTCAAAAACTCAAGCCGAACTGTTGAGATCCAGGTTGCAAGATGGAATGTATTTCAGAATGGTACACATATTTTCACATATCAAAGACGTGAACAAGATTTTTCATTTTTGTACATCGTGTCGGTGTACTGTGTAGATGTTTCTGGACTAATGAATATATTAGCATGAAAATACAAAACTAATGAGTGGAGACTATTTATTAATTCATCTACTCTAAGCTTGAAGGAGGTTCTCCTCCACAATGGTGCCTTATGAAAAGGGCTGATTGCTACTTCTATCAACATACAAACTGCAGTAATGGTTTCGACTGTCCTTACCACCACAAGGACTTCCAACATACGAGTCGTAGAATGTTCTGGGATAGAATAGCTTTAAGAAGGGACAGTGTAGTGCTTATTAGTCTGCCTCTGGCCAGAATAATTACACTAAAACGTAAATGAAGCATCTATACACGAAAGATAATTAGTGAGCACTATGTGGCGTGACACCTTTAAATAGAGTTGATTGACACGTATAAATTGCCGTTAAGGGGCTCTGCAGTCGAGTACTGATTGAAGCTTCGATCACAATATGTTCTAGTTTGAATGTTAGATAAATGACTGTCGATATAAATTACTCTATGTGCTGTAAATTAATGTAGTGGTTATATAAATTAACAATTAGTACTTGCATAGCTAATTATAGTGCTTTGATAATAATTTAAAGAATTGCATTGTAGTGTTAATAAGACAATACTTGTATTGTTAGCAATTAGCTGAAAATAAAGCGTTGTGAGAGCTTTCAGCAAATTCCATTGTAACTACGAATTGTTGGAAATACTTGTGTAATCAGTTTGAAAATAAAGAGATGTTATTGTAAATATAGTTTTTGTTACAGTAACTTCTTTGGAGTTAGAGCATTATTGTCGACTATGAAAAGCTGTACTCTTCCCAAATGGTTTTCAGTTTCCAGGTGTGTCATTTTATTAGTTCCATTCAGAGAACGTCGTTACAAATAGATATATCATTAGAAGCTAATTAGCCATAATCAGTTTATAGTCGGCATTCCAAATTTGTAACAATATATATTCTGTGGTACTAACTCTAGTAGCCACTTCTATTTGCTACAGCTCTGTGGTACCTAACCCTTCTTATTCATCATAATAATATTAGAAGAAACAATTCTATAATAAAACAGAACGTTATTATCATTTAATTAGCTTTAGATTCATCACAAGAAAACATTTAATAGTAACAAATACTTTGGAATTGTCCTAGGGACAAAACGCTTTTAAAAAGGATTAAGTTATGAACAAGTCACTTGTGTTGCCTAATTCGTAGTCGGACTGCATCCACTTTTAAAATTCAGTTAATATGGCGCTTGCGCAGTGTTACGAGGTGACGCGCAGAACAGATCAGCTGTTCTCGAGGTGGAAGGTATTAAGAAGGAACTCGGCCATCTTGCTGGAAGACAGCGTTAGCGAAGCGAGTAGGTGAGAAAATGACGACACGTTTACGTGTCCGCTGGTGCCTTCAAATTGCAATCTAGCTGAGGAAAGTTCGCGGTCGTTTTAAAGGGGCCCGGGATGTATAGTTTCTCCGGGTTCCGACCAGGCGACCAGAACGCTTTGTGTTGTGACAACGTGGTTAACTGTCTTCGACGTCCATTAACGCGCTTCGGTGAAATTATAATAGGAAGACACTTTTGTCATGAAAGAATTTGAGACCGTTCGTAGAGCTTTTTTTTAGAAAAGCGTGATGAGAAAATGTTAGTCTTTTATTGTGGGATTCCCGTCGGCGAGATTTTGTTAAGCAGATAAAACCCTAACTTCGTGGATCAGAATTTTTAGACGTAACAGTTTTCTTACTTATGCAAAGTCCAGGTATTTAAACCTCATTGACATAGGAGTCAATTCCTGGTAAGTGTTTGACTATTTTGTGTTAGTTATGGTGCAGGCTTTGTTACTACGTCTTCTAGACTTTTGAAAATTCTCATAGAGTCGTTAAATGATATCAAATTTTAGGAGAGGATTAAATTAATGATACTAAATTTTATGAACGGATTAATTTTGCATTTAAGTTCAAACATAAAAGATCGTAGAAGTAATTATATTCTAACAATCTGATATCAGGGTTATTTTCTTAAATTGTGTTAAACCGATAGAAAGAAAAAATACCTGGCTCTTTAAAAAGCAATCTAAAGTTGTTCTGTAAAACACGTGAAGTATACATGTGGTCAAAAACAAAAGGTTGCAAAGTTCACTTTCCATTAAAAAATGTTTAATTATAGTATGTACGATACTTAGTACAGTCGCTATGCCATTTCTGTACCATAACAAATTAAAAATTTTATTGATTTAAATTATTTACATGTTATTTAGATTTTTTTATATAAAGAATACAACAAGCTAAACTCAGTTGAAACATATATAAACCAATCTAACAGATCTGTCGATTGGGTAATAAGAATTTTGTTTTAAAATAATACCAAACACTAAAGTTTCAGTATGTAAAAAGAAATTTATGGATTTTTAGAAATCATCTTATTTTTGAATATTATACCTGTAACTTTATTTAAAAAAAAAGGGAATTACATTAAATTACATTTTTGTTTCAAGTCTTTTTATTCTATGAGTGGTTAAATTTAATAAGACCACAATCGAGAAAATAAATTTTGAGTAAGGAAGTTAGAGAAATGCTGAAGCAGTATAAAATTATAGAAATGACGTACGTGACTTATCTTTGACATCTATTTTTAAGTAAGACACCGTTGGTGTGGTAATTTCAAGATGATTAGTTATAAGTATCGTTGCACTCTTTTGTCGAAAGACACGAACTGTGTCTTTTAATTAAAATTTATTGTGTGACATTTTCTTTCAGAGTTATGATAATAGAAGCTGAAGTAAATTCGTTCAAGAGGTTTCCAGATGTGTTGTTTTGTATAACTTTGTAAGTTTTTTTTGTTAACCATTATATCCTGTGAGTTTCTGCATCTTCTCATAGAATATTTTTGTTTCTTTTATTGTCCACATAGATGCGGTGGCGCTCACTTCCCCCCTCCCCTTTTTTCATCCCTGTTTATACTTGAGTTTACTTTGTATCCACGCCCATTTTCATAGCTTACCCTTGGGGCAATTCCCAGACTAGGCCGCGAATATCGTGAAGATCGCGAGACTAAGGGAAGTGATCACGATAAAGGTCACCTCGCTGACGTATCATACTCACCAAACAAGTTAAAGTTCACTTCAAGTTTAGAACAACACATGGTTTTACATAACGTAAATTTAATTCACGCTCATGCTTTTATTACGTTTTAAAAAACATTCTGTTAGAAAAATGTTATAGTATTACTTGGTGCGCTCTCGTCTACCAAACTTCTACTAAAAATTAAAATAAACCTGAAACTGCCATTACAAAGTAGGAAAAAAGTAATATCTATTGATAATGGCTTTAAAAAATACCCTTTAGGTCAGTCCTGTCTCTTAAGCAATTAAAAAGCTTTAATGTAAGCTGCTCGTAGTGTCATACTCATGGTAAAGAATTTAACTAGGTGGGGTTCATCTCAGGGTAAAATGACCTCGGGGTTGCTCGTTGTTTGTCGAGATTAAATCTATACTTTATATTTTAAGTGATGTTTGAGTTTTAAGGGTTGTAACTCGCTAAGGGTGGTTATGATTTAAAAAATTGGTAATAGATTTAAATTCTGCAGAAGGATTTGCGTTATAAACATGTCTTAAATATTTAGAGATAAACGAAATCAAAACTTTGGGTATTAGGGCTTATAAGGGTAGCTTCGACTTTTAAAATTTAAAAAGATTTTTAATTTCTTATAAAATTGTCGGTCACGTATATGTCTTAGGTGCATAGAAAAGTTATCGAGAAATTGTGATATTATCAAAGACCAAAAATTACGTCGATCAGGTCATAAAAGGGTCGGAACTCGGCAAGGGATAGTCCGATTTCAAAATTTCAAACATATTTGAATTTTCCAGAAAATTCGAGATTAGACACGTGTTTTAAAATCTCAGAAAAGTTTCCGGGAATCGGGAAAAATTCCAATTAGCAAGAAATGATCCAATTGCGCTATTCTCTTTCTATTATTACGAATTAAAATTTATATAAAGATCTTCATAAAATCATTACAAACTTAGCTATCGATTGATAATTATATGATTTACATTGTAAATAATGGATAGAGTCTAGATTTGATTACACAATATTAGCATTTGGTAGTGAAGATAATTTGAAACAAACTGCAGGCAATTTGATAATTGTTCTGGCGTAAAACGTTAGTATAATATAATAAAATCTCATGTACTGATACACTTCACAATATACTTTCTTAGCACTTATGTGAGACTACGCACCTTATATTATATAAAGTGTCTGCAGTCAAGATAACTACAAACAACACAGCTAACTCATCCCCACCGGCATGTTAAGTTATTGTACATATTTGTGTAAAATAGATTTAGAAAACTAGAGTCTTGCTAATTACCTTAGGGTATTTCTTGGCAATCCGTTTTTATATCATGTGAAATGAATTTTAAAATAATTCCTACAGTTTTGTAAAGGCACTTGTTACTTTTCGACCAATCACAATGCGTGAAAGGAAGGGTCTTTGTTTGACGTTACCACCTATCTTTAACTACTGGCTCGGATGTGCACTACACACATGCGATGAAGTATACCTGTTGATTCCTTATTTAATTCCTTACCGTGTCGTTTATTTGTCATCCTGACTACGGTTTGGTAAGAACAAATTAGCTTCATCACAAGAATATGAACTACAACGGCCATATTTACCCATGAGAATTCATCTGAACTGAGACCCTAATCATCACCTTCTACACAGTCTGCAATTCCAAATTAAATTAAAAGATAAACCGTTAGTTTGCTTAATTGTCCTTGACTTAATTTTTGGTAACTTTAATAAATCTATGTACGTCTGGCACCCTCTATTCTGCAAAATTGGCAACAGCCAACTATGTAAAGAATAACATGAGATTACGAAATTTATCATTTAAAGTATTAGAAAACTTCTGATTTAAAAACAAAATTAGTTGATGAAACTACGATTGAGCAACTGTTATGGCGGGTTCTCTTAATGAAATTCAGAAATTAAGGGAAGACTTTGGGTTAAAGGTACTGTTTGACGGACAGATTAAACATGGTTATACTGCATAGCGGTTCTAGAATATCACGTTCCTGCTTTTACCATCAGTTATCAAAACGGTCGTATCTTATAAACGAAATTGTTGACAAGCGCATTCCAACAAGGAGCTAAATATGATGGAATCGAATGCAAAAATTATTGCCTCTGTTTTGACAGCAAGAAAAAACTAATAAGCGTATTCCAAAAAATTACAGATTTTCCCTAATAAAATCTAATCAGTAAGATAAGTAGATAGCTAGAAACGTACCCTTGAATACCTGGAATTTGTTTTTGTCTAACATATTTATAGAATTTCTCGATAACCATAGCTCGTATAAAACATCGTAAAAAAGAACCATAATGTGTAGCTTTGTCTCAGGTTAATTAAGAGATTCATCGTAGTTATAGACAGCTGGAAAAAATACAAAACGGTTCCTAAATATCTGATCTAGACTGACTGGTATTTTTCAAGAAGTCCAAACTAAATTCAGAAGAACCTTTTTTGAAGTTGCATTGATGCAATAAGGGAACGTTTTTCTTTAAGCAACGCGTCGACTTAGGATTACTGTTTTCACTTTTTGTCACATCAGTACAAAAAGGCATCTAATTCGTTAATGGACACAGGAGATAGCTTTTACGATAAAGGACAAAAGAAATAATTTATAAATGATATATGAAACAAATAACATTTTCTTCGCATTTTAAAGATTTTTCTTGTATTTTGTAACTACAAACCCGGCAACAAGCATTTTAATCACTCAAAATTGTTGTAATTTGGTCAAAGCCGTATATTTATAACTTCCAACCTAAATTTGAACCCACGAATCACCTCTGATGTGAAACAAGCTTTCTGATTACTTTAAACAAAGAATTATTCTCGAAAATATTACAACAATTGTTATAAAAAACAGCTTATGAGTACTCACCCTAAAACCGTCCAAATATTGGCTGTGATGTAAGTAATAAAAGGAAAAACTACAACTCACGTCTGATTGTAAAACCAATTTGATTTAATATTTAAACAGGAAATAGAATGTGCACGAGGATAGCTACGTGCTCAAAAAAAAACATAATTTGTGTTACTATTTGGAAATTTAATTAATTTAAATAAGAGGAAGTTGAATCTTTGTGTAGAATTTTAATTAATAAAAATAAAAGAGATTTGTACTGATGTCAAAGGTGAAAGCTTTAATTTCGATAAACTGAACAGACTAAAAACATCTTAACTGATAAAACAATAAAGTTTAGAACCATAAATTACCGCTAGTGTTGATACTAGACCAAAAGGAGGGATAAAAAAATATTTGGTGAAGCTACTAAACATGAACAAAAATTTAAATACAAGCATCTTAAAATGAATTATAGTAAACGCCACCCTTTACTACGTAATCAATTAATAGCCATGGAATTTCTAAGACACAATGGAAAAATATATTGCATCCTAATTAAATATGATAAAAACCCCATAATAGCACATTATGTTAAACTAAATATTACTAAGCGGTTATCATCAGTTGCAACACTTTATAACAATCTTAGGGCTGTACAAGAACTTTTCTGAGAATATTATCTTAGACACTGGCTTAAATCAGTATACAATCAACTGTTTTTTTGACAATTCTAAGCATACGTAAAAAAACCCATAGACCAACTCAACAATCATAGTTGACTATCGGCTATACAGTTTTATGTCATTAAATTGAGGAGTTGCTAGAAATTGATAGACTAAATAAAAAAAACCTATAAGGCATTTTACTCTTAGACCGATTGTTAAATGCTCGACCTAGGTCTACTTCAATAAAAGTTTTAGAACTGTTGTTTTATTACATGTTTATAAAAAAAAATAGCTCACCTATGTTTGTGTTAACCTGAATCACATCATACACATAAATTGGTTTCACAGCATGTTCAAATTTAATGCAGTTCACTAAGCTACATAGTATCTTTAATTACCTAAAACCTGGTATAATTACAGTTAACTCACAACACTACGTGAATTACCAAAGTAGGTGATGGATTTGCATCGACCGACACTAGTAACAAAAGCAAACAAGAGAAACAAAGCTTGCAAAACATTTAACATGTTCGGGGAAAAAGTACAATCAACTTAAAGTGAAATTGCTGAATTGCTAGAACCTCCAGACTACGAGTTCAGAAACCTAATACAGTCGACTAAATCAGCATAAAGAAATCTTTTTGTGATTATCTTCAGAAGTTAGTACGTTTTTAAACAATTTTTAAACTTACTTTAGTAGCAGCGAAAGTGCATTGGGTTATTTCGTGTTACAGTTCATAGACACCGTATTTTAATAATTTACGTTTGCATAGTGTCACAACTTGGTTGGCCGACTCTAAAGAATGATATAATTTGTATTTGATTAATGACGAAGCTAAACCCTGCAGAAGTCTACAATAATTTGGATACATTTTTTGTGTCTGTATCTAGTTTAACCATTCATTTTAGACCACAAGTTGATTAACAATTTTTGTTTGTCTTATTGGTCACTACGCCCCTTTCAAATTAATTACATAAAACTAATACCACCCATTGGAAGGAAGACAATGGCAACTGGACATAATAATGGACAAACTACGTCGCCATGGGAACGCTCATTTGTACTTCAATATTAAACTTCCATGGGCTGCACTCAGCAAACGGTGAACCATCAAATGTATTTTTTGCATGAACTAAATTGAAGTATGCCCCCAGCATACTACTAGATACTAGATTGAAGGGTTTTTGCCAGAGATTGTCCTTGTTAAGGCTTCTTATGATATTTGAGTACATGGACGAATACATACGGAGGCAGTACTTTGGCAACAGCCCCTCAAATAAAAGGTTCAATAATTTAAATATTCATATTCAAGAACACTACCGTGTGTAAATATGCAACACACTTAATAGTAAAACATTTCTACTACTAACATAAGTTGAAGCCTCAATACTGTTTTCGCCTCAACATTATTTTCGTCACAACACTATTTTCGCCTCAACATTATTTTTGCATATGAGTTACGTTTCGCGCCTTGGGAGTGGTCTTTTTAAAAACTTCTTTCAAAACTTTGTAACAAATTTTTATTGGTTAAACAGAAATTAACATGGAATTTTGACAAACACTTTAAATTATTCTAAGTAGAAATATAATATTAATTGGAGTTTAACTATAGCGAGTAGCCTAAGCAAATGGCAATGTTAAAGTTGAAATACTCAAGACTGACTGAAGGTCTTGCGGCTCCTGGGGTATCTATGTTGTTCCTGCCCCTCACATGTCTGTGGGAACTTGTTGAGCTCATGTCTTAATTCTATTCATTATACAATATAACAATCTTAATTTCTAAGTAATTGCGGTTTCTTAACCGTTTGTGACCTGCCACCTGCAGTATCACTATCGTCTGGAATACAATGTATTGCATCCGTTTGCACAATTTGCTTGTGAACTGTTAATAACCTTTATTTAATTATCCTTGAATTTACATTGTTGCATACACTTAAGTTTCTTTAACAATTTCTAATAATTCCTAATAAATTCTATTTTATTATACATATACAGATTGGGGGATACATAACTCCTACCGACGTAAATGAAAAATTAAGGTTTCTTTGCTTAATTTTTTTAAAAATTCATTGTTTAAAATTCATTGTTTCTAAGGGTACATTTATTGTTTCTTTATTTACCTTTGTTTCCTTATATCTAAAATTGTTTTTTTTTATTCCTATATCTAAGATACATTTTGTAAAATACATATATAATTAGAAAAATTACTAAAATGATTAATAAAATTGTCCAAACGTTTATATTGTCATAGTGTAACTTTGTTACTTTTAGTCGCTTAAGTAATCTTTATAATTGTCCATTAATTTCATAGCGTGGTTGAGATCGTCTAAGTCTAGGTGTTCTAGTTGCATGGGTTTCTTGATTATTTCTTCGTCTTGTGGTTGTTCTATCTTGAATTGTAATTTTGGTAAATTTGCGAGTTTTTTGGTTACTGTGGAGTCTTGATATACTCTGAGGATTTCGTTCTTCAATTTTAAATAAGTCTTTTTTAAGGGTAATTACTTTGCTTCCGGTTAATGCTAAGTTGTTCTCATCTTGATTGGAAATATGGCAATCCATTTGTTTTCTGTAACTTTTTAAACCTTCATATTGGTGATTTGTACGGTTTCTGTTTCACACTTGTCGTAATGGTTTGAAAATCTTAGTAATTGTACTTCGTAAGGGCTGTCTTCTTGGATAGTTGTTGTTGTCAATGATTGGCATAAATATTGACTTGGTGTTACTTCGTTACATCTTTCGTTTGTGTAACCATATCTGAGTTCATTTAAGGAAAGCAACTTGGTTTTGAGGATGATAACTTGATATATACTAGTAATTTTTATTGAAAAAGCAAATAAATGATAATAATTATAAATGTAACTCTCTACTATGAGGATTTCTATTAAAAATGTAATTTTGTTGTTCTTTATATAACCTTTAACTATACCTATTTTTTCAAATATGAGAATGTTCGATTTTATTACGTCAAAGGCAATTTACTATTAGTTATAAATGATCTAATTCTTAATAATTCTTTTAATGAGCCACTTGGTTCCATAATACTCGAGTGTAATGTATTTAATTTTGCAAATGTTACGGCGTTTTCTAATGTGGCTAAAATTTGTTGGATTACAGTAAGGGTTGATATTATTTGGGTGAATATTGTATTAAATCTAATTAATTTCGCATTCCTAACATGGTGGTTTGCATGTTAGTTTCAAGGGTTTGTATTCTATTGGCTATACTATCTTGATTTCTTACTAGCTTACCTAGCGTATCGTTGACTTTTATTATAGTTGATTGGGTTAGAGATATTTGGTTGCTAACAATGGTTTTTATTCGTTTTGTTTTTAATTAACTGCTGTATTGCGTTGTCATAACGTTCTGCGTCTTGGTTACCTAAATTGCCTGTGATACCTTTTATTATGTTACCTGGTCCGTTAATTAGTCCTCTCCTTTGTCTTGCAAATTGTTCTGTGGGTATTAATCTATTAAATTTATCTTCTATGTTTCTTAAAATGCTTTCTATTTTGCTGTCGTAATTCATCATTTCTATTGCGTAGTCTTTCTGAATTTGGCTGTGTCCATTGATTGTTTTAGTCTATAATAATTATCTTTGATTATTTGAAATTCTTGTTTTAGTTCCGTTAAATCGAATTTTTGTGCGAATGTTCAATAATCTATTGTATTTTGCATACTTCCCAATGTTATTGGTAGTATAGTGGGGTTGTTTTTTTGTTTTCAATTAATATGTCGTTGTCCGTTATACCTGGGTGGAGGTTGCCGGTAAGGGTGATGATTGTCCATCTGAAATTACATGGTGTCTTAGGTTTTTCAAATGCATGTACTTAACTGTCTTGCCGTTGTATACTACAGCTATATTTTTGTCCGATATTCTCGTAATTTTAAACGGGCCTAAATTTCTGGGTGCCGTTTTGTGTCGTTTACTTTGGAATTTTTTGTCGAACACGGTTTGTCCTATTGAAAATTTATTTGCGTCGGTATTTTTATTGCGGGGTTGTGGTGATACGTTTTTTGTCGTTATCTAATTTCTCTTTTACTTTATCGTAAGTTATTTTTAGTTTCTCTTTATGATCTTTAGCATATTGCTGCTATACTCCTTTGTTGCAATGGATGTCGTAAGGGTTACGGGAATCTGATTGTCCTAACGTTAATGCTAGGGGTGTATAATTTGTTGATGAGTGGATTCTATTGTTGTAAGCGATTAGTGCGTATTACATTAAATTGGTGACGTGCTTTTTCTTGTAAGTTAATCTTAATAATCTGATTTGTTCTAATAGGGTTGAATGTAATCTTTCAATTAATCCGTTTGATTCAGGGTTATTTTCGGTTATAAAATGAATTTTTATTTTATGGAGTTCTAATGTGTTTTGTAACGTCTCATTTTTAAATTTGCTGCCATTATCTAAGGTTATTGTTTAGGGTGTGCCAAAAATCCTTGTGTTACGTCAATGCTATTTTTAGAGGTGATGGATATTGCTTGACCTATTTTGGTGGATGCATCTTCAATGGTTAGGAAGTTTTGTGTTTCTACTACTAGAGTGTCGTGTAATTTTTGGAAAGGTTTGTCGGGTGTTTTGGTTAACATTAAGGGTATTTTTGGGGGTGTTCTGTCGTATTTTGCTTTATTGCATAGTTCGCATTGGTTGATAAAGGCTGTGGCTAATTCTTTCATATTTTTAAAATAGTATCGTCTTATAAGTTGCTTTATTATTTCATTGATTCCACGATGGTTAGTTTTGCCTTCGTGTTGGTTTCTAATTACGTCGTTTATTTCGTGAGGGTCGTCTAATGTTATTAATTTTCTTGTGCATCTGATAAGTTCAGGCCCAGAGTTATTGAATAATTTAACGTATAATTATGAGAATCGTCTATATAAATGTTTGGTGTTGAAATAGGAGTAAAATAGTTTTTTCTCGGGGCATATTCCTTTAGAATTTTAATTATTTGTTCTTCGTTGTCGACCTTGGTTATTTGAATTTGATATATTTTGTTATTGTCTATTTTCGTATATTTTACGGGATTGAGGTTGATTAAAACTTCGGTAATTATAAATTGATTGAGTTTTATATCGATCGCTTCGTTTAAAATTTTAATCGCAGTTTTTAGCTCTTCGTTTTGTGTCGAAAGTATGGTGTCTATTTCTTGTGGGTCTTCTCTTACTTCTGTCTCGTCTACGTTACCTATAATTGATTCTGTTTCTAGTGCGTTGAGCTGTATTCTACTTAGGTCGTCTGCGTTATTGTTATAAATTCCTTTTTTGTATATAATTTCGTAATCATACTCTTCTAATTTGATTCTCCATCGTTGTAATTTTGAGTTTGGTTCTTTAAGTTTGTATAGCCATACTAATGTTCTATGGTCGGTGTATATATAGAATTTTCGTCCGTATAGGTATGGTCTAAAATATTTCGTTGCTTAAATTATAGCTAATAATTCTTTCTCTATTGTACTGTATTTCTGTTCAGTCTCGTTTAGGTTTCTGGATGCGTAGCTGATTAGTTTATCGCTACCTACTTTTCCTTGGCTTGTACTGCGCCTAGTGCTACATTTGATGCGTCAGTTGTCAATATAAATGGTTTCGAAAAGTCGGGGTATTCTAATACGGGGTGGTTCGTGAGTATACATTTAATTTTGTTTACGGCTTTAATGAATTCTGGAGTGTGTTTAATTTTATTTCCTTTTTTTAAACAAGTTGTCAGGGGTTTGGCTATCTGAGCGTAACCTTTAATGAATTTGCGGTAGTAACCACTAAGTCCTAAAAATCCTTTAATTTCTTTGTTCGTTTTTAGTATAGAGTAATTTAGTACTGCGTTCTTTTGTTCGGGGTTTTGCATGACTCTTTGAGGGGTTATTATATGTCCTAAAAATGATACTTCTTTCTGTAGAAATTCGTACTTGTCTAGTTGAACTTTAAAACGTGCTTTTCTTAGTCTTTCAAATAAGTTTCTTAGTCTTTCTATGTGTTCTACCAGTGATGTTAAATATACTATGATGTCGTCTGGGTACACAAGACATTTTTCGTTGTGTGTTCCTCTTAAAATGTTATCCATGACTTGTTGAAAAGTGGCGGGTGCGTTCTTCAGTCCAAACGGCATTCGTTTATATTCGTAATGTCCTCTAGGTGTGCTAAATGCGGTTTTCGCTGTGTTTTTCTCGTCCATTTCTACTTAGTGACATCCTGATGCGAGGTCTAGTGTTGAAAAATATTGACATTTACTAAGTTTGTCTAAAATCTCGGTTATATTGGGTAGTAAGTATTTGTCATCTACCGTTTTTTCGTTCAGTTTTCGGTAGTATATTACCATTCGATATTTTCGTTTGCCTGAGGCGTCTAATTTTTTGGGTATGATTAAGACGGGGCTGCTCCATGGCGAGTTGGAGTGTTGGATTATATCTTGTTCTAATAAGTCTGTTACTTGTCTATCGGCTTCTTCTGGGCTTGCCCGAGGTAGTCTGTATGCCTTTGTAAAAATTGGCTTGTTGTCTGTTAGTTCGATGTTGTGTTTGACTGTGTTCGTAAAGGTTAGGGGTATTCCTTCACAATCGAATATATCGCGGTATTCAAAACATAAGTTGTTAATTGCTCTCTCCTCTTCTTTGTTAATGTCAGTATTGAAGCGAATGTTACTTAAATTTTCTCTTAACATTTTATTGTGTTCTACAGGGTTGTAATCGTTTTCTAAATTTTCATCTATTTCTATTTCGTTAAAGTTCAATTCTTCTATGTTAATTGGGTTTGTTATTGATAGTTCCACGGGATAGTTATTTAAATTTAGAATTGTTGTAGTGGCGTAATTATCTTTTATTTGTACTAATGCTGTGGGGGTTTCTATCTATGGCAATACTTGTTGATTGATATTATTTAAATTGATTACGTTTGGTCGTTTATAAATCGGTCTATCTGAAAATTTGAGCACGCATTTTCTTCGTCGTCCTCTTCGTAATTTTCGAATGGTTTGTCGTGTTCAAAGTGGTTTGATTCATTGTTAGGTTCTTCTACTTCTTGATGAAATAATTCTTCCGAGGCAAAATTTCATTTTTGATTATGACTGGGTCGGATTTCCGATATTTTTGTGTTGTCTGGATTTACCAGATGAGGTGTCCATAGGAGTTGGTTTGTAATAACTGTTAGGGTTATTATTATTATTTATCATCGGTGTATTTCTAATGGGGTTTGCACCGAATGTTTGTCTTTGTCGGTTTACATTTTGATTAAATCTTGTTGGAAATGTGGGTTTTGTAAAATTTGAGTTGAATGTTGGTTTCGGAAATTTTCTAAACTGATTAATAAAATTCGTATTATTAAAGTTTGCGTTGTTAATTCGAGGTTAATTCGTTTGTGCGTTAAATGGGATAAATTTTGGTTGGGTGGTTGTTTGTCTCGCAGTTTGTATGGTTTTTATTGGCGAATAGCTTTTATTCGCGTTAGGGATATATGGTCTTTTTCGATAATACATGACGTTTTCTTTTTCTATTATCATACTCAATGCTTCTTCTAGATTTTGGGAATGTTAAAATCTTGTTTTATCTGATAGTCGTTCAGGTAGTGCATTTATGTAGGTGTCCAGTGCCATTTCGTCATACAATTTTGTCTTTACAAGACGGATATTTTGGTCGGGTTTTTCGATTTTTAATTTTGTTAAAATTAAACTTCTTACGTCTTGGCATTTCATATCGAATTGGTACGGGGATTGGTTATTTTCCATTCTTAGGTTTATTAGATTGTGGATTAAACATTTTATGTTTCTTTGGTCTCCAAAATATGCAATTAATATGCGTTAAAAATCTTCCCACTGTTCTATGTTATCTCGACTGGCTATTAGCGTTAGTGGTCTTCCGGTCAATTTACTTATTATTAGGTGTAAAAGTAGAACATTTCGCTTATATCTCCTGGTTTGTAAAAAGTTTTCAAAAATATTTCGCACGTTGTAGTGAAATTTGCTCGAAGGGCACGATCTACGTTGAATTGGGGTATACTTTCGAGGTAAATTTTCATATTTAAACTTCGGTTTTAATCAATATTAAGTTTTTTGTAAAAATTTGAATTTATTCTTTGGTTTGGTTCGTTACTGTTCAGTTTAGATTATCTGGGGTTACTTAAAAAAATCGCTTTATCTATATTTTATACGTAGTTATACGGTGTTATAATTAAATTGCGGGATTTGTGCTTGGTAATGTCCGATTAATTGCTGTAGCTTTGAATTCGTATATTTTATACTTGGCAGATGCTATATTTGTCGTGAGCTTTAATTTTCTGAAAGGTTTTTATGAGATTAATAATTTCTTGCAGTAATTACGCTACTTTGTACGTTTTGTTGCGCCAGTTATGATTTAATTTTATCTCAGTCCTGTTGATTAATTAAGTCTGCTTTAATTATCTCGTCTCCATAGGTGTTGTAATTGATAAGTGCGTAAAAATGCTTCCTTTCAATTGTATTGTCTAGTTACCTTAAATGTTTAAATATAGAGTTTAATTATACTTTATAAAATTTGATTGTTTTGAGTAGGTTTTATTCTCAGTCTTGTGATAAATGAATTGCGTCTTTCACAATTAACTACCTTGTGCTGGAGTATTTAATCATAAAATGTCACGTTTGAATAAATCTTTTCAGTAATGTAGATATTTTCGATGGTTTCCGGTAGTAAGTTGTATCAGAATGGCGTTATAAATTTACACGCTTTGATGAGTAAATCTGTTCAGTAATAATTACAAAATGCTTTTACAATTATACTGTGTTTTAATTATAGACTTTGATGAAGGTTAAGTTTTAAATAGTCGTTTCTACAATTAGTTGCGTTTTATACATTAGCTTACAGTACTAAAATGGTAAAATTAATTGCGTTCTATTTTTAAAGTTTGTTGAATTAAATCGTTGCATTTTGTTTCAATAATTCATGCGCCAGTTACGTTTTGTATTAATAATAATTTGTACAATTGTACTTTTCAGTTCCCTTGATTAAAATTCTCTTGCTTTAAAAATAAATTCTCTTAAAATAAGTTTCGTGTTTGAGAATAATTTTTCGTAGTAAATTATTTTCATAAAATGGCATAAATTGCAATAATCATAAAAAATCTTTACACACCTAAAATAGTAATCAAAAAAATTTTTATTAACTTATATCAAATAATTTGTAAAAGAAATCAATTGGTTTTGAGGATAAATGAACTTACATAATTTTCATCGTTGCGTCTATGGTCGATTTTTGTATTTCGTCCACATTTGTTTGGTTTGGATTCGGTCAATGCTTGTACCTCTTCCAAATTTGTTTGGTTGGATTCGGTCGATTCTTGTACCTCTTCCAACTTTGTTTGGGTTCTTCCAGATTGTGAATTGAAATTCTTGGTCACCAGTTTTCTGATTTTTGGATTCGTAGTGCCTTTCTGGATCCTACCGACTGCGCCAGTTACGTTTCGGGCCTTGGGAGCGGTCTTTTTCAAAAATTCTTCCATAACTTGTAACAAATTTTTATTGGTTAAACAGAAATTAACATGGAATTTTGACAAACACTTTAAATTATTTTAAGTCGAAATATAATATTAATTGGAGTTTAACTAGGGTAAGTAGCCTAAGCAAACGGCAATGTTAGAGCTGAAATACTCAAAACTGACTGAAGGTCTTGCGGCTCCCGAGGTGTTTATGTTGTTCCTGCCCATCACATGTCTGTGGGAACTTGAAGAACTCATGTCTGCTTATTTCTTAATTCTATTCATTATGCAATGTATCAATCTTAATTTCTAAGTAATTGCGGTTTCTTAACCGTCTGTGACCTGCCACCTGCAGTATCACTATCGTCTAAAATGCATCCGTTTTCACAATTTGCTTGTGAACTATTAATAACCTTTATTTAATTATCCTTGAATTTACATTGTTGCATATACTTAAGTTTCTTTAACAATTTCTAATAATTCCTAATAAATTCTATTTTATTATACATATACAGATTGGGGGGATACATAACTCGTGTACCCGTTCGATTACTTTGTCTTAGTTCTAAAATATATCGAGTACTATTCTAAGTAAAAATGTCAACAATATCTTCGTCTGAACACATTTTCGCCTCAACACTACTTTCGCAAATACATTCGCTTGACTATTTTGTCTTAATAGTAAAACATTTTGGCTACTAACCAAAACTGAAAGCTCAATACTATTTTTGTCTTAACCCTATTTTCGCACATGTATCCGTTTGATTATTTTGTATTAGTAGCAAAACATTTCGACCATTAACCTAAGCTGAAACCTCAGCACTTTTCGCCACAACACTATTTTCGCCTCAATACTATTTTCGCACATGCACAGAGTATAATAAGTAAAATTTGACATCGCAATAAACGCCTGATAATAGTAGCCCTTAGATGATTGGCTGCTAACTGTTCCGTTTTGGCAACAGTGATAAATAGAATAAAGTATTGTTTTATATCTAAAAGAAGTGTTGCCAGCCATGTTTTAATTTTAGAACTACGTTGATACCTATGTATGGATAAAATTGGGATTTGTAAATAAAAACACAATAAACCCAAGAAAATTTATTTTGATTGAGAGTTTTCCTATTATGCCCTTCATTTACAACAGCAAAGTAGAAGTTTCTACATGTGGTCTGTAATATACCCCACCGGGATCGCAAGCTGATATAGGAAAATGCGAAGAATGCTCCGTAGCATTACGCAAAAGTAATATTATTAAAAAGACATTAGTGTGGGATGAAAATACTGCAATAGACCTTTCGAAAAAAACTTTTCATTACTTTATACAAATTACCTTGTCGTGAAGGGGAAGCAGCAAATTGTCAGTTGCACCACTTCAAGGAAGAAAGGACTAACAATGACGACTTAACTGGCCGCATTGAATATCGTACCGTATTCTCAAAAACATGCCAGGGTGGCTCAAGAAAATGTTGATAATAAATATACATACTTCTGATATCTACCCAGTACAATTATTTTATACAATCTTATTGCACCAAACAAAACACATATTAACTGATAGGCTTTTTGTACACTCAATTCATTTTGGATAAAGGATTTATCAAAAGGTTCAGAAAAATATGCCTATAGATTGTTTTTTACAGTTTTGGTTCGACAATATCTAGCAGGTAATCCACATAGAAACTCGGTGAAGTACCTTGCTAAAAATTTTGTGTTTCGATAAAGTACCAAACACCTTGACTGTACTAACAAAAACAATTGCCGACTAACTGAGTGGGAAGAGCGTGTAAGTGTTTAAAGAGGGTCTTGATATACTATCATGTGTGAAGTACCAGTCTTATTTGAGAAGTATCTTGTACGCCACCTAATCTTGAAATACGGGGATTTCTAGAGAAAAGCCCCAGAAGAAATAACAAGAGGACACCAAAACACGAGATTTGAAAGTAATTCTGCCCAACACATAAGGAATAATCGATTACACTAATGCTAAAACCAACCTAAAATAAATGTTAACGATAATGACATTAATATAGCTATTTAAAAACTTCTAGCTGAAAAAGGGTTTCTAAAAACAAATGCTAAAATATCTGTATATTAGTCGCCTTTCTAAATAATTGCAGTATATTTTACTACATGAAGGGTGGAATTATTACCTTCACGTTAGTTGTAAGAGATACCAGTATAGGATAAATACACAATTATGAATTGATTACGTGTACATATAAACTTTCTTAAACAAAAAAAGAAACAAAATATATAAAAAATTACTTAGCATAAGAGATAACGTTTTCATCGAACATAATTACTTTAAACTAACAACAAGAACGTACTATGGGCACGTTCATAAATTTATGCAATTAGATAAAAATGATCATTTGTTTACAGTTGTAGGTATTTCAGAAAGTTTATTATGAATATTGATAATTAATTATTGACTGCAGATACCTAGGAAATAACCAAAAACAATTATCTTCTGTACTAAATTCGTTTCATCCACCTACTGGGACATTGAAAAAAAAATTCTTAATTAACATGCCTCTTTCAATCTGAAATTGTCAATTTATGGCAACCCCTTTGTTCCCAAAATTCAAAGTAACCAACCTGGTAGGTCAATATTCCGAACTTCATTGACTAATCACGTTAATCAGTTCAATACCTTATTATTTATAGGTTAACTGTATCTACTTAAGTTGCATGTTAGCAGTTTCGAAGGTACTGACGAAATGTTCAACAAAAAATTTTCTCTCCTCTGCACACGACGATATTATCTTCGAGAGAATTCCGAAAAATGAATTAAAACTGCAAATTGAAATTACTTTTGTTACTTTTTTGTATCTAACATATATAAAATTATCATACTCGTACATTAACTTGAGTCAGAGAAACGCGCTTTTTATTTTTTGAATCAGCATAATTTTGCATGTGAAACTTTTTCCTTCGACGATGAGATAATAGGAGTCAACGTTATATATTGTTAATCAAAATTAATTAATCAGAATAAATTAATCATAATGTCACATGTTATTTGGCCGAGGCTTAGCTGTGTTACAACGTACTTCGCACTTTATAAAATATTCATGTTTTCTTTCGTTTAAAAGCACATTTTATTACTTCTTGGAATTAGGTCTGATTCCGAATATATATTTACGTTTGCTCTTGTAAAAATAAAACTAGACACACAGATTGTTATCTTTATTCACAATCTTTCTCCTTTATTTGTTAAATAAATAAATGCGTATCAAGTAACTTTTTGATTGGTCAATTCCTTTAAGAATGTCTTTCAAAGCGCAACTGGTCGGTGGATCTTAATGCATATCAGAAGTGTCATTTTCCTTTTCTTTATTTGGTTGGTTATCTGTAGCTTTCGTAACGTTTTGATATCTGACTGTCTGCTGCTGCAGAAGTTGATAACGTTAACATATTTATAAATCGCCATGAGGTCGTTTGTGTTACGTATTTTCTACATAAACGCATAACGTTTTACTAAAAATAGTTCTATAGATGACTAACCTCGGATGTAAGATAAAGTCTCGCCTATTTGGACTTGTCCTGTAAATTAAGGATGGTAAGATATTAACAGATACATTTTTGATTGTTTCGTCGAACCATTATTATTATAAATTGGTAACACAATTGATTTTACAGGGTCCAAAATCTTACTCCAAAATTTTACTTCAGGTACAATCTCTAATTTGGCTCTAATTTTTACTTTGAATATATCTACAGCTGTTTCTATATAGAATTTTACCTACGATCATGTCTTGAATTTATGTTTTGTGTTGAATATCGTCGACTTCTTTATAAATTTTCTCTCAAAGTTTTATATAAAAACTATGATATGCAACAGTTTTACCTACACAATATAAAAATATTTGGATGCCGGAATTTCTTTCTTTGATGAAATCAAATTATCTTTAACTGCAAATATTTGGAGGACAAAATGTTTATTTATTTAGAAAGTTGAAGACTTCACTTTGTGGACGAGTTGTTTGATAATTGCCAGATGTTTTCTACAAAATGCCATGTGGAATCCGAGAAAACTAAAATATAAGTAACAATCTAAAATAGTTACCTACTCCAAGTATGAGTTTTAGTGTAATTTCTGTTATTGTAAATGGTAGTGCATAAATATTATAACCCAGCTCTTTACACCTATCTAAATTATCTATGTGAGTTTTCACAGCAGTGGTTTTACCGTTTGCTTTTTCTGTATTTAAATAAAACGTGTTCTTAAATATTTTCTGTTACTGCTTATAACCTAATTCTGTGAACGTAGAGAATTTCATGAAATTTTTTATTGTAAAAGGGTTTACAAGCAAATAAGTTAAAACTGAAACCGAATTATTTTATTGTCTTTACAAGGAGCTTTGAGTAAATGTTTACAAAAACATTGTATTAACACTGTGATTTCCTGCTTATTGATTGCTTTAATAGAGATAATTGTTCATATGTTAATAACCAAAATTTCAATATTCAAGTTTAGTATTTTTCTTGCTCCAATTTACGTTTGATTTCTAATTCTTTTATTGCCAGGTCAGAAAATAAAGTAATTATATCGAGAGCTTTATCTATGAATAAGTTCCTTCCCTGAAATTAGTCTTTTGCAAACTCTGTAGCCGTTAAAGGCCGATGTACATTTATTTTTATTCTCTGCCTTTATATCTCTTTGGAAAAGGGGACGGTACAATAAAACTACACTAATTTAGAATACAAAGTAGCCATGGATAATATCATTTCTAACCTAAAACCACCACAATGAATTTGACAACATTTGAGTCTTAACAATGTAAGATACAAAATAGTCCTTCTTTAGATCAAGAATGCGCGTATCTTAAAAATTATATTTCTTAAAAGAAATAACCCTAACCCTATTGGTGGGTATTTTTTCATACTTCTTATACTAGTGTAATTCGAGCTATTCTACAAAATCACTCCAGTTGCGATCTCGTGATTTTGTCGAAAAGTTTCAGTTAAATTGCCTACGAATGTAAGAATTTGAAAATAATCATAAAAATATCCAGCTAAATTTGAGCTCTTATGGTATTGCTTTCGAATATCTTAGGATACTCTCCAGTGCATCTTCAAAAACAACCTTCGCTCACCAAATTAACTGGTAGAACCCTGGTCCTTCCAAAATAAACAACCACTTCCCCCTCAAAGATTAAAATGATTCTACTCAAAGATTATTTAGACCTGCGATGAAGCACAAAAACATTTAACTACCCAATTACCTTCTCACATACAGCTACCTACCTTGGTCTCTATATCGATACCTGACTGAAAACGCATACCTACCTTACCAAACTCCGTAAAAACGAGGTGATGGGGTAATAACCCTGGGACGTTGTAACTTATAAAACCTCCGGATATTAGAAGAAGGGGATCAGGTCGGTTAAGATTACTAGATACCAGCAAACAACCTCTTAAAACTCGATCTCAGTGCAGGACAATGTTTGAAAGATAGGTACAATAAATGACGTAAAGAAAGCCTTAAATCGAGGTTGTCCGGGATTAGACAGATCCTCGGACGTGACTAAACGCGGACATTATATACCGATCTCATAAGAAAGTGACCAGTGTTTTGGGAGCTGTTGATTAACCATAACAGATTGGAATTTTATCTGCAAGGAGTCCTGCCCGCTGATCTGGATGGAGCTTTGAAAGAATGCCATAAAACAAAAACCTGTAGTGAATTGAACTATAACGATTACATGCTGTTTAGTGTGTCTAAGAATTGTAACGGATCGTTAGTATTTATACATGTGTCGAGCTTATTCTAAACGAAAACTATTTATGTTGTTGCCCGCTTCTGTAAATTTAAAACGTATTGCATCAAGTTTTCACACATGAAAGCTCATTGTTGTAGAGACAAAACAGTACGTAGAAATTCAATTGGTTATATGTGTGGCATTGATAAATTTAAGTCTTCTTTCTCTTTTATAAATGTTTGTTTATGTAACGCACTCGCGTTATATCTCCTTTACAAACAAGATTTTTTCCAACAATCTTTTACCCTAAACCACTAAACATTTCATGTGCTTTGTTCTAGTGCTACGTTTTTGATCATAGCTAATCTTAACAAAATAATAAATTGTCTAAAGATTCTTTGTCCAAGTCTGTAAATGCAGCCGAAGGCGAAAGATCGTGAAACAACATTTTCTATTTCTCATGGAAATATAACACTTACAGGAATCGTGGCGCTTCCTCATTGGTGCTGGAGTAGGTTACATCCCTCGATCAAGTAATACTCCAACCCTCTAGACATAATTTATGATTGAACAATCGTATAGAAAATGATTTGAAAATTGATCCTTGCCATAACTTTCAGAAGTAAACAATTACATAATTCAAGAATTTGTTTTTAAACGCGCATGAATATGTACACATATACTTTTTTATGCCCGGTGATTTACAGAGATCTATCTTGTAATTTTTCTAAACTGAATACGAAGAGTATAAAGTCCCAGTCGTTATTAACGTTTGTATTTAATATATTGGGTGCTTTTCTGTTTATTTCTGGATCCTAATTTAATATTACAGTGCAATAGCCACCTTACTAATGTAAAATACTAAAGCCTTTATAAATTTTTTAAAGTGTATCCTTGTTGTAAGCTTATTTAAGTAACTAAATTTTCTAAATTCTGTTGTATTATCTTATGTTTGTTTACAGTAACGTACTCGCGTTACAACTATTCATTATAGATGTTGCACAATAAGGTTCTCAAGCTAGCACATGTTTATTAATACTTTCTTCTACCTCTACATCAACGTCTGCTACAAAAAGTATTTCATTTTCAGTTTGGCTTCAAAGCCCCAAACATACAAAAACTAAATTAGACAATTTTGTAGAGACAACTGCAGTTACTGAAAAAAAGAACTAAACATTCAAATTGCCAAGTTTGTGTGTGCTACGAATTTGCTTTTTCGAATTGTTAAACATTTGCAATTTAAGAAAATAATTCTTGGAAAGGTATAAAAATCGTTGGGACTTAGGTCGGGACTGTATGGAGGATTGTCTAATAATTCGACGTTCTGCTGCGTTAAAAATTCAATTGTTTTGCGAGCTGTATGCGAACTTGCATTGTCTTTGTGGAGAATAATTCGTCGTTTGGGGTTGGTTTTTCAAAGCTCCGCGATGACTTGCGGCAAATAAGTAGTTTGATACAAATCGGCAGTAACAGTTCCATGATCCTGTAGAAGAATTTTTACTACATGACCTGCGTTCGAGGCAAATGTTGCGACCATCTTTTTGGAGATACTGCGAAACAGATGTCTTTTGTCGACTTTAATTCACTTTGGAGCACCCAGACTGACTGGTATTTATTTCCTGCCTCATAATGTCACATAATTCATATAGAAAACGGGAAAAGTCTGAAATGAGTTATTATTGTTGTATGCTATTTAATCAATAAAATAAACAAAGATAATAAAATAGAGTGAAACCGCGCATCCCCCAGGACTTGAAAGTGAAGTGATAGTGATTGTAATCCCCCCCCCCCCCAGAACATTTAGTGCATACTCACCAGGACTTTAGCAGTACACCCCATCTTCCCTTAAAAGTAAGCTACAGTTAGATGTAGGCAGACGACCAGATCTTCGGATGCTGGAGAATTTTATTATCGAGGTAAGACTTAAATTGTGGCGGCTGTACTCGCACAAGCATTGATTTACATTAATTAGTAGTTTTTGTAATAATTTAACAAGCACGTTTTGTGCGTAATGGCGGTAGCCGACATAATGCTTGTGCGAGTGCACCTGATAAATAGGGTGATGCTTTTGCTATTTTGTGCACTGCTATATGCTTAACGCTTATTAGACATTTATTTATATATTTATATAATTGTATTTATATATATTTTATATTTACACTTTATATTTATTAGCATGTATTGTAGTATTTTGTGGCATATTTGTTTTGTTTGACGTTCTGTCGCCATTTTAGTTGCAGTATATATTTGGGAAGGAAAAGTAGATTTGTGAAGATTGTAATCATAATATAAATCAGTTAGGGAATGATAGGAAAAGCTAGGGATGGATTTAAATTAGTTAGCTAGATTTGGATAATTTTAAGTCGACCCTTCAGGTCGTACTGGTAAGCAGAGCCGGCGTCTGCTATCCGGTATTACGGATCCCTCCCCTCTCATTTTTTGTGTCTTGTTGATCGGGCACACTTCAAAGTCAGCGCTAGAAATACCATTATTTAAACCCTGTTTTTAGTTTTTGTTTCAGTTTGTCAGATTTTTAGGTTTGTTAGATTGTTAGAGTTTGTTAGGTTTGTTAGATTTTTAGGTTTGTTAGATTTTTATTTAGTTTTTTGTTTAGGGTGGATTAACTATGAAGTTAGAATGAATTAGAAGCACGATTATTTTCGCGTTTAAACCCAATGTAGTACCTCTGGGTGGAGCATTGGGGACGTGGCCGCAAGTATAGCGGCCCTTATTCAAATTATAATGTATGCTATTTAATGTGTCTTTAGAATTTATTTTATCAATACCTGGCCAGAATTGATGTTAAAAATATTTGTATTCAGAGTGCGATTATTTTATATTAATAAAAGCTAATGTAAAAAATGCGGCGCGATTTCGATAGCTAAATTGGAGAGAAGAAAATAAATGATAATAAATAGAAACAAAAAATTAAAGATTATAAACAGAAATAAGCGATTACTTCAAACACTTACCTTTTGTTAATAATAGCGAAACATAAGCACAATTAATTATGGCGGCCGTTCGTAACAGATAATATTAATGCGACCGTCTAGTACGGAGTCGATAGTACAAATTGCTTGGTGTCTTCGCCGTGGCCAGTGATAAAGAAGGTTCTTGCACATGTGTACAGCATAGTTCACTTAACACAGTCGGTGCTTGAAGTTATGACACGGTAAGGTAAGGATAATTGAAAACCGGGCGGAGGCAAACAATTAACAAATTTCAAATGCGGAAAACAAATTAATCTGTAAATTATGTACATATATATATATATATATATATATATATATATATATATATATATAAACGAAGCATACCCGCTCACCAAAATGCAAGGCATTTAAAAAAAAATTAAAAAGAGGGGTCGGAATAAAAAAGCGAAAAGGAAAATATTTAGAAAAAACAAAAAAAGGAAAGAACATTTTTTATTGCTATATTGAAGACAAAGAACAAACTCCCGACACTGGACGCTTTAGCTCGTCATGAGCAGTTTTAGGTGTGACTACCCTAACGACACCATCTGTCCCAGAATGCACAGCCACAACACGGCCGGGGTACATACGAAAGGGGAGGAACATTAGCGACCTTAATCAGCACTAAGGTGCCCAACTCAACTTGAGGAGACGGTGTGTGTCACCTGGGGCGCTATTGTAGCGAGTGCAAATACTCCTTGAACCAACGGGACCAAAAATCTGGTTGAATTCGCTGGAGAAATTGCCAGTGGGAGAGCTGGTTAAGCGGAAGGTGAAATAGGGCGGGCTCCAGGATGACGGTTAAAGAAGTCAAAATTAAAAAATGACCGGGCGTAAGACAGCTCAAATCATTGGGGTCAGTGCTCAAACAGGTCAGAAGACGTGAGTTCAAGATGGCCTCAAACTCGATAGCAAAATAAGATTGTTGAGTATACGCAAGCAAAGGAAGCAAAGCATGGTGCAATTTACAAGACGATTTTCTAGGGAAACAAATCGCTGTAAGGCAAGATCACGACTACCTGAAAAAAATGGTTCTTGATCTCTATACGGCAGTGAGACGACATATTGATCTGGTTCATTGCGGCGGAACGTATCGTCAAAATGTTTAACAAGAGTTTCATCAAGCGTGAAAGGTTGAGCGGCGGAGACAGCTTTGACTTACCAGAATTAAGCGACAATATCTTTTAACGGGAAGTAGAATCTGCCATACAAAACGAGCTAGTTACTTCAGAAGCGGGCGAGGAGGGTATGCTTCCCTTAAAACATATCCAAAAATAGTATTAATAGCAACAGGTTGATCGGTAGCATTCTGGATGCGACCGCCTAATAACACTTGGGGAAAAATATCCGCGCCAAGTAAGAAATCAATGGGTCCAGATTGAGCAAAGAGCGGGTAAGTTAGCTTGAGGTTAGCCAGATGATCGAAATGTTGTAAACAAATAATAGAAGTAGGTAAATTTTCACAAATTTTGGGAAGTACTACAGCTTGAAAATTAATAATCGGTGAAGAGATACCTATTGGTTTGAGCGAGACGCCGACAGCGCCAGGCAGAGCTGCAGATCGCATGGAGCCTAAAGTACTAAGGATAAGGGAATGTGGAGTAGTACGAAAACCAAAACGTTTCACACTATTTTGGGAAATAAAAGAAGTCATGCTGTCCGAATCGGGTAAACCGCGAAATCTTTGGAAAGAATCAGAGAAATCAGCAATTTTGACTTGAACGGCGGTAAGTAAAATGACGGCATTTTTAGCCAAAGAATTAAATAAAACGACATTTGAAGTTGACGGACCACTACAGCTACACGAAGTCGATGATTCTTTAGAGGAACGAGGAGCAAAAGGCGTGTAGCGGTCTTAAATAAAAGGACTAGTACAAGGTGAAAACTTAGAGGCAGCGGAGTCCGGGCTCAAGCGAGCCTGATTACTAGCAGCGAAAACGGCAGTAAGGAAAGATGACGTTGATTGCATTAGCCGCACGAAATAGTAGACTTGCATTTATTTAAAATGTGAGAATTGCTAAGGCAATTAATGCAAAGATGTTGGTTTTTTGCAAAGTTGTAGCGATTTTGTGAAGAAAGTTTGACGAAATCATTACAGCGATAAAAATTGTGATCTTGTTTACAAAGCGGACATTTATTAGCATTAGGCTTCGTCTGTACTAACATGGAAACGGTGGAGCGAGACTTAAACAGGTTGCTGGAATGAATAACTGTGTTTAAATTGGTTTTATAATTTACCGACAAATTCGATAAAGATTTACAAGTTTTTTCAGATAAGCAATTAAGTCTCTATAGGATGGAATAGCGGTAGGATCTTGATGCAATTCAAAATTCCGGGCAGTATGTACATTAAGGCGATTTAAGATCATGTATACAAGAATAAAATCCTATTGCTCTATGGGCAAATCAAATTTCTCAAGCGCTTGTGAATTATCAACAAAAGTATTAACTAATTTGTGCAAACCCGTGGGATTATCAGAATTCAATTTGGGAAATTTATCAATATTGTTCCATAGAGCTGAGGTAATGTGACAAATATTACGATATTTTTCGCGAAGTTTATTGTAGGCAAGAGTGATGTTATTAAAAATTGGCAATAGTTTGATAAGTGGTATGATTTATGATATGAAATCTATTATCATTTAGAATTTGTGCAAACATTCACATCCGCTCGAAATGAACAAGTAAAAAATGAGGCCAGATTTCGATAAGTAAATTGGAGAGAAGAGTGGACATATATTCAAAAAATAAATGATAATAAACAGAAACAAAGAATTATTGATTATAAACAGAAACAAACGATTGCTTCAAACACTTTTGTTAACAATAGCGAAACATAACTACAATTAATTATGGCGGCGGTTCGTAACAGATAATATTAATGCGACCGTCTAGTACGGAGTCGATAGTACAAATTGCTTCGTGTCTTCGCCGTGGCCGGTGATAAAGAAGGTTCTTGCACATGTGTACAGCATAGTTTATTTATATCGCGTCACTTAACACAGGCAGTGATTGAAGTAATGACACGGTAGGATAAGGTTAATTGAAAACCGGGCGGAGGCAAACAATTAACAAATTCTAAATGCGGAAAACAAATTAAACTGTAAATTATGTACTATATAATATATATATATATATATATATATATATATATATATATTTAACGAAACAGCTTAAAAGATTAGGTAAAGTCAGTTAATTGTAAGGGATATCCAGTGAAGGATTCATATTTGGAAGAAGCACTTTATTTGAGAAATTTCTTTAAATATGACAATTAAGTGTTTTGGAGGTATTTTCGAGAACGGTAAGATAATGTTATAAAGTTTAGGATACCGAAGCAAGGGATATTTATGCGAAAAAACAGTCTTCGGTATAGAAATAATAACAAATTGCCACAACAGACGGCTTGCCGCCCCTCGATTTTAACAGAGAAGAACCTTTCTGGGGTAAGTGATAGTGTAACGTTGTTTTGTTGTATTTCAGCCCTTTTATTTATTATTTTTATGTCGCTATTATTTTTACCATTTTTATTGTCTCATAATTTTTCTATAGGAATCCACTCCCGCACCACTGCAGTTAGCCGACGTACCCTTATGTTGTTATGGAGTCCCCACCGCCTCAGGGCAAATCAGAGTTCACTTAATTCTAATTTTACCGGTAACAAGCCTCTACATCTATGTATCTATATTTATCATTTTTAATACTAGCTCCGTTATAATCAATATATAATACTGCTATATACTATTAAACATACACTTTCTTTCATGCTTCATCTAATTTGAAGCCGGTCTGGTCTCATAGAGACAGAAATCGTTTTTATTCAAGAAGTAAGTCTTATCTTATTATACTAATCAAGTGTCTAAGGATGCCTGAAGGTCAATATTATTAATAACAGCCAATTTACGATGCCAAACGTTTCGTAATAGGAAAGTAATCAACATTCAATGAATTGTTATCGCTTTGTCATAGTTACATGCACGTTTAATTCACTTCCTTGATGATGTATGGATAGAAAAAGATTTGAAAAAGAATTTTAAGGAATGTGACAGAACAACTCGAATCAATGTGTAACCAAAGAGATAGGGAAATTAGTTCTTTAATCTACTAAATTTCGTAAAATGCGGAATTAAATTGATTAATTATTACATCATTTTTGAATTTTTTAAGACGTGATAGTGCAATTTTCATAAAATACTTGAACTGTCTGTCCAGTGACCCTAACTCAAATGTATACCAGGTTTATATAAAGTCCTAGCATTTTGTTATTCAAAAACACTGTGTATGTGAAACTTAGTATGAATATCTGGTTAAAATGAAGAATTTATTTCTGACATTTTAATTTACTTGCAAATACTCTTACTTTATTTTTGAAAAGAAATACGATATAATTTTACCATTTTAGGATACATTGACACAAATTTGATTATCTCTCAGAAATACCCCTTTGCTCTTTTTGATACTCTCATTTCTGGAAGGCAATAAGAAAACGATGATCGTGTTTTAATCCCAGGACACGTAGTTTATAATTATTAAGATGATTAACACTAGGTGAGTAGAGGCATTGTCTCAGAAGACCACCTTAATTCGGTAGTCGGATTCTGGACAGATATAAAAAATTACTAAAGAGAACATAGGAACGAAATTGTTGAGTAGGGAATATTCAATCTTTTGAGGGCAGGGAAGTTGGACAATTTCAAGTTTCAAATCTCTAATCTAAAACTAAACTTGGTGTAGCTTAATGATAGTGAAATCAAGTGTCTGAATAAAGGAAATATATAATAAGGAAAATTTAGGGATATTCACTTCAGCTTTGACAATGGCCACACATGTGTGGTTCTATTCTCAATGAGACAAAGGGATCGGCAGTGATAGATGGGATAATAGCAGTCGTGCTTATAGTATATAGCAGGTAGACAATGATGCGTAAACACTCTAGATCGTGATAGTGATGAAATTGAAAATAAAATATGACCGTACTGAAGAGGAAGAACTATTTGTAAAAAAATTTTAATCCAACTTTGGGTGAAGATTTTCAATAATATGGGGCATACACTCTATACCCAAAAAGAAATACAGGGGATCGGCAAAAATTGCTGGGTAGAAAATAAAAGCATCGATTAGGAAAACGCTCTGTCATAGGCGGCGGCGATAAGAAGAAAGAACAGAAATTATAGAAATGAGAGAATGTTTACATAGAAACAGATTCCGTTATATTTTGCAGTTTGAAAATCAGGACGCCTTTATATATCCAATTATTGAATATAAAAGAAAATAAGTGAAAAAGAAAAATCTAAAGTTTAAAGTAATAATTGAATTGGATAAATTGTATAAACATAAATCTTAGTAAACATAAAGAAACGGTAATTTTTAGTAGGTATATATCTATATTTTATTTTATAATTAGATTTAAAAAACACACGTTGTATTATTTTATATAAAAAGCATATTTCAAAATTTAATACAAGAGGAGATGGTCGGTTACCGAAAGCAGAGGGACTGAAACGTTTTTTGTTTGTTTTGTTGTGGCGCAAGTAATACTTATTGTTCCAAAAATCAGAAGGGTTTTAGCTTTATGTAATTAGATTTGATCGCACTTGATCAAAATAAAAAATCTTTAATCTTGAACCAATTGTTTACTAAAAGATCTCTTTTAAAATAATATAACTTGTAACAAAAATTTTTATCATTAACTGCATCAATCTTAAACTTTTAACTTTCCTGTTTGTGTTTATTATTATTCATCAAGCACTTTACCTTAAACATGAACTTGTTGTACAAATAGGAGTCTAACCTGGGCAGATCTTTTCAGGTAGATTACAAATTAATAGCTCCTAACAATATTAGCATTTGAGCTTTCAAAATTACGTATACTAATTTTAGTGTAGATAAAGCTGATCACAAAAATAGACATGTTTACATATATTGCACTACAGCTGTTCAAAGCATTTGCTTTTAAAATAACATCTGTCAGCTGTACAAAGTAGAAAAATATGACGTCAGTAACACCTGTTGACATTACCGACGATTCATATGGAGCAAAGTATGTTTTTTTAGAACACTAAATCAATGAACTTTCGTTTTACTACTGATAAATCCAGCTCAACAATTAGTTGAAACTTTTACACCTTACATGTATTACGCATCAAAGCAAGTTAACGTGTTCCAAGTTTTGAAACACATAAAAAACTTATAGCTAGCTACGAACCAAAACTGCAATTGTCGCATTGTGACAAAGGAAGACGGGATCCCCGTTTTTCAAGCAACGATAACAGCGTTTGCAATTTGAAACAAATTCATCCAAATCAACTTCTATAATTCCTTCGTTTCACGTGTCGAATCATATCCTGTCGCCTTACATTCTGTGTTTTTCTGTGTCCTTGTGTGTTCTTAAAAGTTGCATCTTACTTGTCGCGCGTTATTCGAAGATATCCTCACTATTTGAAATGGATTCGTAGATTGCCGGCCTCCAGCCAAGGGTACATGTTGATATTTCTATCACCTGTGGCCGACTATCCCATAACCAGCTCGAGCGGTCGCGCCGTCAGGAGGGGAACGAAACAATCAAACAGAGATGTGCTTGTAAATAGCTTTATACGACACATATCTGAATATAACTAGATTACTAAGAAACGATGCAGGCTTAGCGTATTACTATTGAAGTTGAATGCAAATTATTATTATTATTAATAAAATTGTTACATTATTCTTGAAATTATATGCAAAGAATTATTGTTATTAATAAAATTGTTACACTATTCTTGAAATTATATGCAAAGAATTATTATTGAAAATAAAATTGTTACACTAGCGACCAACAAAATAAAATTGTAACAGGACTATGCAACTTCCAACGTACTTTAAGGCAAAGACACACCTAGGAGAGGAGTCTGTGTTTATTTCTTTAAAAAAACACTTTAGGTTGAAAGTGAATACCTTCTTGTAGTAGTTAAAAGTAAATGATCTATATTCCGGAAATACTTTAATATGAAAACTTTGCGAGGTTAAATATCACAGTAGAAGTTTGCAAGTCATACTAATGGGCAGTAGGAAAAGCAGACAGAAAAACGATAGCAGCATTTTGGAATGCCGTGCCTCAGATGTACGAGGATGATAGCATTGACAGACAAAGTTAATAACAAATAGGTTATAGAAATAGTAGGGAAACAAGGAAAAATTGAAAGGCAGAATACGTTCTAAAGTATTTTTGGGGAATAGTATGGGATATATTACAAGCAGAGATAGGAAAAAGGAGGTAGATGTAGAGCTAGATCAGATAGTGATAGATGCAGATTGGAAATTTCAGGAAAATGTGTAGGTTAGTTCAGACTAGGAAACAATGAGGGTACGCGTCTAACCAGTTCCAGGACTGAAGACCTAATGATGATGATGACTAATATGTATAAAATAATGTAATTATACTTACTGCTGTTACAAAAACGGGGAACACTACTTAAAATGCGTGGGAAAGTACAAAGTGTTAGTTAAACAAGAGACTATATTAAAACACGTATTATTAAGAATGGCATTTTATATACGTTCTAAACAGCACGTATTACCGTCGCCTCAAATATCCATACCTTATTTAAATATGCCTGTTTTTAAGTGTTTAACTATTACAAACTGGTATAAATTATACGCATTTATTAATTAATTTACGCAAATATATTTAGATTGAAGGAATTTTTATTTAACGGGTCCTTCTTTTTCAAATATGTTGAATTTGTATGTGTTTTGAGCTTAAGAATGTCCTTAAATGTTCTAAAATGACCGAATTGCTTCAGCTATTATTTATTTTGATAAATGTGGCGACGTTATAACGGAATGAGCTTCCTTTAATCAATAGTAGCCTGTTATTGATTTTATACAGGGTGATTTGTATTTGCTTTTCCATAATGAGTGGATTATGTACATTTTTGGATTTAGATGTTTGGTTTTCGGGGTTTTATGATATTTACATGACTTTATACGACCTTAAATAACCTTATAATCACAGCAATATATTGCTGTGAACTGTAGTGATTCTAAATGAGCCTCGGGTTAGACTTCGATACAAGTGTTGTGGACTGAAAGATGCTGTGGTCTGAAGTGGTTAATAAAAGTGTTGCCCTAATTATTTATGCTAACTCAATTTAAATAAAACCCCTAGAATCACACATAAGATCTATAATGACGCGAAATATTCTTTAACAAACAATATTTCAAATAACAATTACTACATTCACAACAACTTTTCTCTAACAAACAATATCTTACATACAACTTCAAAAAAATATTTTCATATAAATATTAAAATCTAAAAGTAGAGTCCAATATTTTTACAACGACTTTTTTGTCTAACAAAAATGTCTTAAATTTAACAAAAATATAACCACTGAGTAATCACTCACTTATACTGAATTAACATGGCATTGTTAGTTTTGTTTGAAACGCATTAATAAATTGTTGTGTGATTATAACCAAATGAGAGTAGTTGTGAGTGTTATACTTGTTGTTTGAATTTCGGTAACTGATACAGGAAACCTTCAAGTTACAACGAATACGATATGGTTCCAGCAAGATGGAGCAGCTACATTACCAAGGCAATGTCCGGCATGATTTATTTTTTTTTGTTAATTTTTGCAATAAATGTGAAAACAATAACATTTTTGAATAGAGAATGACGAGACCTTTCAAATGATATATCACAAACCCATATTTTGGGAGTTGTAACTGTCACTCGAAGGGGTTTAATATAGGAATCAAATTTATTCGTTGCAGGATGTCAATTCATAATCTAAAATTGACGTGTATTGGTATTTTCTTTTAAATATACAGTTACCAAAATAATGAATTTATTCCATTTGACTGTTCCACACTGTACATATATGTAGAAACATTGTTATCTATCATCGTTTTAGGAACAAGGAACCTAAATTTTGTAGTGTTTGTTAATTAAAGTAAATGTAGTGTTTCCTGATACGTGTTGTCTCTAGAAGTTTATCTTATCCTAAAGCATGTTATCAAGCGGAAATTGAATTAATAAGGAAAAACAAATATATATGAAACTCTTGACCCTGAAATAGTGACATGCTTCTTACGTTAATAAAGACCTTTGTAATAAAATGATGTATTAGCTTTGTATTACCACCTTACACGTGTAGTGAATTTCTACAAAATTAACCTATGATTTAAATATATTAAGATGTCGTACGTGCATTTCTCGTAAAATGATGATATTAATTTTTTCGATTGTTAGTAAAGTATTTTTTATGTGGATAAAGTTTCATTATCTTTTTATACAGTAGTAGACCATTTTTGGGAATCCTGCCGCCACATTTCCACCAGCATCCACATTTCCACACACATCTGGACCAAATAGTTTTCTTCGACTAACTATTTTTCATCTTTCGAGATAAACCTATCTTAAATTTTTCATCTTTCGAGATAAATGAGCATCCACATTTCCACACACGAGATAAACCTATTTTAAGATTTTTTACCGCTAACATTCTGGACCAAATAGTTTTCTTCGACTAGCCATTTTTATCTTTCGAGATAAACCTATCTTGTTTGGTATCGATTAATATTAGATTTTTCTCAGCTACCCGAATTTCTAGGAATTTTTTAGATAGCATCATCCCCCAGGGAGCTACCCCTATTTTAAGATTTTTTACCTATAGCGACTTTTGAGCGTTCTTATAATTTTTTTTTTAGTCATGCGATACATCTTGTTAGCTTAGAATTTTACGCAGAATTTGAATCTGCAAACAGATTTGAAATCGGACCACCCCCTGCAAAATTATACTTTAAGCTCTCAAACCTCTAAATTTCGCCTTTGCTCTATAAGCAATACTAACAAATAGTTTTCCTCGTCTAGCCAATGCATCTTTCGAGATAAACCTATCATGTTTGGTATCAATTAATATTAGATTTTTCTCAGCTACCCGAATCTTTTTATTTCTAATTTTCAGATCTCCGCGGCTAGCTCTTTTTCAACGCCTTAAAACCGGTTGTAGAAATTGTTTTGTGAACCTTAGAATTTTGGTGTTGAAAATAAAACTAAACATATTAAATAAAATTTATTGATAAAATAGCTGCCACTGAACACCTTATCCATCTAACGTATTGATTTTTTTAAATAATATTAACAAAGACGCTAGTTCGCAGGATCTGATATTTGTGTAAACAAGGATGAACTCCATTCAACGGTACATCAACTACTTATTTTCTATTTAGGAATATATGCCAGAAACTTGCATGCTTTTAATTAATTAAAAGCAGAAAGTTTTGCCCGGAAACGCTAATGTAAAATATACAGAGCAAATAAATTATTCCCTGAATGTGTTTTCAATTGCAATAACTGACTATACAATCATTTATGAATTTTAAATTACACTTTATTTAACTAAGTTACTTTAAACAAGAAATTACCGCATCCAAAAATTCCAATGCATGCTTAACAATAATGTAGAAATGGCAAGGTCGACTTTTAGTGTAAGGATCGCGTGGTTAATAATGGTATGAAATCTATGGAATTTCTTCTGTAATGAAAGAAGAATGCATTCGTAATTGAAAATACGTGCTACAACTTTCGCTAGATACCAGTCATGTTAATTTTGTGTATGACATCATTAACTACCTAAATTCCAGAATTAACAAAAATGTAATAAACCAGATTAAGTACTGAAAGTAAATGGGTCTTATTACATATTGATATTCTACATCAATTACCTAAATTACCTTACGTGACGCGGTAGAAGCATTATAACGCAAATTCCGGAAACTTCCAATGTAGTATTAATTCATTTGTATTTATTTGTAATCCAGCAAATATTTTAATTTCTTAACGATCATGTGAAAAGCTGTTTTATAATTTCTTTTCTTGGACTTTCTATTAATTATGTTTGTGCATTTGAAATCGAAATATAATTGTTTGTAGATTACCAATAACACGAGGCGCTGAAAAGTGCGTATTTACGGAAAATACAAACCTCATTTAGTAGTATAATTAACGGAGCTTAACAGTGGACGATGTTACACCACGACATTAAATGGCATGCTTGAATATTTTCTTTGGAAACAATCGAAGATTGCCGAAGACACTCGAAGAGTGCACAAACGCGGTCACTAAACCACAATTAATAATCGCCTTTATAGGTTTAACATTTCTACCATTTCCCAATGACTTTAATTTCTTATTGGAGAGAATCCTTATTCTCCCACGCACTGTTGCGTAGCTGGATGCCCACCCCTTTTGGGAATATATGCTCGTTATAGGTTGTAAGACCCTCGGTTTTACTTAACTACACTTTGTGAGATCCCTTTAATCTTTTAATCGTGTCCTTCTCGCGCACAATACAGTAGGACTTAGCCTTACTACCTACAGATTCTAACACCAAGTCACCGTAAAACTCGTCTTTAAATTTCCCACAACTTTTTGTTAACATGCGGTAAATTGTGTTTATTATTTGCGGGTACACCACTTTAAACTTAAAATAAAAACAGGATAGTTTAATACGTCTATTAATAATTTATGGTAATGTTGGCGATACAAATATGTAAAAACAAACTTTATCAAGAAAATATAATGTTTTAATAGAATACATACACGTATTGATAACATCTATAAACCGCTGTGGTAACCAGAGTCTGGCGAATCTGTGATAGCCAAATCTCTAAACATTTGCGCAAGCGATTGCCTTGCAGTTGCATCTTTTAAGTACTGAATGGGGAAACATTTAATAATTTCCAACACTGTCAAGTAATTTAAATTGCTGCAATCATTAGACAGAGAAATAATGGCACTGCTCTCCCTCTAATAACGTTTGAACCCTTTCTTCCTCCGTCGTATTTCCACATACTTTTTATATCAGCAACAAATTTTCGTAAAATTCTGGAAAGTTTCTACACCTTAACTCAACCATTTTAAAACAGATCAATTCTCGCAAATTTAATAGCTTGATGCACTCGTACGCAGGTAGGACAATAACATTCCATCTTTCGTAATCTTCATATTATATAAATTCTTTTTTCAAAATTGTTCAACAACCATATACTTCTATTAAAGGCTGTGCTCAGCTGCAATTTGAAATCTTGATCCAATTGTATGTCAACAACATCGTTTCCAGTAGTCAGACCATTTAATCGTACTTGTTTTGAGTCTTGAGCAAATTGGCGAATTTGAAATTCTACTTGAAAAGTACACAATTTCTTCCAATCGAAGTAAGAGAATGTTATCGTAGAATCAGCACACATACCACTACAGCAAATCCCTTGGATGACAGGTTGAAGACCACCATATAAATCAAAACCAACTTCTAATATATGGTGGTGATAATTTGAAGGAAATTCGCCTAACCTATAGGTTGACTTACCAACCAGTTGGTTGATATTTAATTGTGGTACTCGCACATCACTTGTAACGTCAACACAAGAAAAATCCATCTTTAATTTATAATTTTAATCAAACTCGACGATACTTTGACGACTAATGCACTGGAACATAGCTCTCGCCTTTTATGCCGATGGTCGAGCGGCCAGCTCCTTATTATATTAGTTGGCGTTATATGCAAGTCTTGACTGGAAAAGTGACGTGTATAATTGTTTATAGTGGGTTTTACCTGTATGTATTTAACCACCAACGCCATTTTTAGAATTACTAAACAAAATTACTCTTAGCAGTATTTTTAATATACCATCGTGTAAGATTTCAATTATTATTGTGTTTTTCCTCAGGTTCTCAAATCCCTCAGAATTTTTTTCAAAATCGAATGACCCCTTACTGATTTGCAGATTAACCTTTGCAAGCACCGTATATAATTCATCTTTAATCTATTTCTAAACCGTATCGCTCTGTCTTTTGAGATAAACCCCTGGTGTAACCCATAAAATTAGTATAGAATTTTCCTGGGTAATTGAAATTAATTATCAGGTCTTTTAAAAATAGTTCCAACAAAGACCTGTATATATTGTATTAATATTCAAAACCTATCAGCAAAACACCTTTGCATTTTATTTAGATTTAGCTCGATAATAGAAAATTAAAGGTTAGGCCGCGGCGCTGGCCCAACCTATTAATTTTTCCTTTATCTAACCTAGGTCCACACTTGGTTTTAATGGAAAAACTCATTAAAAGCAATTAGTGTAATGGGTTTTAATGAGAAAACTCATTAAAAGCAATTAGTGTAATGGGTTTTTAATGAGAAAACTCATTAAAAGCAATTAGGTCATATGGTCATGTGGTCATGTGGTCATGTGGTCATATGGTCATATGGTCATATGGTCATGTTTATGTGAGCAGGAGATTAAATTTGGTATATAAGGAAGTAGTTTTGGGTAGAGCTTAGTTATAGTAAGACATTTTTCGAAAGATGTCGCATTCAAGCAATCAGTGGTGCTCCAAACAATCTATTACAAAAGCAGCAGAGGATATCCTGGATGGCTCGAGTTTCTACGCTGCTAGTAAAAATATAATATACCTAGAACAACGTTATGCAGATATGTTAAAGGTTGCAGAACGTGAAGAAATTACATAATTCCAACGATGCATCCAGAGATGTTATACCAGAAGTTAAAATACCTATACAGAATTATGATAACTTTGCTATTGTAAGCAAAAGAGGATGGTAAACATGGTCCTTTGTTCGTCTAACATACGAGCTATATTCGTGGGACCATCGAGTTGTGGGAAGACCAACGCTTTAATATCTCTGATCTTGCACGAGAACGGTCTTAGATTTCAAAATGTCTATGTATTTTCGAAGAGTTTTATCAACCGAAATACGAATTGTTAAGAAACGTTTTTACACCATTAAAAGAAGAAATTGGTTACCATGAGTTTGAAAATTCGATGATTTGATCGAACCCGGAGATACCAAAGAAGATTCAATTATGGTTTTCGATGATATACCTGCAAACGAGCAAAGTAAAATCACTCAGTTTTTCTCGTTCGGTCGACATAAAGCAATAGATTCGTTCTATCTATGTCAAACTTACGCTAGTGCCTTAAAACATAGACTCAGAGATAACGCCAATGTAATCGCATTATGGAAACAGGATGAAACCAATCTCGGACATATCTTTTCGGATCATATAAGTGGTGACATGATATATCCGAAATTTAAAGAAATGTGTTTACAGTGTTGGGGGACTCAAAACATAATTTTATAACTGTTGTTAAAGATTTTGATTTGGATAATGGTCGATATAGGAAGAATTTCGACGAGTATATAAATATTTGATATTATTCAAAAAAGTTAGTTCCCATCCAAAGTTTCATGATGACGGACGTTAACAATTTTATTGGAAATAAACGAGTCTTCATCTTATGCAGGATCTGTACGAAAAATTTGGGTACAAAAGGGATGCTACATCTCACAAAAATTCAAAGAGGTGCACAAACAATTGATGATCCACTGCAAATAACCGCTTCCCAGTTCAACGATCACCGAAAAATCCCCAACCTACAACAAAGGTTAAAGTGAAAACATGGACGTACCTTAAAGAAAATTAAGAACCGTTCCGAAGAACCGTTCCATCTTTATATCGGAGTGTTAGCTAGAGACGAAGACGAAAATATATACAAGTCGGTTATGGAGTAAAGTATAACCGTCAATTGATACGCATAGTTTAGGAAAAGTATGTAGGAAATTGATTTAGAAAACAGTGACACAACCTAAAATAATAACGTTTATCTAGAGACTAGAGGTCTAACAAGAGTTATAATTATTTTAAAGTCCTTAGCATTTTATTAAGGAATGTAATAGATTAATTCATAGAATACATTCCCTACCTGTTGCTTCGTACGTGTACACAAATCGGGTGCAATCGGTACATATCCGAATAGGAGTAGCTCATATAAAAGGACTGTTCGCGTAGAAGTTATTATTTGTTGATTGTACGGTTTAAAGAGACAATATAATAATATGTATAAAAACTTTAGAGGTTATCGAAGATTTCGCAATGCTCTACGAGTAAAAAGCAGAATGTGGGCAACGCTTTTGATAGAAGGAGAAAAATGTCTTATGTGTCAGTCATACGAGGAAGCAATACAGCACTGTACTGCAGTGTTATCATTGCCCGAGGATCTGGATGATTTTATGGAAATAATCGAGGAGATGGGGTTTATAAAACTGTTGGCAGATATTCAAATGGAATATATACTAAATTGTAAGTTTTAAAATAAAAATTTAACCACCACAACTGTTATCATAAGAAATGAATGATGTGAATTTAGAAATTATTTTTGTATATATTAGCTTGTTTATGTTTTAAAATATAAAGCATACATTGGTATTGTTTAATTTTTCAAATGTTCACGTAACTGAAATGGGTATCTAAGTAATTATGAAAAGAATTATAACAAAGATGTGTATTATTTATTTAAAATGGGTGTTATAAACGTTTTACAAAATTATTAATCCGAATCGTTTTATTTAAAACTATAACATAATTTCATTGACATCTATTAATATCTGTAGTTGAAATACAACAGTTTAGAAACTTATAAGAAAACAAAAGTGTAATTAATAGTGTTACAAAATTTTCAGTCTTCGGCTTAAAATTTAAACATCGCTCGTAAATGCGTGGAATGGAAACCTGTTGTATTCTTCCATATACTCAACTTGTTTACGAATACTGTTTTCAAACAATCTTGGGTAGGTTCTTATAAATTGTATAATATGACCCAATATCACTATTACTGTATTTACCTTTAATTACATCATGTGCGAGATTCTGTAGAATATCATTCCTATTATATCTTTCCATTGCGACATCTAATAGAAACAGATCTATATTAGAGTACCCTTTTCCGTTAGTTCTTTTAAAGTATTAGCATGGTTGAGAACGATCTGAGATATCCCTAAAAGTGCTCTAAAGTTCCTTTGGTAAATATCATATAATTCCCATCAAATGTCATCATCTTCACTAAACAATTCTTATTTAAATAAAACGCAAGTTGTCAAATTTGCATATCTGATTTTGCATGCCAACTTCCATAGTGCGTATAATGTGTGGAAGATTTGATATAAACTTCCTAAATACGTTGAGGGATACATCAAGTACGCTCTGCGAAATGGTGTCAACAAATCTAAAATTATTTTGTAATCGTCGAACGGGTTCAGGCCTACAATTATGATTTTGGAAGAAGATTTTGTTATGGTGTATGGTTTTTCAAATAGTAACTTGGTTCGTTCTAACTGAATTGCAGCGTTTATACGTTCTTTATGTGTTGCGGTCGATTGGTTTTCCAAATCCTTAATTTGTTCCCACTCATTGGCTGTAATTTTAGTTCCTCCTGAAATAAACCATCTCGATGTGCCTTTCGTTGTGTTTTTTATGGCATCACATCCAGTAAAACATTTTCGCACACACTGCACGCAATACTTAAGATGTTCATTCTAGAAAAATTGTTGATTAACAGTTTTGAATTATACATGTAAATATTAATTTCTTCTACGTTTGCAAAATTCAAACTAAGACTTACTCTTCTTTGTCGATAGTCCTCACACGAAATTTTAAACCAAAGACTGAAAATTCAGCATTACTATTAATTACACTATAAACGACTTTACGCTTTACAAAATAAACTTAAAATGAACTTCTGGCATTATTTCCCCGTATTTATGTACATAGAGAAAGTATAAGTATAATTTGTCCTTACATTAACCCAATTTAAATCAAATTATAGAATGTGTATTCCGTATATTAACTAGAATTGTGGAAAGTGCTTTTATTAAATTAATAGTCAGACGTCATCGACAAACAATGCAAGGCTAATGATCATACATTTCACCAAATTTATTTAGAATTTACGTCTTATGTTGAACTACATTTAAAATAGATTATCGAACCACTTTCTAGGTCACCGTGCAGAATTAATGTATGTATTATACCTTTTGGTTTAATCATTTGTATGTGGATTCACTAATTGAAAATTTTTACAATTCTAGCCACTAATAAATATTTTTGAAGTTTAACTCTATTATCGAGCTAAATCTAAATAAAAATGCAAAGGTGTTTTGCTGATAGGTTTTTGAATATTAATACAATATATACAGGTCTTTGTTGGAACTAATTTTAAAAGACGTGATAATTAATTTCAATTCCCCAGGAAAATTCTATACTAATTTTATAGGTTACACCAGGGGTTTATCTCAAAAGACAGAGCGATACGGTTTAGAAATAGATTAAAGATGAATTATATACGGTGCTTGCAAAAGGTTAATCTGCAAATCAGTAAGGAGTCATTTGATTTGAAAAAATCCGAGGATTTGAGAACCTGAGGAAAACACAATAATAATTGAAATCTTACACGATGGTATATTAAAATACTGCTAAGAGTAATTTTGTTTAATAATTCTAAAATGGCGTTGGTGGTTAAATACATACAGGTAAAACCCACTATAAACAATTATACGCGTCACTTTTCCAGTCAAGACTTGCATATAACGCCAACTAATATAATAAGGAGCTGCGCACGCTCGACCATCGGCATAAAAGGCGAGAGCCATGTTCCAGTGCATTAGTCGTCAAAGTATCGTCGAGTTTGATTAAAATTATAAATTAAAGATGGATTTTTCTTGTGTTGACGTTACAAGTGATGTGCGAGTACCACAATTAAATATCAACCAACTAGTTGGTAAGTCAACCTATAGGTTAGGCGAATTTTCTTCAAATTATCACCACCATATATTAGAAGTTGGTTTTGATTTATATGGTGGTCTTCAACCTGTCATCCAAGTGATTTGCTGTAGTGGTATGTGTGCTGATTCTACGATAACATTCTCTTACTTCGATTGGAAGAAATTGTGTACTTTTCAAGTGGAATTTCAAATTCGCCAATTTGCTCAAGACACAAAACAAGTCCGATTAAATGGTTTGACTACTGGAAACGATGTTGTTGACATACAATTGGATCAAGATTTCAAATTGCAGCTGAGCACAGCCTTTAATAGAAGTATATGGCTGTTGAACAATTTTGAAAAAGAGAATTTATATAATATGGAGATTACGAAAGATGGGAATGTTATTGTCCTACCTGCGTACGAGTGCATCAAGCTATTAAATTTGCGAGAATTGATCTGTTATAAAATGGTAGAGTTAAGGTGTAGAAACTTTCCAGAATATTATGAAAAATTTGTTGGTGATACAAAAAAAGTATGTGGAAATACGACGGAGGAAGAAAGGGTTCAAACGTTATTAGAGGGAGAGAGCAGTACCATTATTTCTCTGTCTAATGATTGCAGCAATTTAAATTACTTGACAGTGTTGGAAATTATTAAATGTTTCCCCATTCAGTACTTAAAAGATGCAACTGCAAGGCAATCGCTTGCGCAAATGTTTAGAGATTTGGCTATCCCAGATTCGCCAGACTCTGGTTACCACAGCGGTTTATAGATGTTATCAATACGTGTATGTATTCTATTAAAACATTATATTTTCTTGATAAAGTTTGTTTTACATATTTGTATCGCTAACATTACCATAAATTATTAATAGACGTATTAAACTATCCTGTTTTTATTTTTAAGTTTAAAGTGGTGTACCCGCAAATAATAAACACAATTTACCGCATGTTAACAAAAAGTTGTGGGGAAATTTAAAGACGAGTTTACGGTGACTTGGTGTTATAATTTGTTGGTAGTAAGGCTAAGTCCTACTGTATTGTGCGCGAGAAGGACGCGATTAAAAAGATTAAAGGGATCTCACAAAGTGTAGTTAAGTAAAACCGAGGGTCTTACAACCTATAACGAGCATATATCCCCAAAAGGGTGGGCATCCAGCTACGCAACAGTGCGTGGGAGAATAAGGATTCTCTCCAATAAGAAATTAAAGTTTCCATGTACGTAGCACCAGTTATTGGGTAATGGTAGAAATGTTAAACCTATAAAGGCGATTATTAATTGTGGTTTAGTAACCGCGTTTGTGTACTCTTCGAGTGTCTTCGGCAATCTTCGATTGTTTCAAAGAAAATATTCAAGCATGCCATTTAATGTCGTGGTGTAACATCGTCCACTGTTAAGCTCCGTTAATTATACTACTAAATGAGGTTTGTATTTCCGTAAATACGCACTTTTCAACGCCTCGTGTTATTGGTAATCTACAAACAATTATATTTCGATTTCTAATGCACAAACATAATTAATAGAAAGTCCAAGAAAAGAAATTATAAAACAGCTTTTCACATGATCGTTAAGAAATTAAAATATTTGCTGGATTACGAGTTACAAATGAATTAATACTACATTGGAAGTTTCCGGAATTTGCGTTATAATGCTTCTACCGCGTCACGTAAGATGATTTAGGTAATAAGACCCATTTACTTTCACTCTAATTATTATTGAACAGTACTTAATCTGGTTTATTACATTTGTTAATTCTGAAATTTAGGTAGTTAATGATGTCATACACAAAATTTCTAATTAACTTTGTTGGTATCTAGCGAAAGTTGTAGCACGCATTTTCAATTACGAATGCATTCTTCTTTCATTACAGGAGAAATTCCATAGATTTCATACAAGCAAAATGCGCTTTCTTAATTATTAAGTCGACCTTGCCATTTCTACATTATTGTTAAGCATGCATTGGAATTTTTGGATGCGGTAATTTCTTGTTTAAAGTAACTTAGTTAAATAAAGTGTAATTTAGAATTCATAAGTGATTGTATAGTCAGTTATTACAATTGAAAACACATTCAGGGAATAATTTATTTGCTCTATATATTTTACAGTAGCGTTTCCGGACAAAACTTTCTGCTTTTAATTAATTAAAAGCATGCAAGTTTCTGGCGTATATTCCTAAATAGAAAATAAGTAGTTGATGTACCGTTGAATGGAGTTCATCCTTGTTTACACAAATTTCAGATCATGCGAACTAGCGGTTTTGTTAATATTATTTAAAAAATCAAAACGTTCCAACAATATGTTTTATTGACTGAAAACACGTCTCCTTTCTTTTACTTTAATCTCATTTTGTTACAGGTCTATTTAAACAACCCATTAATCTTTTTTTGTTACAGGTTAAACTTTCGGCTACGCACAGGAAATAATGCTATACTTTGTAAAAATTGTAATTAGTTTATTAAACTGTAAATTGGATAAATAAATTATTAAACTTTTGTGTTCTTAATTTTTGTGTTACTACCTCTAACTGTTTGGTTAAAGCATATATCATAAATGAGCAAAATTTAGAAGATCAGAACTTTAAAGGGGGTATAACTTTGCAGGGCGTGGTCCGATTTCAAATCTGTTTGCAGATTCTAATTCTGCGTAAAATTCTAAGCTAACAAGATGTATCGCATGACTAAAAAAATTTATGCGGACGGTTAGAAATCGGTCTTGGTAAGAAATCTTAAAATTGGTGTAGCTCCCTTAGGGATGGCGCAATCTAAAAAATTCTTAGAAATTCGGGTAGCTGAGAAAATTCTAATATTAATCGATACCAAACAAGATAGGTTTATCTCGAAAGATAAAAAATGGCTAGTCGAAGAAAACTATTTGGTGCAGAATGTTAGCGGTAAAAAAATCTTAAAAATAGTTTTATCTCGTGTGTGGAAATGTGGATGCTCATTTTATCTCGAAAGATGAAAAATTTAAGATATTTATCTCGAAAGATGAAAAATGGTTAGTCGAAGAAAACTTTTTGGTCCAGATGAGTGAGGAAATGAGGGATTCTGGAGGAAATGAGGCAGCAGGATTCCCAAAAATGGTCTACTTACAGTAAAGATAAAGCAAAGTAAATAAATTGGTTTATATAGGGCAGTATAGCATTTTCAAAGTGCATAAAACAGGTGTTTTCAATTTCAATCTGCTAATCTTTTGAGAACATATTATTTGGTTTAATGAATCAATTTCGTTATTGATAAATATGTCACTGAAAATAGCTATGTTTGGGATATCTTTGTGTCATTTCAATTAATCTATACCGGTTGCTCTCAAATACAGATAGAATTGTGGAAAGTGCGCTCCTAAACAATAAAACTTGGATGTTTCTCTCACCGATCATGGAGTGTTAGATGTTAAGTACCAAAAAGAGAGGTAAAAATACTACCGTGCAAAAATTTAGCTAGCACTGAAGGCCTAAACGAAAAGATTTACAAACCTTTCTCGTGGAGGTATCTGAAGGTATCAATGAAACTGACTAACGATGCATTTACTTGGGAAATTGTATCGTCAACGTAAAAATACAAAGAGCAAAAGACAAGCAATGCTAATTGCAAACTTTGTTTTATTAATTTGAAACATTCCAGAAGATCTATTGAATGGGTTACTGCACGCAATATCAAAAATGAAAATGCGGTTCATGTAATAAAAGCAAGGACGACGATCCTTTTTGCTTATTGAAAATGTGATGATTTGGAATGTGTGTGAAGTTAGCACCCCATTTTTTAAATGTTCATGATTTTGAAAGTTGTTCCAGATTGTTCTAGTTTTGTACCGCATTGTTCCAATTCGACATTAATTTATTCCAAAAGATTCCTCGAAAATTTAGAAAAAACCCATTTTGTTACTGCACCCCATTTATCGAAAATCGCGGTTTTGGCCAACGCTTGACATTGTTCTAGTTGTTCCAAACATTGGCGGCTCCGTGGCGTAGTGGGTGTGACTACTACGCCCAAGGTCTCGGGTTCGAATCCCGACACGGTCCGCTTGAAAAATGTTAGGCGAGCATTTTTCAGAAAAATACACCCTCGTTCGGATGAGAGGTAAAATGAAGGTCCCGTGTGGGTGTTGTCACGCACGTTAAAGATCCCTACCTTGCTTGGAACAGCAAGGGTTCGGCAAAATTCCAAATTTTCCAAGTACAAAAAACTCTCTTCCTGGCCAATGTAGTACCTTCTGGTGGAGCATTGGAAAATCACATGTAATGTTCCAAACATTGTTCCAAAAGGACAATTCCGCATCTAAACGATTCTTCAAAAAATGACAAAAAACATTTCTTTGCTGGCACTCCATTTTTCAAAAATCAAAATTATGGCTCTCGATCAAGATTGTTCTGGTTGTTCCAAACATTGTTCCAACAGGACAATTCCGTATCTAAACGATTCTTCAAAAAACGGCAAAAAACATTTTTTCATTGACACCCTATTTTTCAAAAATAGAAATTTATGACCTTGATTAAGATTGTTCTAGTTGTTCCAAACATTGTTCCAAAAGGACAATTCCGTATCTAAACGATTTTTCAAAGAATCGGAAAAAAACATTTTTGGACAAACAAGACCGCCAGGCCAAGAGTAAACATGTCTTTCCCTTCTTGCTCGAATGGATAACTCTTTGTTCTGGGCTGTTCTAAGCCTAGAAAACATAGTTCTGCAGTATGAATCTCCTATTACCAGCGGTTCTCCCAAAAATCGATGTTTTTACTATATCGACAAGAGTAAACATAGCATTCCTTTTTTGTTCCAATGGCTAACTGTTTGTTCTAAGCTGTTCTAAGCCTAGAAAACATAGTGCTGCAGTATGAATCTCTTATCACCAGCGGTTCTTCCAAAAATCGATGTTTTTACTATATCGACAGGATTAAACATAGCCTTTCTCTTCTGTTCCAATGGCTAACTTTTTGTTCTGAGATGTTCTAAGCCTAGAAAACATAGTTCTGCAGTATGAATCTCCTATCACCAGCGGTTTTCCCAAAATCGATGTTTTTACTATATCGACAAGAGTAGACATAGCCTTTTTCTTTTGTTCCAATAGCTAACTTTTTGTTCTGAGCTGTTCTAAGTTTAAAAAGCGTAGTTCTGCATAGTCTCCCATTGCCACCGGTTCTCCCAAAATAGATGTTTTTACTGTATGGACAAGAGTAAATATAGTTTTTTTCTTTTGTTCCATATAGCTAACTTTTTGTTCTGACCATATAGTAGTCATCGCTTTCATTACAAAAATAAGAAGGAAGTTATGAATGGATGTGTTTGACAAGGATCTTATGTCATGGAACGATACGCCAATAAACGTATATATCTATAAAATCTACATGGTTTTTTCCTAACGAAAAGAATATCTCACCAACCACAACGAGAACGAACATAAGTTATATTTAGGAGTACAGGTTTATAATAAAATATTAATAGCATTTAATAATAATAATAAAATAAGTCATATATTTGCCAAGATTTTGGTGTAATGTATTTCAAATCAGTTTTTCCACTCCCGTGTATAAAGTTCCATTTCACACATCAATATTTGTTACTTCGTTTGAACCATATTATAGTATATTTCATGTTTTAGCTTTGAGTTTGTTATATTAAAAATACCTTGTCACTTATAGTGCTTTAATTTAAACTTTTCGCAAGCTTAAAAATTGCGAACCTAAATAATTTCATTAGATTAATTGTGAAATTCCGTTACTTTTCGTTACTTACCTATATCAATTTTTGTGTATTTTTACTTTACGAAAGATTTGCCTATTATAATTACATATCGAAACACCCATTTTGTTGATTTCCTTCTTGTAATAATATCGAATATCCGTTTACTCGTTTCACTAAGAAAAATTTACCAAAATTAGACCTTATGTATCTTTTAAAATATTATAAATATGAATCATCTCCACTTAAAATCAAGGGAGCTTAGTTAGGAACTTGATTGCCATAATATAAACCCCGCTTCCACGCAAAATGAACGACGGCTACAATATCGGACTGCGATTTCGCATAATCTATGCGCCCTTCTTGATTTTAACATACACAGTATGCATCGCGAGAAAAATTTTGAAAAAATAAATGACACTGTCGGCGATATAAAGACTATTGTTGATGCTATCGATCCAACGCGAGTTATGTATCCCCCAATTACATATATATATTGATGTATTGAATCTAATATGAATTATTAGAAATTATTAAGTAAAAGTATAAGTTCAATGCAACATTGTAACACAAGGATAACCCAGAGAGGTTATCGACAGTTCATGAGAACGGAATGCAGCTTTGCATCCGTGAGGGCAGTGATACTGCAGGTGGCAGGTCACAGGCGGTCAACATACCGCAGTTACTTAGAATTAAGTTGTTACATTGTAATAAAGTGTACAATAAAGAGAAACGCAGACATGAGATCTGCAAGTTCTCACAGCCGTGTGAGGGGCAGGTTATTATAAAAGGCCCGGGAGCTCAATGCCCGGCAGTCAGTCTTCAAACTCCATACTTCGTTGTTTGAGCTACTCATCAGTACAATTAAATTATTTTTATTAATGTTATTATGAACCAGCTATTCCAAATTTCAATGTAATTTCTGTTTAACTTAGTAATAAAAATGTGTTAAAGTTTCAAAGTGTTTTTAAAAAACCAGCTCCAAAGGCCCGAACTTTAACTGGCGCAGTCGTAACGGATGTCAAAAGGGCACTGAAAATCCAAAAATCGGAAGATTGGTGACCAAGAATTTTATTCGAAATTTTGGCAGAACCCAAACCAAGTTGGAGGAAGAACAAGCATAGTCTGAATCCAGCAACAAACCAAGTTGGACAAGGAACAAGAATCGTCTAAGGCCAACAAACAAACCAAGGTGGACAAGATACAGAATCGATCGAACCCACCAAAGAAACAGATGAAATTAATGTAAGTTCATTTCCATAATTTTATTTCAAACCAAAACTATAATTGATATATGCTAGTATTATAACTATTGAGTACCATTTATTATTACTGTTTATGAATTGTATTTTTATGAATATTTTCTTGAAAATAATTACAAAGTGAATTATTTTCAAAACGAGACTGTAAAACATTTTATGAGACGAATGTTAAAAGAGATAAAAAAATTTTTCTTTAAAAAGCAAATGAAACTTGAAGTTTAAAAGAAATTTTCTTTTAAAATAAATAAGAATTGAATTTAAAAAGAAACCCTTATTGTTGATGCTATCGATCCAACGCGAGTTATGTATCCCCCAATTACATATATATATTGATGTATTGAATCTAATATGAATTATTAGAAATTATTAAGTAAAAGTATAAGTTCAATGCAACATTGTAACACAAGGATAACCCAGAGAGGTTATCGACAGTTCATGAGAACGGAATGCAGCTTTGCATCCGTGAGGGCAGTGATACTGCAGGTGGCAGGTCACAGGCGGTCAACATACCGCAGTTACTTAGAATTAAGTTGTTACATTGTAATAAAGTGTACAATAAAGAGAAACGCAGACATGAGATCTGCAAGTTCTCACAGCCGTGTGAGGGGCAGGTTATTATAAAAGGCCCGGGAGCTCAATGCCCGGCAGTCAGTCTTCAAACTCCATACTTCGTTGTTTGAGCTACTCATCAGTACAATTAAATTATTTTTATTAATGTTATTATGAACCAGCTATTCCAAATTTCAATGTAATTTCTGTTTAACTTAGTAATAAAATGTGTTAAAGTTTCAAAGTGTTTTAAAAACCAGCTCCAAAGGCCCGAACTTTAACTGGCGCAGTCGTAACGGATGTCAAAAGGGCACTGAAAATCCAAAAATCGGAAGATTGGTGACCAAGAATTTTATTCGAAATTTTGGCAGAACCCAAACCAAGTTGGAGGAAGAACAAGCATAGTCTGAATCCAGCAACAAACCAAGTTGGACAAGGAACAAGAATCATCTAAGGCCAACAAACAAACCAAGGTGGACAAGATACAGAATCGATCGAACCCACCAAAGAAACAGATGAAATTAATGTAAGTTCATTTCCATAATTTTATTTCAAACCAAAAACTATAATTGATATATGCTAGTATTATAACTATTGAGTACCATTTATTATTACTGTTTATGAATTGTATTTTTATGAATATTTTCTTGAAAATAATTACAAAGTGAATTATTTTCAAAACGAGACTGTAAAACATTTTATGAGACGAATGTTAAAAGAGATAAAAATTTTTTCTTTAAAAAGCAAATGAAACTTGAAGTTTAAAAGAAATTTTCTTTTAAAATAAATAAGAATTGAATTTAAAAAGAAACCCTTACCATAATTAATAGAACGAACTCAAAATAATCCAAAAATAAACGGGCGCACATTCACTAACACCAAAATAAGAAGCGCGATTCAAACCCACGTTTATAAACCGGTAAGCTAACGCAATTCAATTTCAAAGCTAATTCGAACAAGCAGTACCGAACGATAACTAAACCATTGACCTCTATAATACTGAATAAATCACAAGAACTCTGCATTAACTAAAAATACGGTAACTTAAAACCACCTAAGAAAACAAAGCTCGCATCTATTATACAATTAAAACTCAGAGAAAATCGTTTTCAGAATCCTTGCACAGTACTAAAGAAATAACTTTCAACTTTCAGTACTAAAGCAATTTGCATCATACACGGGATAATAAAAGCGACGCAGTTTCTACATTAATACCTACAATCCATAAAAGCAGCATTATAAGTAATTAAATACATCACGGAATTATAGAAGCGCATGAAAATTACACCACAACACTCTATAAATAAAATGCAGTAAAACGGTCATCATAAGAAGCTTTAATTAAAACGCTGAAAACCTACATTACGGAGAGATTCAATTACCAACAAGCATTATAATACCAAGAGATCTAAAAATAAATAGACGTAACACTTTATACAAAGTACGGAAAGTAATTCCTATAATTTCTATTAACACCTGTAAGTGCAATTACCTCAACGTACGTGACAAAGATTACATCCTTTAGTATTCAATTTCAACAGTAAAGTACAAAAGTAAGTAACCTCAGGTCATAACTACGCAACTCAGTAAAACCCACGGAAGAGTATTAATTACGAGTTAATCGAACTGAAATAAAACAACGCTAAACGAGAATAAATCCATCCATTTAAGATTCCTTAAGAAGCAAAAACTCAAGATAAATTAAAAGTTGCATAAAAACAATTAATCCAAGACTACGGTAATAAATTCAACGTTATTGAAGATAAATCTCACAATTACATCACCACACTGTGTAATTAAAAATAAATAAACAACGACTACGATTTTAAAAATAACTCGACGCAATATAAACTTAAAATTAATAAATCTAATACTACAAGTACGAAATTAATCTCAAATTCTTACCAAATTTTTATCCACCCAATCCAAACTGAAAATTAACAAACTCAAACTAAAAATAACGCCGAAAAATAACGAAATAAACCTCAACCTTTACCAAATTTTATCCACCCAATCCAAACTGAAAATTAACCATTTCAAACTAAAAATAACGCCGAAAATAGTAAAAATAAACCTCAATCTTTACAAAATTCAAAATTATTCAATCTAAAAGGAAAATTAATAAAACCAAAGCAAAGTTAACATCACAAATAGCAAAACTAACCCCAATTTTTACAAGATTCAAAATTATTTCGTCCAAAAGAAAAACTAATACATCCAAAGCATAATTAACGCTACAAATAGAAAATCAACCCCAATTTTTACAAAATTTGAAATTTTACAACCCAAACGGAAAATTAATAAATCCGAAGCAAAAGTAACCATACAAATAACGAAATAAAGCTTAATTCAAAAAAAAAAATAATTTTTTTTTAAATTTTCCAAAAATCGAAAACAACCCTTAACCAACATGAGTAACACAGACTTACGTCTCTATTTGGAGACAATTCAGACATTTGATGGCACGGAAGCCCATCTCTCAAATTTCATTGGAGCAGCCGAAATGTTCCTAAAAACCTTTTACAAACCCGGAGATGACGCAAGAAATTCATTGCTTATACGCTTAGTAATAAGTAAACTAGCCGGAAGGGCACTAACATTAATCGCCAGTAGGGACGACTTATCGGAATGGGACCAGTTTAAACAGCTACTAATTGCATATTTCGGAGACCAACGTAATATAAAATGCCTGGTACGAGACCTAATAAACCTTAGAATGGAACACAATCAATCCCCCTACCAATTCGGAATGAAATGCCAAGACGTGAGAAGTTTAATTTTAACAAAATTAAAAATCGAAGAACCCGATCAAAACGTTAGACATTTAAAAACAAAAATGTATGACGAAATGGCACTAGACACATGTATAAACGCTTTACCAGAACGGTTATTGGATAAAATCAGATTCCAACGACCCCAAAATCTAGAAGAAGCGATGAGCCTAGTAATAGAAGAAGAAAATGTAATGTATTACCGCAACAGACTATACAACCCCAACGCAAATAAAAGTTATTCACCAACAAAAACTATACAAGCTACAAGACAAACAATCCCTCAACAAAAATTCACACCCTTTAACTCACAAACAAATCAACCGCGAAGTAACAACCCAAGTTTTAACAATACCAATTTTAATAATCAATATAAACATTTTCAAGACCAACATTCAACCCAACTTTTACGAAACCCGCATTCCAACCGAGATTCAATCAAAACCTAAACCAACAAAGACCAGCATTTAATGCAAACCCTAATAGAAATACACCAATGACTAATACTCATAACAACCCTAACAATTATTACAAACCAACACCAATGGACACCTCATCTGGTAACACCAGACAAAACACAAAAATAACACATATCCGACCAAACCCTCATCAGAAACGTAATTTTACATCGGAAGAATTATTTCATCAAGAAATAGAAAAATTTGACACTGACCAGAATAATGACATTGAGACACCTACGAACAATGAAACAAACCATGCAGAAACTTACGAACGTGACGAACAATACGAAACTTACGAGGAGTATGATGAAGAAAACTCGAACTCAAATTTTCAAATGGACCCGTTCATAGACAACCAAACTTAATAAACTTAAATAACATAAATCACTTAGTATTACCATACATAGAAATACCCCACGCCAAATTCAAACTATTAATCGACACCGGATCATCTAAAACATTAATTAGCCCCAGAACCGTACAAAAACACTATTTAGATTATGTAGAAAGAGAACCATTCAAAATTAAAACAGCTCATCAAACAACACTACACCAATTCGTAGCAAATATACCCTTACCGAGAACATTTAATGTTAAAATGAAACATAAATTTTGTGTATTCGAATTTAACGACAAATATGACGGATTAATCGGAATGGATCTTCTAAGAAAATTAGGAGCCAACATTGACATTAAAAATCGCTTATTAAGGACAAAATACGGAAAAATCCCAATTAAATTTCAAAACACACAAGTTGAACAAAAATACACTATAGAACCCCGAACGGAAAGAAAAATAAAAATCCCAGTAAAATCTAACAAAAATTTAGGAATAATAAATCATATGACATTTCAACAAGGAGTAGAAACCCCAACCGCCTTAGTACAAATAAAAGATAACTTTGCAACCACAACAATATTAAATTCAAACGACTATCCCGTAGAATTATCATTGACAGACCCAATTAACGTAGAAGAACTAAATTTTAACGAAATGGAAATAGACGAAAATTTAGAAAATAATTACAACCCAATAGAACATGACGAAATGTTAAGAGAAAATTTAACTAACATCCGCTTAATACCGACATCAATCAAGAAGAAGAAAGAGCAATTAAGAACTTATGTTTGAATACCGAGACATATTCCATTGTGAAGGAATACCATTAACATTCACCAACACAGTAAAACATAATATCGAGTTAACAGACAATAAACCAATCTTTACAAAAGCATATAGACTACCTCATGCAAGCCAAGAAGAAGCTGACAGACAAGTAGCAGACTTATTAGACCAAGACATAATCCAGCACTCCAATTCACCATGGAGCAGCCCCGTGTTAATAGTACCTAAGAAATTAGACGCAACCGGAAAGAGAAAGTACAGAATGGTAATAGATTATAGAAAGTTAAATGAAAAACGGTAGATGACAAATATCCACTACCAAATATTACCGAAATTTTAGACAAATTAGGCAAATGCCAATATTTTACAACATTAGACCTAGCATCAGGATACCATCAGGTAGAGATGAAAGAAAAGACATATCAAAACAGCCTTCAGCACACCTAGAGGACATTACGAATACAAACGAATGCCATTTGGACTAAAGAACGCACCCGCTACCTTCCAGAGAGTCATGGACAATATATTACGAGGAATACACAATGAAAAATGCCTTGTATACCTTGACGACATCATAGTTTATTCCACATCATTGGTAGAACACATAGAAAGATTGAAAGAAGTATTCGAAAGACTTAGACAAGCACATTTTAAAGTACAATTAGACAAAAGTGAATTTTTACAAAAAGAAGTATCATTTTTAGGACATGTAATAACACCCCAAGGAGTAATGCCAAATCCAGACAAAACAAATGCAGTTCTAAATTACCCATTACCAAAAACAAACAAAGAAATTAAAGGATTTCTAGGACTTAGTGGTTACTACCGCAAATTCATTAAAGGTTACGCTCAGATAACCAAACCCCTGACAAACTGTTTAAAAAAGGGAAACAAAATTGAACACACCCCGGAATTTATTAAAGCCGTAGACAAAATTAAAAACATACTAACGAATCACCCTGTATTAGAATACCCAGACTTTACAAAACCATTTATACTGACGACAGACGCATCGAATGTAGCATTAGGCGCAGTATTGAGCCAAGGAAAAGTAGGTAGCGATAAACCTATCAGCTACGCATCCAGAACCCTAAATGAAACTGAACAAAAATATAGCACTATAGAAAAAGAGTTATTAGCCATAATTTGGGCAACAAAATATTTTAGACCTTACTTATACGGAAGAAAATTTTACATATATACCGACCATAGACCACTAGTATGGTCATGCAAACTGAAAGAACCAAATTCAAAATTACAAAGATGGAGAATCAGACTCGAAGAGTATGATTACGAAATTATATATAAAAAGGGAATTTATAACAACAACGCAGACGCTTTAAGCCGAATCCAACTCAATGCATTAGAAACGGAATACATTATAGGAAACGTAGACGAAGCAGAAATAAGGGAAGATCCAGACGAGATCGACACAATACACTCGACACAAAACGAAGAACCAAAAAACGCGATTAAAATTTTAAACGAAGCAATCGATATGAAACCCAACCAGTTTATAATAACCGAAGTTTTAAATAACCCCAACCCAGTAAAATATACAAAAGTAGACAATAAAAAAATATACCACATTCAAATAACTAAAGATGACAATGAGGAACAAATAATTAAAATTTTAAAAGAATACACCCCTGAGAAAAAACGATTTTATTTTTATTTCAACACCGAACATTTATACCAAAGATTTTCAGAATTATACATTAAATTATTCAATAACTCTGGACCTGAACTCATCAGATGTACTAGAAAATTAATAACACTAGACGACCCTGACGAAATAAACGATGTAATTAGAAATCAACACGAAGGAAAAACCAACCATCGTGGAATTAACGAAACAATAAAACAACTTGTAAGACGTTATTATTTTAAAGACATGAAGGACTTGACCACAGATTTTATTAACCAATGCGAACTATGTGACAGAGCAAAATACGATAGGAAAACCCCAAAGATACCCTTAATGTTAACCAAAACACCCGACAAACCATTTCAAAACTTCATGCCGATACTCTAGTAGTAGAAGCGCAAAACTATCTAACAATTATAGACGCATTCACAAAATAGGCCAACAATACCAATCACATCCAAAAATAGCATTGACGTGACCCAAGGATTTTTACAATACTTCACATTTTACGGAACACCCGAATCAATCACTTTAGACAATGGTAGCGAATTTAAAAATGAGACAATACAAAACACTTTAGAACTACACAAAATAAAAATTCATTTCATAACGGAAAACCACCCCGAATCAAACGGACTAATTGAACGATTACATTTAACCCTGTTAGAACAAATTCGATTATTAAGAATAAATTATAAAAAGGAACATATAACCAATTTAATGTCATACGCACTAATCGCCTATAATAACACAATTCACTCATCAACAAATTTTACACCCTTAGAATTAACATTAGGACATTTAGATTCACGAAATCCCTATGACATACACTACAATAAAGAAGTATATCAACAATATGCGAAAGATCACAAACAAAAATTAAAAATAACTTACGATAAGGTAAAAAATAAACTAGAGAACGATAAAGAACGTATCACCACAACCCGAAATAAAATACCGACTCAAATAAATTTTCAATAGGACAAACCGTATATGAGAAAAACTTTCAAAGCAAGCGACATAAAACAGCACCCAGAAATTTAGGACCATTCAAAATTAAGAAAATATCAGATAAAAATATAGCAGTAATAGACAACGGTAAAATAACAAAATACATTCATTTAAAAAACCTAAGACACCCTGTAATTTCAGATGGACAGTCATCACCCTTACCGTCAACCTCCACCCAGGTAGAACGGACAACCAAGTAATAATAGAAGACATAAAAAACAATCCCGGTATACTACCAATTAAATTAGGCAGTATGCAAAACACGATCGACTATTGGACATTCGCACAAAATTCGACCTAACAGAATTAAAACAAGAATTTCAAACAATCACAGAAAATTATGACCGATTAAAACAATCAATGAACACAGCAAAATTCGGAAAAGAATACGCATTAGAAATGATGAATTACAACAGTATAATAGAAAGCATTTTAAGAAACATAGAAGATAAACTTAATAGACTAATACCCAACGAACAAACTACGAGACGAAAAAGAGGACTAATCAACGGATTAGGTAACATAATAAAAGCTATCACAGGCAATTTAGATAACCAAGACGCAGAACGTTATGACAACACAATACAACAATTAATTGAGAATCAAAATGACATAAAACCATAATCAGCAACCAATTATCGTTAACCCAATCAACGATTATAAAGTTCAACGAAACATTGAGAAAGCTAGTAAAAAATCAGGACAGTATAGCCAACCGAATACAAACCCTTGAAACCACCATGCAAACTACCTCGTTAGGCATGCAAGATTTAATTAGATTTAACACAATATTTACTCAAATAATATCCACCCTTACTTTAATGCAACAAATTTTAGCAACGTTAGAAAACGCAGTAACATTTGCAAAACTAAATACCTTACACTCTAGTATTATTGAACCAACCGATTTATTAAACGAATTAATAAAAATTAGATCACTTATAATTAACAGTAAATTACCTTTTGATGTAACCGAATCGAACATTCTAATATTTGAAAAGATAGCTATAGTAAAAGGCTACATTAAGAATAACGAAATAATATTTTTAATAGAAATCCCAATAGTAGAAAGTAACAATTATCATTATTATCATTTATTTGCTTTTCCAACAAAGGTTACTAGCACATACCAAGTAATCATACCCAAAACCAAATTCCTATCCCTAAATGAACTGAGATATGGTTATACAAACGAAAAATGTACTGAAGTAACACCAAACCAATATTTATGTCAATCGATGACGACAACAACCATTCAAGAAGACAGCCCTTGTGAAGTACAACTATTAAAATTCTCAAATCATTACGAAAACTGTGAAACCAAACAAGTGCAAATAACTAATATGAAAATTCAAAAAGTTACAGATAACAAATGGATAGCCATTTTCCCAACAGAAGTAATAGCAACCATCCACTGCAACCAAGATGAAAATAACCAAGCATTAATCGGAAGCAAACTAATTACCCTCAAAGAAGATTGTTATGTGAAATTGAAAGATGAAGTTATCAGAGTTTATCAAGATCCCATAGCAACAAAGAAACTTGCAAACCTACCGGAACTACAGTTCAAGATACAACAAGAAGACGAAGAAATAAACAAGAAACCTATGAAGCTAGAGCATCTAGACTTAGACGATCTCAACCACGCCGTGAAATTAGTGGAAAGTTATAAAGAACAATTAAGTGAAATCAAAACGCCAAAGTTACATTATAATAATATAAGTGTTTGGACAATTGTATTAATCATTTTAATAATTTTTGTAATCATGTATGTATTATACAAAATGTACCTTAGATATAAGAATAAAGGAAACAGTTCTAGATTTAAGGAAACAAAGAGAAAAAAGGAAACAATAAGTATACCTTTAGAAACAATGAATATTAAATAATGTATTTTATGTATTTAAAAATTAAGAAAAACCTTAATTTTTCATTTACGGTGGGAGGAGTTATGTATCCCCCAATTACATATATATATATATATTGATGTATTGAATCTAATATGAATTATTAGAAATTATTAAGTAAAAGTATAAGGTCAATGCAACATTGTAACACAAGGATAACCCAGAGAGGTTATCGACAGTTCATGAGAACGGAATGCAGCTTTGCATCCGTGAGGGCAGTGATACTGCAGGTGGCAGGTCACAGGCGGTCAACATACCGCAGTTACTTAGCATTAAGTTGTTACATTGTAATAAAGTGTACAATAAAGAGAAACGCAGACATGAGATCTGCAAGTTCTCACAGCCGTGTGAGGGGCAGGTTATTATAAAAGGCCCGGGAGCTCAATGCCCGGCAGTCAGTTTTCAAACTCCATACTGCGTTGTTTGAGCTACTCATCAGTACAATTAAATTATTTTTATTAATGTTATTATGAACCAGCTATTCCAAATTTCAATGTAATTTCTGTTTAACTTAGTAATAAAAATGTGTTAAAGTTTCAAAGTGTTTTTAAAAAACCAGCTCCAAAGGCCCGAACTTTAACTCGCGCACAAAATTAGGATTAGTGCGCGTTAAATCTAGGTCAGTCAATACACGCAAAACGACGTCTTGAACTATTTGCAACATCTAGTCCTAATAAATTTGATAAAGTTAGAAATAAACTCATGTCCAATTTATTCTTTATTGAAGGTCTTGTGTTGTAAAGATTAGATGTTACCTCAGAATTTCCTCCTATTGCCTCTAATTTAAATAACCTGTCGTTACCTACCTAAAAGATGGACGTCTTCAAATCTGTACCAATTTACAAGTGGAACCTAATTTTTTCAGAATATAACTCAAAAATCTCTTGAACTTCTTTTCTCGAACGGATAGACGATTTAAAAGTCGTTCGAAATTGCACGGATCAACAATTATTTAACAGAGCTGTCGAGCTTTCTTCAGGCAGTGCTTTGGGCTGATTCCGGAACATCAAACACCAAATTCACTTTTGGCTTGAATTAGTTAACCTCTTGAAACAGGATTTTACTACATTTGACAATGACTACGAAATTTTATCTCAAATTCGTGTTTGTTTTCAATCTACCGATAAAGACAAATGTATTCCTTATATTGCAAAGTCAATTGATAGCTATGGAATTTCTAAGGCCCCAATGGAAAAATATATGGTATTTTAATTATATATGATAAAAACCCCATAACAGCACATTATGTTAAACTAAATACTATTAAACTGTTATTATCCGTTGCAACACTTTAAAACAATCGTAAGGCTGTTCAGGAACCTTTCTGAAAATAATCTTTTACACGATAGACTAAATGAATTTTTCTACACTCAACTAATGTTCTTTTTGACAATTACACGCATATGTAAAAAATCGCATAGGCAAACTCAACAATCATAGTTTACTATTGGCTATACAGGATGGCATCAGTTTTGTCATTAAATTGGGGAGGTAATAGAGATTGATTGGCTAAACAAAAAACCTCTAAGGCATTTTACTTTTGGATCGATTTTTAAATACCCTGTCTAAGTCAACTTAAGTATAAGTTTTGAGACTGCTGTTTTGTTACATGTTTTTAAGAAATAACTTACCTGTGCTAGTGTGATCATGAATCACATCTCGTACATAAATTGATTTCACAACAAGTGTTCCGAATGACAGCCGCCTTTACGCAATTCACTAAACTACACAAAATATCTTTAATTACTTAAAACCCAGTATAAATACAGTAAAGTCACTACGTTAAGTGTATTACCAAAGCAGATAGTAGAACTGTATCGTTCAATGAAAAAGTTCAATCAAGTTAAAGCTGCTGATTGCTAAAACATCAAGACTACGGGGTCAGTAACATAATACAGTCGATCAACTCAGCACAATGAAATTTTTTTCTTTGTTGCAATTATCATCAAAGTTTCCGTATACTTTAAAAAATTTTAAACTGATGTTAGTAGCAGCTAAAGTGCATCGGGTTATTCCTTTTTACAGCTCACAAACACCGTATTTTAATAATTTATGTTTGCATGCTGTCACAACTTTGTTGATTGACGCTAAAGGAAGATGTTATTGCGTACTTGATTCGTGACGTAGCTAAAACAGGTTGAACACTTTTTGTTTGTACGTTTGTAGTTTTACCATTCGCATTAGACCACATGTTGATTAACAATTTTGTTTGTTTCATGGGTCTCTACGCCCCCTTTAAATTAATGACATAAAACTGATGCCACCCTGAATACTTCTGAGATTTTTTAAATGTTAGGTTTTATTAAAAGAAATAGCAGATTTGCGCGATTTTTCCACCTCGAAGTCATTATATAATGCGTTAGTTTTTAGTATTATAGATCGAACTACTACAAACGCCACGTTACCGGATTAGAACGCGTACAGAATAAATTTATTAAACATTTATTATTGAAACTAAAGTTCCTTAACTACAATCTCGACTATTCTATTAGGTGTAAATTAGTGGAATTTTTATGCTCAGTTTTGAGCAGAGGCGTAGGAACAGTATGGTTTCGTTTTGTACAAACTGTTGAATAATCAAATAGAAAGTGAGGACCTGTTAAGTAACATTCGTTTTTGAGCAGGTATTATAAAACACAGAAATAATTATTATCGCTGTGGTTCTACTAACTGTGTGACGAAATTGTGTAGTACCCTTCTGGTATTGATGTTTTGCAGACAACTGTGGCAACTTAAAAAAATTAGTTTTTTTGCTTTATTTGTATCATTTTGCTATTCTGTTGATACATTTTCATGAATGAATGAATGAATGAATTCTATTTAAACGTATGAAATAAAATTGGTCAAAGTACCGTCAACAAAATGCTATTTTGAACAAAATAGAACACAGTTCAATAAAATAGTCATGATATCTGAATAAAAATCTTAAATATTTTTAAAAATAATGATACGTACAAAAATGTTCCACTATCATTCTTTCTGAATGAATAGTTAACAAAATCCATTTTAGAATCAGCACAGCACTAATTATATCGTCCAAAATAGTACTTTATTTATTGTTCAAAACTAATATTTGCATTAATAGTGATTTTTAAAAATTATCATCAAATCGATAATGACGGAAGAGAACCTTAAAACACGAATGACTGATAAAAGGAGGTTATGCCATAGTATTTATTATTAATATCAGATAGTCTAACGAATCCTATTCGGCAAATATCTATATGGAACCTAACTAAATTATTTTGTTGCGGTAAAATAAGTTATGCGATATTTATATGATGTCTTCGAAATATTTAAAATGTAAAATGAGTAAAAAATGGTATTTACCATCATAATAACGTTAAACAAATCACGCAAAACACAAGAAAAATTTAATAATGGAAAAAGTTTCAAAACTGTTCCAATTTTATGTAGAATCGATCGACAAGAATAGAATATAAAATTTAAACTAAAATGTAAGAATATCAGAAGCGAAAGTAGTTACTATCCAATACGATAAACAAACCTTTAAATCGTACTCATTTCCATCTTATCTAGAGCTTATGAACTGACTGAATCAAACAATCTTTGCAAATGGAAAAATAAATAAAAAATAAAAGCTTATTAAAACATTGATTGTGCAAGTAATTCCGTTTTGAAACACAATTACTGTAACCTATTATTTACCTTTAAAGCGAGGAACCATAGATTACTTTCAAATCCGATTGTAACTGAAACTGAAACTTAGTAATAGTCAATGATTTGACAAGTTACTGTATATAAAAACCAACATATTTACGTTATAACAAAACAAATAATGAATGTTTAAAAAAAAGTGGATTTAACAATATCCACCGCCTTTTTTTATTTATAATAATATATATATATATATATATATATATATATATATATATATATATAGATAGGCAAGTGACTCAAATTCAGCCACGAGGGTATCCTGTCGACGCGTTTCGCCCTAATTGGGGCTCATCAGGACAGGAGTAGCAAAGTTGTAATATTTAATACAGACACCTTATGGGAAGTACAGCATCACCTAGCTCACAATTTGTGTCTTCATGTCGTTTTACCTGACGTTGCAGGTTTTTAGCAACAGTCGGCACGGAGGAGATCCGGCTCAACTGCCTTTTTCCATAGCCAAAAGTTATAATTTATAAGAAAAGTAGGATTAATGAGTCTTAAATTAATGCAAAGTAGAAATGAATTATTGGCAAGTGACTCAAATTCAGCCACGAGGGTATCCTGTCGACGCGTTTCGCCCTAATTGGGGCTCATCAGGACAGGAGTAGCAAAGTTGTAATATTTAATACAGACACCTTATGGGAAGTACAGCATCACCTAGCTCACAATTTGTGTCTTCATGTCGTTTCACCTGACGTTGCAGGTTTTTAGCAACAGTCGGCACGGAGGAGATCCGGCTCAACTGCCTTTTTCCATAGCCAAAAGTTATAATTTATAAGAAAAGTAGGATTAATGAGTCTTAAATTAATGCAAAGTAGAAATGAATTATTGGCAAGTGACTCAAATTCAGCCACGAGGGTATCCTGTCGACGCGTTTCGCCCTAATTGGGGCTCATCAGGACAGGAGTAGCAAAGTTGTAATATTTAATACAGACACCTTATGGGAAGTACAGCATCACCTAGCTCACAATTTGTGTCTTCATGTCGTTTCACCTGACGTTGCAGGTTTTAGCAACAGTCGGCACGAGGAGATCCGGCTCAACTGCCTTTTCCATAGCAAAGTTATAATTTATAAGAAAGTAGGATTAATGAGTCTTAAATTAATGCAAAGTAGAAATGAATTATTGGCAAGTGACTCAAATTCAGCCACGAGGGTATCCTGTCGACGCGTTTCGCCTAATTGGCTCATCAGGACAGGAGTACAAAGTTGTAATATTTAATACAGACACCTTATGGGAAGTACAGCATCACCTAGCTCACAATTTGTGTCTTCATGTCGTTTCACCTGACGTTGCAGGTTTTTAGCAACAGTCGGCACGGAGAGATCCGGCTCAACTGCCTTTTCCATAGCCAAAGTTATAATTTATAAGAAAAGTAGGATTAATGAGTCTTAAATTAATGCAAAGTAGAAATGAATTATTGGAAGTGACTCAAATTCAGCCAGGTATCCTGTCGACGCGTTTCGCCCTAATTGGGGCTCATCAGGACAGGAGTAGCAAAGTTGTAATATTTAATACAGACACCTTATGGGAAGTACAGCATCACCTAGCTCACAATTTGTGTCTTCATGTCGTTTCACCTGACGTTGCAGGTTTTAGCAACAGTCGGCACGGAGGAGATTAATTGCTTTAAGACTCATTAATCCTACTTTTCTTATAAATTATAACTTTGGCTAGAAAAGGCATTACGGATTGTGCCACGTTGCTAAACCTGTCAACGTCAGTGAAACGACATGAAGACTACAAATTGCTAGGTGATGCTGTACTTCCCTAAGGTGTCTAGCTATTAAATATGTACAATTTGCTACCCTGTCCTGATGAGCCACAATTAGCAACGCGTCAGGATTTCACCTCGTGCAATTTGAGCACTTGGCACGGAGAATTCATTCACTTGCATTAATTTAAGACTCATTAATCCTACTTTTCTTATAAATTATAACTTTTGGCTATGGAAAAAGGCAGTTGAGCCGGATCTCCTCCGTGCCGACTGTTGCTAAAAACCTGCAACGTCAGGTGAAACGACATGAAGACACAAATTGTGAGCTAAGTGATGCTGTACTTCCCATAAGGTGTCTGTATTAAATATCACAACTTTGCTACTCCTGTCCTGATGAGCCCCAATTAGGGCGAAACGCGTCGACAGGATACCCTCGTGGCTGAATTTGAGTCACTTGCCAATAATTCATTTCTACTTTGCATTAATTTAAGACTCATTAATCCTACTTTTCTTATAAATTATAACTTTTGGCTATGGAAAAGGCAGTTGAGCCGGATCTCTCCGTGCCGACTGTTGCTAAAACCTGCAACGTCAGGTGAAACGACATGAAGACACAAATTGTGAGCTAGGTGATGCTGTACTTCCCATAAGGTGTCTGTATTAATATTACAACTTTGCTACTCCTGTCCTGATGAGCCCCAATTAGGGCGAAACGCGTCGACAGGATACCCTCGTGGCTGAATTTGAGTCACTTGCCAATAATTCATTTCTACTTTGCATTAATTTAAGACTCATTAATCCTACTTTTCTTATAAATTATAACTTTGGCTATGGAAAAGGCAGTTGAGCCGGATCTCCTCCGTGCCGACTGTTGCTAAAAACCTGCAACGTCAGGTGAAACGACATGAAGACACAAATTGTGAGCTAGGTGATGCTGTACTTCCCATAAGGTGTCTGTATTAAATATTACAACTTTGCTACTCCTGTCTTGATGAGCCCCAATTAGGGCGAAACGCGTCGACAGGATACCCTCGTGGCTGAATTTGAGTCACTTGCCAATAATTCATTTCTACTTTGCATTAATTTAAGACTCATTAATCCTACTTTTCTTATATATATATATATATATATATATATATATATATAAAGTTTTTGTATAGGACCAAAACATATCAGTAGAATGTTTCCCAGTATCTCCCACACTAATCGTCTACCTAAGATTTTTGCTCCGGCTGCTCGTATATGCCTAACACATTCCTACCCGCACGGACCCCTTTTCTCGGGGTTTAAATTTTGATCTACCAACTTACAACTACCCCCGTCTGGGTTCTAAAACCAGGGTAATTTCCGAATGCAAGTACCTTATTATTTATACTTTATTATTTATGCTTTTGTAATTCTCAACGTTAAGTTTCGTTCTATAGCATTCAGAAAACTTAGAACTTAATATTTACCTTTAATTAAATCCTGATTCTGTGGGCGGTGCCTCACAGGTAATGTGGTCCAACTATCTTTTCTTATTCAGCGGCAACAATAACCTATAGGATTGTTGGTTTTAGTTTTATATACTTAAATGATCAGTTTACAATGACTCTAAATTAACTACAGTGACTACGTTAATTGAAAACAAATACTTATTAAGACTCTTGTCTCCACGAGGTCTCTACTCCAGCTATGCCTTTTTATGCACTAACAACTGGTGGATGTAAACCGTTACCTACTATACTTGTTGGTCGGTGAGTCCACATCGATCGCTTCCTTACTCTTCGACGTCCTTTGTAATTTTCCTTCAAGTCTGCTAAACACTGAATCTTCCCAACTAACTCTACCTTTTAATTTTAGATTGCTCTTCTACTTGTTGGTTGGTGCTTTTTGCTCCATTTACTTATTATATGTAGCTACTTGTTGTAGACAAGCCCAATCACTTCTAGTTTTATTCTTTTAAATAAAACACCAACTTTTGTAAAAGGAACTTGAACTTTTATTTTTTAAAACTTATCTTTTTTACAAAAAAAATTTATTTTTTCAATGTTGCACTTACTAATTGTACTTTTGTCCGTTCTGGTTCAGTCTTTACTAACTCATCAAGTTTGTCTAAAAATTCCATTGGTTATTCTACCCGTCTCCCTTCAAATCTGGGTAGAGTTTCCTTTCCCAGTTTACATTGATGTCTGCAGCCTAGTCCTATATGCTCTCTCTCTCATTCATTTAGTTTGTCCTGTAATCGTCGTACATTTTCATCAACCCTGTATTTATATACCGACACGTTTTCTTTAAGTGTGTTTGTGTCGTCAGGATTTTCCGTATCTGTCCTATTAAATCAGTCTTAATCTTCAAATTCTCGTCTCGGTAAATCCTAATCGCTTCCCCCATGCCATTGTAGTTAGTGTGCTTGTTGTCAATTTCAAGTACCTCACCGCGTATGCTCGTAAATCCACTCACTACATTTTCCTCAACAGCGTCTATCCGTGTCTCCATCTCTAGTCTTATCTCGGACCTAAATGATTTAAAAGCATTTTGTATGGATATTCTGGAACTTTCAACCTTGTTCTCCATCGCTTCTAACCTTTCCTTGGTCTCGTCCTGGGATTTCATGACCTCATTTAGCGAACCCTGTATTTGTATTTGTGAATTTTCCATTTTCGTCTGTAAACTTATTAAAAATCGCATAATGTCCTGGTTTCCACATGTCGTTTCCATCTCTGTATCATCTTCTGTGTCAGCACTTTTTTTCACGTCTATACGGATCACTTCCGAGTCCAACTGCCTAACCTTGGTTTGTCCGTCTCCCCCAGCGATCATCTTGTCTAATTTTGTTTTGGTTCCTGTTTCCACTCCGTATGTTCTTCCTGATCTCGTTATCAACCTATCTTTGCCGGACATCCTTTTTATTTGACAATATCCCTTTTAATATACTTGAAGACAAACTACTGCTACGGGTCCCATTTAAATCTAGATTTCCCTGTTTAACGTAATTCAAATAGATTTTGTATTAAATTTTTCGAGTCCCATTGTTTTATCATCATCATTAGGTCTTCAGTCCTAGAACTGGTTAGACGCGTACCATCATTGTTTCCTATTCTGAACTAACCTACAGATTTCCCTGAAATTTGCACAGTTTGCATCTATAACTATCTCATCTAGGTCTACATCTACCTTTTTTTCCTATCTCTGCTTGTAATATATCCCATACTATTCCCCAAAATGCCTTAGAACGTATTCCGCCCTTCTATTTCTCTTTTTCCCTAGATATCCTTGTTCCCCTACTATTTCTATAACTTATTTGTTATTATCTTTGTGTGTCCATGCTGTCGTCCTCATACATCTGAAGCACAGCATTTCAAAAGGCTGCTACCGTTTTTCTGTCTGCGTTTCAGACTGCCCATATTTCATAGGCATACTGTGGTTTGCTCCACACATATGCTTTCAACAATTTTCTTCTTGTTCTATGTTTGTTGCCTTTCCTCATAGGCGCTGTTCTTTCTTGTTAGATGCAGTTCGATCACTTTCTATCGTTTTACAGTTATACGCTCTATTTCTCTGACCTTTAGTGGTTGTGAAGGGAGGTAAGCAACCTGTGGCTGCCAAGTTCCCCCAACACTTAACCATTTAACGATTTAATATATTTTTCAATTTATCTTTTCGCACAGCCAACATTAGTTGGAGATATTTCGCAAACAACAACTAGTTGTTTATACTAATCATCAGATTTATCTGCGCTTATTTTTTCGTCATTAGCTTTTCAGTCTCAAAACTGGTTGGACACGTGCCTGCACTTATTTATATTCTGAGCTAGCCTACATAGTTCCCTGAAATTCTTACACAGCATGTGCATTCAGCTCGTTCCCCTTCTATTATTTTCTAATTTTATGCCCTATTTTACGAGATTCAGTGAAGGAGGTTAAGCAACCTGTGGCTACCAAGATCCCCCAACACTTAGACATTTGCCGAAATAATGGTTTTCCAGTAAATCCTTTCACACACTTAACATTATTCGAGAATATTGCCCAACCAATTCTTGTAGTTACTTATAATAATCATCATGTTCAAGCACAGTTATCTTTTCGTCATGAGTTTATCCATCTTGGGATTGGTTGGATGCGTACCTCCATTGATTTCTATTCTGGGCTAGCCTACACATCTCCCTGAAACCCCTACAGCCTACAGCTTTTACTATCTGTGTGCAGTAGTCTAACCTAGGTCTGCCTCTTCTTCTCTTTTTTCCTATCTCTGCTTCTAATATATTCCGCACTATTCCCTCATGCCGTAGTATGTGGCCTATCATCCTATCTCTCCTATTTTTTACCGTTTTCCACATATTTCTATCTTCCCCTACCATTTTTAGTACCTCTTCGTTCTTAATTTTATCTGTCTATGATATCTTCATCATACGTCTGTAGCACCACATTTCAAAGGCTTCTACCTTTTTCTTGTCCGCTTCTCCTACTGTCCAGGCTTTACAGCCGTACAGTGCTGTGCTCCACACATATGTTTTAAGCAATCTTTTCCTTGTTTCTATGTTTGTGGTCTTTGAGCACAGTAGTTGCTTTTTCTTGTTAAATGTAGCACGACCTTGTGCTAATCTTTGTTTTATATCTTTTGTGATTTTTTCCATTTTGCATTATTTGGCTTCCTAGGTAGCAGAAATCCTTAACCTCTTGTAAGTTCGTGTTACATACTTGTATTCTTGTTTTTGATTTATTTTCCCCACCTTTGCAAACTAGAACTTTAGTTTTAGTTTTGTTAATTTTCATACCGTATCTCTCTGTTAGAACCGTTTCCATTTCATTAAGAGCAGCTTCTAACTCTTCCTTGCTAGACGCTAATACCGCTATATCATCTGCAAATCTAAGCATATCAATTTTTTGTCCCTGCATAGTAATTCCAAATGTCTTCCTGCATTTGACAGTATTCATTGCCTCTTCTATGTACAAGTTAAAAATCAATGGGGATAGGGCACATCCCTGTCTCACTCCTTTCCTATTGTTTACTTCTGTACGTTCCTGCTCTAATTCTATTACTGCTGTTTGCTCTTTGTATAAGCTATGTACTATTCGTCTATCCCTATAACTCATTCCAATCTTTTTGAGTATTTCAAACATTTTTTTCCATTTTACATTGTCGAATGCTTTTTCCAGATCTACAAACCCTATATTCACGCTTTCCCCTTTTTCTATTGCTTTCTCCATTATCACTCTCAAAGCTAAAATAGCCTCCCGTGTTCCCCTATTTCGCCTAAACCCAAATTGATCTTCTCCTAGTATTTCTTCCGCCCGTTTTTTTATTCGTCTTTGCACAATTCTAGTTAATATTATTGACACGTGTGCTGTCAAACTTATTGTTCGAAAATTTTCACATCTATCCGCGCCTTTCTTTTTTGGTATAGTTACTATGATGCTACGTTTGAAATCTTTGGGTATCTCGCCTGTCTCATACATATAGCTAACAAGTTGGAAGAGAGGTTCTGTTACTGCTTGTCCAGCGGCTTTTAGAGTTTCTGTTTGCACCTTATCTGTACCCGGCGCCTTACCATTTTTCAGACTCTTTAATGCTAATACAAACTCGTCTCGAAGTATAGGATATTCCAACTCATTATTTTCAATGTCTGATTCCTGTTCTAATGCAGTTAGTTCCTCTCCTGCATATAAATTCCCTATATATTCTTGCCATCTACCCAATTTCTCTACGTTTTCTATGATGACGTTTCCTTGTGCGTCCCTTATATTTTTACTATACGGTTTTATATCCCTAAAATTCATTCTAATTAATTTGTATGCTTCGTCTGTCTTTCCTATTTCCATTTTTGTTTGTACCTCTTTGCACTTTTCATCAATCCATTGTTCTTTAGCTTTCCTGCATTTTCGAATAATTTCCCATTTTATGGTTTTGTATCTCTGTTTTCCTGTTTCGTCTGATTTATTTTTGTATTTTCGTCTTTCTTCTATTAAATTCAGGATATCCTTTGTTATCCATGGTTTCTTATTTTCTTTTTGTGTATACCCCAGAATATCTCTGGCCGCCATGTCTAGGCTGGATTTAATGTTATTCCATTCTGTTTCTACTTTCTTAGTATCAGATATTTTCCCGATATCATTCAGCAATTTATTTGACTTTTTTTCGAATCTTTCTTGAATATCTTTATCTTTTAGTTTCTCTAAGTCCAAGTGCCTTTTTCCGTTCCTTTTTTTTAGATTTTTTAATTTAAGTGCGGCCTTCATAATTACGATGTTGTGGTCAGTATCTATTTCTGCTTCTGGGTAGCTTCTACAGTCTTTTACTTGATTCCTAAACCGTTGTCTAACAAGAATGTAATCTATTTGATATCGTCCTATATCTCCTGGCATCTTCCACGTATATCGCCTTCTAGCATGATGTTGTAATAATGTGTTTGTGATGATTAAATTGTTCTTGTCGCAAAATTCTACCAGCCTATTTCCCCTGTCGTTTCTCGTGCCTAAACCAAATAAACCTACTACCGCTCCTTCCCTACCCTCACCAACCACGGCATTAAAATCCCCCGTAATTATTAAATTTTCATGTCCTTTTACGTATCTTAATATGTCTTCGATATCTTTGTAGATGGCTTCTACCTCTTCGTCACTGTAACTAGAGGTGGGCATGTATACTTGTATTATTACTGTGTTTACCAGTTTAGATTCTAATCTAACCATGAGTACTCTTTCGTTCTTTTGTAAGTAATTTTCTACATAGTATCCTATCTTTTTCCGCATAACTATCCCCACACCCAAATTTCCTTCCTCTGCTCCTGTATGAATTACCCTGAAGTCTCCACTCCAAAAATCCCCCGCCTCTGGCCACCGAACTTCGCTGATCCCTACTATGTCTAGTGATAACCTATTCATTTCGATTTTTACTTGCTTCATACTTCTAACATTCCACGCTCCGACTCGCAGAATGTTCCCGACTCTTATTTTTGCTTTTCTAATCGCATCCTCCGAAGTAGTCCCCTCCCGGAGATCCGAATGGGGGACTATTTTAACTCCGGAATCTTTTACCCCAGAGAATGCCATCATGTTTATTACAATTTAAGTACGCTGTGTACTTGGGAGATAATGTGGTGGTTTCCCGTTGCCTTCCACATCGCGGTAATGTGTCTTAGACTGCCATACCGACCCCTATGGTCTCTGCCAATCTAAGTACCGAAAAAGCCGCTGCCCTCTTTCGGGGACCAGTCTTAGTCTGGTTCCTCACTAACGACCCTACTACTTTGGTTGGACCTGTAGTTTGGATCTTTAGCTCATTAGAACACGCAAGCCATTTCACCTGTTCTAGTAATTTAGAACTTCAGCAAGGTGCAGGTCCATTCGAAATGGATATATATATATATATATATATATATATATTGAAATGTATAAGGGAGATACCAAGAGTTCTAAGGGTTGTTTAGTACAAGCTAGTATATGCCAAGCAAAATAATCCACATATTTGATCACATAAACTTAAAAATGTATGGTTGCCGTATTTTACGTATACTAACATACCATTCAAAATGGTAGTTGAAATTAAGTGCCAAAAGGTAATATTAAAATGACTAAATGACGTAGTAAGATGTACAGTGCTCAAGGGTTTGTACCGAGTTTGAATTTTAAAGGCCATTGAAAGTACATTTGCCGTCCAAAAACCGGATGCGTCTATGAATGTTTACTATCAACCACGCATCCAGGTTCAAGTGCGATTTATTTTGGTTCCATTTTAAATAGAATCAACTTTTGGACAATATTTGTATGCTCAAAATTATTAGTTATAACAACTTCAAATATGATTGGTGAACTGTAAATATTTAGGACAAATAATAGAATTGTATGTGAATCAGGAAAGTGTAAAAGGACATGAACTATGGTATGTGCGACACAAACGAAATGTTAGGATGTTATTGGACAATTTAGTTATGTACTTTAAAGTGTAGTAGGCAAGAAAGTTAAAATGGTCGCCTTGCAAAGTAAACAAGAAGATTATTTTGAAATTCATTTTGTAAAAGACGTGTTTTTCAAACTGTGCTAATTTGTAAACAATTTTAAAAGAAGTTAATAAAAGTATTTGATTTTAAAGAGTTTGATTAGTAAAGAAGCGTAAAGAAGTAACAGCGACGAAAGTAATAAGTATAAAAGTGGTGATTGTGCAACGGCGAAGCGACGGAAAATTATATAGATTTGGAGTGATATTGGGAAAGGTAGCAGGACATCGAGTGGTAATATATAAGGAACGGAGTTTGATTTGGATAGCGATATTAGGTAGCAGGACATCGGGAGGAATTATATAAAGGAAAGAAGTTGGATTTGGATAGCGATTTATAGATTTGTAGCAGGACATCGGGAGGAAATATATAAAGGAAAGAAGTTGGATTTGGAGAGCGATTTATAGATTTGTAGCAGGACATCGGGAGGAAATATATAAAGGAAAGAAGTTGGATTTGGAGAGCGATTTATAGATTTGTAGCAGGACATCGAGAGGAAAAATATATAAGGAACGAAGTGGGATTTGGATAGCGATATTAGGTAGCAGGACATCGAGAGGAAAAATATATAAGGAAAGAAGTTGGTTTTGGATAGCGATTATTAGGTAACGGAGCATAGAGCAATTTGAATAAGGACGACGAGTAGATTTGGATAAGATACGAAGAAACGGACGGAGTGATCGAGAATACGAAGAGCGAAATTTAGGAGAACAACAATTGGTAGTGGTGGATTCGAAGCAGAAATTAGCACAGGGGAAGTTACAGCACTGGGTATTCAAAATTCTAAATTAGGGTTAATTATTTCAGGTATTGGGGAGCAGCTAAATTTCAGAACAACACCTGGAGGCGGTACTAAACTTCAATCAGATAGGACAAAAGTGTAAAGACGCATACGGCGACGAGGATTTTGAGCCAGCAGTCAGAGCGGCCAAGAACGGAGTATAAGCCAGGTGAGTGCTGAGATATCTTAAAACGTCAAAAACAGTCATATAATTTTGGTAGTAATTAAATTTGGCACAAAGCAACGCTGATCGTAGTATAATTTTGGCATATACAAAAGTAGAGTAAAAGAAATTTAGTACTAAAACAAAAGAGGTGCACTTTGGTTGGACTTTACACATCTACTTATAACAGAACTCACTATAAGTAGTTGACCACCCTGAGATTTAATAGCTTAAATAGTCGAGGCATTGAAATAAATAGTTAATTAAAGAACCAACCAAACGTTGCAAGTACGGGGCGTGCATTAGGTGTGCACATTTCAAAAAAAGGCGCGACAAAAAGGGTTAAATAAAATAAAATTTTTAAGAATATAGAATAAAGAGGGATTGAACACACAGTCAGTGAGTAAAAGAAAAGTGGGATTCAATAATATATATATATATATATATATATATATATATATATATATATATTACTCATATTTAGACCAGGGTAGAAAATTAAATAATCACATCAAATAATTTTAATCACCGTGTATAAGGAATTTTATTAAATAATACGCTTTATTAAAACCTTGAAGCATAAATAAATGCGGTCGTTTCAGTAAAAATAAGAAATTTAAATTATGTACAAGACGCTTTATATCAAAAGAAACAGTATTAAAAAAAAGCTCTGCGTGTAATTTATTTATTCCTAATAAAGAAACAAATGGAAATTACGTGCAAAATTTATATTAATTAACCCTATTTTAAGTAACCGGTAGTAAAACAAAGTGTACACATAATAATTAATATTTAACTTGTATTCGCTAAAAATGAAAGGATAGAAGTCAATTTTAATTGAAGTTAATTGAATCGTTAGTAACAGATAATATCTATAGAAACTTGTAAAAGCCCAATAAAAAGCAAATCCTAGAAGTGTTAGTTAGAAGTAGGATGTTTGAACACACCTGCGTATTTTAAAAGGCAATTTCAGTTTAATTTGTTTAGATAAACATGTCGATTCTAAGGATATTGAAAACGGTCAGATGCTTTAGCACGAAATACAAATCAGGGTTTATTTAAAAAGCTCTGAGAATTAATATTATTTTGAACACCTGCGTAGTTTAAATATCACGTACGGCGAAAATTGTGTAGATAACAAATGGTTTCAAAGAATCTTGAAGAAACCGTGGCTTAATATTCACGAGAAGGTGCGATACGGGGTTATTAAACCCAGATAGTCCACATGGACTAAAATAAAATCGATAATAAAGAATATCAATTTGCACCAATGCGAACAGGTTAGAAAAGGAAAGAGAAAATGCGTCAAGCAAAGACACATATAGTAAAAGGCGTGATTTAAGCAACGTCACGAGGGTCACAATTGGTTGAAAATAGGATGCAAATATCAGAGGTAGAAACAACAATTTCTGTACAAAATTAATTAGCTTTTCTCGGACATGTTTGCGTGCCGTGTGAGAATTTCTGAGATTTTCAACAGGGCCAGTGAAAAATTCGTAAAAACCGACGCGCGAGCGACGGAATGGGAACATAGCATGAGAAATTCTTAGAATTACCCGTTTTGAGGACAAAAGCGACGTGCCGGCTATTCGCTATATATACCGGTGGTAATATGAATTTCGGTCTCTTAGACTTTTGACTATTCGATGCGTTAAAAGCTCTTACATCCGCGACTTGATTCAAGATGTTAAACAGTGCATTTTAGTTTGATAAAATAATTTAAAATTTTGCTCGTATATTTTAGTGATTCAAAATAGTTTGTTATTTACGTGCTAACATGAATGTACTTCAGTGCACTTAGATACAAGGTAATGAAATTTAGTATCACTGTACCAATTAGCAAAATTTACAACGACAAATGTATACACAAAAGTAGGCAGTTTTGGCGTATATTGGTGAAAGACGCATGAATTTCTTTGCTATTTTTCGGGGTGTTAATAATTAAATGGTTCAAATACGTGTCTGGATCCACGAAACAAGGGTCAGATATACACAGATGAGTTCCGGAAAAGCCCTGAAACAACTTTAAATAAATGGTGAGGAGAAAATTTTAAAAGCGTTGAGAATTAGAAGCCGTAAATATAATCCTGTTGGAATGGTGTGATTAACAAAAGGGACGATGTACATTGAAGCTACGAGGACAGTAACCTTCAGGTAAATTATACTATTTTGTTTGACATTTTGTGTGTGTTGAATAACTTTATAATTGATTTACTTTAAATGGACATTAGTGAAATTGTACTAACCATAAAATTTTAATGTTAAGATGAAATTTGCTTGTTTAAGTAGAAAGGGTATTTAGTATTGATGTTCTGGATTATGATGAAATTTTAGGTATGTCTTTGAGCTCAATTAGACGAACCTGGTTAATTAACGTAAAGGGTGGTAGATGCTCCTTTTACTCTGCATATATTGTTATATTAATTAGTAGGCATCCAACAAGGACTTTAATTCTGGATGCACATTAAAATGATAATAAAATTAATCTTGAAATTCTTTTTAAAACTGAATTTTATGCTGAAATTTAATTTGAAAATTTAATGTATTTTGAATATTGATGTAAATAGAGTTAACGTTGATGTTTGTGGTAGGAATGTGTTGTTTAATTTTATGAATGAGGAGGTTTATAAAATTAGGTGAGCAGCCGAGGCGAAAAGAGGATCACAACAGTTTATGACGCCCAATCGGTGGGACTAGAATTTTTTTGTTGAAAGGAGCCAGTTCCCGCATTCAAAGGAGCATTTCACAGCAATATATATATATATATATATATATATATATATATATATATAATTAGGTTAATATTGACTGTAAAATATATAACTTTGGAATATGTTGATATTGGGGGATTCAGTCTATATTTATTAAGAATTATAACGCTCATAAAAGTAATTGTAGAAATAATAACAAAACATGCGCACTAGCTTCCCATGCTATTGAAACTGGTCACAAAATCAATTATAATGACACTAAAATAATCTTCAATGAAAACAAGTTGAAAATGCAAGGCATTGTCGCAACGAACTTCCAAATGTAGATTTACTTTAAAACAAATTAAAGAAATTAAAATTATTATGTTGTAATAATTATAAGTATTCAGATAAAAACAAAAATTTATAAACAACAAAAGAGACATTTTAATATATTTTATTTTATTGAATAAATATTTTAAAAGCTATATATTAGTTCTCATCAATAAGATAAGAAATTTTTTTTATATGAATCTAATTATTTTCGGTAATCAAAATTTAAGTTTAAACAATGTCTATAATATTGGAATAATTGGCATGAAATGCCATAAATTGTTCAAATATGTGTCGCATATTGATTTTAAACTTATTTAAAATTTTAATTATCCCTGTGGATTTTTCCGGGGGCTCGGCGTCCCCATGGCCCGATTTTAACTGACATCAAAACTTAAGCTCTGGACACCGAGCTGAATCGATTGATGTATCACACATTGATGTCCGACCATTAAAAAGGTCTCGGACACACAGACAGACAGACACACAGACAAATAGATTTCATAAACGAACGAAGCTCGTTGATAATTATAAAAAAAGAATATTCTTAGAAATGATTGGCATTTCCTTAACAAACACAGCTTTAAACAAAAAAACTGATACACAAAATCTCAACAACATTTATTCACATCTACTAACCGTCATTCAAAAATCTAAAAAACATAAAAATCGATTTAACACTTAACATCAACTTAACATAATTTATAAAATCTTTTGATACTTGTACTCAGATATCTTACTTGAACTGCACACAATTGATTCTACTATAATCTAGGACACACTTACACACATATGTTATATTTCAAAATCCTGTCAAATTAATTTTTAATCTAATAATTATTACCTAATTTATTTTATACATAATCTCACATAAAACTTTTAGATGCTATACCTTATTATAAATTGTTAAACCTTCATTATTCGTAAGTAACCTTAATATTAATTGTTAACATTTATATTATGTACCTTTAGTTTTCCTGACGAAGAAAATAATAAATTTTCGAAAGCTCGAATAAAAAAAAAGAAGTTATAATTCTTAATAAATATAGACTGAATCCCCCAATATCAACATATTCCAAAGTTATATATATATATATATATATATATATATATATATATATATATATATATATATATATACATATACTGATGTGTTACAGAGGTCACGTTAAGTCATGGAAACCTAAATTCCATAATTAAAACCCACCTAAATTGAAGAAAATGGAAAAAATTGAAATTTCCGAATAGTCATCTTTCCACTCTGTATTGCCATTAAAAGATAAAGTTTTTATTAGTTATATGATTAAATTTCTCCTGTGTAGATATAAAAGCAAAGCGTAACATATTTTCATGTAGACCAAAAAGAAGTCTCATGTAATTTTAAAGCATATTTTCGTGTGTGTGTAAATAATTTTCTATACTTAACAAAAACGAGTTTTCATTACTAAGAGATTAAATACAAACCTATTGCATTTATCAACGAAGCCCTCAATTTAAATACTGGATAAATTTTCTGTACATAATGATGCATTAGGAAATGTTCTTTCCATTCGCCGTAAATAGCATAGAATAGTGTCAGTTCAACACAATTTTATTTAAAACAAAATACATTCATTACATTTTCTCATACATATAGCTCACAAATTGAAAGACATATTCTGGTACTGCTTGTCCAGCGGCTTTTAGAGTTTCTGCTTGCACCTTGTCTGTACCTAGCGCCTTACCATTTTTCAGACCCTTCAATGCTAATTCAGACTCATCTCTAAGTATAGAATATTTCAAGTCATCATTTTCGTGCCTAATTCCTGTTCTAATGCTGTTAGTTCCTTTTCCTGCATATAAATTCCCTATATATTCTTGCCATATAACCCCTTTGTCTACATTTTCAATAATGACGTTTCCTCCCGCGTGCCATATATTATTGCTATATGGTTTTATATCCCTAAAAAAATATTCTAATTAGTTTGCATGCTTCGTCTGTTTTTCCTATTTCCATTTTCATCAATCCATCGTTCTTTAGCTTTTCTGCATTTGCTAATAATTTTCCATTTTATGGCTTTGTATCTCTGTTTTCCTGTTCCGTTTGATCTATTTTTGTATTTTCGTCATTCTTCTATTAAATTCAGGATATCCTTTGTTATCCATGGTTTCTTGTATTCTTTTTATGTATACCCCAGAATATCTCTGGCCGCCATGTCTAAGCTGGATTTAATGTTATTTCATTCTGTTTCTACTTCCTTAGGATAAGAAACTTTCCCGATATCTTTCAGCAATTCATTTGGCTTTTTTAGAATCTTTCTTGAATATCCTTATCTTTTAGTTTGTCCAAGCCAAATTGTCCTTTTCCGTTTCTTTTTTTCAAATTTTTAAATTTAAGTGCGGCCTTCATAATTACGATGTTGTCGTCAGTGTCTATATCTGCTTCTGAGTAGCTTCTACAGTCTTTTACTTGATTCCTAAACCGTTGTTTAACAAGAATGTAATCTATTTGATATCTTCCTATATCTCCTGGCATCTTCCACGTATATCGTCTTCTAGCATGATATTGAAATAATGTGTTTGTGATGATTAAATTGTTCTTGTCGCAAAACTCTACCAGCCTATTACCCCTGTCGTTTCTCATACTATATAAACCTACTACCGCTCCTTCCCTACCCTCACTTACCACTGCATTAAAATCCCCCGTAATTATTAAATTTTCATGTTCTTTTACGTATCTTAAGTATGTCTTCGATGTTTTTGTAGATCGCCTCTACCTCTTCTTCACTGTAGCTAGAGGTGGGCATGTATACTTGTATTATTACGGCATTTACCGGTTTAGATTCTAAATCGTTGTAATATTGAAGAAAATTTTTTAAGTATGATCTAAATAAAGGAAGTGAAAAATTTGGTTTTTTGGGTTTCAGCTTCAACATATTTCTCAAATTTGGATCGCGGCTTAAAAAAGTTAAGAACCGCAGCTCTAGGGTATTGAAAATCGAATTTTAAAGCCCTCCTCGATTCTATGAAATCTGTACGATCTCGTCCTTCAGCAAATGCATATCTTAATGTTAAAATAATAAGTAGATATTTATTCTTATTCATTAGATTTGAGCAACTACATCTTTTGACTTTTGCATTAAAGTGCGATGCAACCATTTACCACCTCTTACATAACTTTGAGTTTTTTGTAGTATAAATATGCTTAAAACATACGAATTAGTCATCTATTGTAATGCATAACATCAAGGAATTTTATAGCTTTGTATTAGTAATAAGGCGAGTTAAAGATCACCTTTTTTTACTCGCTCATCAGAAAGTATTCGCGATAATGCGCAACCAAAAATTGTGACACGAATATGGGTCGACCATTTTAAATGAAAAGGCTGGCTATTACACACTACACTTCCTGGTTACAACAGCCAAGCATAATAACACGATGCCATCAATTTCCTGGTGCAGTACGATCACAAAAGAATTCTCTAGTTTGTAACTGCTGCTCTTTCGAAAGTTAAAAGCTGTTAACAAGATCAATATTTTCTTAATTACAGCAAATTATTATTTTAATGCCTGCGTTGTAGTGGACCCAAAGAAGCCGCCAGGTTATAGTCGACCAAAACTTGACAATTATAATAATTACATTTAGATTACAATAAAGTTCTTAATTTAAGTGTGCTCTTAGAATCAGTTTATTTATGTTTACTGTCCTAAATCAAACACATTTAATTTAACAATGCTGTTAAAACTGGCCAAGATTCTTGTTCCGCTTACTTTTAATTTAGTATAAGATCCTATATCTATATATAATCTACAGGATGTTCAAATTTGTCTAATACATTGATATAAGAAATTGTTCTGATAAAACAATGCAAAACTAGGCAAGAAACTGGTGTATGGACTTTACTATTTCGAATGTACAAAATGTTAAAGTAGTTAAAAGATTTATATTCCTCGCTACCCCAACAATACTCGAAATATTTCTGTACCTAAAATTTAATATTCAAATTTAGCAGTATGTGGGTACCAATTACCCTACTTGTATTTTTCTAAACCAATAATTCAATTTACATTTTCTACCTTTTTATCGATTCCTTATTAAATTTCGTTGAAGAAACGCATAACATTTTGAATACAAAAGAACTCAACGTTTTCAGAGATAATAAGACTTAATGTGAACGTGCATTAAATTTAGTTCGATTGGTTTAGGATTAAAAATCAGCTCCATGAGGTACCGCATTGCATTCAGTGTAGCCCGGGTCAGGGTTACTTACACCCAAGGATAGCATTGCTTACATGACACCAGACCACGGTCTTCGCCGTGAAGCCTCAACATACAATTCTTCAACATAGAACTCGTTCCGCAACTATACAAACTAAAGTACTTTCAGTTTTAGTGTTAAAGACATTTGCAATATATATACGCACACTTAGATATTCCTGTGCATGTTATGCCTTTAATGTAAATGTATAGTCAGTTCACATCAGTAGTGAAGATGGGGGTTCCTAGTGCAACGCCACCGCCGTAGCGCCGCTCTCCTCCTTCCTTCATTTTCCTCCTCCGTACTCCTCCCACCTTCTCCGTCATCCTACAAACCTCCTCCGCCCTCATTCAACTTTTTCGTCCTCCTACAATCACCTCCGTCCTACTACAACTTCATCTGTCTTTCTCCAACCTCCTCCGTCCTCCTCTAATCTCCACCATTCTCCTCCATCCTCCGTCCTCCTCGAATCTATTCTGTCTTCTATACCAGTCACTTTGATATTTTTTCTTACGTCATGATTTTTGGCTTACTGTGTATATATACACTTTTGGTCCATCCTGTATATACATTTCCACATAGCTACGTCACTTTTGTTCTTAGAGAAAAAAATTTCATTTAAACGAATTCAAACTTGGCCGCCTGCATGCAAAGCGAATGCCTTATGCAGTAGACTACCGAGTCAATCGATATAAGTACCTGTCGAACATTTGGAATCACACGCACCATTAAAGGACTTCCATTTTTAACTACGCCATTTTTTCGACTACCTAACTCCTTATTTTAATGTAGAATCGCCTAACAATAAACACACAATAATGATATTAAAATTTATTCATAATGTTTTTGCTAGTATCGACGTTACAAATAAGGAAACAAACTTTATTAAGAGTTGTTATAATTTTATTAAATTTTCCACATGGCCACTTGACCATATAATCCCAAGTCGTATGACCACCTGACCGTATGGCATGACATGATGACATGATGACTTCATGATCACCTGTCTACATGGCCACCTGTCCGCATGACTACTTGACCACATGGTCACCCGACCTCATGATAATAAAACTTAATTGTAGTACCAGTTATACACAGAAAACTGTACTTTCATTATGTTTGCTCGGAATTAAATTTGATTAAAATTGATGCCCAACTTTCTATTTCTTTTTCTAAACAATAATTGGATACATAGAAACTGCCAAGATTTTCTAATTGCAAAGTATACCGAAGTTTGTTTCTATACATAAAGTCTTTGATTCTATTAACAATCAGATCCATTTCTTCGTATAATTATTGCAGCTTATTGCAATTTTTTAGTCAAACCTCTCTAACTACCCCCCGCCTACGTATCTTCTTGGCTTGCTCGATTTTCTCTTACTGGTATTGGAGCAATTCTGATTTTCCTACACACCGTTGTATAGGTGTATGTCCACCACTTTTGGGAATATATGATCATTATAGGTTGTAAGACCCCCCCGGTTTTAAATGATCCGAAAGATTTTTTACTAGGTAAAGACACAATGTTGAGGGAAACCTCTTTACGTGTGATGTACGCCAAGTTAGCAGACCCCCACCTTCTTCAGTTCGTCTATGTCATCTGCCATTTTGATAAATACGTTCTTAGAAAAATCTTTAAAATATAATATCAATTTAGTACCTCTCCTTTCTGCAAAAACGCCCACATAACTGAAAGGGTTTATTTTATTAACCTCAAACGCATATAGCTTGTAAAATCAAGATGTAACAAAATCAATTCGCCGTCACATAAAATTCTTTCTCATTTGTTTCTAATAAGATGTTTTTTGTTTAACACATCTTTGTGTTGTTCTCGTATTGCCTCAGTTCATTCCAATTTAGTCCAGCTTTTGCTTTTTTCTGCATTCATTTCCTCTAATTCTAGCTTGTTTTTCTCCCAATCCCAGCGTATGTCTCGCATAATGGGGCAATTTCCTTTAGCGTAAACGGATAGAGTTTGCTACCAATAGTTACGCGTTGTCTTACTACCTCGAAACCAATGTTATGTGTATTAATTAGCCTCGATCCCTAAATAATTATGCCTATTGAGATTGTGGAAGATGTTGCTGCAGATAGTGTAAAATATGTATTACCTGCTTTAATGTAGCACGTGTAAGATTTTTATTTTATCATGGATTTTTTTATTCAAAGTTATTTTTTAACTTATCTAATTTAATTCGTATTTTATAATTTAGATCTATAATTTCTTCTTGAATACGTACATGGTCTTGATTTTTTCGAATTGGAAGTAACGGACTTTATTGCGATACTCTTTTTTTTTTAAATTCCAGCAATAACAAATTCTGTTTATCCATCTATTTGCTCCAGTTTTCGGTACTTTGTAATGTGTACACAACCTCTTTCTTCCTGCATTAGATTTTTTTCGATTTGTTCTGTTTATTCTTCTGCAAAGAATTCATTCTCTTTGTTTCTCCAGGCATTCGAAAAAACTTAAGTCTTCCACTTTCGAGAGTGGATGACCATTATACGTTGTAATACTATATTAGTTCTAAATTTTGCAAAATGCTCTTCCGTAGGCAAGCAAGTTAAAAATATTCCGTTAAAAGGAATTAACATGTATTATTGTTTCTAGGCCTCTCTTGCATCGTACACCTTAGTAAACTGAGTTTTATAAAATTCATTTAAAATATACACAGCCTTATGCTCATTCTTATTCTGCAAGAGCGCCGACATAGAAATGCATTCCTCGGTTATTAACTTGCTACGTACCTAGACGTAGCTGGAAAAAAGTAAATACCAGGCTAACTACCAAACGCGGAGAGTGGGGGGATTCACCTACATACAAAGAAAACAAAAAAAGCACGTCACCCATGATTATCTATTAACAAATAAAAAATAAATAAAGAATTCTGTACAAACAAGCAAATGCAATAAATTAAGCGTTACTATTTCAAAGCAAACAATTATGTGATATGAACAATTTAGTACTGTAGATACGAAGTGCGCATCTCGTATTTTACACAAAATAAAATTAATCAGTAGTAAATAAACATGTGAGAACTTTTGTCAAGCGTTTTTTTTAAATTGTACATAATACCGTTTGTAAAATAAACCAATCAGTAGAAAAGAATAAGGGTGTGTCTGTCAAACATTTTTAACAATGGTACATCACACCTGTAGAGCGATAATATCGATTCGCATCAACAAGCAATAGTCCTACAGTGTCACGTTTCATATCACGTAACTACACCAAACGCTGATACGGAATATGCCCTTGATATACACAAAAGAAAACAAGTTGTATACCTGTATGTGTCTGAATACTTCGCTTGCAAGCCGTCGGGTGCGAGTCAGAACAGCAACGCCATGGTAGTCAGGATCCATTTACTCTACCACCGTAACTGCAGCAGCGGTCTACAGACAAAAGCAATTGGTCTACAGACAAAAGCAGTTGGTCTACGTCAACGAACAGTTGGGCCTATATAAAAAAAACCAATTTGGCCTCCAGCTAAAAGCAATACACGCAAGATACGTACTACTTGTTAAACAAAAAACGTGCATTGCTTTTAAGGTACAGTGAGGCAAAATGTAAAAAATATTTCAACGCACAAGCTGCAGAATCAAATTCAACATGGGTTCAAATAACACGAGTTCAAACTGCAATCCTTGCGTTATCGAAGCACGGTTAGCAAAACTGAAAAACACGCTTTTAAATAATAGTAGGATGTATTATTTCGACAAGTCTTTAAACGGGAAACACCAGAGAAAGCAATCCTACGTTATCGAAATGTTTAACAAATTACCGGATACCTAGAACAAGGTATTGACTATTTAATTTATCGAGTAAATTTTCGTTTTAAAAGCAAAGTGGATTTGAGTTTAAATTATGTTAAGTGGGCTTATATTAAACAGGTACACTATATAGAGTATTGTTGGAGAATTTAAAAACAGAAATGGAATTTATTCGAGCGTGTAATGACTTAACCAGGGGAAAAAGGGTATTTAATTTAGGTGAAAAAGTAAACGTAACAAACTGTAAAATGCAGAAACATTATGTACGCCAGATATGTATAAATTTTTCCAGTGGCTTTAAAATGATCTATTCCCCTCTCTCTTAATTGACTGGACTAGTTATTTGTTACATAACTTAAAGAGATTAATGGAATCAACCCACGTTAAGCAACCTTTATCAGCTGTTTCATCATTATCCAAAATTGCATTAGCGTGTTCTGTATGTCAGGTAAAGTTAAAATTATTCGTTAAGTATTCGACAATTTCCTCTTTGTTAAATATCTTGCTAAAATCTTGGGTTATATCCAAATATAGTATAGACAGTAATTATCTCTTTCGAGCTGGTCCTATATGTCCGCAGTTCATACAACAAAACCTCTAACTTAACAGCTGCTAGTTTCACTTTGTACGGAATACATATTGGATTTGTATATTTTTTGTTAATACTTTCAACTTTCGAGATCTATTTTTTCAATAATCTATTTTATCCACGAGTTTCGTTGTTTTCACATTGTAGTAGCAATGCGGGTTTAGCTTTTACTCCATGCCTAACAGATACAAATTTCGAGAACTACCCAAGCAAGTAACTATTAAAAACTCCACACATCTCTTTCTTAACAAGGAGTTTACCACAATTTTTAAATTCACCATTGCAATCCACAGCGTCGGGTATTTTCACTAGCATTATATTATCGCAGAAAGCTTCTGTAATCTGATAGGGTAAATCGATACACCCTAAGGCTTTTTCTTCTTCGAAATAGCTATTGTTTTCAATAGGTGGTTGTGATTGTCCAGGTTTTCTAACAGCAGCCACAAGTCAAGCCGCTCATTTGTAGGTTTTACTCTACCACTAACAATCTGCGAGATACCAAACACCTTATGAGAGTCCATATTCATTGTTTTGACTACCATCGAATACTAAATTAGATAAGAAAAATTTCCTCTTTTATGCCCTACAGAGTTGGTGCGAAAGGCCGAACAAGATTTGTTGGCGCAACTCCAACTTGCATGGTGGTAATGCTGATCCATCGAAGTTCTTAGATTCCATTTCGAACTGTTCATCAATGTCATTGGACTGAAACACTTTCTTGAACAAAGCTAATTGTGCTTCATCCACGATGCCTAATCGTTTGCAGGCATATAAATATATTTTTTGAGAGCTGGAATAATATCATCGATTTCGATATCTGGATAGTTGCACATTTTCGAAAAGGCATCAATAAATTGTGTGGAGTTTTGTAAAATTGTAAAAGGTCGGTTTTTGGCTTTTTTTGAAAAAAGAAGGATTAAAATCACATTCCGTGAATGTGCAAAACCCTGGAAGTGCCCGGCATAAATTTTGTCGTAATGCTTCGTACAGTTTGTTCACATTTATACATCTCTCATGGTTACCAACTCCAACCTTCAACCAAATTTTCACATTCTCATTCAAATATTCCATGTTGCCTAGTGCTAGAATCAAAATATCTGTGTATGAACATCTTTTGACAACATTTGAATCACGTTCCACTTTACAAACATGAAAAATTACTTTCGTGTCTGATTCCTTATGTGAAGAGCATGCCAAATCTTCTACCACAGTTCTCACAATAGTATCATTAATTTCTTTATATCGGAAGCATGATTTATGATTAATATAAGCTATTTTATTTTACATGAAAGGTGCCATTTCAGAATTTCTCTAATGATTCACAATAAAATTTACTAATGCCATTTTAAAGCCGATATTGTTAATTTCTTAACCAAAATCTGCAGGCCGTTTTTAATCTTCACCGTTGATATGATATCCTTCCTTTCTGCTAGTTCCACGCAATGTAAGCGCATTGTCTTTTATAGATAAAGAGAATTACTGATCAAATGTTATAATTATAGTGCGCGCTGCGTTTCCTGTGAAAATTTATAAAATTTGTGGGAAATTCTCCCAAAGGTTAGTGGAATCTCTCTCATAAGGTGTAGTATGAAAAACCCATCATAAATTATGACGTCTACAGGTGGTAGTGTTTACTGATCAATTTTATTTTCCAGTAATTTCAAGAGAACAGATTTGTCAGTCTTGCACATAGTTCCGTCGATGTGGTACAGTGATAGTGGAACTGGAGTTAGAGGATAGCTAAGAATTTTTGTAAGATCTATTGAATTTTCTAAAGCAATTTCCAGTAGTCTTCCAAATAAGTCGCGTCACATGTAGACTTCATCTATTTTTCCAGACATATTAACTTTTTTCTTTAGTAAATCAACAAAGCTGTAGATTTTATTTCTCCTTATTGCCTTTTCAAATCGTTTTTCATCTGCAGCACATTCTGTGATAAACTTTTCCTTTTGTTCATTGCCATTCTTTACAACGTTGCGAAGGAATTCTGAAACTTTTGCTGTTGCCACCTGACTATTGGAAATGTGGTACAGACTTTGCTTATATAATATGCTTGAGAAAGGATTGACATTTTGTTTGATGTTGGCAATTAAAGTTTTCAATTGTTTGGCCGACTGACCAATATAACTTTTTTGCAGACCTGATGTAACATCTTGTCGATTCCTCAGTCCAGATTTTTCCATAACATGGATAATTATTTTTGCTCGTATACTGTGGCTTTAACACTACCGTTGTCGTGCAGATATAGAATTTATCGCATGACTAACATCAGATCTATTGGTTGGCGGGAGAAAGACTTACTATTCCTTTTAATCCTAAAAAATATTTCTCAAACTGCTCCTTTAATTCGGGGTGATTCTCATCCACTTTTTGGAGATTGTCACTATATTTAACTAGATATCTTGAGTAATTTTGTTGATTGAATATGAAGAAAAGATTGGTGATTTGTGGAAGTACAAATTAAAACATTTCAAAGTCTCCACATCGTATGCTCCGGTTTTAGATAAGATAATAATGAACAAAACTAACGTATGTTAAGTAGAATTCTGGGGTTTTTCCATGATCTCCAGCTAATCTACTCGCCTCATATCTTTCATACTTCCTTAATATGTATATGTATTCTGTATATGTATTCTGTAGAGCATCATCCAAGGAGGTGGAAGGTTTGAAGTATTTTCCAGGTAACTCATTTGTATTTTCTGTTATCTATTGAGTTGTAACTAGAGTACCAAACTGTACACATCTGTGAATAATTTTTGTAAATAGCGGTAAATAAAGATTGTATGATTGTTGTATTATTTGGTGATTTTATTGAATGGTGTGTGAGTGGGAAGGAAGAATGATTATAAATTTAGGTATCCGAGAAGAAACCCAGCAGAGCTAGCCAGGGAAGCTGTGTGCTGTGGATCGTGGGGACAGTCTGTGGAACTCCCTAAAACCTATTCCAATTCTAACGTTGGGCCGTCATAAGATTGCTGTGAATCCGCGGATTAAAGTTTAAGAATCGAGAGTGCGTCATTAAATACTTTTCAAAAAAAAATACAAAGTTCACAACAACAAAAAATTTTCTTACCCTGATTTCTGCTTCAAAATATCTTCAGCAGCTTCCCTGGCTAGCTCTGCTGGGTTTCTTATCGGATACCTAAATTTATAATCATTCTTCCTTCCCACTCACACACCATTCAATAAAATCACCAAATAATACAACAATCATACAATCTTTATTTACCGCTATTTACAAAAATTATTCACAGATGTGTACAGTTTGGTACTCTAGTTACAACTCAATAGATAACAGAAAATACAAATGAGTTACCTGGAAAATACTTCAAACCTTCCACCTCCTTGGATGATGCTCTACAGAACCCCTTGGCTTTGTGATTATGCGCTCTGATCCTCCAGATAGATGATAACCTCAGTATACGCCGAACTCCTTGCTACCAATTACCATTCCATCCCAGCATACAAATTCAGGTACATTATACTTTTGTTTATTGATCTATTAGCTTGTTATGGTATTAGTTGGACCTCGGTTAATTTAATTCACTCGACACTACTTATGTTACTAACTATAAGGTCTCAATTTACCAAGTTACAAGTGCTAATACTACTTTTACTGAATTACAAATTTTTTCAATATTCACAAGACTCTACCATAACGTCGGTTGATTATTATACGTAGTCTAAAGCGATGAAAATACAAAGAGAGCTCTATTAATTTTCATAGAGTATTTATACAATTCAAAATTCCACCTCTCGGGCACTCTTCACGCGAAATACTTAATTTAAAATAATACTTCTACAAATTTTGATATAACCGCTTTAAAGCTCCCAGAAATTCACCTCGTGAACGCGCTATATAATCAGAAAAATCGCTTTCACCTGTCGCGTGTTTGTTCGTTGTAAAACTACTCGTTTTAACCAACGATACAGTACTGTGTCGTCATAAAACCCCGCCTGTAATATTTTTGTCTCTGTCTTATGCATATTAGATGTCGCGTTCCAAACCCCACTTGAGTTATATAAAATCGATATTGCTGACGGCGTCCCATGACTCCACGTAGATTGAGTACGTGCGTTTTGAAGCCAATGCTTTTATATCCGTCTTTATCTATAGCATATTATTGATCGTGCATCTCCTCCGCTCTTTAAGAAACTTTGTTAGCTTGTTTATTCGAAGCAACTGACGGTTGGAAATATATTCTATGAAACCCGCTTTATTATGCATATAAATTCGAAGAAGGTAACCTTTTCAAACATGCAGGTGTTCTTAATTAAACAACAATTCTAGGAGCATATATTTCACGGTATTGAATACAATTGACGTCCTTGTCTGCTACCACGAACCGTTTTGCCTTCGGATTATTGATTTTCTATACCCTGGTGTGTTTTTTAATGCTATTACACGTTGAATTAAAATAAATTAAATTAATTATGCGTTTCTATTTGTTTTTAAAACTGGCTTTCTTTATGAACCTATTACTTTTCAATCAATAATTATAAAAATACATCAATACTTGTTCGTTTAAATTAAATAAGTGAAATAAATTTTTCGCGTAAATAAATTGTTCCTTTCTCTATACAGGGTGTTTAAAATTGCATAGCTTACCCCAAATATAACCCTTTGAATCCATAACAATATATATATATATATATATATATATATATATATAATATGCTATAATTATAGGGTAGTTTATGGGTAGGTTAAGTCATAGGGGTCGTAGAATAAATAAAACTTCCAGTTTAATAAAAACACATAATTCCAGATATTATGAGAGTAAATCGGTCACTCTACATATTGTTAATTGAGAGCACACTGTATATAAAATACGCGTGATTAAATACATAAGAACAGAAATATCCAAGAGTAGTTTACAACTTAAGATATGATTTAAAAACGCAACAAAATGCATCAAAATTAAATCAACGAGAAACCTATGTGAATTGGTTTTACAAATATTTAACAATTGCGTTAAAAATATTATCGTACAAGCAATCTAAATTATCCATTATTAGAAAATCGTACGTGACAGGAATACTTCACATTTGTTCAAAAATCCAATATTATGTAGAAATAAACAAGCGCCAGATTATTCAGTTTAGATAATAATAAATAACAAACATTGAATACGTGACTTAATAAAAGGAAATTGTTGGAATTTCTCAAATAAAACCATGATATGTGAAAGTATTACGTGACGAACTAGGCATGCATTTGAATATTTGAACTAAATAATTGGTGAAAATCCCGAAATATACAAGATAAAGGTAAAAGTGTCGTCCCAATGAACCAATGAAGAGCAGGTGGAGGCAAGGCTTTAAATACGATAAGGATGAAGCGACGAGTTAGTATACATTCAAACTGTGCTACGACTATATTCGAAAGTACTAATTATTTTACGTAACCAGTGAAACAAAAATTAAAGTGAAATCATTTTGAAAAGTGAACGAATTTGTGCAACGAATAAGCCGATCTATTATAGACGTAAGTAATAACGACTTAATTAAAAATCCATTTCTAACATTAATAAAACAGTGCTATTAATACTAATATTTAAATGGGCTTTTAACACTGAAATTTAAATTGGATTTTAATACTGGTATTTAGTTTGGAAATTAAATTATTTAATACCGAGATTGAAATTGTCTTAAAATCTACATTTAAATGGGATTTTAATATCTACATCAAAGTTGTTCTCATACCAATATTTAAAAATGGATTTTAATACCCACATGTAATTTGAATCTGGATTGTAATTTTGGTTTTGATGTCGATTTCCAAATTTGACTCTCAATTTGGACATATTCAGACATGAAAAACTCTTGGGGATGTAAATCACAGGATAGGAGGGAACTACAGAACCATTCCAGGTTAGCAATCTTGACACAATTTATTATTGAAAACTATTTTTAATTCAATATTTATGAATTTTGTATCTGTAAGAGTCAACAAAACATAGTAGGTTCATTGATCAATTTATGACAAAGGTAATAGGTATTTTCGAACATTTAAAGGTCCCTAAAAATAAGTAAAAAGATAGTTTTGCTGGCTTCAAATATCATAAATCTGGTATATATGTAAATATCCTAAAAAGGGGAAAATTTTGAGAGTTGTAAATATTTAATCATTATATTGTGTATTGTAGAATTGCTTTATTTAATTAAATAATCTAGTCGGGGCAAAAACCATAATTTAACATTCCACAACATAGGTGCTTGATTATATGGAATAAAATTCACAACAAAATTTATGATGGCTCAACGCTGGGATTAATATCACAGCATTTTATGATATGCCCAATTGTGGGTCCTAATATAAAGGGGATAACACAGCATTTAATAACGCCCATCGTAGGGGCTCGTTGATCCTAATAAAAATATCACAGCATTTTATGTACGCCCAAATCGTGGGGCCCAAAAAAGCGAATATTACAGCATTTTATGGTACGCCCAATCGTGGGGCGAATAACACAGCATATATATATATATATATATATATATATATATATAAAAGCAAAACTTTCTCTGCAATTTGCAGTTAAAATTAAACGAATTACATGAGATGTATCCGTAAATGCACTTTACATTTACCTATACAAATCGAACTGGTATTTGTGTAGGTAAATGTAAAGTGCATTTACGGATACATCTCATGTAATTCGTTTAATTTTAACTGCAAATTGCAGAGAAAGTTTTGCTTTTTTATATATTTTGTGTGCCTTAAAGGCAAGAATTGGACGCTGCCACGGGAAGTAATGTTACTATTGCATTAAATATGCATGTACATTATTAAAATCCCAAAGGCAGAATGTATTTGTTATAGCTATTTATAAAACACAGTATAGTTTCGAATCAACTTCTGTACAGTTTCAGCCTTAGGGTTGGTTTTAGCCAACTGATGGCGCTCCTTTTTTCCTTTCGCCATCGTACAGAGATTTCTTCGAGCATATACATTGAGGTTGCTTGATGTTTTGTTAGGGTTAAAACTAGTCCATTCTGACGAGACCTAATGAGGTCGAAACCTGGTCAATGGATATTTTTTCTCTCTACAAAACGATCAAGTTATTGTTTTGTAATGGCTATGCAAATGCCAGTTCGATTTGTATAGGTAAATGTAAAGTGCATTTACGGATACATCTCATGTAATTCGTATATATATATATATATATATATATATATATTATAGTGAATAAGATGAAATAATAACTTAGACCTTTATGCAAAGCCCAAACGATCATTTCAAACCGAGCTAGTAATTGAAAGATAGAAAATATAAGGTCTTGGACAGGACTTGAACCTGTATCCTGGTTTTGTCGGAACCATGCGTTTACCAATTACGCCACCATAAAAGTCTAAGTTATAATTTCATCTTATTTACTATCTTATATTTTCCATCTTTCAATTACTAGCTCGATTTGAAATGATTATTTGGGCTTTGCATAAAAGTCTAAGTTATTATTTCATCTTATTCACTATAATACGATAGTATTTATCAACTTACCTTGGGTAATTAACTACCTACAAAATTTATATATATATATATATATATATATATATATAATAGTGGTTTTAAAAGATCAAAAATAAATAGAAAAGAAACAATTTCAAAACACCCTGTATAAAGGAACAACCAGGAATTACGTGCGAAATTTATATTAGTTAATTCATTTTTAAGTATCAGGTATTAACGAAATTTTATAAATAATTAATGAAATTTAAGTAGGTTTGCAAAGAAATTAAATGGTAGAAGCCAATGCCATTAATTTATTAATTAATTTGAATTTAATTCAATGATTATTGATGTATAATTTGCATAAAAGCGTGTAAAAACCCAATGATACCAAGATGAAACGCGTTGCTATCTGACAAATATATCAGTGGGGTAGAAATACGCCTAACTCTAAATCGTGGAAGGTTTATTTAAAACGTTACGATTGAACACGTGCGTATTCTCTAAATGTCAAGTTCTAGTTAATTTGTAGATAACGAACAAATTATTCTAAGGAGTGCTCAAACGGTCGGATGTTTTAGCATGAAATGCTAATGAGAAAGTCCACGTGTAGTTGACAGCGCACAAACAAGGATATTGATTTTCTACCACTAAAACCAGGTTAGAAAGAGGCGTAGAAAACTTATAAGCATGAGACCACAATACTATAGGAGGGATTTGAGAAACGTCATTAGGTCTACGATTGGTCGATAGGTTTAGTTTGACTTGATATAAACACGAGGATAGAGTAGCGTAATTTTCTTAAAATATTATAACGAGGTACTCAAATTCGCGGAGTTGAAAATGGGGTTGAGTGCAAAATTGTGGGAATGTGTTGTTGTGAGCAGGGGATTTCGGATAAATGTGTCCAGGAGAGGTTACATTAGAAAGATATAAATAGTTTAGGAGAATATTATTAAAGCCCTTATTATTTCGATCGTCCCAAAAGCACGTATGAAAGTTAACACGAGTTGTAAGTATTATAAAATCATTTAAATTGTATTGCATAGTGATAGCCTCTTAAATTAAAAACGCGGTTAGTGTGCCGAGAGTAAAATTTTTTATTGAGGTATCACCTATAATTTTTTATCAACTCGTGTCAGGACATTAAGTAACGTAGATTATGGTAAAAAAAGTATAATTGAAATGAAATTTGGAATTTGGTTACACCGAGAAGGTGGCGTTGGCGGATCAACTTGGATGGAGTTCGTCTAGTAATAGCGAGAAACGACCTGCAGACCAGATAGAAAAATACATGGCATCATCTACAAGAGCGGAGATCTTCTAGGAAATTCCAGGAACGATTTAAAATTGTGATTCCTATAAACTGTAAATATTGGGGTGGCGTATGAGAGTGTTTTTCAAGGTAGTGTGAATTATTTACGTATTGAACAGAAAATGTGTAAATAACTTTATTACGGTATTCAACTAGAAATTGAAGGTGTCTATAAAGCTTTTAAAGGTTCCATCAGAACGTGAAAATTTCTGTGAAGAGTATATGGCTTTGTTTTTTTTATTTTAAGAGTATGCAAAGTAGAAGGGCATACATTATGCAGAATTAGTTGGGTTATTATGAGCTCACCATACCCCACAGTTTACTTAGATTATTAAAATAAATAATTAAATTATAAAGAAGGAATTTTAGAGAAGGTATTACTCAAGGTCCATTTACTCCAAGTACATTTTATGTGTTTGATAATTTTAAAATTTAATACAGGACATTACAAAAGAAGAGTTACTGAAGTGTAACGTGAACAATAAAATATGGATAGTGTTGAATTGCATTTGTAAATAGGAATAAATAAAAGATTGTATGTTGGTGGTATTTTTGGTTTTATTGGGAGTGTGCGTGAATGATAGAATATGAGTGTGAATATAGATATCCCAAAAGGAGGTCCAACTGAGCTAGTCGGAAGCAGTTGAAGAAGGCCATTCAACCGAGGAAGAGAGGAAAACGGGTAAGAAATATTTTTTTTGTATTATTTAATTTTTGAATTTTCGAGTTTTTAAAATTTTATAAAATTTTCGAATATATTTATTGTTGGTGAGGAAATTACCCGAGTACCACGGCAATATATATATGCACACATAAAACAAATGGGTGTTGTGCCCAACCATTAATAATATATATATAATATAATATATAATATAATATATAATATATAATATATAATATAATATAATATATAATATAAGTAGTCTAGGTAGACAACAATGCAAAAGCTGTAATACTCAGACTGACTGCCTTAATTGAGTAGCTTGAACAACGAAGTATGGAGTTCGAAGACTGACTGCCGGGCCTTGAGCTCCCGGGCTTTTTATAATAACCTGCCCCTCACACGGCTGTGGGAACTTGCAGATCTCATGTCTGCTTTACACTTTGTTACAATGTAACAATCTTATTTCTAAGTAATTGGGGTATGTTGACCGCCTGTGACCTGCCACCTGCAGTATCACTGCCCTCTTGGATGCAAAGTTGCATGTCCGTTCTCATGAACTGTCGATAACCTCTCTGGGTTATCTTTGTATTACAATGTTGCAATGAACTTATACTTTATTTAACAATTTCTAATAATTCCTATTAGATTCAATATATTCAATATATATATATATATATATATATATATATATATATATTTATTTAATTTGTTTTATTATTGGGGAAAGCAGTCAAATTTGATGGATTAATAAAATACTCTTTCAATCATTCAAGCTTTCGATAAATTTATTATCTTCGTCAGGAATCTAATATATATAAAATTAATTGTTGGAATAGTAGTTTAACATTACTTACGGTTATGAGTTTTATATATACATATAACTAAGGATATCGAAAAAAATTTTTAAAATGTACAGAGTATGAAATTTTGAAAGACATTGACATGTATTAACAATTACTGACTATGTAAAAATAATTAATTTGTGTATGAAAATTTACATGTTAAACTACTATTCCAACAATTAATTTTATATATATTAGATTCCTGACGAAGATAATAAATTTATCGAAAGCTTGAATGATTGAAAGAGTATTTTATTAATCCATCAAATTTGACTGCTTTCCCCAATAATAAAACAAATTAAATAATTATTGAACCAGTCGAGATATCTTAAATAAATATATATATATATATATATATATATATATATATATATATATATATATATAAAGGTTCTTGATAATTCTTGAGCGTAGTTAAATTAGAAAAGATTTTGTTTTTGGTTCTTGGGATAAAGTCGCTCATAAATTAAACACAAAACATTAAATGTGTATCATTTGTATTAAATCGTACGTTTCGGTGATAATTTACACCTTAATCATCGATCTACATGAAAAAGTATATAAATAGGTAATTCATATAACAGGTAATATATGTTTAACTTACTTATTACTTGATAAAATTATTTTATGTATTCACCCATAATAAAAGTAACAGACGGAAGCTTGTCATATTACTGATTAAGAATTAAAATTAATTTTGAATGAAATGTCAGTTCACTTATTTGACAAAAATGTAGGATCAAGGATGACATCAAACAACAAATTATGACACTATTTGATTATATTTTTATTTAAATAGTAGTATGTGGTTTATTTGTAAAAAATTTTTGTATGGTGGGTTGCATAAAAATAGTTAGATTTTAAAATCATATATTTTACAGGTGTAGTAAACAGGTTGACTTTTGACTTAAATTAAATAGAATTCTGTGTGTAAGCAATATCATTATAGTTAGTATATTTTTTTTGAATTAAAAGTGTATAGGTATGAGTAAACTGTATGTAAATTATTGATGTCTTCTTTGTGATTGATGGAATTTTGTTCTTGGTTTATATGAAATGATATATATATATATATATATATATATATATATATATATAGTAAACATTCATCATCGATAGTAGGATTACGTTGCCGTTTGTTTTTAAAGTCTTCAAGATATTGCCGTGCTTCATCAGTTATTTCAATATTTTTTAATTCCGCAAAACTTTCATAATGCAAAATTTGCATTGCTAAACAAGCAAGTGGGTGAAGTCTTTTACTTCTATTGAAATGCTTTTCAGTAGTAAAACCATTTACAGACCCGCTCGCTAAAAGTTCGGAGTCAACCATGATATTTGTTAACCTGCAGTTGTCAATTTATTTATCGATAGCCTTGAAATAAGCCATCATGATATGGAATGATCCAATGTGTATAAAGAGGTTGTCAAAACGAGGTTTTTCAGTATTTGGGGTGCTATTTTCGCCATACTCAAGTCATATGTGACTTGCATATACCGTTCCCTACATTCTTGGGCAACCTTTTGACATTACATTATTGTCTCAATAATAACCCTAGTACATGTTGGAGATCCATTAATAGTAGTCAAGTATGAAATTTTTTGTTGTTCGGATGTATCGTCGTATAGCAAACTACTATAACTTATCCACATCGGCATGTTTTTGATTTCAAGTTTATGATAAAGCATCCACACCATATCAAGTTCACTGAAACTGGAATTTGCGATGCAATATTAAGAGGAAATAAAGTTTCTACAATTTTCTGCCTCTTTGTATATGACTCCAAGTCATGCGTAATAGCATCGTACGTACGTCGTCTTTTGTTGTTGCTACTTGAACTCTTTACAGACTCAACGATCTCATTCTCGGTGTGAACATAAGTATTTTTCCTTTTTGGAACCGCAAAATACACAAATGGGCTTAACCAACGTAAAAATTCGTTTTTACGTCTGCGTTACAGGACAGTAAATGGCGAACGAATGAACAGATCGGTTTCCAATGGTGGTAGAAATGCGGCACCTCTTTCTTGCCCTTTTGTTAGGGAGAGAAAAGGGCCCACAGGGGTTCTCACTTTTAAAGAAACTGTAGTATTATACTGTATACATTTATGCACGACAATTTTGTTCCTGCCGAATCCAGGTCCCGTCAAATAACCGGCAGTATAGATTTTTTCACTTCCTGAACGGATACTTTAATGACAAATAAATTTTCAGCCACTTATATATATTTTTTTAATATAATCAAGTCAATGGCAGGAGTACACGGGTCTGCGATAAAAAGGCAGGAAGCTATATTACAACTTAATAAGATGTCTTTAAACAATACACAGATTTTAAACTATAAACATTTAACACACTGACGTTAAACGAATCTTAAACAAATCTTACACAAGTCAGTGATGCTGGCTCCCGGATTATTGAATAAACCACTTCTTGAACCTCCTGCACCGTAAAAGATGTGAAATTATCTAGCTTATCATTACTCTGCTTTACTTTCTGACCGAATTTTTGACTAAATGCTTCTAATTTACGAATAAATTTTTCCGACTTTATTTAAATTCTTGACTAATTTTTTGACTTAACGCTTCCTGCTTTATTATTAGCAATTTCATCATGCCCATTATACTTGGTTTTGCTTTTACTTGTACATCACTTTCTTTTGTTTAACTATTTAGATCTTTAATAATTTTTTTCTGCATCCTCAATTAGAAAACTTTCATCAGACCCCATCATCGACTCTTTTGATCTAAGCAATTCGCTTGTGTTTTTCTTCCTTCCATTGTATCAAAATTATCCGTTTAAATGCACACAAAAAAATATATAAAATATTTTCAGCCACATCAAACCAAGTATAGTTTTAGCTTTCTATGTTATTTGTAGTAAATTTTCTGCATTTGCGGTATAGACATCTATAAAAAAAAGTGTGTGTTATTAATAGAACGTTGACGGGCAGTGGGTTCGTTAACAAAATTAAAAACTACGAATTCTTGTTTATTGATCTGATACCTTACCATTCTAATTTTGCAAGTTGTAGAAATCTATCAAATTAGTACATATGAATAATTAAAGAATGAGAGATAGACAATCATATGTAATTAACGAGTAAACATGTCTATCTCTTGTACACTCCTATATTGTCCATATAGAGAAAACCACATTGAAAATCCCATTTATTGCAAGTTCTGTTATATATTGTAGCCACCTACCTGTGAGTTTATTGATATCGTGCCCGTACAAGAGGTCTACTGCTATTTTATTTGGAAATGATCGATAGTTTAAAATAAAACGAAATTAAACTTGAAAACGACTTTGTATATATCAACTTTGAGTTTCAGACAATGTACTAAAATTAATTTCAGCAGAGAATTTTTAGCGTTTAATATTTTACCACAGCTGCTTCAAATTTATTTATATTTTTAGTATATTACTCAATAAGTTGCTTTTTTTTAACTTTGATGCACGACCAAAAATTTAATTTATAACCTTAATAATATCCACAAGGTTAATTTAATTTATGATCCATGTATCGTTATAACAGCCAGAAGGAAAAATTTTCTTGAAAATGTGCAAATCATCTCATACTAAAGTTTTATTAGTATTTGACATTAAAAAAAATTCAAATGCGTTATGATGTACAGTAGAGTGAGTAAGAAAAAAGCTCTATCAAGTAGGATATATGATTAGAAAATACGCACCATATAATTATTTATTGTTATACAGGTAGTGCGTTATTAGACTTTTTCATATTTACCTAACAAAGTAGTATTTAATTATAATACATTTGCGAGAAAGCTAAAAATATTCACAGTTTTGTGCGTTACTAACCTTTACGGTTATGATTATATACCCAAATTGTAGGTCAGATTAAAACGATATTTCACCGTACTTCAATAGATGTACCAGTTGTTAATACCTTTTTAATCAATTTTGGTTGTGATATTCAATTTAAATTACTTAGTATACAAAAAACACTTACATAGCTAGTGGAGAATCACGTTTTGACCAATATATCACTTTTCGATTTAATTAGTTTGAGGATAGCTGATCCTAACCCCAGTGTCAACTTTATAAACATCATGGGCAATTGCACGGGGCGCCAAATTTTCAGAACAGCAAATTTTGAGGTGCATTAAGAAATTTCTGCTTTAAAGTAGAAATGCACAGTTCCAACAAAAGATAAGTTAAGATCAAGAACTAACGTTCAGGGTTTTAATAACCCATTGGTCTACATTAATTCAAATACATATAACACTAATACTATATGACATATCATTCACGGATATGATAACGAATACATTTTCTTAATACCGCCATACAGAAAGTATCAGCCTATTTGTGTTAATATTCAGTATCATTATTTTGTTTTTGACCTTACTTAAGGTCGGTTTGACGCAGCTCTAACTTCTTTTCTATTCTGTTCTAATCTAAAAAGTTCTACATACCCTTCACAACCTAAATCTCTAATAGTTTGACTAATATAGCGTGGTCTAGGTCTTCCTATACTCCTCTATCTTTTTCCTATCTACTTGGCTTTACATAGATATTAGCAACCTGATGGTTGTTAAAGAACTCCAACATGTTTACATGATTCCCATTTATAAGGAAATGAAATATTACCTAGTTATCCTCTCCAAAAAAGGAAAAGTGTTAAATTATGTTATGGTAAGGCTTAAGCAGCGAATCACTGCCAACATGCCAGACCGCTAACTGATTATGAGTTATGTCATGGTGACATTTAGTTAAGTGATTTTTATTTATTTATTATTTTTTGTTTCGTTTTCGAACTTACTTAAGGTCGGTTTGACGCAGCTCTAAATTCTTTTCTATTCTAAGCTAGTCTAAAAAGGTCTACATACCCTTCACAACCTAAATCTCTAATAATTTGACTAATATAGCTTTTTTTCTAGGTCTTCCTACTCTATTTTTATTTGGTAGTATATAATCTAAGACCTTACTAAATAGTCCCTCATGTCTTAACTGGTGCCCTATCATTCTATCTCTCCTGCTCTTTAATTGTTTCCACATACAGGGTTCCTCATCTATCCTTCTATAAACTTTCTCATTTGTTACTCCATCTGTCCAACTAATCTTTAACATTCTCCTATAACACCATGTTTCAAGCTTCTTTCTTTTTCTTATCTACCTCTTTAATTGTCCAAGTCTCACTACCGTATAATAGAACGCTCCATACGTACGACTTTAAGAAACTTTTTCTATTATCTAAACTAATACTATTAGCTATTAGAAAAGTCTTTCTTTTTTAAAAACATTTTTCTAGCTTGAGCTATTCTTGCTACTATATCCCTTCTACTACGTCCGTCCTTTGTAATTATACTACCTAAGTAGCAAAATTCATCTACTTCCTCTAACTCGATATTACTTATTTTTAATTTTGGTTTAGAACTAGGCTGTAACTTACTTGTCAGTATCTTTGTCTTTCCTGAGTTAATTCGTATACTATAGTTACTCTGTAGTATCTCATCTAAAATATTTTAAAACTCTCATAACTCTTTTCTAGACTCTGCTTTAATGGCTATATCATCTGCAAAACGTAACATGTCTATTTTCTGTCCCTGTACACTAATACCTATCTCTTTTCCCTCACTAGCTAAGTTTAAAGCTTCCTCAATATAAACATTAAAGATCAAGGGAGATAGTAGACAGCCCTGTCTAACACCATTTCTACTCTTAGCTTTCTTTTCTATTTCAAAAAATCTAATTACTTCGCTTTGGTTTTTATATGTACTGTAAATAATTTTTCTATCCCTATGAGAGATTCCTATTTTTCGCAAAACCCTGAACATAACAATCTAATGAACCCTATCAAATGTTTATTCTAAATCTACAAACGCGAATGAGTCTTTTTATTTTTTTGTAACCTTTTTTAGATAATTATCCTAATCATTAGTATCGGTTCTCTAGTCCCTCTGTCTTTACGAAAACCATATTGGTGTTCGCCTAAATAATTCTCAGTCAAAGCTTCTACTCTATTTTTAATTATTATTGCTAGCATTTTGGAAGCACGGGAAGTTAAACTAACCGTTCTAAAATTCTCACACCTATCAGCTCCTGACTTTTTGAGATTGGGATAATAATATTTTTTTCGAAATCTAATGGCACCTCACCTGTGTCATATATTACTTTTACTAGTTCCTATAATCTGTCTAAAGTTTTCTGACTTGCATATTTTATTAATTCTGCAGGTATATCATCTATCCCTGGCGCTTTATTTAGTTTAAGATCCCTAACAGCTCTATCAAATTCCTCTCTTAATATTGAGAACCCTATTTCTAGATCTTCTTCTTGGTCACTTTCTAACAAATCCATATCGTCTCCCTTATATAAATCTTCTAAATATCTTTTCCATCTATCTACTATTTCAACTTTATTTATTAGAAGCTCATTATTCTCATTTTTAATACTATTATATTTTTTCCTATCTTCCCCGAAAAACTTTTAAACTGCCCTATAAGTCCTGTCTCTCTTGCCTACTCTCAAATCATCTTGTATTTCCTTACAATTCTCCTCCATCCATTTATTTCTAGCTTTTCTACACTCATGTACTATCTTATTTCTAACTCTATTATATTTTTGCTTACTTTCACTACCCAATTCTCTGAAAGGTTTAAGCTTTCGTCTGTTCTCTATTAAATCTAATATCTCTTTTGTTACCCAGAGTTTTCTCGCTTCTATTTTTTTCTTACCTATAGTCTGTGTTGCTGTATCACGTTCAGCCCTTTTTATTTCTTTCCATCTATTTTCTACGTTCCCTCCTATAGCTATCTCTTTGATCTTATTATCTAATACTTGTTTATATTCCTCTTTCACCTCACTATCATTAAGCTTATCTAGATCCCATCCCTCTTTTAACCTTGCTCAATTTTTTGAATTTTAGCTTACACTTCCTTTTAACTAAGTTATGATCGCTATCTTTTTCACTCCCGGGATAACTACGACAGTTTTTAACTTGGTTTCTAAATCTTTGTTTAACTAAAATATAATCTATTTGGTATCTAGCCCTTTCACCTGGCGCTTTCCAGGTATATCTTCTCCTAACATGTTGTTCGAATAGGGTGTTTACAGTTACTAATCAATGTTTCTCACAAAATTCAACAAATCTTTCTTCTCTATCATTTCGTCTGCCTTACCCAAATTTTCCTACCATTTTTCCTTCACTACCTTCTCCCACTAACGCATTAAAATCTCCTATAACTATTAAATTCTCGTCTCCCTTTACTTTTCTCACTATACTATTTATATCCTTGTATACCCTGTTGGCATATAAACCTGTACTAAAACAGTGTCAGTGGGTTTTGTACTCAATCTAACCATAATTATTCTATCACTAAATTGTAAGTACTCTTTAACTTTACGTCCTAATCTTTTACCTAACACTATTCCTACCCCTGCCGGTCCATTAGTTGAAGAAGTTGTAATTATTCTATAATTATCTTTCCAAAAGTCATTACTATCTGGCCACCTCACCTCACTAATACCTAAAATGTCTAGCTTTCCTTTTTCATTTCGACTAATAAATTCGTTAACTTATCTACTCTATGTAATGACCTTACATTCCAAGTGCCTATCACTAAATCAAACCGTTGTATTATTATTGACAAGTGTAAATTAAATTGGCAGTAAAAATATGATAATGCCTTACTTCCTCTTAGTGCATTGCCTACCACACAATTATCTGTATGGGTGGGTACTGATCTAGCAACATGAATTTTAAACGATTTTACACGTTTATATCTGACAAAACGACATTTGTCAAAATATGGACGTCCATTTCAGTCTAACAAAACATGTTCAGGGTGGTTTTTCTCGAATATTAACAAGAGATTTTTTTGAAAAAGAATTGACTAACGGAGAAAATATAAGAAGGAAGTGGCTAATATACTCTGAAGGAACGAGAGCGGTATTTTGCAGTTCCTGCTGTTTATTCCGAACTTCAGTTGATCAGCTGGTACAAAATGATTATAACGATTGGAATCATGCAACGGTCCGCTTCAACATACATGAAGTTTTGTAAAACCGCCTACTCTGCATTATAAATTTTAAAGAATAAAGTAAAAAAATTGAAAAAATCGTCTCTGAAGAGACTGCCCAGCTGGATGAAGAAATGTTGTATTGGAGAAACATTCTAAAAGGAGTTGTGTCAGTTATACAAGAAAATAATTTCTGAAGGTTTGGCTGTCAGAGACGAAAATGAAGAAAAAGGTTCACAGAATAATGGAAACTTTCATATATGTATGGAATCGATTGCAGAACTTGATTCTTTTACAGCACCACATCTTGCAAGATTTGATAACGTCGGCTCCGATAAGACAACCTATTTATCATCTACAATTACGAAGAATTGTCCCTGTATGTTTGTTGTGGTTTGTTAAACATTCTTCTTAATCTTTTTTGGGAATTAAACCACTCATAGTTTTTAAAAATCATCTTTATTTACGTTTCGATCCATGACCTAGGATCGTTGTCAAAATAATTTATGACATAAATTGAAGGTGACTTTGATTTATTGATATTCAAAATATTTGGTTTGAGTACACTAAGCAAAAATTTTTAAAAGAATGATTGCCTTCAATTTGTGCTACGGCCTGGGACCGACTTTTTTTAGGTAGCCAATACGCTTAACGTGAAATCAGCTGATTAATTTTTATTGGTGAATTTTATATAAATTCAATAATTTGGGGATCGAAGGCAATCATTCTTTTAAAAATTGTTGCTTAGTGTACTCAAACCAAATATTTTGAACATCAATAAATCAAAGTCACCTTCAATTTATGTCATAAATGTCAAACTTGAAGTTTTATTATTTTGACAACGATCCAGGGTCATGGATCGAAACGTAAATAAAGATGATTTTAAAAACTATGAGTGGTTTAATTCCCAAAAAAGATTAAGAAAAGTTGGTAATATTATTAGCTGTAAATGTTCAGGAAAATATAGTAAATGATGTCAATAAAAATAAGTATTATCCAATTGTTGTTGACGGAACTTCTCACGTGGCTAAGTAATCAGTTATAGTGCGTTTTGTTCAAACTGTGAATGTCCTGAAGAGCGGTTTTGTAGAATGCTCCAAATGCAAGTTGTAAAGGGGAAGAAGTTGAAGACGCAGTTCTCACTTTTCTTGTTCTTGATCAGGGCGAGTGATGGTAACTAGCAGGACAAACTACTGCCACGTATAAAGTAATATACACATAAGCTAAAAAACATATAACTAATTATCTACAAGGTTAACACGTGTGCGTGTTAGTAAGCATAATCAGGAACAAATACATACATAATATATATATATATATATATATATATATATATATACATTATATATATATAAATATTTTAAATAGTTAATTACACAAGGTCAGTTGATAAATACTATCGTATTACAGTGAATAAGATGAAATAATAGCTTAGACTTTTATGCAAAGCCCAAATGATCATTTCAAATCGAGCTAGTAATTGAAAGATGGAAAATATAAGGTCTTGGACAGGACTTGAACCTGTATCCTGGTTTTGCCGTGATAAGGGGTCACGAGAGATCATTGAAACCGTAATTTTAAAAACAAATCCCACTAAAATATAATGGAATCCGGAAAAAATGGAATTTTTCGTAATTTCATGGTTACGCCTTGTATAACACAAGCGAACCTTTATTCATTGATCTACAATGCAAAAATGCAGGTTGCGCGTGTGTAAATAATCATGATGTATTATATAAGTGTATTATAAATAAATAGCAAGTAACGTAAGTCGTATATATAACAATAAGATTACTGTAAAGCACATTTAAATGTGAAGGTAAAAATCGATCGTTTTAATACAAAGCCGTTTTATTTTACTTATTAATTATCGATACGTTTAGATAAAAATGCATATGATTTGCTGTAAATAGCATAAATGAGTACAGCTTTACGCATTTAGTTTGAGAAACTAAAATCCACGTGTATTTAAAAACCCCAAAATAAATAATTTTGTGTACTGGAAGCAAATATTTTCTATAAAGCGCAAACCCTTTTGCATTAAAGAGCAATCAAAGTAAATTAATTAACCCGTAGATTGTAGCAATTAATTCTAAATAAAAGAACTTTCTAGAACATGAGTCATCGGGATTTAAAAATACGTCAAATCGTATAGTTCATTAATAAGTAAACATTTTTTTCAAGAAGCAGCTTGAACATTAAAAATAACTCGTAAAATCGATGATCTTTATGCATTAGCATGCGACGCACAACAATAGTGTATAGGTAAGACAAGGACATATAGAACGCGTTACAGTACCTGGAACGAGATAAGAGAATCAAAAACTCGACGAATTTACACGCTAATTGGGCATTCCTGGAACGATCACATCATAATGTTAGAGATTATTGGGGTAAATTTTCGAGAATAGATAAATTGCTTCAAGAGGTCATTCATAAATTAGTAATGGATAGGTTTATTTGATTTTATTCATTAGAGCACGAAATGTTATTTTAATTAAAAAGCGTGAGTTGTTGCTATGCAAAGATATTAATAGAAATATATAGTAAACATACTGTAGTTTGATAGTTGCGAGGCTTCAATGAATAAAAAGCTATGTTTTTAAACGCAAATTACATACGCAAATAGAATTATAAATTACAATGGACAAGAAAATTTTTTCAAGACAACGCTACATTAATAATTTTATTAAATAATTGAAAAGAAGAGTTAACCAAAAAGGTACTTTAATAAATACTGTTGGAAGTAAAGAATTTTAATTTGGAGAATTTGTAACCTGATTGGACATTAATTTAAAATAAGAAAATTTTAATTACGAAGTGTTTTGTGGATTCTGCAAGTATTCTGAGATTAATTTAGATATAGAGTTCAAAATAGGTCTAATAATTTTTTTTGTGTGAGGGATTTTTTTTTACTGGGGATTTGTGTTCAGAGTTCGAAATACTCTGAACTTTAATAGATATATGCCAAAGATTTTTTCTGGCCATAACAAATCTTACCAGCGTGGAAATAATTTATAACCAGGTAAAACGATCCTCAAAAAAAGTAAGTTTAATTCTGTAAATATAATATAAGGTAAGAACCAAAATTTTTTACTTCTTAGAAATTATTTTATGTTTGAAAGAAACGATATTGTAAATGCTTTTGTATGAAAGAAGATTTTTGATATTGTATAAATGCTTTGTGATAGTGCTGCGTTTTATTTCATTTTGAAAACTCAGTAAATCCGGTGAGTTAGTCAAGCAAAGTTAAAAACGAAGGTAAGTGAATAATTTCAACTCTACAAATTGCAGTATTTTATCACTGCACTCTTTTAGTAACGCTCCCGATGTTACTTACAATCTATGTGAGATCTGAGTAATTCGGAAAACTATCACAAAATAAAAACAGTTACCTTTAAAACAAGAAACAAAATTTAAAAAATAACAGTCATATAAATAAAATTAGTTTAAAACTTAGAATGTACTTATATGTTATAGTCTTTCACTAATCTCCTTAAATTTTTCCTTTTACTTTCTAATTTTAAACTTTCCTCCAAATTTGCTATATTTTCTCCAAATTCCGCTCGTAGCCCTGAGTATTTTTATTAAACTTGTCGCCCATTTCCTTCATACCTTCTTCATTTTTTTCACTCATTTCTTTCATGTTTTTTTTATTCCTACATACTCTGATTTAGACTTAATAAAGGAGCTATCATTTTTTATTCCTGGGTCTTTCCTACATTCTTAGCCTCTGGATTTTCTTTTTTCGCTTCTTTCACATAAACGCTTTGAACTAATTTCTTAGTACTTAAACTTTCACGAACTTCTTTTATTTTGTCAGTCATACTGGAAACTAATCAGATATTACAAAAAGAAAAGAAAGCCAAAAATAAATCCTACAAGACAAGAAACTCTAATTTACAGACGAATTATCGAGCCACACGTTGGGTCGCCACTAAAAAAGTGATGCGATAATGGCCTCGCTTTGGAGCGCCACTAGAAGAGTGCTGTGACAACGCCTCGCTTTGATGCGGAAATAATGGAATTTATAAAATGATTTCAAACACAGCAATATAACAAAGCATCTATACAGTCCAAAATATTTTCTTTCATGCAAAGGAATATAGAACATTTACAGCATAAACTTTTTCAAGCAGAAAATTATCCCCAATAAGTACTTAGTTATCAAAAATTTTTCTCACCTAAAGTTGCTTACAATTTACAGAACTCACATCTCTTCTCTGGTCGATAGTTTACTTGGCTTTTTATTCCCACGCTTGTAAGGTTTGTTTGGCCAAAAAATCCTTAACAGATAATCTAATAAAAGGTCAGAGTATTTATAATTCTGATCATATACTTCCTGGTAAATACCCTTACAAAAATAATTATTATATAAATAAGATCTATTCTATTTTAAATTTAAATGACAAATACTCAAATATCAGTTACAAACAATGTTTTAGAAGTAATACTTGCAAAAATCTACAAAGCGCTTTTCCAATTTGTAATTAACAGTATTAAATATCTACGATTTCTTGGCTTTATTTTAATTTGACGTTCAAATCTAAGTTTACCAAATCATGCATACTCGTTTAAATCTTTCTTTCAATTATTTAATTAAACTTTTAAAGTAGCTTTTTGTGCCTTGAAGAATTTTCCCACTTTATTGTATATTACAAATTCAAATAACTGCATTTTAAAGAATGACTTCTATATTTACTGCTTTATTGTAATTATTAAGTTAAGGTATGCGTACCGCATACTTAAAACAACAGCTTCGAAATTCTTTTCTCAAAGTAATATTTTTGCGAACGAATTTATGAATGAATTCTTTAATAAAGGACTCCGTTTATATACAAAAATTATCTCATTTCTAGTACGTTCTACTTTTGTACGGAACATTTTACACCATAATGATAAAAAAAAGTTTTTGAAATTCCTCATTAGCGTTGAAATCGTTGCGTTTTATTACCTCGTTAGTGTTAATTTATGTGCGCTGACCGTCTTTCTCTAACACACAGGGTTATTGTGTCGGATCGCATCTCTCCTATAGTGATTGTAAAAGTGAATAAATAATTGTTATTGAGTTTTATGTGTTTTTAAATGTTTATTTATTAATGAGTTTATATGAAATTGACGTATTCTCCCAAAACTTTTTTCGTAATCTCGTCTATTTAAGAGAATTCTTTATTTACAAGGAATTTATGTAATACGAAGGTCAATTTATATGATTAATTAAAAGCTTTATAATGCAAATGTGTTGTATTTTTATAAAAAATATTTGCTTTCGCGGTATAAGTGTTGTAATACACATAATTAAGATTAAAGCGTTTCGTCTATAACAAGATTGATTGTAGTTCCTTACGCAAAATGCGTAAAGCTAGCACTATTCTATGCTATTTACAGCAAATTAAGAGCATTTTTATATGCATTGAAAATGAATTGATAACTAATAAGAGACAATAAAAGCCTTTGTATTTATCGCTTATATTACACAGGGTGATTATTTATACACACAGAACTTGCGTTTTCGCCTGGCAAAAAGTAAGCTTGCATTATGCAAGGTGTAACCATGAATTCACAGAAATGTCTATTTTTTCCGGATCTTTTAATATCTCGGTTGAATTCATTTGCAGAATTCGGGTTTCAATGACTTCTCGTGACCCCTTATCACGTCTTTATATATGCATACATTGACTAGGCCGCCTCTTGTTGGTTGATGCTATAACCCGCCTATGGGTTGTGGGCCACAAATAAGTGCTGTGACTTAGGTACAGCGAATTGTATTAACGAGAATGCAAATATGAAATTATGAAATTACTATCTTACCATGTCCTTTTCCTTGCCTAGCTAGCGCAACAGAAATTATGTTGTTAAATTTACGAAACACAAAAATTTCAAGAAACATATGTGCATGCAAAAACCTATTTCTTTTATACACATTATTTAAAGAATCCTACATTCAGCAAATCTAAGTAATGCTTATAAAAAAACAATCTAAAGCTTAAGCTTATACAAAAAAAATCTCTCATGAAAAATAATTCTCGCCTATATTTTTGCCAACAATTACAGAACCCCAACTTCTTCTTTGTGAGTTTCAAAAATTCTCTTTAAAATTTCTCGGGATAATTTCTTACCCCTTTTATTTTCCCGGCTGCCAGTTTGGCCAACGACGCCGCACAGATAATTTAGTGAAGGTCAAAATACTTCGGGCTCGGAACTCAAAATTTGCTGGAAATGATCCCCTCTACTGTTTCAGTTAGTAGAACATTTAAACTTTCCCTTGCTTGAATAGATTATTACATTAATCTCGGCAAAAATTTTTTAAGTACAGATATTTATAAAAAATAAGATCGATAAAAATGAAAATTTGCGCAGTATAAATCACATAAAAATATAAAACAAATACCAAAGATTCAACTTATATCAAAGAATAAATATACGTTGAAATTTTGGTGACTAATTTTCGAGAACTTTGAGGAACTATCACCTATTTGTTATATAAGACGGGAATAAAGTAGAACGGAGTTATTGCATTTCTTAGACACCGAACATGTAATTTCAAGGCTTGTAACTCATTCGGTAATATAGAAATTGGAAGACAAGTTATGAAACATAATAATTTTAAAGAATACAACAATAATTAATAATAAATAATATTAGTGCAAGGGCACAAATTACTTTTAATCTATCACTAATAAATGCACTTTCTAAAACGTATACTTCGATGGATGGAAAATTAATTAAAATTCGAAATGGAACCTGGAAGTTTTCAATGAAGTTAATTCCAATAGAATAGAAATGTCTATAAGCGAAGACATGTAGTCAAAAAGAATTTGAAGATACAGACTACAAGTATAAGTTTGTTTTGAATGATATTCGACTAGTATTAAGTAAATTAAGCTAGAATAAGTTTATAATTTTTATAAAATTATTTGTCATTCGTTAGTTTATTTTCAGCAATATTAAGGTCAGAATTCGAAGCGTTTTAACCCTTAGCAAATTTTTGGTTGAGTCGTTGGTCAACTACTCCGAAAGAGAGAGAGAGAGAGAGATACGGGGTAATACAAGTGTATTTAAATTATCCAACAAAACCTAAAGTAAATTTTGCGACTCATATATGAGATGTTTTGGGGTTCTGTAATTATTAACAAGGATTAGGTAAAGATTATTTTGATACGTAAGTAGTCATAAGGTAATTTTTCTGGCTAAAATTAAATTCTAAATTGTATCTATAAGAGTTATTTATATTTGTGTATACAAGAAATTATTGCGATAATGTGTATTAAAAAAAGATGTATTTGAATGTATAAAAGATTGTCCATAGATGTTTCTTGAGATTTTTGTATTGCATTTCATTTTCATAAAATCTACAGCATACTTTCCGCTGAGCTATCAATTCAGAAAAAAGGCACAGTAAGTTAAAAATTCACATTTCTATTAAGCGAACATTCACTACTCACCTTATAATATAGGGCAGATGCACCCAAATCACAGCCACTTTGATGGCTTCCAACGTATACACTGTACCCGATTTACAGCAATATATGTGTTTGTATATTGATGCTGTAAGTACATATATTGTTGTGAGATACTATTTAGGAACGAAGTTCAATTTTTAAAATTCGTGAAAATATAAGCATTTATTTTATCCGAGTGTAAATATGTATTCTCTTGAAAAATGACTTTAAAACAAGCTTTAAAGTATGTATGAAGACCGTAGAATGAGTTCCAATACGCGAATTTACATTCATTCATTTTAAAAAGTTAAATAAGTTTCAGTGGCAAGATATATCATGTAAAACAAGTTGCATAATGCATTCATCCTCGTTAAAATACTATTTTTATAATTTTTAATAAAAAGTAGCTTTATTTTAAAGAAGCCCATTTTGAGGCGATTCTAGAATAAATTAACTTGTATGAATAATAAGCAAGGCACAGCTAAGAACGCCAAATTGTAGGTAATTGTTGTGTCATGTGAATGTGTCATATTCTAGAATGTCATCGAACGATGACGTATAATATTACTTTATTATATAAAAGACCAAAGTTTTTTTTCGGCAGTCAACATGTAAGATTCAAGATTCGGCATTGAAGATGTAAAATTGAAGTTTTGATTATACGTGAATAATCTTTACCTACAGCGACATGGGTTGCGACATGACTTTGAAAATTCATTTTCTCCATTCACATTTGAACTTTTTCATCCTACATTTGATTTTCCGATGCTCCGCCCGAATATACTACATTAGCCAGGAAGCGAGTTCTTTTTTTACTGGAAATTTTGAATTTTGACGAACATTTGCTATTTCAAGCAAGGTAGGGATCTTTAACGCGCGTAATAACATCCACACACGGGACCTACATTTTGCCCCTCAACCAAACGAGGGCGTATTTTTGTGAAAAATGCTGACTTAAAATTTTTCAAGCGATCCGTGTCTGGAATTAAACCTGGCACCTTGGATTAGTATACACACGCGAACTACTCGTACTAAGCCACAAAGCCACCTGAACTGAACTTTTTCACCGCAAAGGTAGGGTCCGTGAGTGACGAATTTAATTTCACCAAGATGTATTGTGAAAACCGATACCAAGAAAGTAGAGCTCCACAATGTTCGCAGATTATTGTTGGAATCTAATCAGAAATACTCCAGAAGTAGCTTATAATCGAAAATCACATGCCTTGAGATTCGTAGTGAAGTGATACGAATGATTTGTATTATAACAAATGTAAACGTGCATAATAAAACGTTCCACTATAAAAATATAAATAACTTTTGACTGGAACGTGATAGAAAAATTCTGTTAAGACATTTGTAATTTACGGGAAAAATCCTATATGAAGCATCTGTCGCACATTAGGAACAAAAATTACAATTTGTTGTTAAGTGCAATCGTAACTTTGTTATGGCGCACATTTTAAGTCTGGTTTTCAGAGAGTTCCAGCCGTTCACTTGTCCAACTTTTAGATCACCCGTTTTGAGAAAGATTTGCGTACAATTAAATGCAGAGATACACACAATAAGGCAATTAAGTGAAACAAAAAAATATTCCATAGAACACAATAGCTTCTTGCGTGAAACTATTAAATGTCTAAGTGTATATCGAAATCAACAAAGTAAGATAACCATTTGTAGCGCCGATGTGGTGCTAGCCAGATGAGAATTTTCTATGTTTAATGATGCATTCACACAGGACAAGTGCGTGTGTGTGTGTGTGCTAAACGCACAGCTGCAAAAGCTCATCAGTTTAGTTCCTATATCCTATACATAACCACAGTATAATGTACTGGAACGATTCCAAGATAGTATTATAGAAAGATAGACATGCTAAAAATGTTATCTTCTTTACTAGGATCTCACACAATCGCGTTCTATAAATGATATGTAATTAATTACGTGAGTCAAAGTCCAACAAACAGGTGTAGATCAATAAAGCCGATAACAATTATTCACCAGATAAATATTACTAGTTCTTCCGTAAAACCTTTATGATGAATCACGTACAGGAAACCAATTATTCTCCTTCCAACATAAATATCGAATAATTCACCCTCATTGAATTCTTTCAAATGTTCCCACAACATCAACTTGTACCCCCATTTATAACGCAACTGTTCAATGTTTATGAACGCCGCGAGATGCTGAATAGGGTGTTAGATTTAATTCTAGACCAAATTCCAAACCGCTCCTCCTCTTCAGTGAGTTGTGTTACGACCTTATACCCTAATTTAAGGGTTGTCATACGCAGGAGATGATATATAGACTATAGCACTAGCACATGTGTTACTGTACGGTTGGAACAAAAACCTAAACAATCTGTAATTTTAAAGAGTAGTAGGGTGGCTGTATCGTGAACTTAAGCCGATGAAATACAGATGAAACGAAAGGACACCTGTTTTACTTGTGCGTGGTTGTTTACTATGAAGCATACTGTTATTATCGTTAAACGCTGTCTTGCATGATAAATTCTGTCCGGAAATTGCTTTCAGTGCAGTGTTGCCCTCATTTCTCAAACTATGTTTAATACGACCTTAGCTAAATATTGTTTTAGATTTTGTAAGATTTTAAGTTCTTCTACATGAAACCTGTCATGCGACAAAGAAAACATGCAGGAGAAAGAAGCCGCCGAGCCGAGCCCTAAGAATGCGATACTTCAGCAATTTTAAGTTAAAAAAATCATATGGACGACATTTGATTTAGAAAAACTAACTTAATATAAAACACCCTGACAATCGACAAATATCACTTTTACTTTAATATCAGTTAAATTTAAGTTACTTTAGATATTTAGAATGACCACCACTGGTTGGACTAAACAATTCACCACGAAAAGCTAATAAGCGTGTACGCTGAAAATTATCTGCATCACCAAAAATCCTGTGAGTAAATTCAATACAATTATCAGCTCTCTCTGGATATGTTTCTAGGTGTACTGATCCAGTGGGGGTTACGTTTGAAAATTAAGCTGACCTAGTGTATTATTTACTTCAGTAGAGCATTTGGGTTGTTTGCGATGTTATTATACTACTATAGGCCGCTTCATTTATCCAGGATTTCTCTTAATCATCTTTCTACTTTTCTATACTTTAAATTCTTTTCCGTGTGCACCAAAAGTTTAGATTATAATTTTCGGTAAAACTTATTTTCTGGAAATTATTAGCCCAAAACTATCCCTTAACCATGAAAAATGTAGAATTTCTTCTTGGAAACTTCCTAGATGTAACCTTAGATTAGATTTCTTCCAGGATTCTTAGTCTATGGAAATTTTTAACTTGGAATGGCCCTTACTTTTCTACAAAACTTTCCTGTTCTGAAGCATACCCTTGCCAGTTTCTTATTGTATTGTATTGAATTGGGAAGAGTAGCTATCTGCACCACATTTGATTTTTCAATGCTTCACCCGAAGGTACTACGCTGGCCAGGAAGCGAGTTTTATATCTGAAAATTTTGAATTTTATCGAACCCTTGTTGTTCTAAGCAAGATGGAGATCTTTAACATTCGTGACAACACACACACTGAACCTACATTTTACCTCTCATCCAAACGAGGGCATATTTTTGTGAAAAATGTTCGCTCAAATTTTTCGAGCTGACCGTGTAGGGATTCGAATCCGGGACTTTAGACATAGAAGTCACGTGCAAACCAACTACGCAACGGAACGGCTTGAAATAAAAAGAAAAGTAGCTACCTCCACACGTACTTAAGCCACAAAATGGATCCGTTGTGTTGCTTTCTTTGCTCTAAGTGGCTCCGTGGCTTAGTTGGTATAAGTGTGACTACTAAGGGCAAGGTTCCGGTATCGCATCCCGACACAGATCGCTTGGAAAATGTAGGGGAGCATTATTAAAAAAAATACGACCTCGTTTGGATGAAAGGTAAAATGCAGGACCCGGATGTTAGTGTTGTCACGCACATTAAACATCCCTATCTTGCTTGGAATAGCACGGGTTCGGCAAAATAAAGAATTTCCAGCTAAAAAAAACTTACTTCATGGCCAAACTTGAGTATATAGGGCCAGGGAGTGCGGTTGATTCTGGTAAGATCAGGCCAGAAGTCCGCCAACATGGATTCCCTGGCGAGTGCCGTACTGGTATACAGGATATGCGACATCTTCTCATCCTCCTGTCGAGAACCGTAACAGATAGTCATCTGACATATTCATTCTGTGCAGGTGCCTTTATAGTTTGTAGTCTCCAAACAGAATACTTACTAATAGCCGTGTGTCTGCCACGGCAGGTATACACCGAATTTTTCGATTTTGCTCAAGGAAAAAATCTCTTGCCAACCTGTCATACAACCCCACCTATCCTTATGGCGACGGTGGTAGAGTTGTAATTTATCTTATCATGGTGAACATTGCCAATGGCGATATGGAAACGGACGGCTCAAAACCTACAAAACTTTGAGCGGATCTTTGTTTCGCCAATGGATCGGGCTACTCGTTGCCATATACCCCTGAATGTCCTATAATCCGGACTAGCACCAGAATATCAGTAATAGAAGCATGCTCTAGTGTCTGATGGCACTGGAGTACCACCCATGAGAACTTCCGCTTGCTTAAGGACATTAGTGGTACGCTACTGTCACTCAGAATACGTATAGTTTTATTCTAGATTCTACGTTCCAGAATAGCATCTGTAGCATGCATGATTGGTAGTAATTTCTGCCTGAATGATAGATGTAAGCGGTTTCAGAGTAACACTTTCGGGAAGATCAAGGTAATCTAAAAAGGTGTCTGCCGTGTGCCTTCGTTTGTTTTGTATTTACCTGTGAAGATAGAGATCACCGCTGGAGCAGAGTATTTAGGATCAGTACAGATCCTGAAGCGTTTACTGTATATCATAACGGGAGCGATCGAATCCGCCAGTCCATCCAGGAATAGCATAGTAAATACCGCCTTTCGTATGATCTCGTAGTGTTTTCCACCGCTATGCTTATCAATCTATAAACCCTTGAACCACAACCATAGTGTCTCCCTCCGAGTCATCTTCTCATGTTGGTCTCGTGGAATGCGGCCAAAAATGGTTTCTAAGATTGGAGTGGGTGTAGATCTCATTGCGCCCGTGATACTTAGACAAGCCAGTAAATTCCTTTCTACGCGAGCCAGACGATTCCTGGACCACCACACCATGACGCCGTAGCAAAGAATTGGTTTAACTACCGCAGTGTATTGTCACTGGACAGCCTTCGCCGGGACCGCAAACTTTGCTTAGGACACGTCTGCACTGCTAGAACAGTGTGTTGGCTTTTGTAATTTATACTCAAAGGTCCTTGCTCCAATTTAGCTTCTTCTCAGACACTTGACCTTTTCCCAAAGGGGTAGAAAGGTTTAAAAGAGTAATGGTAATCCGGTTACCATTGTCTTCCTTTTGTTTGTGAACAATACTAGCCTAGTTTTGTTTGGGTTGATTGCAAGAGAATTCTTCGTGTATTAGCGTTCGGTTAACTTTAGTGCTGTTTGCATTAGGTTGCACAGCACTTGCTTGAATTTTCCGACGACCAGTAGGGCTTTATTGTCTGCATATTAAATCGCGTAGAAACACACCTCGTTAAGACGCTGGAGAAACCTGTCGACTACACGATTCAATAATAGTGGAGACAAAACTCCTCCCTGAGAATGTCTTCTACTTACCGTTATAATTATCGAAGTGTTTCTAAAACGAATAAGTACTTGACGGTATCGCTAAACTGCATGATTTATTGCAGAAGAGTGTCTTCCTCCCTACGATTTTGCAGGGCTTTGGCATTGCTTGCGAAAGTGATTTCGTTAAAAGCGCCCTCGATGTGAATAAATTTTCCTAAGGCAGACATGTTGTGGTGAGGGATTTCTCAATCCGTCGTACCATGGCGTGCAGAGTAAACTCCGTGGATCATTCCGGTATGTTAGCATGTTGGTTTGAGCGAAATGGATAAGTCTGTATGATACCCTCTCTCATATTGTTATCGCACAATCTTTGCAAGGTCTTTGGAAGAAACGTTAGGCTGATCGAACCATATGTTGGACATGGTAGTAATCCTTCTGGCTTGATTTTGGGCTGAAGGCCACTCTTACTCCTCTTCAACTTCTGGGTATGTATTTGAACGCAATACAGCTCCAAAAGAATTCCACAAGGAACGGAAGCAATTTCTCTTAATCCCACTGTAGTAGGACAGGAAAGATGCCGTTCAGTCTAGGGTACTTAAAGAGTTAGAGAGTTGAGATGGCCCATTTTACTTTCTCTTTGTCCGCCACCCGATTCAATACTGCTCAGTCAACTCCATCTCGTGCTGAGAAAAATTGATCTGTCGCGGTTGTCGGTAGTGGAAATGCACTTCCTAAGAATTGTGTGTCCGCGAGTAGTTCTGTCGTTTCTGTCTCGTTGCTGGTGTACGTATGGTTGACAGCGGGGATCTTTGTACAAAGTTTTGTTGATTCAAGAGATTTTTCATTGGCTGACTCTACTAAATTACAAAGGGTCTTCCAAGTTTTCTCTGCGTCGTCTTTTGATTGCTGCTTTGTATAGTTTCATGTGGATTTTATAAGCTTCCCATTCAACTATATTTCTAGTGTTTTTTGCTTTGTTGAACAGTTTACCTGCAATTTTTGCCAAACTCTAAAGTTTGTTGCACCACCATGGGGTGATGGAGCAAATAGAAGTAGTCTTTACCGGACATGCTTAGCCAAATGATTCAGTGGTTAAGGTCTGAAAAAAATTAGAAAATCTTTGCACTTCCTCTATTGATGTTGTGTTGCTGATGCTTTGGGATACCAAAAATCGTTTAATCAAACAGTCTGCATACATGGAACTGTTGGTCGCTTTAGGATTCCTATATTCTTTGCAGACAATTTCTGCTGCCTTTATTTTAAAGTTTAACAACAGTTTCTTATATTATATTGGCTGACATATTTTTTTCTCTGGATTCGAGTGACATCACAACAATGTGACTATTGCATTATGTACTACATTAATCAAAAGTAACGTTATTGTTATCACTACTTTCTTGAAAACGTACTCGCTTTAGTGCGAATGCAATGATCACATTTTGTTTTGATGATGTCCTCTTCAAAAGTGCCAATGTGCTGTTTTTGTTACTATACTCTAACCTAACACGGTCTAAACTTGAAGGGTGTGTAGTATTTATTAGTCAGAACTCTGATCATGAAGCCTCTAATAATATCACAAAAGTGTTGGTTATAGGACTAAATCAAATGTGATAGTAAGCTATTGTAAAACAGTAACGAATATTGAGAAACCAAGGTTCAAGACGCATGTTTGAAAAGTTTGAAAAATAATGACTATCTGTGTAATCATTTCTTGCACTGGGTCTCCATATTGAATAAACAAAATGAAGCAAACTGACAATATAATGTATACCGTTCTTTCTGTTTTTTCTCATTTTATACCTCTCTCTCATTCTACAATCCAGAATAATAATAAATACAAAAAATGATTGCTGTAACTATCTATTTTGTATATTATGATGTTTACTGGTATATGATACATGAACATGGGCCGTGATCAGAGCAGCCAGTAGTGAAATCAACCATGTACGCAACAGACTGCGATCGGCTATGAACAATCAACAAACCGAGATGAACCATAACCGGTCAATATCCTTTCGCAATAAATTGGTAAGTGATATACTCATAATAAAATATAGGCCACTTGTTCCCTTACAATTTTTTATGGACTCAACACGTTGCTTTACAATAACTACGATCCTTTATAAGTAGTGGAATACACCGATTCAAGCACCTCCTCCTCCCTCCTCTCTCATCATCTAACCTAGATTTTACATGTATGTTTCCACTATAGAGTCTTGTTTTAAAGGGATTTCCTCCTTGTGGGGGTGAAATTTCCTCCTTGTGGGGAGATTTACTCCCACAATCCTTACCCTAAAAAATCGGTAACTTAACCCCTAAAATGTTCGAGATACGTTTCGGTGCCTATCGGCACCGCACGTACACATTTTATTTAATTATAAATATACAGTGTACACTTAACATCTATTTTCATACATATATATTTTTACAGACAGAAATTTTCTGACGTAATTTAAGTATATAATTTAAATTTTCATTTTATTATTGCAGGGTTATTTTCTTCATTCCACTGGACTCTCACATCGGCTTATACTTAATATTTATTTCTAAATAGAGCACTTTTCCAAAGACCAACCGCACCCGTGTGTTTCAAATTCGTCTGATTTTGTTCTAATGGTTTTGCTTAAGAACTCTTACATATTTTCCAGATTACTAGAAGATGTTATAACCATATTTTTTGTGTTAAAGGATTTCACATCGGTAGTCTCTTCTACCATTTTTATGTAGATGCCGTAGAGTTCGCAATTAACTTTTATTGCTGTATGTTGCGTTCTTTTTCATTAATTAATCGAATAAGCCGCTCTTTCTGCTTCCAAACAAACTCGGACACTCTATCGTCGGCACTGTCGTTCTTTATGCGATAGCTAGCCATACGGTTGTTAAACGCTGTGCTAACAATTTCTACACTATCTTCGCCAGTAGCGGTAACTGTTGCATTTTTATGTTTGGTGCTCCTCAAGTGTGTGGTATACGTCGTCATTTCCACGTCCAAATCGCACACTTTGCACAGAATTCGTGGTTGTTTCGGACAAGACCCTTCAACAGCTGGCGGAGCTGAACGTTTACGGCTTAATGACATACCGTGCTGTTTTTCCTTGGGTCGCAGTAAGTTGTCCATTCTCGTAAAAGCGATACCGTAAGACCCACAGTTTAAGTACTTTGCTGCTGATGGATGTATAAGCTTAATTCTAGACGATGTTACACCACGACATTTGTTCTGGTGCCGTTTGAAGGCATCCCTCCTGGTAAAATAGACGTGACAGGGCTGGCGTTTAAAAACGTTTGTAGGTACCATTTTAGTACAAAACGAAATCCGCACTATAAGACTTTGGTGAAAAGCGAAGTAATTTATAACTAAAAAGTTTACTCTTGCGTGCTTGCTTTATATACCCTTTGGAATGCAAACCGAAGGTTTCCGAAGACAGCCGAACGAAGTTAAGGATTCAGCGGGGAACTAAATGGCGTCATCTTTTGTCAATCCTTGCTGCTCGTCCAGTTCATTTAGTACCAATGCATGCGCCCGGTTCGCATCGTCCATGTTGCGAATGCAGCCAGTAGAAGCGCCGGAAACGTTTTCCATGTTATACGGGTCAGTAATCGCATCGCGTGCATATTAAAAATTCTAAAAAGACGTTAGCTCTGACCGTTGGTGTTCTAGGCCAATGGTATCGCAGGATCCTAAAAATTCAAATTATCAAAGTAGCTACAGTTGTGGTGAACTATATTGTATACTGTTAGTTATGAAAAATGCTCATGTGCTTCCATAGAGAGAATCGTAAGTTATCGAAGATATGTTGTTGTTGTATTAAACTTTATTGATGACTATACATAGACCATTGGCCTATCCTAGTTGTGCAGGCTAAAGCAATTGAAAATTTGAAAAATAAACTCAAAAGCTTTTCTTAGACTTGCTTTACTGTAGAATATTAATATTTTTATATACATGTGGGGCGGTGTGGGTCTGTGTGCTACAATGCAGTAGGACTTCTCTTTTTTTCAGTAACCGCAGGATAGAGATTATGTAAAGGTACAGAAGGTTTATTGTCTAGGATTTGCTGTAGGAAGTTATTGAGCGGCTCCGTGGCGTAGTGGTATATGAGTGACTACTACGCCCAGGGTCCCGGGTTCGAATCCCGACACGGTACGCTTGAAAAATGTTAGGCGAGCATTTTTCACAAAAATACACCCTCGTTCAGATGAGAGGTAAAATGGAGGTCCCGTGTGGAGTGTTGTTACGCACGTTAAAGATCCCTATATGCTTGGAACAGCAAGGGTTCGGCAAAATTCCAAATTTTCCAGGTAAAGAAAAAAAACTTGCTTCCTGGCCAATGTAGTACCTTCGGGTGGAGCATTGGAAAATCACATGTGATTTAGGAAGTTATTTTCCATTGCATACCATTAACGCGTGTTCTATTTGTTGGTTTGAATAGTTAAATTTGAACGAACCAACCAGAGTCGAAGATTTTATTAATCTGATTTCTTGAAGTGAAGTCGCTTGTTTTGATTTAAAATTTGAATTAGAGCTTTGAATTTAGAAAAAATAAATAAATAGTTTTTTTACGGTTTATTTTGTAAGTAATGGAGGTATTTTTATTGAGTTAGCAATTTTATTTTTTGTCGGAGCTGTTATTTGTGACGTTTAGTGGTTTATTTTAATTTTGCGTTGCTTGAGCGCCACGGTGTTCATCTCGTTTTGTGAGCTGTGTTTCTTGTTGGTTTCTGTTGTTCTTTTGTCTTTTTTTGTCATAATGGTGGTCCACCAAGACGACGAGTCGTTGCCAAAGAGGAAGAGGGACGACGGGATGGAGTCAGTTAGGTCGGAGGCTGAGGGAGCGGTCGGAAAGAGGTATAATGAGATTCTGAAAGATATGATGTTGGAGATTCGGAAGAAGTTGAGATGTCGGAGAGGGAGTCTGTGCCTACGGCGGTTGTGTCGGGGAAATCTGAGCCCCTCGTGGATGTTGCAGTGCCATACTGCTCTCAACATCGAGACAACAGCACAAGACGTCGACTGGCAGTAGCGGAAACGTTGCTGCTAACGGCCTCCACGAGCTGGACATTTTTATGTTTAGGGCGTGAAAGGTGCATATTGTCATCCACAAGAGGGTACCAACAACCTCTCCACGATTGTTATCAACGACACGAAGGTGATTTGAAACGCTGCCGCAGACGAGTTCCAAAACGTTGCGGATTAACTAATCGGTATGGTTAGGGCGTTGCGATTTTGCGTAGGAGATGCTGAGAGGGCAAGCGTTGTAGCAAAAGGTCAAGCGGAGATCGGTGCCGTTTCAGGCCAGCAAGGTTTCAAGAGTCAGGAAGCGTCGGTGCCGGGCAAAGCATCATACGCTGCAGCAGCTGCTGGTGCTTTGTCGAAATTTGCTGTTCGGGTCGCAGCCAAGCCAGGAGGGAAGGAGGTCGTTATGTCGACATTGAAGAACAAGGTCGATCCCGTTCGTGAAGAGTTTGTTATTGTTGGAGCTTGGAGGACGCACAGGGGTGTAGAGTACGTTTATATATTCTATTGCTTTATGGCCTGATTCGTTTTGTTTGGTGTTTTGCCGCCTATTTTAAGACAAAGTATCTATAGGAAGAAAGATTGAAATTAGAATATGTCAGCTAGGGAACGATGAGAAACGTTATGGACGAATTTGGGCTGAAGTTAGAATAAAATACTTAGATAAGGGGAACGATATTGTAAATTTATAATGCAGGAACAAATAACTGGATTCGCTATTAATAAATTTGACGTATGCTTAGAAATTCGAATCCGGTAGGCAGAGCTGGCGGCTGCTATTTGGTATTACGGGTCCCTTCACTTTTACTTTTCTAGTGTCTTGTTGATCATACACACTCAAAAGTCAACGTTAGGAATACCATTGTTTAAACCACAAATTTAGTTTTAGTTTATACATTTTATTCATGGCTGATCAATTTTAAAGTCAGATTTATTCGAAGCACTTTAAATTTTTCGCATTTAAACCCAATATAGTACCTTTGGGTGGAGCATTGTGGACGTGGCCGCAAGTGTAAGGGCTCTTACTTATATGATACCGTAAGAATTTGCTAGAGCGGTTCGGCTACTTAGTTGGTATGCGTGTGATTACTAAATTCAATATACCGAGTTCGAATCCCGCTTGAAAAATGTTGGGCAAGCGCTTTTCACAAAAATACGCCCTACTTTGCTTGGAACAGCAAGGGTTCGGTAAAATTCAAGGTTTAGGTAAAAAGCACGTTTCCTGACCAATGTAGTACCTTGGCATGGAGCATAGAAAAATCAAATGTAGTGTAGGACGTTGTTAGGGTGACTCTGTGGCTTAGTTAATATGCGCGTGACTACTAAGTCCAAAGTTCCGGGTTCGAATCCTGATACGGTCCGCTGGAAAAATGTTGTGTGAGCATTTTTCACAAAAAATACCCTCATTCGATTGAAAGGTAAAATATAGACGTTGTCATGCATGTTAAAAATTCCTATCTTGTTTAGAATAGTAAAGGTTCGGCAAAATTCAAAATTTCCAGCTAAATAAAACTGGCTTCCTAGGCAATGTAAACATGCTAATGACAACAGCTATTATTGTTTGAGAATTAATAATAATATAAGATTGGAATTGACTGTCCATAAGGTTTTCTATTATTACCAAATTCTACACCGTTCATTTACATTTCCAATGCTCCACCCGTAGGTACTACATTGGCCAGGAGGCGAGTTTTTTGTTGCCTGGAAATTTAGAATTTTGCCGAACCCTTGTCGTTCCAGGCAAGGTAGGGATTTTTAACGTGCGTGACAACACTCACACACGGGACCTCCATTTAACCTCTCATCCGAACGAGGGCGTAATTTTTGTGAAAAATGCTCACCTGCCATTTTTCAAGCAGTCGGCCGTGTCGGGATTTGAACCCGGGACCTTGGGATCCGTAGTCTTACGCTTACTACATTGATCCACGGCGACGCCCCAAATTCTACACCGCTGCTGCGAAATGGATTTCGGTCAGTGGATGTTTTTTTTAGTATTGCTGTTATCTACTACTTATACTTTTAAGAAATGTTTGTGGACACTAAGTAAATATATAGATATATTTTTTATTGTTGTTTTATGTGAATATAATGTATTTAAAAATTGGATTAAACAAGTGACTGAAAACAATCTACTATTTCTTTTTGTTATTGATTTTAAATTATGTTAATATTAGTTTGAGGGTAAAAATGAGTGTGAAGTAAGTTAGGAATGTATTAATTACTTTTGTGTCGACTTTTGTATTCTGTAAATCCTCCGGGATATGTTGAGTAAATATTGCTTTTCCGCGGGTTGGTTTTCTTTCTTTCTGTAACTTTTTTATTAATTAGAGGTGTGTAAATAAACTTTTTTCTTGAGGCTTCCTTTTCTTCTGGTGACACACTCTACTCTACGATTTTATAGCTATCACGTTATTCTTTCGATTCTTTTTTTGTTGCGGTACTCGGTACGGGCTGTTTCCTTTGCTTACTTTTACATTTCTTCTTGTCCGCACCGAATACCGTAACAATACTTTTAGTGCAACACTGCAGTGTAATAAAACTTTAACCTTCTAAGTGATTTGCAAGAGACTGTAAAGTGTGTTTAGATATGTTTAAAATACATGGATGAATGTATATCTCTATTTTTAAAAAACATAAAATAAGCATCGTACATTGTCATAATGTTTCAACTATTAATAGATAACAAAATTGGTTTTGGCGTTCATTCTGTACGATAAAATTGATTCTTTTCAAGTTTAGCCATTTCTATTTTAAAACTTGTATTCTAGAATTTATTGCAAAGATTTTATGACTACATAATACCCACTTCCACAAACCCCTTCCAATGACTGTAGCGTCCGTTTTTAAAGCTTGGTTATTTGTAAGCATCACATCACCTAGAAGTCTAATTCAATTTAGTTTTAGAAACCAGTAAATATTTTAGACTAACAAATATCTACATACAATTTAATGAGTTGCTTACTCCTTTCAGCATTTGGAGTTGAAGGTTATTTTTAGTTCTTAGAACTGAATGACATCAATAGTAAACCATTAATTGATATTGTTCTTGATCATAAAGAAATTTACCATAAAGTATGACGTGTCAGCATATTGTAACTCACGTTGTGACTTAAAATTTTTGTTACTATCGGAGTGAATAGATAGTAGATTAACTGCAAGGTCGTATGGATAGAAAAAAAGGACAGTGAAGGAAACCGGGTTATAAATAAGAATGTAGTTGAAACAAATTCTTTTATATTTATACAAGTTTAAATACAAGTTTATTTATTAAGATTCAATCTCAAAGAAAGCTCGAAGCTACTTTTTACAAAAGTAAATTCAGCCTTCGAGCTTTCTTCGTTGCAAATATATCACTCACTGCTTCAATTTCAATATCAATTCTTTTATGGATTGACATTACGGTCAATCCAACCAGTCCTTCTTTATGCCTCATCATCATTACGTCGCCAGTCCTGGAACTGGTTAGACGCGTACCCTCAGTGTTTCCTATTTTGAACTAACCTACACATTTCCCTGAAATTTGCACAGTATGCATCTATCACTATCTGCTCTAGGTCTACATCTACCTCCTTTTTCCTATATCTGCTTGTAATATATCGCATACTATTCCCCAAAAATGCTTTAGAACGTATTCTACCCTTCTATTTCTTCTATTTTTTCCACAGATATCCTTGTTCCCTTACTATTTCTATAACCTATTTGTTATTAACTTTATCTGTCCATGCTATCATCCTCATACATCTGAAGCACAACATCATAGGCGCTGTTCTTTTTTGATAGATGCAGTTTGGTCCCCTGTTTTACCATTATATACCCTATTTCTCGGACATTCAGTGGTTGTGAGGGGAGCAGCCCGTGGCTGTCAAGTTACCCAGCACTTGAACATTTGCAGATTTAATATTTTTTCCAATATATCTTTTCTCACAGTCAACATTAGTTGCAGATATGTACAACCAACACTTGTAGTTGTTTATAACAATCATAAGATCTATATGCGCTTATTTTTTCGTCGTTAAGTTTTCTGTCTCAAAACTGATGGACACGTTTCTGCACTTATTTATATTCTGAGATAGCTTACACAATTCCATGAAACTCTCACATAGCCTATATACAGCTCGGTTCCTCTTCTACTGTTTTATAATTTTATGCCCCATTTCACCGAGATTCAGTGAAGGGGGTTAAGCAACCTGTGGCTGTCAAGATTCTTCAACACTTAGACAATTGCCGAATTAATAGTTGCCAGTAAATCCTTTTGCACAATTAACATTATTAGAGAATATTGCCCAACCAATGCTTGTAGTTGCTTATAACAATCATCATGTTTAAGTAAGGTTACTTTTTTCGTCATTAGTTTATCCATCTTGGGACTGGTTAGATGCATACCTCCACTGATTTCTATTCTGAGCTAGACTACGCATTTCCCTGTAATTCCTGCAGCCTACATCTTTCACTATCTGTGTGCAGTAGTCTAACCTAGGTCTAAATCTACTTCTTTTTTTTCTATCTCTGCTTATAATATATTCCGCACTATTCCCTCATGTCATAGTATGTGGTCTATCTTTCTATCTCTCCTATTTTTTACCGTTTTCCACGTATTTCTTTCTTCTCCTACCATTTTTAGGACATCTTCGTTCTTAACTTTGTCTGTCCATGATATCTTCATCATACGTCTGTAGCACCACATTTCAAAAGCTTTCTACCTTTTTCTTGTCCGTTTCTCATACTGTCCAGGCTTCACATCCGTACAGTGCTGTGCTCCACACACATATTCTAAGCAATCCTTTCCTTGTTTGTATGTTGGTTGTCTTTGAACACAGTAGTTGTTTTTTCTTGTTAAATGTAGCACGACCTTGTGCTAATCTTTGTTTTATAACTTTTACGCTTTTCCCTAGGCAGCAGAAATCTTTAGCCTCTTGTAAGTTCTTGTTACCTATTTGAACTCTTGTATTTGATTTATTTTTCCCTCCTTTGCATACTAATTCTTAAGTTTTATTTTTGTTAATTTTCATCGTATCTCTCTGTTAGAACCGTTTCCATTTCATTAAGAGCAGCTTGTAACTCGTCCTTGCTAGATGCTAATACCGCTATATCATCTGCAAATCTAAGCATATAAATTTTTTGTCCCTGCATAGTAATTCCAAATGTCTTCCTGCATTTGACAGTATTCATTGCCTCTTCAATGTACAAGTTAAAAATCAATGGGGATTAGGCACATCCCTGTCTCACCTCTTTCCTAATGTTTACGTCTCTATGTTCCTGCTTTAATTCTATTATTGCTCTTTGTATAAGCTATGTACTATTCGTCTATCCCTATAACTCATTCCAATCTTTTTGAGTATTTCGAATATTTTTTTCCATTTTACATTGTCAAGTGCTTTTTCCAGATCTACAAACCCTACATACACGCTTTCCCTCTTTTCTATTGTTTTCTCCATTAACTCCCTCAGAGCTAAAATAGCCTCCCGTGTTCCCCTGTTTTGCCTAAACCCAAATTAATCTTCTTCTAGTATTGCTTCAGCTCGTTTTTCCATTCTTCTTTGTACAATTCTAGTTAAAATTTTTGACACGCGTGCTGTCAAACTTATTGTTAGAAAATTTTCACATCTATCCACGCCTTTCTTTTTTGGTATAGTTACTATGATGTTACGTTTGAAATCTTTGGGTATCTCGCCTGTTTCGTACATATAGCTTACAAGTTGGAAAAGACGTTCTATTACTGCTTGTCCAGCGGCTTCCAGAGTTTCTGCTTGCACCTTATCTGTACCCGACGCCTTACCATTTTTCAGACCCTTTAATGCTAATGCAACCTTATCTCTAAGTATAGGATATCCCAAGTCCTGTTCTAATGCTGTTAGTTCCTCTCCTGCATATAAATTCCATATATATTCTTGCCATCTACCCACTTTCTCTACATTTTCTATAATGACGTTTTCTTCCGCGTCGTTTATATTTTTGTTATACGGTTTTATATCCCTAAAATTGATTCTAATTAGTTGTATGCTTCAACTGTCTGTCCTACTTCCATCTTATTTTATACCTCTTTGCACTTTTCATCAATCCATTATTCTTTAGCTTTCTTGCATTTGCAAATAATTTCCCATTTTAAGACTTTGTATCTCTGTTTTCCTGTTTCGTCTGATTTATTTTTGTATTTTTGTCTTTCTTCTATTAAATTCAGGATATGCTTTGTTATCCATGACTTCTTATTTTCTTTTTGTGTATACGCCAGAATATCTCTGGCCGCCATGTCTAGGCTGGATTTAATGTTATTATATATTTTCCCGATATCATTCAGTAATTCATTTGGCTTTTTTTCGAATCTTTCTGGAATATCCTTATCTTTTAGTTTCTTAAAACCAAATTTTCCTTTTCCTTTTCTTTTTTTCAAATTTTTAAATTGATGTGCGGCCTTCATAATTACGATGTTGTGGTCAGAGTCTATATCTGCTTCTGGGTAGCTTCTACAGTCTTTTACTTGATTCCTAAACCGTCATTTAACAAGAATGTAATCTATTTGCTATCTTCCTATATCTCCTGGTATTTTCCACGTATATCGTCTTCTAGCATGACGAAATAATGTGTTTGTGATGACTAAATTGTGCTTGTCGCAAAATTCTACCACCCTATTACCCCTGTCGTTTCTCGTGCCTATACCAAATAAACCTACTGCCGCTCCTTGCCTACCCTCACCTACCACTGCATTAAAATCCCCGTAATTATTAAATTTTCATGTTCTTTTATGTATCTTAACATGTCTTCGTTATCTTTGTAGACGACTTCTAGTACTTCGTCACTGCAGATAGAGGTGGGCAAGTATACTTGTATTATTACTGTGTTTAGCGGTTTAGATTCTAATCTAACCCCGAGTACCCTTTCGTTCTTTTGTAAGTAATTTTCTACACAGTATTCTATCTTTTTTCGCATAACTATCCTCACACCCAAATTTCATTCTTCTGCTCCTGTATGAATTATCCTGAAGTCTTCACTCCAAAAATCCCCCGCCTTTCGCCACCGAATTTCGCTGATCCCTACTATGTCTAGCGCTAACCTATTCATTTCCATTTTTAGGTTCTCTAGCTTAACTACTTCATATTTCAAACATTCCACGCTCCGACTTGCAAAATGTTCCCGACTTTTAAACTGAACTCTCCGATCGCATCCTCCGAAGTAGTCCGCTCTTGGAGATCCGAATGGCGGACTATTTTAACTCCGGAATCTTTTACCACAGAGAATGCCATCATGTTAAATACAATTTAAGTACGCTGTGTACTTGGGAGGTAATGTGGTGGTTTCCCGTTGTCTTTCACATCGCGGTAGTGTCTTAGACTGCCATACCGACCCCTATAGTCTCTGCCAATCTAAGTACCGAAAGAGCCGCTGCCTTCTTTCGGGGACCGGTCTTAGTCTGGTTCCTCACTATCGACCCTACTACTTTGGTTGGACCTGTAGTTTGGCTCTTTAGCTCATTAGAACACGTAAGTCATTTCACCTGTTCTAGTAATCTAGAACTTCGGCAAGGTGCAAGTCCATTCTAAATGCCTATTGTTTTATAAATGCTTTTAACGTTTTACAGTTGAAAGCGTATTTTAGGCGTGCAGGTTGCGACAGGTAATGTCGCTAACATTGTTAGAAGCTTGGAAATTAGGTTTTGTTGCACCCCCAAGGGTTTCAGTTGCACATACTGGACGATCTATTTTTAGTAACATTTCTATTTTGTTTTTTGTAAGTAGATTTAGGTTTTAGCAGAATCTCGTTCTATAAACTTTATATAAGAACAAAACGTGGATTTTGAAGAAATATTCAGTTTAACAACACGTAAATGGGATCAAAATGTAAGGATATGATTATGTGCTTTTCAAATCTGGAGCAAAGCTGTTTAGTGAAGACATCCAATGAAAAGACGACAGTGACCCAGTGGCGTAGCAAGACAACTTAGAGCCTCATGGCAAGATAATCATTTAGGCTCCTTTCTTTAAAATATATACAGAAACACATATATTTTACTCAAAACATAAAAGATAAAAGCATTCCTTTGTTAAAACCACAAATAAACCAAAATATTGTACTGTTTGTTCAGTAGAGGAAAATGGGTGGGTGAGGAACCTCCACCTACTTCTCCTTCTCGTCCTCCTCTTCCTCATCATCCCTCTACTCCTTCACCTCCTTATTCTCCTTATCCTCCTCCTCCTCTTACGTCACAGCTGTCACTTTCACGTTTTACGTCACTTTGATAATTCTGCATTTTTTCTTACGTTGCTTTGACAAATCGCCATTCTTTTGTACATCATTTTGACAAACCGCCGATTTTTCCTCACAATTTTGTACGTACTCTGTATATATTCACTTTTGCTCTATCCTGTATACAAATTCCCGCATAGCTACGTCACATTTCTTAGAGGAGAAATTTGACTGAAGCGGGAATCAAACCCGAGCTGCCCGCATGCAAAGCAGGCATCTTAACCAATAGACGCGTGATATTCAACCACTGTGCCGCAGCACTTTTTTGTACCGCCAAGTTCTTAAACTGTGTCGCCAAATTTTATAAACGCAAATAATAAACATTATTTTGTATGTCCTTTTTTACAGCAATTTATTGGAACCGGAACGCGACGGGAGAAATATATCTAATGAGTTATGCCGCAATCATTACAGCGCGTCGTCGGCATTATTGTTATGTGGACTCGATTATTCTGCCGAGCCGAATCAAACGTACCACTTTTACACAGTGTATTGTAGGTAAGTAAAATTCTTTTAAACCTATTTACTTGTTAGTGTGCTACCAAATTTTCAAATTGCTAAAAGTGCACTGCAACAAAAAAAATTGAGAATCACTGCATTAAACCATGGAACTAATCGGAATACGTACTTATTGCTAAATGTAAAAGCTCATTTTAATGTATCTTGGAGATTAACTTAAGAGGGCATTTAAATATAGAAAACTTTCAGCATGATTAAGAACCATCCTACGGATTCTATTTTTAGAAATTAACTTAAAAGAATCTAACCCAAAATTTTATATAGACTTACCCTGTATATTTTTATCAAGGAACGCCACTATATCGAATAATTCTTAAAAGATGCTTGAGCAATTTCCCAACACCTATATATTGATTGGGGTTAAAAGGAATTCCTAGAACAAAGAAAGGAAAAAGTATTGCAGAAAAATTGAACCTTTATTGTTAACCTATAATATTTTGCTTTTAGCCAAAACATTGTGGTTGTCCGGCAAACACCATGTAAAGGTAACACTTGTCCGCCTGGAAAGTAAGAGTAGAAGGATTGGGTAGAAAAGGTGGGGAATATTAGAAACTACTATGCACGAATTTCAAAAACGCTATCTAAAATAAAATTTATCAATAACTTTATGCCCTTTGCATACGTATTAGTAGCTCCATGGATGACACAGCGTTTATCATCATTCCCAAACAAACTAATTTTGATAATGAGTTGTGTGTACACGTATACACAACATTGTATGCATGAGGGGGCAAGACTATTAAATACAATATTTTTATAGTCTTCTACATTAATTTCCTTATGTGCTATACTGGGGATGATGCCTTTAATCTATTTCATTTTGAAAATTTTGTAAATAGTGCAACGTAACCCATACATTGTGAAATATTTTGTACCTACTGTATTTACTAGCAATATCCAATGTTGAAGATGTGTTGGCATAGTGAACAGGTCTAGCGAAGGGGTTAAAAGCAAGTCCCTTAAGATAATTTTCTCGAGGACTATCTCAAAAATGTTTTTTGACATTATATATTTTATGGAAATAAAAGAGATTTCAAAATGTCTGTGTCTTCTAAAAGCTTGTATCAACCGAAATATGAACTGTTAAGGATTGTATTTGAATTTTTAAAAGAAAAAATTGACTATTGTGAGTTTGGAACTACGACGACGTGATTGTACCAGATGATTTCAACAAGATTCGCGATTTTTACTTCTTCAAAAATTTATCTTAAATGGGGGTCATATGTTTCTGACTGCAATTTTAATATAGATTGTGAATGACATTTCTGCATATACAGTCAATAAACGAGAAACTTGGTCCTATATTAGAATTCTTGTAGAGATTGCCTCTGAGCAATTTATACCAATAACGTATTGAAAATTACTTCCTTGAACGTTTCAAAATGACCAGGTATTTGTACAGGGATGAATTAGAACGGAGGCTATCAGCAAAATCTCCTTCATGCTAATAATGGGATGATTTATATATAAACCTTTATGATGGTTTTGTAAAAACCATGCTGAAAACGTGTCCAATTTGTTTAAATGGTGTTCAACGCCGAAGATTTCCACTATTTTTTTGTTAATGGGGTTATATGAAATGATCATAATATTGCCCTACTTTTTATGTGTTTTTTCCATAATAATTAATCCGTTCACTTTTACTTGAAAGTGTTTAGCTTTTAGCAAACAACTATTTTTTTTACAAACACCTGATATCAATTAGATTATTTTTGTTTAATTATTTCTACAACTCTTTCTCATAGTTTAGCGAACAAATAACAACTTCGTGTTGTTTTTATTGGTAAGTTATCCCAATTATTGCTGGAATATATAAGATTTAACTATGGTGTTAGATATTTATCAATTATTTTTCAAAGAGGAAACAAAACATGACCACCAACTTGGATACCCAGGGTTTCTACTATAAAAAGAGCGATTTTGCTATTAAAGAAATTGCAATATCAAACTTGCAAAACAATAAAATTTGGCATGAAATTTTAGAAATGCCTCTGGATGTGATTTAAATGAAGATTTTTAAAAACAAATAAATTTTTATACAAAGTACATCCATGGATTGAATTGGTACACTTGCTACGCTTTATTTTAAAGCTATTAGAAATGCATTAATTTAGAGTTAGAGACTTTTTTTAGAATTTGTAAAAATTTCCGTTAAACAGTGCAGTTTTGTTGACGCTGTGAAACCGTGGGATTACTAACGTTCACACGGATCTTGACGTCAGTTGCTTATCTTTGCAATTGTAAGCGCTGACGTAGGGTTTTGTTGTGAGAAATAGCTCATCTTCCCACGAGCGCAAGCAGAAGCACGTCAATATCGTTTGGAGGGGAGAAACATTTAAGCCGAGGACCGCCGCTTAGCTGGTCAGACTTATCGTACCGATTCCCGTGAAAATAAACTTATCGTACCGGTACCGGGCAGTGCTGACGTGAGTGGTTCCGTTCCAACCTTTCTACTCGTTCTTATCGTTTCGTCAGCGAAGCCCTACTAGCAGGTACCAACGCAGCAACACACAACAGGACCGCCCCTAAGGTGATCAATGCCCACATTAATTTCAAGGTAAGTGTTTTTAAAAACTCTATTTTATTTGCCCGGAGGTTTACTGGAAGAGTTGAGCACGATACACTCCTTCACTAATAGACTAAATACACCTTTTTAAAGCTTATTTTTATTGATACTTGCATATGTTACAGTTTACGTAAATGGTATCCAGAAGAAACGTTCAATAACTACCTACCTACCAAATAACAATGTTGAGGATATAGAACAGTTTTCAGTACCTAGTTTAAAAATAGTACGGCAGGACTTTACTGATTCAAACTGTTGTCTATTTTATACGAATAATTCTTTGAACTGTGCAATTGTTACTGGAGTTATTTTAAGAGAATGTTTTAAATAAAGGCATGTACCTATATAACAGATCTTATTATTTTATAATTTACTTATAACATATTTAATAATTTTTTTTACTTTCAATGCTTTTATTGTTAGTCTTAGGTTTAAGGTGGAAGTCTTTCTTCTACTTCTTTTACTAAGAATAGAATTAACAATATAGAATGTTGTAACGATTTTATTTCCTATCTAGATGTGTTCATATAATTAATCTCTTTATTTAATAATAAACAATATAATGCATAATAATGCTATACGATCCACTAATTAAATATTACCTATTGCTCAATAAAGTATTAGCATTCAATTCAAATTAAAATTTAATTTACACGGTGACAAAATAAGTTTTCATTTAGTGTCATTCCCAGAGCTCCCTCTGTTAGACAGTTGTAAGGTAATCTTGTTGCCGGGCAGTAACTCGCTTGACCCCGACACTTCCAATACAGCTGTGGTGAAAGCAGGTCGAATTGTTCCTTGAATCCGAGGACAATGGTTTTTGCAGTTTTTTCGTGTTGGAAGCACGTGCGGTTTAAGTTGTTTTAGGAGAGAATGTCATCTCCGAAGAGCACTTTTGTAGTGTCCACTTGTTGAAAGGCCGTAGTTAACATGCAACTTTATATATAACATGCAATTTTACATATAGTATTCAATTAAAAATAACATGCAACGTTTGATAATTTTCGTAGTTTAATTTATACGTAAGGCAACTTTAAATTAACATGCAGATTGGTAATAAGATGAAAATTGGAAATAATGTTTAGCTTGAAGAAAAACATACCATCTTTAGTTAACAGGAGTCTGGTTTAACGTAATTTTAATTAAAAGCACTAGAAGAACATATAGGAGTTTACGCTTTGTTCGAGTGTGGACCTGGCGATATTTAATTATTTAAAATGGATGCCGAGTAATGTGGAGTTTCAGTATGCAGTAAAATTATTTGTTCTAAATTGGAGATTTCCTTATTTTAATGCTGACGCAAGACGCCTAGCAGGTATTTTTCAGTCAGACGGAGTTCTGGTATGTCGAAATTTGTTTTCATATGTTAGCTGAACTATGGACATAGCAGTTAGATAATTTTTTGTTTAATCAAGTATTTAAACTTTAAAATAGGTCAAGGACAGACTATAAATATATTTTTCAATATTAAGCAATAGGAATCTGTAACTTTTACATATCTAAATCTTTTATTAATTCACTGAACCTACGGAAGATGTCATTATGTGATAGAGAAAGTAAATTCTTCTATTTAAGAAAAATTAGAAATTAAACTTCTATGTTTGCTATTTCATTAATAACTAACTGGAATTATTTATTGTGAGGTTATGGTAGATCTACCCAAACCAACATTTTTGTTATCAGTAAGTAACAGTTTAGAAAGCAACTTTATGCTTAGTCAATTTGTTAATAAAACTTGGTTAGATATTTCTTACAGAAATAACCACATTTAACTTGAACGGTACTGATTATATCCAGTGCCTTTGTAAATAATTTTCACAAATTATTTAATCAAAAAATATATATTAAATGAAAAGATATTTTGTAAAAAAAAGCACATTAATTGAATACAAGAAGAATAGATTTTTATTTTTTGAACAAGACTATTCTTTTTAATTAGGATGAATGAAAGTTGATTCCATTTGAATTTTAAAATTTTTGAGTATAGATGCACAAACAGTGCTATTCTTTGTTTAATCTGTTCACAGGTGTAGCAGTGAAATACTAAGGTCAAGGTCGAGCCATAAGGTAAGAAACTTTAGGGATTATATTGTCTTTAATAAACTGTATAGCGGTTATAGAATAAAGGTTTCCGCATTCGCCTTGTACAAGGGACTTGAGTAAGGTCTTCTCTGTATAGAAAAATACGGTGGCGCCTTATTCTTTATATTTTTGGTCGCAATCCAACCCCGACCCACAGCTCATGTTCCACCCAGAGCATATAGTTCGACTAGCCGCTTTGCCTTTGAGATTTCCACAACCTTGGGCCAATTTCCATCAGAACTTGCAGTGGGCTCTATTCTCTTACTGGAAATTCTCGTAGAATAAAATCCCATAAGTAAAAGGGCTATAAATAGTGCCCAACGTATAGGCCTCGATTGCTGTACCAATTGTATAAGCACATAACGTGCAGGCTTCGATTGACTTTGTTTGTTCACACTTGTTGATTCGTAAATCATTTACCCTAAGATTAATTTAGTCTATTGATGTTGTTCGACTGAAGTTTTAGTGCAGATTATTTAATTGAGTTAAATTATAATTAGTTAGCTAGTCTATTCCATGATGGCTGAGACGTATCAAGTAGTTTACTTGCATAGAGATGAGTTGGATTATGAATTGAGAATCCGAGGAGTTGTTAGCAGCAGACCGATGCAGGATAAGAGGAAAATGTTAGGCCGATTATTAGCTAAAGAAACAACAGTACCTGGTCGTTTAATTGATCCTTCCGCATATGTCGTAGAATATTCAGATGAACGTGATGAGATTGAGGTTTCGATAGAATCAGTAAAAAATGTTTTATTAGAGTTTGAAGGTGAATTAGCAGACCCTACATTTAAAAGGATACAGTCGAGATTAATACATCTTGATGGTCGAGTTAGGAGAATCTGTAGTCATATATATAGCTCATATGGAGAATTTGTTTAGTAGGTTACCACAATCACCTGCGGAATGCACAAAAGTTAGAATGGTAAAAAAGAATCTATTACCTGATTTTATTTGTCAATTAGCTCTAACGGAAATTGATAGTATGTCAACGTTAATTAAGTTGTGTAAGAAGTTAGAAGAAGTTTTCTTACATGGTAAAATTGTTCGATAGGAATATTATTGTTCTTTTAGTCGCAGCTTGTAGTATTTCAGTGAATAGTAATTCATAATGTAGTTGATAATAGTGATTTGTATTTAGGTTCATCTTCCATTTGTATTAGTTACAATAGTTGTTTGATTAATTTTTTTAGTTGAAATAATAGATGTTTATAATTTGGTACACTAGTTTTAACTGTCGGTAAACCCTTTCAGGATTGCTCTTTGTTTTGATATGATTTATTTTGATAGAAGTTTTTGATTTATTTATATCCGCATTGCAACGCAGTATGTTAATTGGTTGTAAGTCTAAGCGAAACTTGTCGTCGTGGTTGGTCGGATAGCAGTATATCAGTCTAGACGAGACTTAGGAAAAGTCGGTCGCTCAGCATTACATTAGTCTAAACGAGACTCGAGGTAAGTTGTCGCTCTAGCAATTTTGGCATCACTATTTTTGAGATTGGTGATGAGGTTAAAATTTTTTTGTTTATTAGTCTAGGTGAGACTCGCAGAGGAGTTTGTCACTCTAGCAAGTTTATGCGTTGTGAAGTACTTTTGTCTGTCATGACAGTTTGATTATGAGTAGTGTAAGAGTGTACTAGAACATTGATTTGTTGTTATCCTCAATGGAAGGTTGAAAGTAATCTAAATTATAAATTTATTATGTTTAAAATTGTCGTTGTCTGCGAATTTAAAAGAAAAGGTGTTCTTAAAGTTTGAAGTTTATTGGTTTAATGTTTGAAATCAAGTTAGATAATGTGGATTCCTGGTATGTGTCTCTTCGAGAAAAAATTTTATCTTCACCTGGTGATTACCCACAATGGAAGGTGGAAGATAATCATGTATTTAAATTTCTTTCTTCAAATTTACCACTCTCGTCGAATGTAAGGGAATGGAAATATTTAGTTCCTAGATCACAAAAGGAAGAGGTTATTCGGATAAATCATGACCCTTCAGTGGCCGGACATTTTGGTTTTTTTAAAACATTGGCACGCATACAAGAGAATTTTTATTGGCCAAAAATGCGTATTGATGTGTTGAAGTTTTGCAAAAAATGTTTAACGTGTGGTGCACAGAAAGCATCGAATAGAGGACCCCTTGGTTTAATGGGAAAGGAAAAAGAAGTGAAGTTCCCCTTTCAGATTATTGCTATAGACCTCATGGGCCCATTTCCACGGTCCAAGGTTGGACACAAATGGTTATTAGTTATTGGTGATTGGTTCTCAAAATTTACGTTAATGTTTCCGTTACGTAGTGCAAAAGCGCATTTAATAGAACGTGTATTGGAGGAAAAAGTTTTTTAGTTTATGGTGTCCCCAAATTCATTATTTGTGATAATGGATCACAATTTAGTGGAAGAAATTTCAAGGCAGTATGTAAAAAATATGATGTTCAAAAAATTTGGTTTAATGCAGTTTACTCTCCCCAATGTAATTTTGTGGAAAGGATAAATCGAACCGTCGGAACAGCTATACGGTCGTATATTAAAGAACATGAGACTTGGGATATTGAGTTACCCCAAATTCAGTATGCGATTAATTCTGCAAAACATCATGCCTCTGGTTATTCGCCAAATTTTTTAGTTTTTGGTAGACATGTTCCTGTGTCTGGAAGATTTTATGGTCTTGATGTGGAACCCTCAGTTGATATAGATATTATTTTTGGTGATAGACTTTCGTATGTGTTAGATCATCAAGGACTATTTGATATTTTTATAGACGTACAAAAAAGGTTACATTTAGCTTACATGCAGTCTAGTAATTCATATAATTTAAGGAGACGTAACATTTCTTTCGAAGTAGGTGACAAAGTTTGGAGGTCAAATAAAGTTCTTTTGAAAGCAAGTGATAAGTTTACTGCTAAGCTTGCACCAAAATATGTTTTGTGTATCGTTAGAAAGAAGATTTCGAATTTGATTTATGAATTGAATAATGAAAATGGTTCAAAGGCAGGCAGATGGCATGTTAAGGACTTAAAACCTTATTCAGAGTTCAGTAATGATATTGAGAAAGGTGATGTTTCTGAACATTAATTAGTATTGTTGATATGTTTAATGGTTGATAGTAGGAATTATTTCTGTATTATCTTTTTGGTAAAGTATTTATTTATTGTATTGGAATACTGTTTGATAATCTAAAATGTAGATGTTGGATATGAAGTAAAAAGGATAAAGAAATTTTGTAGTGCAGTAAGGTTGATATTAGTCTGCGCTGATATTGTTGGTTGCAAATTATTTGTTTGAGTTGAGAGGTTATAAGTTGCATGTTAACTTATTGGTCAAATGTCAGTAAGGGATGTTTATTTATACTTTTGGTGATGAATTTTGGTAAAGTTGTATATATTTAGTTAATATTTTCTTATGGATTTATGTATGTATGGTCATATTAATCTATGGTGAATTAGGTTTAAACTCATTCACTTGTTTCATTTAATTCGTTTAGTTTGATTAATGAGTTGGTTATAGTGTTTGAAGGTAATATTGTAGTCAAGAGGAAATTGAGGAGAATTGTATTTCTTGAGAGTATATTGGAAATCAAGTAGCTTGAGTCCAAGTTAGATATTGGTAAGAGACCAATATTGTTAGTAACTAAAATAGTTATGTCGTTATGAATATTGTGTGAGTTAGCAATGTTCTATTTTGTTCATTCATGCGTGAGTGAAATTTTTTTAAGGAGTAAGACGTGGTGACGTTTTACTTGTCTCTTCATAGGTAGAGATATTTCTACATTTTTGTTAGCATATGCATGCGGTAGATTGTTAAACATTCATGATTTCGAGACATGTTTGTTATTTTGGAAATACGTTTGTCATGGATCCCAATGGTAGTGGAAGTCCTTTTTTTCTTTTGTAAGTATGTAAATTATGGTTAGTAAAGTAAGAGTATGTTTGTCATGATAATTTAAATCTTTATTAAGGAATTATAATACGGCAGTATTCTATGTTTTGTTTCTTAAGTTTTGAGTGTAAAATGAGTGATAAAATAAACCCGAATATGTGTTAAAAAATAGTGAAACTTTACCGATTACGACTTCCCGAATTTGTCCCCTTGTGGCGTGTAGTACGCGTAGTTACTGGTCACTCATTTACAAGTATGCAGTATCTTAGTTGATTCAGTAGTTATTTTTGTTTTGGCATGTAAAAACTAATAATAAGTTGTAAATACTAGTAATAAATTCATAAAAAAAAATTCTTCGCATTTTTTCCAGAATATTTTCTCGAATTTTTTTCTCTTAGAAAGAGGCAGTGTAACAATTTTATTTCCTATCTAGATGTGTTCATATAATTAATCTCTTTATTTAATAATAAACAATATAATGCATAATAATGCTATACGATCCACTAATTAAATATTACCTATTGCCCAATAAAGTATTAGCATTCAATTCAAATTAAAATTTAATTTACACGGTGACAAAATAAGTTTTCATTTAGTGTCATTCCCAGAGCTCCCTCTGTTAGACAGTTGTAAGGTAATCTTGTTGCCGGGCAGTAACTCGCTTGACCCCGACACTTCCAATACAGCTGTGGTGAAAGCAGGTCGAATTGTTCCTTGAATCCGAGGACAATGGTTTTTGCAGTTTTTTCGTGTTGGAAGCACGTGCGGTTTAAGTTGTTTTAGGAGAGAATGTCATCTCCGAAAAGCACTTTTGTAGTGTCCACTTGTTGAAAGGCCGTAGTTAACATGCAACTTTATATATAACATGCAATTTTACATATAGTATTCAATTAAAAATAACATGCAACGTTTGATAATTTTCGTAGTTTAATTTATACGTAAGACAACTTTAAATTAACATGCAGATTGGTAATAAGAAAAATTGGAAATAATGTTTAGCTTGAAGAAAAACATACCATCTTTAGTTAACAGGAGTCTGGTTTAACGTAACTTTAATTAAAAGCACTAAAAGAACATATAGGAGTTTACGCTTTGTTCGAGTGTGGACCTGGCGAAATTTAATTATTTAAAATGGATGCCGAGTAATGTGGAGTTTCAGTATGCAGTAAAATTATTTGTTCTAAATTGGAGATTTCCTTATTTTAATGCTGACGCAAGACGCCTAGCAGGTATTTTTCAGTCAGACGGAGTTCAGGTATGTAGAAATTTGTTTTCGTATGTTAGCTGAACTATGGACATAGCAGTTATATAATTTTTTGTTTAATCAAGTATTTAAACTTCAAAATAGGTCAAGGACAGACTATAAATATATTTTTCAATATTAAGCAATAGGAATCTGTAACTTTTACATATCTAAATCTTTTATTAATTCACTGAAACTACGGAAGATGTCATTATGTGATAGAGAAAGTAAATTCTTCTATTTAAGAAAAATTAGAAATTAAACTTCTATGTTTGCTATTTCATTAATAACTAACTGGAATTATTTATTGTGAGGTTATGGTAGATCTACCCAAACCAACATTTTTGTTATCAGTAAGTAACAGTTTAGAAAGCAACTTTATGCTTAGTCAATTTGTTAATAAAACTTGGTTAGATATTTCTTACAGAAATAACTACATTTAACTTGAACGGTACTGATTATATCCAGTGCCTTTGTAAATAATTTTCACAAATGATTTTTAATCAAAAATATATAATAAATGAAAAGATATTTTGTAAAAAAGCACATTAATTGAATACAAGAGGAATAGATTTTTATTTTTGATCAAGACTATTCTTTTAATTAGGATGAATGAAAGTTGATTCCATTTGAATTTTAAAATTTTTGAGTATAGATGCACAAACAGTGCTATTCTTTGTTTAATCTGTTCACAGGTGTAGCAGTGAAATACTAAGGTCAAGGTCGAGCCATAAGGTAAGAAACTTTAGGGATTATGTTGTCTTTAATAAACTGTATAGCGGTTATAGAATAAAGGTTTCCGCATTCGCCTTGTACAAGGGACTTGAGTAAGGTCTTCTCTGTATAGAAAAATACGGTGGCGCCTTATTCTTTATATTTTTGGTCGCAATCCAACCCCGACCCACAGCTCATGTTCCACCCAGAGCATATAGTTCGACTAGCCGCTTTGCCTTTGAGATTTTCACAACCTTGGGTCAATTTCCATCAGAACTTGCCGTGGGCTCTATTCTCTTACTGGAAATTCTCGTAGAATAAAATCCCATAAGTAAAAAGGCAATAATGTAATAGAACATAGTAATAAAGAGTAATACAGAAATAGAAGAAAGAGAAAAATAGCGAATAGTACAGAATGTAATAGAGAGTAATACAGATTAAACGTGAGTAATATAATACAATGTAAATAAGATGTAGAACAGTTCAAGAAAACCAGGGCGTTAGGCGTTCTTGCTGTCAACAAACAAATTATCGTTGTCGTCTTTGTGAAATTATAATCAATAAATGTAAGTAATCGTAGTTTAATGGCAAACCTGCAATATTATATAGCAGTAATGCTAATTTTTGCAAAAGCTTATTAAACTTTTTGGCGTACAAATATTTACAAATTATAATAATATAAAAAAATAAAAATTAGTGTAGTATAAATCACATAAAAACTACAAGAAGTTTACCGAACTATCAACTTACACTCTGCAAACACTTACAATGATCTTCCAGTGTCAGAGTACCCTCAACACCGTGATTACATTTTTAAAAATATACCTTTTAACAAATTTGGGTTTAAATTGCCCTACGTTATAAATTATTTCCTAAATAAATTTTTGAATTAATTAAATCTTACAGCTACAAAATCTTACAATAAAATTACTGAATATACAATATTTTTTTTACAAAGTCCTATACAGAAAAGCGCCAATTCTTGTAAATAGTCTATAAAATTCAGTAGCCTTGAATCAATTCCAGATAAAGCGCCTCCCAACGCTTCCAAGCGTTGAACACACATCTTTGTCTCAAGGACTGATACTCGAACACAATTACTCAAAACTTACATCTGCTTTAAATCAAAACCCAATTCGTTACAAATTCAATTGCAGCAGAACCAAACCAAACAGGTTAAAGCTAATATTAGGAGTAATGTTTGAAATAATCAGTGAAGCTACGATTGGATTTGTAAATGAACTAATACTTGAAGCACTGATCGAAGAAATGATTGCTGTAATATATACAGCCTCAATCAAATCCCTAAAACAGTTTCATTACCAAAATTATCCAAACATGAAGATTTACCTCCGATTTTAAAATCGACGACGTCAAACATACTGAAAACCCTTTTTAATTAAAAAATTAATGTTTTCACTTATTTTGTAGTACTCAATTATTATTAATGCTATATCGACGTGATTATAATATGTAAGTTCCATTAATTTTAATTTTATTAATTGGTAATCGCACCAAATATTTTTCTATGCAAATAACAAATTTACTCTGACATTGCCGTTATCGTTGCAAATGCCGATTTTATACAAATAATCAACTAGCGCCTATGTATCTATTTGCATGTAATACTTTTATATCAAGAATTTAGGCCTCTTAGCAATATTTAACAATTGCATTACTTTTTAACATTGATGCAATTTTCATTTGAATAAATGTCCATTTCTTTTTAATAATTTTCCTTGGTAAATGAATGAAAGATATTCGTAAAATTTCCATTCATTCAACTAATATAAAACGTACTTTCATATACCAAGCATTCCTAATAAAAGTTCACGCATTTATTATTAATTACTGTGAGTTGGGATTTAATTCTTATTCACCAAGATGGCGTCTTTTTCTTAGCATTCTATATTTATATATACATTTAGTTAAATTGTTAAATTGATAAAATTAAGTTGTATAGCCAAACACACCATTCTCTCCTTCGGGGGATATATAGTTTAAGTTTTGCCTTAATCACATCCGTTTTTATTTTTTTTTACAAACTGCAAAAATTTCATTAAGCATTTGTGCTTTTCACATTGTTTTTCCGCGAAATTATGTCCATTATGTAGAATTCACATTAGTTCGAGATTGCGGATTTTCTAATTACTAGTAAAAAAATCAAAAATTCGTAAGCAATTAATTGTGACACGAGTCGTTTACACATTCTACTAATCGTTGTGTTTCCATTTATTTTCAAAATCAGGTAATCATATCAAAAGTGAGTTTCGATATAAGATTTATTAGAAACTTAATTAAAACGTGGAGAATAAATAGTTCGTCACAAATGGGGCGGCAACGTGGTTTTGACGCTTGAAAACCAGGGGATGTCACCCTCATTCGACTCTTTCATGCTCTGATTTACAAACCACCCTTACAAAGACACTGAAAACTATCTAATTCCGAGTAGTTTGAGAAAGTCTAATTAATTTCTATAACTGTGAGTAGTATTGTAATATCAAAATATAATCATACAATGTAAAATTATTATGCGCTTGCTTCATTTGTGCATAAAAACTTTGGTTTTTATAGGTGTGGGGTGGGTAATGGTTATCTAAAAAAATATTTTTAAAGATGTCGTTTAATTGGTTGAAGTCGAAAAAACAAAATGTTTTCCTGTTACTATCCATTAGGAATATTTCAGGAATTTTAAAGCATGGTGTAATTTGATATTTCTTCGTCTGACATGCTTAGGATAGTGCAACCACATGTAGATGTATTTTTAATTTAAAACAACCTTTTAGGGTAGTCATCAGGGTAAGTGAGTATATGGATGTCGAATACAAGCAGTAAACGAACAGTTGTTTACATCACGTCCCATTAAATCTCAGTAGAAGGTTATGTGTCAAAGCTTTGTTTACGTGCATTTTAATTATGCCTTTTACACCCTATTTAACTCAGGTTTTTAAACATAATAAGTTAGGTCTGCCTGCACCTTTTATTTGATTCCCGAATAATGCACTACTTTAAATTAATATTACGCATATTTGATTTTTTTCCTATCAGGGGATTTTAAAATTGTTTTATAAGTATACCTATATTCAAGCTTTAACTAAATCGTTGTAAGTTTCTGCCCCTAATCTTGTCGAGCGCGATTTTCTTAAAACAATTTATTTTACAATGTGATGCTTTGAATTATGGCTTAGGTGATGTTCTTATTCTTGCTCAGGGGGAGGACAAAGTAAAAAAGTTATTGTCATGCTTCCCGTATATTAAGTGAACAAGAACGTAACTACTCAGTTACTGACAGGGTGTATTAGCGTGATTTTTTGTATCGAGAAATTTTGTTGATACATTGAAGGTACACATTTCACAGTTTATACCGATCATCACTCTCTTCTTTGACTGAACAACATTAAGGACCCTATTGGCTGATTAGAAAGGTGGAGTGTCAAGGTATCGCAGTGTTCCAGATGCCTTTTCAAGAGCTCCTGTTGAAATTAATTCCTTATTTAACAGATCAAGATTTAGATCTTTGGTATAGGAGTAGGTTATAGAAAAAGTAGAGAAATAAAGATATCTGTAAAAAGCAAAAATATAGGAGATATAGAAGGGCAGGATACGTTCTAAGGCATTTTTGGGGAATAGTTCGGGATATATTACAGGCAGACATAGGAAAAAAGAGATAGAGGTAAACCGAGATAAAACTTTCGCATCCAGATAGTGATAGATGCAGACTGTGCAAATTTCAAGGGTAATGTGAAGGTTAGTTCGGAATAGTAAACAATGAGGGTACGCGTCTAACCAGTTTCAGGACAGAAGACCTATTGATGATGATAGGAATATGCTAAATAGAGTAACTGGCAGTGCAGATAAATACCCTGACCAGAGAATTGAAGGTCCGCGTCTTTATAAGTTCGTCTCAAATAAACACAACCTTATTAAAATTTATTCGAACGGATGCAAGTTATACCTAATTCGAGAAGAAAATAACTTTTAAATTTTTCACGATGAACCAACTTCAGCACATTTCGGAATTTTAAAACGTATCTCAAATTAAGTGAACAATATTATTGGCCTAAAATGAAAACCGGCGTTGCCTGTTGCGTACGCAATTGTGAAACCTGTGTTGCAAGTAAAGACTCTCAAGAAGATAGACCAGAATTTATGGGAAAACCGAAAAATGCGAATTTTCCGTTTCAGTGTTTATCCATTGATATTATGAATTCATTTCCTCGTTCTCCGAAAAGGAATACAAGTTTATTAGTTGTGTCGGACTGGTTCACAAAATTTGTCTTGGTGAATCCAATAAAAAAAGTTACTGCAACAAGCATTAGAAAATTTCTAGAAAATAACGTCTTTTTGTTATTTGGGTGCACCTCGGATATGTATGGTTGATAATAATCCTCAATTTATATTCAAAGATTTCAAAAACTTTTTGTAAAAATATAAAGTACAGCAAACACGGTATAATGCTAACTAACTACCATCCTCAAGTAAATTTTGTGGAAAGGGTAAATAGAGTTATTAGCACTGCCATGTTTTCGTATTTTAAACAAAATCATAGATCTTGAGAAGAGAAAATTCATGCATTAAGAAACGCCGTTCATGAAGTGATAGGGCACACCCCTTCGTTTCTTAATTTTGGTAGGATAGTTCTTAATAATGATGAATACCATGGAAGTTTGAGAAATTTAATGAAAGAGGAATTGTCTATTTTGACAATCGTCAACTCTTAGTTCGAGATATAAGTAAACTCTCAGCAGTTTATCAAAATGTTGTTAAACAACTTAAATTAGCATATCAAAAAATGCTAAACATTATAATTTACGCAAGCGAGGATTTAAATTTCGTAAGGAGATTTTGTCTGGAAGAGAAATTACGTCTTACCGGATGCCAATAATTTCATCAGCCATAAACTTGCCTCTAAAAACACGAGTGTAAAATTGCAGAAATTACTGGTCGGTTGACATTCCGTCAAATTTTAGAAAATGGTCAAGATATAGGAGATTACCACATTCAAGACATAAAACCACATTACTTACGTAGCTTAGATATTTACGAATAAAACAAATTATTAGAAAATCCAACGTAGTTTATAGTATTATGCTTAATTAGTGTTAGATAAAATTTTTAGACGATCTAGTCGCGACATTTGTTCTGTTCAGAATTACTTTATTAGGTACTAAACTTAGGTTGCTACGTACATCGACAGAAAGTAACACCAGCCACATGAAAAAAAAGAGGAGCGTGGAACGAAAAGAACGAGGGAAAAAAGGAAAAGAAACCAAAAAAAGTAATACCAACATGACAAATACAAGAATCACAAAAATAAAGGAATAAAAGAATCGCACAAAGAAAAATAAAACCGAATCCCAGTATAGTCATGTATGAGTATGTGTCTGCGTGTGCATGCGTGTGTGTGTATGTGTGTGTGTTGTTGATGTATGAGTATGTGTATGTGTGTGTGTGTGTGTGTGTGTGTATGTGTATGAACTGTGTGTGTATGTAGGGTGCGTGTATAAAGTGTGCGTGTGTGTATGTGTTGGACCGCTGTAGTCGCCTCTTATGACAGGCAGGTCGTACCACGTGGTTATTCTATTCCCGGACTCACACGGGTGAAAGAAAAAGAAAGAAAACCTAGCAAAATAGGGAAGTAAATAAAAGGAGTCGGAAAGTCCAGAAATCAAGTCATAAGGAGAGTAAAATTGGCATAAGAATCTGGGGCGCATGGACTAGATATCGAGCTTAAGACGTTTGCACCGCCAGCAAAAAAATGAAACAAGATTAAGAACATTAGGACTTTGCCGACATACATCCTCCGGTTCGAAAAAAGCATAGACCAATATCTGCCTCTTTTGGGCAGTTTTCTGACAGACAGGAACAGCAGGGAGTTGAATGTACTAATAAAACCTATAACTTGTCGAATAAGCAATTATTTCAATTTAATGGGAAGTCGAAAACGCTTAACAGCTTCGCACATGGCCGTGGGTACAGTAGGGAATATGAAATTTAATTATATAAAACATAAATATTTACATACATTATCCTTTGTAAAAAACCCTCCTCAATTAGTTGCTTTACAAATTTCAACCTAAGCAATTAGTTTGATGAAATATTTTGAATATTTTGATTATGCATTAATTAAATATCAGTTAATAATAAACTATCGAAGTGTACGTCGAAAATAGAACATTTACAAGAATCATGTGCACTTTAACGATCTATGATAAATAATTGCCTTGATATTTCATGACATAGCTTTAAGGAAATAGGGATTGATCGGGTTAAGTATTAAGTGATAATGAACATTTTTAGGTGTGTGACAATTATTATCATTTGAGTCACCTTAGTTTTAAAGACTCCATTGTTCTCCACCTACAAAAACTCAAGTATTTGTGTAAACTAATATCAAGTGATTATATGAATATCTAAAAATAACTTGTTGTAGTTGGGTATATTTTTCAACTTTATTGCAAACTAGAACACAATTAGAGTAGAAACAGCAGAAAGTAGGGGACAGTTAGGAAAAACATTTCTGGGTTTATTACTTCAACTTGGAAAAACATTCTTTGAAACATTTGTTTTAAGTATGTAGATTTCAAAAGTTAAACTGACTCACGTGAAAAGCCTCCAGTTATGATTACACATATGATTCATGGTACACAAGGATACTCATGAAGTCTTTTTGGCTATTCAAGTATAGAAACAGCTCTGAGTCACAATTGCTCAGAATATTATGTCACATATCGTGTAAACATGGGAGATACGTGTACATAAATGAATTCTACTAAAATTCATTTGGATATAAAACAAGAAAGGCAAAATATCGAACTCTATAATTACCTAATCTAAAATTGTTTAATGCCATTAATAACAACGCAAAAGAAAAGCCTAGACATATCTGAACCTTTTCTTAATAAATACCATAATAGGACATTTTTCTCTTGAAAACTTCACTCATTTTATATATTGAAAACGTTTGAAATAATTCTTCGATAAAACTCAGCGCCTTTCCCACGTACAATTATATTAAAATAGAATTTTTAATTGGATAATGGTAATCAGATACGTTTCCCTAGAAGACTAGTTGCATCTTGAATGATAACGTTTCTATGACATGACGAACCAAATATGTTAAACAAGGTACTCAAATTATTATTAAACACTTATCAATCGCATTTCCTACCCCTACAAAGCCATTGAAAATAAATTATAAAAATTCATATAAGAATATTTCTAGTTTTGAGAAGTTGTTTAAAATCTAATATTAGTGCTGTAAAAAAGGGAAATTATTAAAAACCAAAATGAAGATGTGACCCACTTACCATGTGTGGGAAAAATTAATCTGCTCTTATCTCAGTATTAAAAATTATTTTATTTAATAAAATTGAAATCTGGAAAATTTGGGAACCCAAAATATGCCCACCATAGAGGATACTTAGAATTACTTTCACATTAATTTAAATTATTTAAAAAAATTTTCATTTATTGGACCAAAGTTTACAGTCAGTCACGTCAAAGATAGGTAGCTCAAATATAACAAAAGTGACCAGAAGAGTGTTTTGTATACGCAAGGAGTTAGAGAACACATCCCGACTTGCCAAGTTAGAAAATACGTAATGTCAAGTAAGTGTGCGGGTGCTGACATTCTTGTACTTATGTTTTTAGAATGAAAGATGTTCTTTTGCAATAATAAAGAAACTGTTAATACAGTCTTTCAGTGTTTTGAATGTTGGATATTTTTTCACACGCAGTATATTGGCGACGAATAACGCCAAATCCACGAAAACGTTAAATAAGGTAAAGTCATCATGCCCAAAATTGATGAGTTCAATGGCACATAAGAAGCTTTTGAAACATGGAAGGAATGGTCGCAACAGTATTTATTCATAAACGAGATGGGAGGAAAACAAAAAAGATGCTAACTTTTGACTATCATGAAAGCAGCCGCGTATGAAACGTTGAAAACGTATTTCTTCCCAACAACTCCAACCTCGAAAACATATGAGCAACTTGTAAGTCTGTTGAAGTAGAAATTTGCTCCAGCTACAAGTAGTGATAGATTTGGGCCGGGTCGGGCTGGGCCGGGTTTTTAGACCTGGAAAAATGAAAAACCCCGGCTTGACTTGAAACCCAGTTTGAGTTTCGGATAGGGCTTCAAGGTTTTACAAAAGGTAAATCAAATGGTATTATTTGTTAATTTACTTACATCTCGTAAAAGAAAATGTTTCTTTGTTATTATTATGATTTTCTACAGCAGTTAAGGGTATCAAATTTAATTACAGTTTACGCGAGTTACGTTTCGGGCCTTAAGAGCTGCTTTTTAAAAACTTCTTCCAATTCTTCGTAATAATATTTATTAACTTAAACAGAAATTACAGTTGAATTTTGACAAACTGGTTTATAAATCTCTAAGTGGAAATAAAATAATTAATTGAACTAATATTGTGAGTAGCCTAAGCAAACTGCAATGTTAAAGCTGAAATACTTTAACTGACTGTTTGGTCTTGGGGCTCCCGGAGTGTTTATGTTGTCCCGGCCCCTCATAATTGTGTGGAAACTTGCAAAGCTCATGTCTGCTTATTCTTAATTCTATTTATTAATACATTGTAACAATCTTACTTTTTAGGTAATCACAGTATCTTAACCGTCTGTGAACTGTCACCTGCAGTATCACCATCGTCTGGAATACATTGTATTGCATCCGTTCTCATGAACTTGTAACATGTTTAATTTCAGTAATAATTATTCGCATTGAATTACGAGGATAATGCGCTAAGCGTGCATTATTCCTTATTAATCTTTTTATATTAAAATATCTGTGTCACATAAAGTTATTTCCACGCGCATCTCTAGTTGTTTCTTTCGTATTCCACGCCTCTAACGTCGCGACGATTCGGTTCTTGTTTCGTTAAGTTAGTCGCCCGCTAGCAACAGCTTTATCAACATGTATTCTCGGCTAGAGGCAGGCGACTTTTGCATCAATTACTAAAGTAAGCAGATCAGGTCGTGCTCGACCTGAAACTATTAAGATACCTTCTACTAACGGTTGGTAAAGTATATATTTTACGAACTAATTTAATTTGGTTTAATTTATTTAGCGCGTCATGTAGGATTCATCATTTAAAATTCGTCACTTAGGATTTGTCGATATGAAATTTGTCTACTAAGAAATTTGGAAACTAGGAATTATGGATGTTAGTTTAGATTGCAGTCGTCTCTAGTTAGAAATGGCTGGTAACTTTGTTTGAGGAATATAAATTTCCATCTCGATTTATCGTGGAGCAACAAAAGCAGTTTGGTTCGTTACTAGATATAAGATATTTCATGCATGTGTTTTGAATGTCATAAAAATTTGATAAACAGTCTATCATATAAAGCACGTATAGTTGCTATTATGTTTTCAACATGTAATCTGTGTAATTCTCAACTATTATTGAACTGGTTTTATAAGCCGTAGAACAAAATTTTGTCAGATTAGGTTTTTATAATAACAAGCTTTGTTCCATCTGAACCTTAGATAATTTCAACGTATGTTTTCGACGTCATATTTTTTTGTGTTGCACAATTGACAGATGTTGTCATGAAAACAAATGCTTCGTGCAGCTGTCATTGAGTTTAAACCAAACATTCCTATTTTTGTGATTAGCATTTATCTACATGTAAATCATAAAATTTAAATCTGAAAATTTAAAGACACTCTGTATAAGATTCTAGAAATTGTAATCTTCCTGAAAAGATCTGCCCAGGTTAGAACGTAATTCAGTGTATTATGCTTACAAATTATTTTCACTCAAATGTTTAAAGCAGCTTCATATTTAAAGTGTAGTAGGTTGTTTTAAAAAGTCAAAACCTTGACTTTGATATAGATGTTAATGATACATTTTTTTTACTTGTTAAAAAGTTCCTAAATTTTAAAAGAGAGTTTTTTTAGTAAACAATTAGTTCAACTTTGAGGCTTTTATTTTGGTCAAATGCGATCAAATCTAATTACACAAAGGTAAAATTTTTGAGTAATAATTTGGTGCCAATATCATATTGGATATACATTTTTTAAATTTTTTTTATACTTTTATAGGACACAAATGGTGTTCTACTTTTTTATTTATTTAATCTTTGCAATTTCTTACAGGAGCTGCGTCTTATTTTGATAAGACAGGTTTTTGTTAACGAAGGCGATCGTTTTATCTTTGGGTTTCCACGTCCGCCCTTAGAACTGTGCTCTGCTATTATCGTAATTATCTCAGGACATGGTGGCGCCTATTTAATTTAGCTTAGCTTTGGTTTGCAAACAGAATTCGACTTACCCCCCCACTTCTTATTGCTCTATCTAGGAATAGACCCCTAGCTATGTCGAAAGATTTTTGTTCACTGGCGCCCATTAAGAAAAATAAGTTACACTAGCGCCTCAACGTAGAAGAAATAACGTTTCAGTGGCGCTCACTACGTGGTGCCTTCTGTAAAACAAAAGTTTCAAACTGTTAATAACTTTTTTTATATTTGTCCTTGGATTACATTGCCGTATTTGACTTAATAATTTCTTAATGATTTCTAATAATTTTCTATCAGATTCTATTTTGTAATACATACATAAATTGGGGGATACATAACTCACGTATTACTTTAATTTTGAAGAATTTCAAAGCGTAGAGAAGGTAGTTGAAAAACAATTCAAAGCTTCATATTTAAAGTGCGTCAAACGTCGACCTTAAGTAAAGAAACCTGCATATTTAAACCCATGTACAACTAATTACTAGTATATAGTACTGTCGTCCATAATGAATGAATTTCTTTTGTAACAACAGATAACAAGTTTTGACGGTTACTTTTTAACTTAGAAAAACCATTTTTTATATACAACACAAGCAGGGAAGAATTTAAAATTTGAGGCAATATTATTTCACTATATTTTAAACAAAATTTTGCCAATTGTCATTTTGCAGATTGCGTATGCAGAAGTTTACATTTATTTCGAGAATCTAAAACGTCAAGTCAGAGATTTGACTATTGCATCAAGCAAACACTATTTTATATTCTATACAAAGATTATTTTTCATGTCGCTTAATTAATAGAAGTTTTCATTATGATAGAAATCCATATTCATAAAATGTTCATTTTTATTATCATGCGAAGTCCCGTAATGGTATGGAAATCTCTTTATCGTCGTATATAAAACTAAAAAATTAAAAATAAATCATGTATATAGTTAAGAATCGTATATAACTATATAAGTAAGAAAGTATCAAGCAAGCAATTAATTAGATATCCAACACAGTTTCAAATAGAAGTTTATCTACCATCCAAGAATTGGTGCATAGTAGACTTTTAACGGAATCATGGACTAGCCTATTTTGTTGTTTTATGATTACCAATCCTGCTTTGGAAAACAATCTTTTGGCTGGTACCGAAGTTGAGGTAATACTAAAAAAATCCTTCGCTATTGTGCTCAAGACGGAAAAGATAAATTGGTGTATCTCCCACTATTCCAGAGTTGCTTCATGACTGTCACAGCGAGGAGATGCAAAATATTTCTGTTTCGTATTCATGACTATCCCTTTACGATCTTTTGTGTACAATGAGTTCAGATCAAATTCGTCATCAGGACCTCTTTCTGATGACGGTGTTCTAGCCCCAAGTTATGATAAATCTGCTTCCACGATATTTGTATATTGTTTGCACAAATCCTTGAAGATTAAGAAATATGTGTATTTCAGTTCTCTTCTCCAATGTGTCTTGTCGAATACCTCTAATTTATTGCGAGAGTCTAATATAAGAATTGCTCAGTAAATCCGGTTTGTGTTATGGTAATGTTTTAGAATTTTGTCTCAGACACTTGCCGATATATCTATTTTCTCATTCAACAATTTTGCTTCTTTCTCTAAATTATCCAGAAGCAAATTAATACGTACTATGGGTAATGAATGCGTAACATAAATTTCGCTTCCTAACTTTTCCGATACTTTTTTAAATATTTTCAACTATTTCTGAACGTTTTCTAATAATACCCATTCCGAGTCGGTTAGCTTTAAGTGTTGTAAGTTTGAATGACTGTCGCAAAGGCAGTTTAAGTCATTTCGTAATCTTGCGAGCTTCAACATATCGTGGATGGAATGCCATTTAGTTGGTATATCTAAAATTTGATTTATCTTACTAGAAATTCCTGCTGTACAACACGCACTTTTTAATTGAATTTCAATTGCTCGGAGTTTCTGACTTTTTAGAAATTATTCGTATTTTCTGTACATAGTTCATGGATGTTTCATTGTCCACATGCGATTCTGGCTCACTTTGTCCATCAAATTCATTACCTATAAATTGCGCTTTGAAGATTTGAACTTTTTAGCATATCTTGCATGGCAATATTCATAATATGTGCCATACACCGAACGTTTGATTTTCACAGTCAAAGCCTGGTAAAAGCGTTCCAAGTTCCTACATAACAGCAGTGTTTGCAGCTGCGTTATCAACCGTAATGCCTTGGATTTTGTTTTTATTTTATATTGGCGCAATGATTCGATAAAAACTGAACAATATCTCTGCCGGAATGGCGTCCGTTTGAAGAAACGAAGTGGAAAATAATGGGGTGTAGGTTCCAATTAATGTCTAAAAAGTGAACCGTTATGCCATAATAGAATTTCCAACTGACTATCCGTCTACCGTAGGTAAAAGATATTTTTTATTTATTATTTAGAAGAATATGCATTACTTCTTCGCGCAGTGTGCTAAAACGATTGAGAACCATTTTTTACACCTTATGTCCTTGTAGTTTGAATGATGGATTGATATGAGAAAAATACTTTCTTGTTGATTCCTCATCCGAAAATCAAAACGGTAGGTATTTTGTTACCACCCAACCAACAATGACATCTTCAAAACATTGTTTGCATAAAAGTCTAAGTTATTATTTCATCGTATTAAAAGAGTGTTGTGGCAGAGGTGCAAAATGGAAAACATTCTTACTTAAATTCCAACGAAAAATACACATATATCAGTTACAAACGTAGGAATTAATATAATTAATACCTCTTTACCACAAAATATCTTTAAATAATAAATACTAAATATGATGATCACATATTGGCCGAAATACGTATTTAGTATTTAAAAATATTTTGTGGTAAAGGGGTGTTAATTATGTTAATTTGTATCGTGCCATAGTATTCTAATCTATTATTATTATTAAACAAAGGAATCTAAAATTAATACTTACAAAATTCAATAGCGCTTATCCAATTCTTGTAATTAACGATAGTAGACACTTTCTGCTTTCATTTTTAAATTGACGTTAAAATCCCAGTTTGCAAGAGTTTCCATATTATTTAAAATCTCCATTTAGGGCATCAGTTTGCAAGAGTTCATCTTTGATTCAATTAATTAATTAGCTTTAAAAGAGCTTTTAGTATCGAAGAATGTGCCATCTTCCTTGTATATTAAAAAATAAATAATTGTATTTAACAACTTCCATGCTTGAAACTATTTAAACGTATAAGTTTCACGCAACTTGGCATGTTTTGCTTTGAATAAAATCGCTACATATTACTAAGTTGACGTAAATTAATGTGTGAATCTTGTATAAAGTTCCTGTTCATATATTAAAATTAACTCCTTTTGAGGATTTTTTTGTTCCATATAGGACATAAACACCGTTGTGGTGTCACTTTTCCGTGAAGGCCGCAATTTATTACCTAATTAGAGTCAAATCGCCGCGGCCTATCGATTTATGTTCATAATAAGCGTGCCGTTGATCCTTGAATAAAGTACAGAGTTGATCCTCGGTCTACCTCTTTCATATTGAAATCCGAAAGACTATACATTTATTCTTATAGATTTTATAATACTTTTATTGTCTGTTTAACGATAAGGTAAGTTACACGAACCGAAATTTTATTCATAAAGCTTATATTATATTTCTTGGGATTTGACGTATTCGTATAGATTAATAAAGGACATTTCAAATATGTTTCATTAAAAACCTATAAAATAAATTAAAATGATATTTCGGTACACACGGAGATTAATTTATATGATTAATTAAAGCTTTAATTGCTTTATTTAGGTTTTGCCAATGCAAAAAGACCCGCCTCTCAATAATAGTAATAAAAGATTGGTTTTCACGGTAAACACAACGTGTTTCAATGCCGGAAGGTCTATTTTTATAATAAATAAAAATGAATGGATCTAATCTAAGTTATTTCTAGTACCTTTGACGAGAACTTGGTTTATATATTTTTTATTAAAGCAACATGAATTTAATGGCTTTATATATGCAATATACTTAAATTTGTACACGAGGCGTTTTATTGATTTAAAATTGGGGCTTTTAAATACACACGGGAAGTGTGTTTTGCTTTGTATTTTAAAACTAAGAAGTACGCTTGTATTATACAGGGCGGAACAATACATCTTTGGAAATTTTAACTTTTCCCGCTTCTTTTCTAATTGGGTGGCTTTTATTTGTGGAATTTAGGTTTCCATGACCTCTCGTGATCGCCTAATCACGTCAATATATATATATATATATATATATATATATATATATGTGACAAAGAGGTCACGAAAGGTCATGGAAATCTAAATTTTATCAATAAACCCACCCAAATAAAAGATTGAAATTTCCAAATATTTATCGTTCCACCCTAAATAAAAATAAGCGCATTGCATGTACAAAGCCATTAAATCCATTTCGCTTTAATAAAAGCATATTTTTCCGTGTAGGAAACAAATATTATTGCACGTACTTTTGAAGTACTAGGTAGTTTTCCATGCAAATAATTATGCTAAAAGAAAAAAACAAAACCCTTATCAAAAGTACTAGAAATAACTTAGATTTAAGCCATTTATTTCATTTATAATGAAACGCACTTTCCGTGTATGTTACATTCATTAAGATATAAATACAAAATGCCACTGAATCCGCGTAAGAATAATATCAAATTATTGCATTTATTAATTAAAATACTAAATAAATATTTTGTGTATGAAAACACATTCTATTTACCGTATTTATAATTATTAAGATACAAATCTTCTTGCATTTGCAAAACTGTTAAGAAAGTAATTGAAGTTGTAATTAATTATGCAATTATATTGAAGAAAGTAACTGAAGCTTTAATTAATTATGTAATTTTACTAATGACCCCACTATTTTGGTTAAACCTATAGTTCCGCTCTTTAGCTTACTGAAACACGCAAGCCATTTTACTCGTTCTAGTATTCTAGGACTTCCTCAAAGAACAGGTCCGTTCAGAATGTTGTTTATAAACAACATTTATATATAGGCATTTAGTTTATATATATATATAAACTAAATGCCTATATATAAATGTTAGAAGAAACTAAGAAACGACAGCTTTCAGCTTTATTTCTGCAGATAGTGTTTTTAATTGAACTAGTAATAGAAATCTGACTAAAAAATAAGGTGAGGATAGGATTTGAACCTATAAAGTTCACTTTGTAGGAGTGATGCGCTTCTCAATTAGGTCATGGCAACGTATATTATAATTGTATGTAATCAGGCCTTCATAATGCCATGAATGATAAATCTTTAGTGCAATTATAAGTATAAGTGCAAGAATTTGAAAAGACAAATCTCGTTTTATGCACTTCTGAAATTTCTGGATATTTTGGAAAATTAATTTATCGAAATGTGATGTAGTAAATTTAGATTTGGTAAAGGGACACAGGTATAAACGTTAATTTGTGTTATAAAACTAGAACGATCGTGTAGTGGATAATAAATATTGTACAAATCTTATTTAGTAACTGTGAAAGTGATATTTATTGCTGTTAAATTTGCAAGTGTTTAAAAAGTGAAAATCACCGTATTTTCAAGCTTTAACCTACTGGTTGGCTCAGGGAAAATTGGCATCGAAAGAGTTAGGTATACAAAAACCAAAACTTGTCTATACCATCCCCTTAAATCGTTTGCCACACGGTAATCATCTTAAACTAAGCGCAATCGTCACAGTTTTCTCTAGAGTATTTGTATAAACTACCAGCTCTAAACACGTCATAAAAAGTAGGAGCCACCCCACGTTCATACATTTTCTCCATTTGTCAAAGCGTCAGTAGTTAAATAAAAAACACCCTAAAATATATTAGTTTTGGATTTCAAACATAAACTGAATCCAAAGTAATTCTTCAAGCTGTTTTGTTCAATATGTATAGCGCTTTAAATGGCTTTTTAGATTGGATATAGTGTGTTCTAATGTGCTAAAATTTCAAGAGTGAGTTTTAAACTTTTAACGGGAATTTTATAAACGAGTTTTTCGATAACAGCACACAAAGATATCAAACTAGGGATCTTGCAGATCAATAACGTACTCCGAGTTCATCCCAATAATTAGAATAAACTGTGGATAAGCAGTTGCGAACAATTACATTGACATGAATTGGAGCTCTTTCGTCTATATAAAAATTTTGATTCCTTAACGCAATATTCAGGCAACACAGGAAGATTTTTTTGAGAAAAATGCTCTTGAAAATGGGGTTCAATTATGGGGTGAGGTTTTTTGTTTGCCCCACGTACGGGAATTATGGAAATTTTTAATAGCGTTTCTTGGAAAAATTTCCTTTGTTCGTAAATTTAATTTGTGATTCAAACTGCGAATTTAGTGTAATATTCGAACAAAAATTTACACGCCGTGGAAAATCCCTGGGATGTAATGCCTGCATTGTCATAATACGATACGGATATAACAAAAATTTAACCAAAATTCTTTAAACAATTTGATGATAAACACGCAGAGACCTAGCAGTATTTCTGGAATTCGTCTCAGTATGTTGATCAATTTCCAGCAGAAAGCTTCTTTAATTTTAGGTGTTCTGATAGTTCATTGCTTACGTTGCGAAGTGCATTTATCGAAACTACCAATTTCACTAAGAGGCGATGAATATTCGAAAAGATTTAGCTATTAGGTAAGAGACGATTAGAATATCTTTTCCAATGAAAACGGCTAACTTTTAATGTTCTCTATTTTATTAATCGTGAAACGGATAATTACTAAAAAATTTTGAGATCAGAGTTCGAAGCATTTTGAAATTTAATAAATTATCTGTGGAGCATCATTGACCAATTATACTCATGAACAGAGTAGTAAAAAATAGGTAAATTATCCACAAGGGAAGAGATCTGAGTTCTGTAAATTTTAACAAAGATTAGGTAAAGATTATTTTAGTAATAATTTAGGAATAAGTTTATATATGAACTTATGCTGTAAACTGTTCTATATTCTTTATATGAAAAGAAAATGTTTTTGAATGTGTAGATGTATCTTGAGATTTCTGTGTTTCATTTTATTTTGTAAATTCCACAATATAATTTCCCTTGAACTAGCCAAGCAAAGAAAAGGAACAGATAAGTAAGACAATAATTTTATATTTCCTATTGCATTCGCATTAATACAGTTTGCTGTACTTAAGTCATAACATTAGTTAGTGGCACTCCTACTCACAGAGGCGGTCCCAGTAATATATATATATATATATATATATATATATATATATATATATATATAATTATGTGGTGTTACGATCTTGCAAATTATAAAATAAAATATATATAGTAACAGGTTATTAGGTCTGCTGGTCGACTTACAAAAGAAATAGTGACATCTAGAAAGTTGTCTCAACAACTGTCAAAATTATATAGGAATTTGTCAGTTTGTAACTTTCAAACTTGAATATCACATTATTTTTGTTAAAAGCTTTATACATCACACTATTAATTTATATTTATGAATTTTATTTATATTAACGATTCTAGTTTAAAAACCTCACATTAGTAAGTATTTGATTATTGTATGCCCTAATAACGTTTCACGCTTTTTAGTATTCTTGATAAAGGTTTAAAAATAAAAAAACCGAAAGCTTGAATTATAATAAAGAGTTTAATTCATTAACCAGCAGACCTAATAGCCTGTTATTATATATATTTTATTACATATATATATATATATATATATATATATATATATATTGCTGTGATATCCTCCTTCTGAATGCGGGAACTGGGTCCTTTCAACAAAAAAAATTCTAGTCCCACAGATTGGGCGTCATAAACGGCTGTGATCCTCTTTTCGCCTCGGCTGCTCACCTAATGTTATAAACCTCCTCATTCATAAAAAAACAACACATTCCTACCAAAAACATCAACGTTAACTCTATTTACATCAATATTCAGAATACATTAAAATTTCAAAATTTAAACTCAGCATAAATTTCAGTTTTAAAAAGAATTTCAAGATTAATTTTATTATCATTTTTAATGTGCATCCAAAATTAAAGTCCTTGTTGGATGCCTACTAATTAATATAACAATATAAGCAGACCGGAGTCTGAGTATAAAGGGAGCATCTACCACCCCTTTACGTTAATTAACCAGGTTCGTCTAATTGAGCTCAAAGACATACCCAAATTTTCATCATATTACCGAACATCAAAACTAAATACTCCTTTCTACTTCAACAAGCAAATTTCATCTTAAAATTAAACTTTTATGGTTAGTACAATTTCACTAATGTCCATTTAAAGTAAATCAATTATAAAGTTATTCAACACACACAAAAATGTCAAACAAAATAGTATAATTTACCTGAAGGTTACTGTCCTCGTAGCTTCAAAGTACATCGTCCCTTTAGTTAATCACACCATTCCAACAGGATTATATTTACGGCTTCTAATTCTCAACGCTTTTAAAATTTTCTCCATCACCATTTATTTAAAGTTGTTTCTGGGCTTTTCCGGAACTCATCTGTGTATATCTGACCCTTGTTTCGTGGATCCAGACACGTATTTGAACCATTTAATTATTAACACCCCGAAAAATAGCAAATAACTTCATACTTCTTTCACCAATATACGCCAAAACTGCCTACTTTTGTGTATACATTTGTCGTTGTAAATTTTGCTAATTGGTACAGTGAAACTAAATTTTATTACCTTGTATCTAAGTGCACTGAAGTACATTCATGTTAGCACGTAAATAACCAACTATTTTGAATCACTAAAATATACGAGCAAAATTTTAATTTATTTTATCAAACTAAAATGCACTGTTTAACATCTTCAATCAAGTCGCGGATGTAAGAGCTTTTAACGCATCGAATCGTCAAAAGTCTAAGAGTCTCAGAGGGCTTGTTTATATTCATCTCGGTATATATATATAGCAAAAAGCCGGCACGTCGCTTTTGTCCTCAAAACGGGTAATTCTACAGAATTCCTCATTCTATGTTCCCAGTCTGTCGCTCGCGCGTCGATTTTTACGAATTTTCACTCGTCCCATTTAAATCTCAGAAATTTCAACACACAGCACGCAAGCATGTCCGAGAAAAACTAATTAATTTTGTACAGAAATTGTTGTTTCTACCTCTGATATTTGCATCCTATTTTCAACCAATTGTGACCCTCGTGACGTTGCTTAAATCCCGCCTTTTACTATATGTGTCTTTGCTTGACGCATTTTCTCTTTCCTTTTCTAACCTGTTCGTATTGGTGCAAATTGATATTCTTTATTATCGATTATATTTTAGTCCATGTGGACTGTTATCTGGGTTTAATAACCCCGTATCGCACATTCTCGTGAATATTAAGCCCCGGTTTCTCCAAGATTCTTTGAAACTATTAATTATCTACAAAATTTACGCCGTATGTGATATTTAAACTACGCAGGTGTTCAAAATAATATTAATTCTCAGAGCTTTATTTTCTGATATTATAATCTTGGGTTTTTTACAAGTTTCTATAGATATTATCTGTACGTTTTGTTCAATACCGGTTATTTGAAATAGAGTTAATTAAGATAAATTTTGCACGTAATTTCCATTTGTTTAGGAATAATTACATTACACGCAGAGCTTTTTAATACTGCTTCTTTTGATATAAAGCGTCTTGTACATGATTTAAATCTCTTATGTTTAATGAAACTCATAAATTTTTATGCTTCACGGTTTTAATAAAGCGTATTATTTAATGAAATTCCTTATACACGGTGTTTAAAATTATTTGATGTGATTATTTAATTTTCTACCCTGGTCTAAATATGAGTATTTTCCCCCTATTTGAATACAAATAATCCCACTTATTTGAATTCAAATATAAAACATTTAGACTGCTAAAACAAATTTACAAAAAAAATTGCCTATCTCTCTCTACCCTTATCTATCTAACTTACCTACTTTGTCTCCAATTCAAAAAAAAATATTTACAGCTACCCTATATCCCTATCCTATTCCTAACTTTCACCTAATTCTATAAACTGAAATTATCCCTAACTTCATCCTACTCATCCATCTAATCCTATATACATCCTATATACCTATCCTATTCCTAACTTTTAACTAATCTTCACTATACTTTACTTCATCCTACCTAATCCTATATACCTATCCTATTTCTAACTTTATTCCTAACTCTCCACTAATCTTATATGAAATATCTATACTTAACCTATCTTATTTTCTTCCTACCTTTACTCTTTATTCTCATCCTAAACCTATTCCTAATTATCTCCCATATTTATCCTATACCTAGCTTTATTTTCTATAAACACTTACTTCTACTCTTCTATCTACACTTATTCTATCCCTATCCTATTTAAATCTAACTCTCTTCTTGACCCTCCAAGTCTTCCTTCTTACCATCCTAATACTCTTCATCCCTATCTCTCCCCCTTCTATATCTATACTTAACATCTCTATTATCTCACATACAATAAACTTATCATCCCTCTTATCCTGACTCTTAAATATTACTTCTTCTTCAGTCCCTACACTTGTCTGTTTCTCATTTATTCTTGTTTCCCTTTCTGCCGACAAACCAAACGATACTACTTTACAATTATCGATTTTTCCCCTCTATGGAAAACCCTACGTACCTTCTAGAATTTTTGTGTAATGGAATCCGCCAGAATGAATCCCTTAAATCTACTTTATTAAAACAAACTTGCCATCTTTACTTAATTTCGCCTTCACCTGCTCCTGATATGCTGCTTCTACCCCCACTACTTCTGCATGTTTTTGTATTAAATTTGAACCTCTACTTTCCTTTCCTCTGGACATCTTATTGTGTTGATCTGTTTTACTTCATCATCCTCTACCTCTACTACATTAATACTAAACCCCGTGTCATCCTCTGTGACTTCATAACTGCCCTTCCATGGCACTACCCTATCATTAATCCTTATTACCTTCCTTTCCATATCTATCAAAACCCTAACTTCATCATACAGTCAACACCTAAAATGCTCTGAAACTTCAGTCCAGGTACAATTACAAACTCCTGTTCACAGCTAAAACCTCCTATATCTATCCTAAGCACCACAACACTATTTACTACAGCAAACTTCTTTTTATTTGGAGCTACTAAATGACTACGCTTTATAGGCATAATTCTATCACAAACCTTATCCCTAATTTTGCTGACGAATTCCTCCGACATTAAACTCGCCTCTGCCCCTGTATCAAGTAATACTTCTACATTATTCTCAAAATTTCTAAATTAATAATTGGCAAACATAATTTTTCCTCAGTTTCTGGCTCTACTTCCTCCTCAATTTTGAAAAATTCACGTGGATGTTCGTATACATTTACACAGAAATCTAGTGGTCTGTCGCGTTCTAAAAATCCTGTCCCATCCTGTTTTCCGTGCTTGGTCCTGGTTGTCCTTCTACAACCTGTGCGTACGTCCTCCTCGTGTTAATATCCGTGTCCCTGTCTCTATTCGGCGTGCTGGTCACAGTCCTGTTTACCTCCGGTAAACTGTTCTGTCGCGTGTAACTAGGTCTTGGCGTTGGTCCCCTAGTCGCACTATTACTTCTGTATTCCTGTCCTCGTCGTTCCCAATTCTGTCGAAAATTTCTGTTATAGTCAGACCGTCTCGGATAATTCGGTGTCCTGTTGTCAAACCTAACTGTGTTAACGTTTCGTTCTCGTATCTCTCTTGTCCGTCCAACACATACATCGTCATATCTCTGTAAGTATTCCAAAACGTCTCCCGTTCTGTGATGTTTTGTAAGGCCACGTGTTGTCTAATTTCCAGTTCAAAATGTCGTGATAGGTACTTGATTATCTGTCTGTCCGTCAATGGTGGATTCAGTTGTTTGGCCACACTGTATTTGCGGATGGCATATTGCTCCTAGAACCTGCAAACTCTCCCTTAAATTTTCCTGTAATCAAGTCGTCCCTAATCTGATCCTGTTTGTGATCACTCCAGTAATGTTGTAAAAATTTGTTTTCAAAGTCCTGATACGTGTCTATGTCCTGTCCTACTAAATTGTACCATGCCTCCGCATTGTCCTTTAATAAAGCCTTTATCGTATTTAGTTTAGTCTGTTCGTCAAATAAATTTCCCACTAGATTTCTTACACTATTAATAAAAATTTGTGGATTTACCCTGTTATCGCCATAAAACTTCATGTGTTGGTCCAATGATACTCCACCTGTAGAAAATCTGGGACCATCCCCCGTTAAATTTGGCATGTTGTATTTGATACTACTAACTTCGCGTTCTACCCTGCCTAACTGATCCCTACATGAGTCCGTCACTTCAGTCATTTTACATTAATCTCTTCTTCACAAAAATGCGTACTTCGGACCTTAAATGTCCCATTTCCTGTCGAAGACCTGTAATATCACGCTCATTTTTTCAACCCTATTTTCAACTTCCCCATCTTTACGGTAAGACTATTTTAAATTCTGAAACTTCTTTATTCGTCTTGTCTATTTTCTCACTTAGGGTTTCCTAACTCCTGTTAATGTCTCATTCATTCGGTCAAATTTTCGATTTGAGTCCTCTCTCGCTCTATTCGATTCATCGCTTAGCTGTTCTAATTTTCTATTGGATTCCTCCTAGCTAATCGCATTTCCTCTAACATTCTCATCATTAACTCATTTCCTTGATCCCCTGATTCCGTCCTCGACTGATCTCTACTGCCTCCAGCTTCTTCCATTTTCGAAATTTTCTCACACAATGCACTATCGTCACTTCCAATTTCCACTCCTTGACTCCTTAACCACTCCTGTCTCTGCATACGTTCAAATCACTCACACACACTCTAAAAATACTCTTAAATTTATACACAAACAGAAACTCTCTTTCTCAGATCGCCAGTTTCCTGGAATAAAATAACAAAAATTTTATTTGGAACTCGAGCCCTCACGTTGTGGTCGCCAAAATTTGCTGTGATATCCTCCTTTTGAATGCGGGAACTGGGTCCTTTCAACAAAAAAAATTTTAGTCCCACAGTCCACAGATTGGGCGTCATAAACGGCTGTGATCCTCTTTTCGCCTCGGCTGCTCACCTAATGTTATAAACCTCCTCATTCATAAAAAAACAACACATTCCTACCAAAAACATCAACGTTAACTCTATTTACATCAATATTCAGAATACATTAAAATTTCAAAATTTAAACTCAGCATAAATTTCAGTTTTAAAAAGAATTTCAAGATTAATTTTATTATCATTTTTAATGTGCATCCAAAATTAAAGTCCTTGTTGGATGCCTACTAATTAATATAACAATATAAGCAGACCGGAGTCTGAGTATAAAGGAGCATCTACCACCCTTTACGTTAATTAACCAGGTTCGTCTAATTGAGCTCAAAGACATACCCAAATTTTCATCATATTACCGAACATCAAAACTAAATACTCCTTTCTACTTCAACAAGCAAATTTCATCTTAAAATTAAACTTTTATGGTTAGTACAATTTCACTAATGTCCATTTAAAGTAAATCAATTATAAAGTTATTCAACACACACAAAAATGTCAAACAAAATAGTATAATTTACCTGAAGGTTACTGTCCTCGTAGCTTCAAAGTACATCGTCCCTTTAGTTAATCACACCATTCCAACAGGATTATATTTACGGCTTCTAATTCTCAACGCTTTTAAAATTTTCTCCATCACCATTTATTTAAAGTTGTTTCTGGGCTTTTCCGGAACTCATCTGTGTATATCTGACTCTTGTTTCGTGGATCCAGACACGTATTTGAACCATTTAATTATTAACACCCCCGAAAAATAGCAAATAACTTCATACTTCTTTCACCAATATACGCCAAAACTGCCTACTTTTGTGTATACATTTGTCGTTGTAAATTTTGCTAATTGGTACAGTGAAACTAAATTTTATTACCTTGTATCTAAGTGCACTGAAGTACATTCATGTTAGCACGTAAATAACCAACTATTTTGAATCACTAAAATATACGAGCAAAATTTTAATTTATTTTATCAAACTAAAATGCACTGTTTAACATCTTCAATCAAGTCGCGGATGTAAGAGCTTTTAACGCATCGAATCGTCAAAAGTCTAAGAGTCTCAGAGGGCTTGTTTATATTCATCTCGGTATATATATAGCAAAAAGCCGGCACGTCGCTTTTGTCCTCAAAACGGGTAATTCTACAGAATTCCTCATTCTATGTTCCCAGTCTGTCGCTCGCGCGTCGATTTTTACGAATTTTCACTCGTCCCATTTAAATCTCAGAAATTTCAACACACAGCACGCAAGCATGTCCGAGAAAAACTAATTAATTTTGTACAGAAATTGTTGTTTCTACCTCTGATATTTGCATCCTATTTTCAACCAATTGTGACCCTCGTGACGTTGCTTAAATCCCGCCTTTTACTATATGTGTCTTTGCTTGACGCATTTTCTCTTTCCTTTTCTAACCTGTTCGTATTGGTGCAAATTGATATTCTTTATTATCGATTATATTTTAGTCCATGTGGACTGTTATCTGGGTTTAATAACCCCGTATCGCACATTCTCGTGAATATTAAGCCCCGGTTTCTCCAAGATTCTTTGAAACTATTAATTATCTACAAAATTTACGCCGTATGTGATATTTAAACTACGCAGGTGTTCAAAATAATATTAATTCTCAGAGCTTTATTTTCTGATATTATAATCTTGGGTTTTTACAAGTTTCTATAGATATTATCTGTACGTTTTGTTCAATACCGGTTATTTGAAATAGAGTTAATTAAGATAAATTTTGCACGTAATTTCCATTTGTTTAGGAATAATTACATTACACGCAGAGCTTTTTAATACTGCTTCTTTTGATATAAAGCGTCTTGTACATGATTTAAATCTCTTATGTTTAATGAAACTCATAAATTTTTATGCTTCACGGTTTTAATAAAGCGTATTATTTAATGAAATTCCTTATACACGGTGTTTAAAATTATTTGATGTGATTATTTAATTTTCTACCCTGGTCTAAATATGAGTATTTTATATATATATATATATATTGTTGTGGATTTAAAGGGTAAATAGGTGTAGACAATGAAATTTTAGCAACCGTGTATATAGAAACAGGAGCAAAATATTTACGCGCCGAATTAATTAATTTATATAACTGAAAACGGGCGGGATTAAGGTATTTTTATATTTAAATTGGAATGTGAAAATTACATCAGGGATGAAAAGTTTCAAAGTACTTAAAAGTTCAAGCATACGCATAATTAATTATAATTTCTTTTAATCAAACGCATAAAAGCAGAAAATGGAGCTCGCATGCATAAGAAAATCAATAATTTCTAACGCAAATGTATTTGTTTTAAAAGCCAACGTTTATTTACACCGATACTACAAAGTAGAAAATCTAGGAATTGTTATTTTCAAACGGTCGATAATTTGAAGAAACACATGTTGGTTAAATGTTACGTTCAGAGAATTTGAAACGAACGTTAATATAAAATTCCATAGAAATTGTTTTCAACGGTCGATTTGTATAAACTGGTAAATAACAAATATCTTAAGGAATGACTGGAATAAACAATCGATAATGTAAGATAGATAGAGAAGCAGAGAAAGCAAGCGTTGGATAGAAGTCACGTAAGGCATACACGTGGACTAGGCGAAGGACGTCTACAATATCGATTTTCCGTAACTCAAGTGGGGTTTTAAAGGAGACAACAGATATGTGTAGAACAGAGATAAAAGTTAATAGGTGGAGCATTGTGACGACAGGAAATTATATCATTGGTTGATAGCCGGCAGTTTTCAAGAAATGCGCGATCATGACGATGGTAAGCTTAATTCTAGTAGACAGCACGACGGACGGGAGAAACTTTTCAGAACTCAGTGTTCGTTACATTAAAAATTTTAGGAAGCCGCTTTGAAAATAAGATTTTCTCTGGAAACGGGTTTCACTGGGGGGTTTTGGAATAATATAAATACCCAAGAAAATATATTAAAGCTCTCTTTCCTTTCATCGAGTACTGAATACGGGTTCAGACCTACATAATAGTCAAAGCTTTTGGTTAGAATTTGTGTGTGTTCAGTAATGTTACATTAAACATTTTATTTGAAAGTATAAAAGTTAGTAAAGCGATTGCACAAGTTAGTGCTTATTTAAATAAAAGGTACCGTTACTACGACTAAGTTATTGTATGGATGGATGATTTTGGGGTAAGCAGAACTTAGAAAAATTTGTATGCGTGAAGTATTTAATATGGAATGCTACTGTTGAAACAAAGCTAGTATCTTGGGAGAAGCAGAAGCGTAGTTCTAAAAAGTAAAAAGGTTTTGGTAATTACAGTGCCATAGTCAGCACATAGGTAAATGAAAATTTTACTATGAGCTCGTATTAGACCTGGGGGTTTAGAGTAAAGATTGGGAATAAGTCCAGTTACTTTTCATGATTGATATAATAAAATTTCAAAATTATCTTATTTAAAAATGAGATTTATTTTCAAAATTGATAATATTTGTTAGATATTGAAATACATGAGAAGTGCAAACTGGAATTTTAAATAATTATTGGATATGCTAATAAATCGTGATGCACTTTTGGCAGTCAACTTTATTTTGAGTAGGATAGGATTTTCAGGGAACGAGTGAGCAGCCGAGGCGAATATCTCTAAGGAAACTGGAGGTTTTGGCTTCCGAATTGGAAGGTATCTTCAGAGGATATTGTTGCTGGGTGGTATGAATTGCAAGTCTAGGTGGTAGGGCTTCAATTTCAGGTAGGTAGAAAATTTGTAACAACTTTAAAAGATTTTATGTGCCGTAAATGTTGTATAATAAATTGAGACACTTAATACAATACTAGAATAACGCATTAGTCATTAAGTAGATAAACGTCGCAGTAATAAAAACCGTATAAACATGTAAACCGCTGAAATAAAAGTTTCCATAAAACATATTTGTATCATGTTACAAGTGTATCAATAATGGTGGAAAACTACGTGGAAAATAGTTTACAGTAAATTTATAGACATAAAATTTAGTAAACATTATGCTTTATTATCTATTCGTATCAAAACCTATTTTAAAAATACGCCCAATAGAATATTCGTTGCAACAGTCCTGCAGCAATAAATACCAAATATATATTTTGTACGAACCACAATTACTTTGATGATTGATTTGTATGAAAAAATCTACAAATCGCAAAGGAGGATATTTTAAGAAGCAATAATATAACTTTTAATTCTAAAGATTTTGTCCTAGTCTATACCAAAATTTAGCTTATACTACAATTTTAGAGAGAAATTGTTTCCAGTGTAAACTATCCAATCAAATTATAAACACTCCTGATAAAACTTAAAGCACTAACACTGTCTTGAGGCGAAGTTCTTGTAAGATTATGTTATTATAACTCTCCCGGTTTATGTCCATAAATTTCAGCAGTCAAGTGTGGTAATTCAGGTTAAACGAAATTAAAATAACTCAACACAGCTGATGTCAGGAAGTCTCCAATTTCACATATGCAATGCATCCGTGTCTTTGTTTACAGAACTTAGTGTGTATTTTTAAAATTATAAACTACCTACTATTAGCAATTACCCTTACGTTGTACAATCTCCTGTCACTTTTTTGTTTGGAACCACAGCGGGTGGTCTTTAAATTATACCTTAAATAAGCATCCGAAAGTTAGAACCACTTACAAATTAATAAGCTTCAAAATTTAGCTCAAGTCGAATCTAGTTATAAATATTGCTGTATTTATTTGTTTTAGTTTCCACAAGTTTACGTTTATTATCTTTTATATAAGTGACAATGTTCTGATGAAAAAACGAAATTAATGAAGCTCGTAAAGTTAAGCTTAGCATTCCAGATTTAAGGAGGGTCCGAATATAAGCATGGGGTAACCAGGACAGGAACAGAACAAGTGTGACGTAACTAGTAGACAGGTTGCACATCTGTCCCAGATTTTCTCTCCAGGGGGTACTGCACCGTGCTAGTGGGAACAAAGAGCGAGGCTGCTTCATTTTATGCATTATATAAATAGATTTTGTGTGATACTAGCTCTCCAAGGGATCAAACAGAGAATAAAATACTCATTTCTATTGAATCTTAATTCTACATCATTTTTGAAGTTTTGAATGCATGATACCTGTACAGCGGCGGTTAATTATCATTAGGATGTATTTCAATTCATCCAATGAAGGGGACTCTTTACCACTTAGTATGAAAAATGGGACACTAAAGCTTTCACGGTAAAAAATAACAGTATCGAATGTACCAAAAATATGAATATTCACGATAAAAATTACAATTTATTTTAAAGTCAATAATAATATAAAAGAAAATTTTAAAAGTTTTTGAAGATTTCAAAGAACTATTTCGAAGTACGCTTTTCATAGAAGCGAGAACTAGATTAATCAAAACAATTTTAATAGGCAATATCTACTGATCTAAAATTACCCATAATCGTAAATTGGCAAAATATTAGCGCCAGAGTTTAAGGGCAGTATGACCCACACCACTCAAAATTATATCTGTTGGAGAAATAATGGGAAAAATTACACATTTTACGTGAATTCTTTGATTATTCTCTTAGAGCAAGTGGACTGTGAACTTGGGTTTGTGCTACGATAAAAATACTCAGCAGAAATCGAACAACGATAATGCACTTACCTTTAATGTTCATGCTAATGGCTACTACAGGAGTGATTGGCAGCGTCCATTCCAAAACAGTCTCCGCTAACGGAATTGCAGGAGCCTCAGGGCACACATACAAAAGCAAAATTGTATATATTCAAAATACGACCGCACGAGCCATGCACAATTATCGAGTGAAGCACAAAACCGATGACAGATAATACCGCATGGTTAGTCGCAAACAAACCTTGACTTTTACAATCAATAAATGAAGATTATGAGGTATGCTAAATCAATTTCCAACATACCCCCACCCAAAATAACTAAATTTTGATAGCTTAAATGGGACGAGAAAACAAAAAAAGGGAAAACTAGTTTTGTTACAAAAAAGAGGAACATGAAAATAAGTCTTATTTGTGTAGAGAGAAAAACAATTAAGAAAAATTAAAACAATTTCAGAGAAAAAAATTGTTGATCATGTCATGTTAATTGAAGAGGGTGGAAGCGGTACAACCTTGTTAATCGCTCGTACCGTTTCACCAGAGGGTGTCATTAACCGAAGACCTCTAACTATGCAGTCATTTCCAGGTACCGGCTTTCTTACTTTTGCTAAAGGCCAACACGCAGGTAGGGTACCTGGAGTAAAGTAAAGCACCAATTCACCCACTTCTAACGGTTTTGTTGCAGTTGTCCACTTAGGTTTATTTTGAAGGATGAAGAGATATTCATTCGACCAAGGCTTCCAGAATCCCTGGATTAACTGTTGACAAAGCCGCCAACGAGTAAGCCTATTAGTAGAAATATTTGTCAAATCTACCTCAGGTCGCGCCAAAATGGGGCTACCTGTCGAGAAATGTGCAGGGGTCAATATCCCCTCAACTCTAATAATGATTGTGCTAAATTCTTTCAACGTAAATTCACTGTTGCCTATTATTCTTTTCAAATGGAATTTAACACTCTTAATTCCAGACTCCCACAATCCACGGAAGTGTGGTGCGCAGGGAGGATTAAAACACCATTTGATTCTTCGAGTGGCTAAATAGTATGCGATCTCGGGCTTAGACGCGTCAAAAAATTGCAAAATTTTATAGATTTCTCTAGCAGCCCCGCAAAAGTTCCGTCGTCGATCGGAATTAAATTTCGCTGGAAGTCCGTGTCTAGAAATAAATCTATCTATTGCGACAAGGCTAGATTGGAAAGTTAGTGTCGTGACAGCCTCCATATTAACAGCACGCAAGACCACGCATAAAAATATCACCATGTAAGCCTTTTCATACCTAACTATGCGCCGAGTAGATACTTTGACCATAAAAGGTCCACCAAAATCGATCCCGTATGTGTAAAACATTTTCCAGGTTCGAGTCAGTAAGCTGGAAGGTCCGCCATAGGTGGTTGAATAGGTTCCGCTTTGAATATGTAACATGTAAACCAGCGAAATATCATATTACGAATCAATCGTCAAATAGAAGAAATCCAAACCGTCCTATTTATGAGAGAATGTACTAGACGTCTTCCGTCATGATCGACATATATGTGATAATAATCGCCAGCCATTCAGAAATATCCCGATATGCAAAATCGGACCCTTTCCACCACAAATTACAACAAAGTAGTTCGGAAGGCATTAATCCGCGGCTTGCAGGGTCCAGGTGGTTCCGTGGCGTAGTGGTATGTGTGTGACTACTATGCCTAAGGTCCCGGGTTGGAATCTCGACACGGTCCGTTTGAAAAATATTAGGCGAGCATTTTTCACAAAAATACACCCTCGTTCGGATGAGAGGTAAAATGGAGGTCCCGTGTGTGAGTGTTATCACGCACGTTAAACATACCTACCTTGCTTGGAACAGCAAGAGTTCGACAAAATTCAAAATTTTCCAGGTAAAAAAAACTCGCTTTCTGGTCAATGTAGTACCTTCGGGTGCAGCATTGCAAAATCACATGTAAGGCTTGCAGAGTACCCGGGTTTATCTACACTGGGAACATACCTCCAACGAGCCGTGGGTTGATTCTCGTGAATCTAAACGACTCGGTTGGCAAAGAATATATTTAATCGGCGTGGAGAGATGCGAATCCATGACAATTTATTTTTCGAATCACTAAAACAAATAGGATCGGGTAGATGTGGCGAAACAAATGCTAGGGAAGTTCATTCATAAATTTTGATAGAAGACAAGCAGCTCCTAATTCAAGTCGTGGTAATGTCCACCTTTTTAAGTGGAGCCACGCGAGTTTTCGAGTTTATCAAGTTTACAAAAAACTGGTGGTTAATCTCTAATCGTAAATAAATAACTGCAGCCATGCCAAGTTCGCTGGCATCATAAAAGCCTATCATGAAACTTTTTATTTCACCTACTTTTCATATGCAACGTGAAATAGACACGTTTTCAAGGTGTGGTAACTCGAATTTAATTCGTTTCCACTTCTGTAATACTGGACCTGCACCTTGAAGAAGTTGTAGATTACTAGAACGGATAGAATGGCTTGTGCATACTAAGGAGCCAAACTAAAAGTTCAATCAAAGTAGTAGGGTCTTTAGTGAGGAACTAGACTAAGTCAGGTCCTTGAAAGAGTGAAGCAGCTTATTTGGTACTTAGATTGGCAGAAACTATAGGAGTTGGTATGGCACTCTAAGACACACTACTGCGATGTGGAAGGCAACAGGAAACCACCATGTTACTTCCCACGTACACAGCGTACTTAAATTGTAGTTAACATGATGGCATCCTTTGGAGTAAAAGTCTCCTAAGTTAAATAGTTCCGCCATTCGGATCTTAGAGAGGTGACTACTTCGGAGAATGTGATCGAAGAGTGTGGAAAAAGAGATGGAAACAGTATGCGAGTTGAAGCGTGGAATGTCAGAAGTATGATGTAAGTAGGTTGCCAGAGGCGGGGGATTTTTGGAGAGGAGATTTTAGGGTAATTCACACAAGAAAGGAGGAATGAGATTAGACTGTGGGGATAGTTATGCGAAAAAAGATAGGACACTGTGTAGAAAACTACTTACAAAAGAACGAAAGAGTACTCATGGTTAGATTAGAATCTAAATCGGTAAATACAATAATAATACAAGTATTCATGCCTACCTCCAGCTACAGTGAGGAGGAGATAGAAACGATCTACAAAGATATCGAAGACATACTAAGATACGTAAAAGTACTTGAAAATTTATTAATTTCGGGGGATTTTAATGCAGTGGTAGCTGAGGGTAGGAAAGGAGAGGTAGTAGGTTTATTTGGTTTAGGCACGAGAAACGACAAGGGAAATAGGCTGGTAGAATTTTGCTACACAAACAATTTAAGCATCATCAACACATTATTTCAACATCTTGCAAGAAGACGATACACGTGGAAGATGTCAGGAGATATAGGAAGATATGAAATAGATTACATTCTTGTTACACAAGGGTTAAGAATCAAGTAAAAGACTATAGAAGCTACCCAGAAGAAGATATAGACACTGACCACAACATCGTATTTATGAAGGCCGCCCTTAAATTTAAATTTAAATATTTGAAAAAAAGGAACGGAAAAAGCCACTTTGACTTTGAGAAACTAAAAATAAAGATATCCACAAAAGGTTTGAATAACATTTAAATGAGTTGCTGAAAAATATCAGGAAAATTTCTTATACTAAAGAAGTAGAAACAAAATGGAATAACATTAAATCGAACTTATACATGGCGGCCAGAGATAATAAGAAACCTTGGCTAACAAAGGATATCCTGAATTTAATAGAAGAAAGACGAATATATAAAAATAGATCTAATGATAAGGGAAAACAGAGATACAAAGCCCAAGAATGGGAAATTATTCGCAAATGCAGAAAAGCTAAAGAACAATGGATTGATGAAAAGTGCAAAGAGGTACAAAAGAAGATGTAAATGGGAAAGACAGACGAGACATACAAACCAACTAGAATGAATTTTGGGGATATAAAACCATATAACAAAAATACAAGGAAACATCATTACAGAAAATGTAGAGAAGGTGGATAGATGGCGAGAATATATAGGAAATTTATATGCAGGAGAGGAACTAACAGCATTGAAACCGGAATCAGATATTGAAAAGGATGACTTGGGATATCCTATATTTAGATATGAGTTTGACTTAGCATTAAATGGTCTGAAAAATAGTAAGGCGCCGTGTACAGATAAGGTGCAAGCAGAAACTCTAAAAGCCGCTGGGCAAGCAGTAACAGAATGTCTCTTCCAACTTGTAAACTATATGTATGAGACAAGCAAGATACCTAAAGATTTCATACGTAACATCATAGTCCCTGTAGCAAAAATGAGTGGTTCGGATAGATGTGAAAGTTTTCGAGCAATAAGTTTGACAGCATACTTGTCAAAAATATTAACTAAAATTGTACAAAGACGAATGGAAAAACGAGCTGAAGAAATACTAGGAGAAGATCAATTTGGGTTTAGGCGAAACAAGGAAACACGCGAGGCTATTTTAGTTCTGGGGGTGTTAATGGAGAAAACAATAGAAAAAGTAGTAAGGGTGTATATAGGGTTGGCAGATCTGGAAAAAGCATTCGACAATGAAAAATGGAAAAAATGTTCCAAATACTCAAAAAGATTTGAATGAGTTCTAGGGATAGTACATAGCTTATACAAAGAGCAAACAGCGGTAATAGAATTAGAGCAGCAACGTAAATATTGGGAACGTGGGGAGACAAGGATGTGTCCTATCCCCATTAATCTTTAACTTGCACATCGATGAGGCAACGAATACTGTCAAATGCAGGAAGACATTTCAAATGATTATGCAGGGACAATAGATTTACATGCTTAGATTTGCAGATGATGTAGCGGTATTAGCATCTAGCAAAGAAGAGTTAAAAGCTGCTCTTAATGAAATGGAAACAGTTCTAACAGAGAGATACGGTATGAAAATTAACAAAAATAAAACTAAAGTTCTAGTATGCAAAGGAGGGGAAAACAAATCAAAAGCAAGAATACAATTACGTAACGAGAACTTACAAGAGGTCAAGCATTTCTGCTAACTAGGATGCCGAATAACGTAAGATAGGAAAAGCGCAAAAGATATAAAACAAAGATTAGCACAAGGTCGTGCTACATTTAACAAGAAAATGCAACTACTACGAGGGCTATTTTTTCAAGGTCCGATCGCTCGCAAAATAAAAACCACAGTACAAATCAAAAATTATTTATTTGTAACAAGTACTTACATAATTACTCTATTTTTCTACATAGTCGCCACTCAGATTTAGACATTTGTCGTAGCGTGGTACCAACTTCCCAATACCCTCGTTGTAGAACGTAGCCGCCTATGTGTTCAGCCATGTTTGTACGCTGGTTTGCAGCTCAATGTCTGTGCCAAAATGTTGTCCTTCTAACCAGCGTTTCATGTGAGTAAACAGGTGAAAATCAGATGGAGCCAAGTCCGGGCTGTATGGTGGATGACCAAACACTTCCCATTGAAAAGACTGTAGGAGTGTCTTTGTTGACACTGACTTCCTTCCCTGACCGCCTGCATCATGAACATCTGTACGTCCTGCTTTAAAGTTTCTGCACCATTGTCGCACTTTGATGTCACTCATTAAAGTTTCACCGTACACAGTACTTATTCGTCGATGAATTTCGGCTGCATTACACCCCTCAGTCTGAAGGAATCGAATTACCGCACGAACTTCACACTTGGCGGGAGATGCTATTGTTGTAAACATGTTTACGTGCTACCTACGTGAACACAACTAAACGGAAGTGACGCCACGCGATTGACAGCCATACTAGCGACGCTGCGCAACACATCTGCGCACTGGTTCATCCGATTTTTAGGGGAGTTTTTATTTCGCAATCGACCGGACCTTGAAAAAAAAATAGCCCTCGTATGTTCAAAGGCAGCAAACATAGAAACAAGGAAAAGGTTGCTTAAAACATATGTGTGGAGCACAGCACTGTACGACTGTGAAACCTGGACAGTAAGAGAAGCGGACAAGAAAAAGATAGAAGCCTTCGAAATATGGTGCTACAGACGTATGATGAAGATATCATGGACAGACAAAGTCAAGAACAAAGAGGTAGTAGAAATAGTAGGGGAAGAAAGAAATATGTAGAAAACAGTAAAAAATAGAAGAGATAGAATGATAGGTCGCATACTAAGATAAGAGGGAATAGTGCGGAATATATTAAAAGCAGAGATAGAAAAAATAGAGATAGAGGTAGGCCTAGGTTAGACTATAGCACGCAGATGTGGGAATTTCAGAAAACGTGTAGGCAGGCTCAGAATAGAATTCAATGGAGGTACGCAACCTACCAGTTCCAAGATGAAAAACGTATTGACAAAAAAATAACTGTACTTAAACATGATGATTATTATAAGCAATTATAGGTATTGGTTTTGCAATATTCTCAACTAATGTTAACTGTGCGAAAGGATTTACTGGAAAACTATTAATTCGACAAATGTGTTGGGGGATATTGGTTGCCACAGGCTGCTTAACCCCCTTTGCATACCACTGAATATCGGTGAAATAGGGCATATAATTAGGAAACAACAAAAAGGAAACCAAGCTGAATCTAGGCTCTGGGAATTTGAGGGAATTGTGTAGACTAGCTAAGAATAGAAATAAGTGGCGGTACACGTCTAAACAGTTTCAAAACGGAAAACTTAATGGCGAAAAAAATAATTGCACTTAAATCTGATGACTATTATAAACAAATGTAGGTGTTGGTTTTGAAATATTTTCAACTAATGTTGATTGTGCAAGAGGATGTATTGGAAAACTATTAATTCGGTAAATGTTCATGTGCTGGGGGATCTTGGTATCCGTAGGATGCTTAACCCTCCTCATATACCACTGAATATTGGGGAAGCATGATATATATTGGTTAAACAATAGAAGGGGAACCGAACTGCATCTAACAAAAAAGAGCAGCGGCTATGTTCCAAGACAACAAACATAGAAACAATGAGAAAATTTTTGAAAGCATATCGGTGGAGTACAGCACAATAGGTCTCAGACATAAAGGCAGTAGAAGCCTTTTGGAATGTTGTGCATCATATGTATGAGGATGATAGCATGGCCAGACAAAGTTAATTACAAAGAGTACAATAGTAGGGGAATAGTAGGAAACAAAAAAAAATGGGAGAAATAAAAGGGCAGGATACGTTCTAAGGCATTTTTGGGAAATAGTGCGGGATATATTACAAGCAGAGATAGGAAAAAAACAGGTAGATGTAGACCTAAATCAGACTATTGCAGGCAGATAGTGAAAGATGCAGACTCTGTAAATTTGATGAAAATGGGTACGTTAGCTCAGAATAGGAAACAATGATAGTACGAGTCCTAGCCAGTTCTAGGATTGAAGTCCTAATGATGATGCCGAGCTTTATTTTGGAAGCAAACTAGGAGATCAGGATAAACCTTATGCACCGAATATCATTTGCGCAACGATTTCTGAGAAGTTAAGAAGGTGGCTCAACAGTACCCGTAAGTTAATGCATTTTGCAACGTGGAGAGAACTTAAAAGTTTATGTTACAGATTGGTATTTTTGTTTGAGAAATCTATCTGAAATTTCACTGATGTTGAGGCTCACTGTACAGTACCCAAATCTGCAGTCAGCTCCCAGACCAGAATTTACCTGTCCTAAACGTCCAGAATCATATACACCTAACTATCATATGAATGCTGCTGAAGATAATATATTGGAACCTATGCAAAAAGACACAGATCCTGATTGCCAACGGTTTGATACAGGTACTCCACATTTACTTTCACAAGATCAGCTTTACTATTTAGTACGAGGTATAAAGTTTTTAAAAGCTCAAGCCGAACTGTTGTGATTCAGGTTGCAAGATTTTAATCTATTACAGAATTGTACACATATTTCCACATATCAGAAACGCGAACAAAGTTCTCTTTATTTTTTAAATCGTGTGATCACTTGGTGTACGGTGTAGATATTCTAGCACTATTGAATGCATCATGATGTAAATACAAAACTAATAAGTGGAGATTATTTACTCTTTCATCTATTCTAAGCTTGAATGAAGATCTCCTCCACAATGGTAATCTGTACGCCGAGATTTCTATTGCTCACGCACTATATATGACGGAAAATTACGACATTATGAAACTTCACTTGAAAAAAATTAGATATTTGGCAAATGGGTGGAGAATATATGATAAATTAAAAGTCATAGCACTTTTATTAGAAATGCAATTGAGTTACACCAAGTACTACTGTTTCCTCTGCGAATTAGACAGCCGAGAAAGGGATAGACAATACTTTGTAAATGAGTACAAAATGCGAGAAAATCTTCTTACTGGAGAAAAAAATGCTACAAAGCCTCCTCTTGTTGATACAAACCTACCACCCGTGCGCATAAAGCAGGAACTATAAAAAAACTTTGTCAAAATTTTAAATATAGGTGGTGAAGGATTCTGAGAAAAAAATTTCTCAGACTAAGTAAGACAAAAATAAAAGAAGTAATTTTGTTGGGTCGCAAATCTGTCACATAATAAAAGATAGTATATTCGATTCAAAACTGACCGAAATTGAGGCTACTGCATAGGTATCATTTAAAGAAGTGTGTTTGAATTTCTTGGGAAATACACAGGCAAAAAATTACCACCAAATTGTGAATCCTTCAATTTCCACATACAGTGATATTGATTGCAATATGTTTTTGAAGGTTTATTTTTTCCACTTGCATGTGGACCTTTTCTCCGCAACTCTGGTGCTTGTGAGTGACAAACATTGTGAAAGGTTTTACTAAGACATAATGCATTATGAAAACTGATACCAAGGGAAGTGCAGCTCCACAATACTCGCAGATTATTGTTGGAACCTAATCGTGGATGTTCCAGTGATACCCTGCAAACAAGAGTCACATGCAAAAAATTTTTTTGAGGTTTAGTAATGACGTGGAATGCCTAATTTGTATTATAACAAATGTAAACACTACATAATAAAACTTTTCACTACAAAAATATGAATAACTATTGACTGGACGGTGACGGGAAAATTCTGTTAACAGATTCGTAATCAGTGGGAAAAATCCTACAAGAAACATCCATTGCACATTAGCAGACAAAAAAAATTACAATTTGTTGTTCAGTGTGACTTAAGTCTAATATAGAATCTGCGTCTTCGTAACGCTACTGTATTTAAGACTTGCCAGTTTTCCTGGGATATTGCCAGTTCGAGTTACTTTTTAGTTATGGATTTTTATATTCCTGTTTAGTTTTACAGTCTTGCGTTATTTGTATCTAATTTGGGAATGTTTGACTCTTGTTATTCTTCATTAAGATCTCCCTTTGCTGCTATCTATTGTGGTTGTTACCTAATCTTCAGCTATGCAACTTCTATAGTCATCTACATGAAATGGATCTTCATCACTGATTATTTATAATGTCAACCAAAAGTTTCAGAAATGGTTTAGCAAAAGTACTTAGTAAGTGATTTAGAACACAAACGATTCAGACTGCTTTCATTTCGAGACCCTTCTTCTATAATAATTACTTGATTCTATATTAAAAATTAATTTAGAGGCTTAAAAAGTATTCAATCACAAAAGCGGCTGAAATATGTAAAACGAGTTTACATCCGGGTGGATTGGGTTGCTAAAGTTGCAGCAAGTGTCGATGCAACATAAAACCAGAATGCGAAATATAATATGAATAAATTTTAAAACACTTCTTTTTGTTTCAGTTTGATTTCGTTGGCATATTGTACTTGCAATGCTTCAATGTTCTACTTTTGAAAATATTTACATTACCAGTTGCCTATTGTCATTCGAAGAGATTTCAACTGGCTGATGAACTATTATAATGATTTGTATTTGAAGGTTTCCTTTATTTATACTTCCTTTGTAGAAAAGCGAATTTAAATGCAATATGAAATAGTAGGAAGGTTAAGATCATGTGGTAGAGTAAAAGCGTTTTTTGCCAGTACGTGCACATTATATACAATTAAGAGAGTGTTATTTTTATGGAAACTGAAATCCTGCAAATAAACAAAATACTGTAGCCGGGGTTATGAGAATTAAAATTCGTTTAAGAATAAAGTGAAGAAAATACAGCATCAAATCTGATTTTTACTTTTCAGTTTGACAATTATAATATATGAGCAAATTAGTAATGCACCAAATTGCCCTATAATTTCCTTTCTTTAATTGATTTGTTAACTTCTCTATTGGGTCTTTAAATCTGCGCCTCGACCAATAAAACTCTTATCTCAGGTTAATTTTGTGAATAATCTATATCTGCATACAGCGTGAGTTCTGAACCATATACAGATGTGTGTGACACTGCCAGTCAAATGACCTCTAGTAATTCTACTAAAGCAATTTCTAAATGTGACAGTGTAAACAATTACTTGAAAAATACGCACACTAAATAGTTTATATTAGTTAATAATTCAAGATTTCAATCGAGTATAATGGATTAAGTGTTTAAAATATGACACAGTAATAATAATACTACCTGAACTTCCAATAAAACGTCTGGCTGCTGAACAATGAAGCTCCACTGCCTACAGCGACGATTCGAACCAGATGTGGGTTCTTAATACCTGTGGATAAGTACGTTTTAAAATTTTGTAATACTGAATTTACGCCTTTTATTGTAGGGTTTAAGGTACGCCAAATAATCTTTAGAGACACTTAAACTTATCGTCGTTGGTCTTATCAGGAAACTTAGCTCCGCGAAATCAACACCGTGCTCGACACCAAAGGTTCAGCAATCTCAGCGTTCTGATAGCACCACTTCGGAACTCCTCTGTCTACACAAAAACACTCCCAGAAATCCAATGGTCAATAATAAGACAATGACAAGGACTCTTGCATTTATCACTTTTTAATATCAACGGTTCTTTTATACTTTGAACATCACAGATACATTTTACATACGTTGAATTTTATGTTGGAGATTACAATAATAAAAGGTATACAATTCGTAAACTGTTACAAAAAAGATTGTACTTTTCGTTCTATAGTTTGTAGTTCCTTTTTTCAGTAATTTTTAAATCAGTTTTTCTCTTAATTTTTCATTTTCAACCACTCTCTTTTTAATTTTTAAAACAACTGTCACTTATCTCTATGGAGATGCCCCTTAAAACATTAAACCAGCCTACTCTTTTACAATTCTTTTCCAACTAACATTCTATGATCCAAAATTTTATTAATAGATCTTATTGCTCTTGTCAAATTCTAATTTGGAGTAAACTAATACACAAATGTCATTGGCCGAAAATTTATAAATTTTGGTCGATATTTTAATCCTAAAAACAAATGTTAAATAATTTTTTTTTAGATAAGTTGGATGTCTACAACGTTACAAGAAGTGAAATTCAAATGATGTAATATACTCACAACTATATACTACATCTTATAACTAACTTAAATCTAATAAAAGCATACTAATTGATCTTTTTTAGGCTTTACGTACTTATTCAAATGAAAGTGAAAGTTTAACATCTTATACCTAACTCAAATCAAATGAAAACGTACTAAGTGACTTCAAATCTTAGCTATACATACATATTAACATGGCAGTGAAATTTCCTTTTAAATATTTTAACACAATTTTATGATATACAAACAACAGCAGTTCACTTCACTGGCACATACTTTTCAAAATTACTTTATGAAATCACCAACACCCAATTTGAAATCTTAAAACTTCATTTTCTTTTAATTATCATTTTAAATATCTTTAACAAGTAACTGCCCTCACCATCTCCTTCATCAATCATTTTACGACCTAGAAGTCTATATCTGAGAGGTACTTCAGTGCGTCAAGGTTCAATCTCATATGTATCACATAATATCACAATATATAATATATATATATATATATATATATATTTCAAATCAAACTGGTAATTGAAAACCGCTAAAAGAACAGCCACTTGAACCTGCGACCACTGATTTGCCGGATCAACGCTCTAACCAACTGAGCTATGCAGCTGATTGGTTAGACTGTGTTAATTATACAATGGACGCAGGTTCAAATCCTGCTGTGGCTGTTCTTTTAACGGTTTTCAATTACCAGTTCGATTTGAAATGTCAATTCCACTTTACAGAAAAGGTTGGGTTTTCATTTCGTCTTATAACTGTTAATATATATTCATCCAAGAAGAACTTCTCAATATATAAAGGCTTCCCAAGCGAGGGGCTCGAATTAGGGATCCAGCATATATATATATATATATATATATATATATATATATCGAATTAGGGATCCAGCATATATATATATATATATATATATATATATGCTGGATCCCTAATTCGAGCCCCTCGCTTGGGAAGCCTTTATATATTGAGAAGTTCTTCTTGGATGAATAGCTCTCTGCACTAAAATTTTCTTTCAAGGAAGCTTACCTGGACTGCAGAAAATCAAACTTCACCTAACTGCCACTAAGCTATAATCTGAAAAATCCTGCTCTACAATCCTATCAAAACAACGCAACTACCAAAATACATCACACTTTATTTACACAAATAAAAAAAAATAACCTTCTAAAGCTTTGTCATTACAACAGTTAACATATATAAAATTACATATCCTTGTGAAGAAAACAATTCATTTTTAAAATGTGTTACAAGAACCTCACAAAGTTCCAGTCTTGGGATGGACTGAACCTTTAACGGCGCCGCTACCTTGCTTTTAGCACAAACTAAATTGATATAAACATCTCCACTAGGATGAATCGTTTTCATGTAAACGACCGCTCCGTACGCGTCTAAGCACGCATCGCAAAAACCCACCAATAAGATAGTTCCATCAGGATTATCAATTAACATTCGAGGCATTTTAAAACCACAAAGAAGAGACAATTCCTCTTGTAAACTTTGCCAATGCACGGACAAATCTCCTTCCATAACTTCATCCCAATCCAAACGAAAAGTCCACATTCTTTTAATAAATATCGTAATTAACAATGTTACAGGAGCGATAAATCCACAAGGGTCAAACAATCTAGCAACGGCAAATAACAAATTCGCGTTTAATACAAGCTTTAAGTTCAATATTAATGGTAAATTTAAAAACATAGTAGTGGGGATGCTATTGTAGACCTAGTATCTTAAGGCCATCGTCGTCAAAATTCACTATTTCCGAACAACGATCTGTATCGGGAATTATATGCAGTAATTCCTCCAAGTTACTAGTCCACTTTGTCAAATAAAATTGTCCAAGTTTAAAAATATCAGTTAGTTGCCAATATAACGTTCTAGCTTCTTCCAAACTAGCGCAAGACGATAACAAATCATCTAAGTTGAAATATTGTTGAATTATTGTACGCGCCAGCGGATATTTGTCACCTTCATCCATCGCTAGCTGCTGCAACGTTCTTAATGCTATAGAAATGGAGAACATTTCAAACCAAAAACGACAGTATTTAAACAATAAACATCAACTGAATCGTTCTTTGAAAAACGCCATAAAACTTGCTGATATTTCCTTTGCAAAGGGTCTAATTGAATTATCAAGTACATCTGAGGAATGTCAGTAGTAAATGTTATAGAGAATAATCGAAAATTCAAAAATATGTCAAACACATTACTTTGTAATTTCGGGCCTGTATATAACAAATTATTAAGAGAAACTTGCGTTGAAGTTTTCGCACTTCCATCAAAAACACATCGTAACGGTGTTGTAGAACTATCCTTAAACACGACATGATGAGGTAAGAAATAATTCGGAAACGATACTTCTGTATTTGAAACCAACGACGTATATCCTTCATTTAAACAATCTTTAATAACCTTTGAATATTGAACCTCAAATTTCGGCGATCTGTCAAATTTTCTTTCTAAAGAATAAAGACGGTTAAGTGCCACCGAATAAGAATATCCTAATTTAGAAGAACTGTACTTAAATGGCAACGTTACCATACAACGACCACTTAAATATCGGTACACCATCGATCATCGGGATGATCAAAACTTTGTTTCGGAAAGTCTTCGACTTCCCAAAATTTTCTAACTAAGAAATCCAATGTGGGTTCGACAACTGAATGAAATGTCTGAAACTTTCTTGCTTGCGGACAAACTGTTTGTGCGGATCTCATAACTACATATCCCAGCTTAGTATCAATAGCAATAGGAGAATGTAAGGACCCAGATACCTTTCGAAAATCTAACAAAGTGGGAAACAATTCCGCTCCAATTATTCCGTCACTAGTACCCGGCGTATCAAACTTATCGTCAGCTAAAGGTAAATCACTTAAATATTTCAATTTGGTAATCTATCTGTAATTTCATCAACCAACAAAACCTTTATTTTATAATATATGTCTGAATTAAATGGAAACGAAATTGCTGTTGTGTAACATCTTTTATTAAATTACCACAACTACCAATGTCTTTAACGATTGAGCTACAAGGATCAATAGGTGCTTTCCTTTTACCGTTTTTCTTAGGTATTCTAACCTATCCTAAGTTGTACTTAGTTAAATGATACGTTCCTTTTAAAAACTAAGTAGTTCAAATGTCTCAGATTTTTTCTTCCCCCTTTACCACTGACGAGTATGCTAAGAATCGCACTTGTAGTTAAGTAATTCGCCCGAGTTCTATTATACATTATACTGTGTAAAGTGTGCTTAGGGGAGTTTTTAAAAATGTATTGTATTATGAAGACTAAAAATAATAATTTTAATCTCAATCTAATAATGCTATTGCGTATTCACCTCTAAAACAAAAACAATTTTTTTATGCTTGTTTTCCCTACCAGCTATTTACACCAATGCGAAATAAAATAGTTTAAAACAATAAAATAGAAATCAATAAAAATTCGAAAGTAAGGTTAGAGACCATAGGTTAAATAAAGTCAGAATAGATATGCCACCTCCTGCATAACAACTGTTGGCAAGTTAGCGCCAACTATTGAAATGTGATAAAACTAAACGACGTTAAAATCTGTTACCAAGGTTTGCGACTTCTCTGTTCGAAAGGTTGAAAACCAGATTATGAAGATTTTAAATAAAACTAAAAATTCCAATTATAAAAAATAATTCTGTCTGGTATCAGGTAAGCGTTCTACAAGCATAATAGATAAAAATAAATTTGTTCATTGTTTTATATAGAGAACAATAAACAAATTAGATCATTTTTGTCTACTATATAGGTACTTGTACAACACTTACCTGATTCCAGGCAAAATTATTTTCTATAAGCTAGAGGACCACGTCTCGGACAGCCAACTTCTTCAGTAATTGGCGATGCGCATTATTTTTCACCTTGGACGAATTCAATTTTTTATTAAATGTTATTAAAGAGCAATCTGCAAAAATGCAACTAAAAGAACGCTAAAAAGTTAGGTTAGCAACAATCAACAAAACCTCGCAAATATTAAGCAATATAATAAAGTCGCCCATGAAAATAGACCTACAGAGCCATCTGTAGAGATGTGATAAAACTAAAACACACCAACAGCCGATCCATTTACAGTGCCTACACCCTGGTTAGAGACTCACAGTTGAAGTATCTATTACAGGTTAATGCGTTCCTTTTACACAGATAAGTAAGCAAAGCCACTTGACTCTAATCTTAGAAAAGATATTTTACTTAAAAAGGATAAGTTCTAAAAGGAAAGCACCTAATATCCAATTGAAGCAACTTAGCGCAATTTAAGGTAAGAAAATTGACTTGACTGCCCGAATCGAGTAAAAGTCTAACCTTAGATCATTTGCCATTTTTACCAAAAATATTTACCATAACCATCGACAAAATCACAGTGAAATTGTCTGTGACATTATCCAAAAAAGAGCAAAACGATGCCGTGTTTGGATTTCCCTGCATAGACTCTGTCACTGGTACATCGTATGATATCCCGAGAACATTGCAGACCACCTTAGAATGGTCCTTTTTACTTCAACGACACGATAATTTTCTTGGAGATTAATTTTGTTCCCGTATAATGAGATTGAGGTTTACCAAAATGTAAGAGGGAATTATGTCTAAATTTGCAAAATCACAAGAAACACGACTTTTGTTTACATCTACCCTGTGTTGTCCAAAAGAACAAATACATAAATGTTTATCTTTTATAACCTTGAATCTTACAGGCGGTAATTTAACCAAAAATGTACTACACTGGGATATATTATGGTGTAATTGATAAATAGCGCATTTACTATCGCTTATTTTATCCGTAAAAAAAAGCGCCTTGCTTTTACTATAATTAAATGCTGTTCCCGCTCTATTCCGAGTCGAGGTCATTGCAAAAATCTGAACTTGTTCCTTTATAAATTCCAATACTTCCTTATAAGTCAAGACAGTTGATTTTTTTAAATTATTTTCAAAAAGATTCTTAGTCTGCACATCTAACTTAGATCATATTAAGTAGACATAAGTAAAATCTAACAAATCATCAATGTTCAATTATTGTAACGCTCTAAATGCTGAATCGCACCTTTCTAATATATTATTTGATCCATTTAACGAGGCAGTTACTGCAGGTTTCAACTCTAAAATTTGTTCTAAATAACTGGAGGCTAAAGCACACGAATTATGATATCTTTCGGTTAGAGACTGCCAATGAATGTCATAATTTGTTCCTGTCGGAAGTAACTCTGCGCACATATTTAAAGTTTTGCCTGAAAGTTGCCCTAACAAATAATTCATTTTATCGAGATCACTTAACTGGTCATTATTATGTATAAGGCTTTTAAAGAATTCGTAGAAAACAGGAAACTCACAAATATTTCCGGAAAAATGTGGTGACGACAACTTCGGAAGCCGAGGAACACTTGCATGCGAATCACTATCTAAAGCCTGAGCTCTACATGAAGCTTACTTCACGCAAACATCTTCAGCTGCAACCAAAATGTTACAATATAAAACGTTAAATGCTTCAATACCTTGATAGTTAGGGTTAAATTCATCATCCAATAATAATTCAATATCATTTATCTCATTTACAATTTTTTCAAATTCTACTTTAGTTTCATCTAGAGTTTTCAATCTAATAACAAAATTTTTCACAATGTTTGCGTCATTTAAATTTTTAGTGTTGTTATACAACGTTGAATCATCTGAAAATACATTTCTTTTCTGGAAAGCTTTTAAACGATTTTTTAGTTGCCCTTTACTTTCAGGCAAATTAAATTAATTATCGCATTTGTAACAAATTCCAACCAAAATAAAATTAAAACTTGGGAATGTGTACGTTCAAACAATTTATATTATTTTTTGATAACTCATGCAACGCATCTGAATGTTATCGGACCGATTATTATATTCGAAATAAACTTGTTTCAAACAATTAATTCTTATATGAATTCAAAGCAACTAACGAAAGGGTGCTATTGGCTCAATCTACAAATTAATAAACCAGAAATCTGGTTCTAGGGTATACCAAATATGTTGTTGCTATTCGCTGACCTTTTAAATATCAAATTATTAAAATATTAATTCAATCTATAGGGGACTGTATTTCCATACTCAATAAATAATAATAGTTATTAATACAACTTACCGAATTTCAGTATGGAAGCAAAATAGGCCTCCTCGACTCACCTTTGGACAAGTAAGGAAGGGTTGTAGGATAAGGATCTAAGATGAGTCTTACCTGGCACCAAATACCAAGTTCTTTACGTATATATAATCATAAAATTTAACAACTTAAGCCCAACACTTTACAGTTTAAACCAATCTAGAACAAAACTTAAGCAAGACTAACAATTAAAATGAATACAACACTGATAACGACCTCCAACCCCAAAATCGTTATCGGCACAAATTAAACAAAACACATGCAACAGCCAAATGATGGCGTTACCAGTATGCATAATCTAGTTTTAAGTGCTTTAATTTTTTATTATATTTTGGTTGCTATATTGCTAAGCTACGAATTAAAATGTTTATACTGCTGTCACAATTGGATACATTAAATTCTAGTTTCTTGTAAAATTTCATTAAAATAAAGTTTGTATGGCATCTGAAATGTTTAGGCCCAGGGGCCCAGAGAGCAGTTATTTCATAAGCACGGGGGGTGTGTGTTTGAGACACCCCATCCGATCTCCACTACTACTATCAGATATAGCCATTGTACTATGGTCCAAGCTTAATTTTGCAACACTAACACGGTTGTCACACAACAAACTTTAGATCGTTATCACTTAATTTTTCTACTATTGATGTGTGAGCACTAGTATTGCAGGCTATTGCACAACACGAATGTATTTACTGCATTTGGTTTAGACAGACTGCTAGGAGCATGATTTGTAATTTTGTATTGGCGGCCCTTTAGTTGCTTTACATCCAAAACGCGAAAATGGATCAGAATTTCACCATTTGATTAGTATGTTTTCTACGACAATGACGTTATGTTGAAGTGGTTGATGATGAATAATCTAGTTCTTTTCTGGGATTTCTCAATATTCCAATGAGTATCATCGACCTACTTCTTTTGCATGATTTAACTACACGCAAATGCATGCTATTTTGAGAAACCGCGCACAAATGTCTGTTACTAAATTTAATTACTTGCAGCAAAAGTCTAAATTATAGGAAAAAATCGGATTTGCGTATTGCATTCATCTTGTATTAATAGTTATTTAAGTAATATACTAGAATATCCTTAGTACAGCACATAAGCAGATCCTGTCCACGAAGAATCAGTCACAGGTTATAAATATCTATGTCACACGTAAACTCAAGATAAATATTGTTTAGTGTGCCGGAAGTATGTGGCATTCCGACAATATTTTGTTACTCAGGCTGCACTTTACAACAAAACAACATGTGTATAAATAAAATTACTAATAATAGTTCTTCCACAAAGAATTGCATAGTGTCCATGTTGTAAAGGTTACTGGCCCATCAACTTTTTTACCTTCTCCATTATTAGTGCTGTCTCTGTATTATTAACTCTGTTGTTAAGATATGATAAATTTGAACGCAGATGTGGTACCTACTGAACAAATTCAATTTGGTCACAAATTGATATGTAAATTTTGTTGCGCAATGAGTATTAAAACAGCTTGATTTATGCTTGCAACTTTGTATACATAAGAGAAGCTTGTGCAAGTCACGTTTTGGGTGGTGTAGTTATGGGAATTCACGTGATTTGTCTCTAATTTCACAGCAATATCTAGACATAATAGTTGTTTATGTTATGTAATAGCAAACCCCGGTGGTTAAATAACGCACTGCTCTAGACATATTTGTAAAAACACATGATACTGTGAAGCAGTCCCGAATTTAACTATTAGCTGCTTCTGGGAATTATTTCATCTCCCTTTCGAACTCTATTGCCGGCGGTCACTACACATAAATACTTCTAAAATTAACGAACATAATAGATAATATAAAAAAAATAAGCAAGAAAATTTTTCAGCACCATTACAAAAAAAGTACTTTCAAAAAATTAATAAAAAAGGAAAAATGTCGCTTCTAGCATAGAAAAATAAATTAAAAAGTAGAAAAACTTTAAACCAAACCCATACAATAAAGTTTTTCTACTTTTCAATTTGATATTTAAAACTTATTGTAAGTATGCAATACAAATACGATTTTAGAGAAATAAACACAACGCTTAGTGAAAAAAAATTCAATAATTAAAGTAATTAAAGCTACTAAGACGGAGATTGTTTTGCTCATAATTATTTCTTATAACGCATACAAAACAAGTGCATTTAATGAATTATTTAAACAATCAAATAATCTTAGGTCTAGCCATATTCTGAGAAAATGCCCTAACAGTTTTAAGCGAAAGCTTATTCACTGGTTTACTTTCGATATATAAAGTACCTAAACCATTTAAGTGTTCTTGGGTCATGAACGCTCGTTCGAGAGTTTTTGTTAACTTTCATTTAGAAAATGATCTTTCTGCAGTGCAATTGGTAGTCACCTTGCATAGAAATATACGTAACAGGGTATCCATATTAAGATATAATTCTACAAAATCGTTTTGTCGAATCCATCGACATAATTGCGTTTTTCGGACGCAACTCTTTGTCTTAACTCTACAAATGTGTTCGCAGCTGTATACACTATCTCGGAAAATTCTCTTCAAACTCATTTGGGTGCGCTTTTAACATAGGTGCAATAAGGCGTTCAAATACAGTAATTGACACATCTTCATTTACATATAAAAGGATAGCAAAACACAGAACTGGCCATTAAGAAAAACGTTTGCCACACGCCTTACTTCAAGATTGACCTTCAAATTGTCCAGAATTACATAAACTACATCGATTCTAAAAATGAGAACCAGTGCAATGAATAGCTACGTTTGTTTCACGCTCATCAAATTGTTTTTTCTTCTTTCGAATTCTTTTCTTGTCTTTTTCATAATTGCAATCTAATTTGTTTGACTCTAAATTCGAAACGTTTACAACTTTTTCCATTGTAATGACTTTTACGGAATGAATCAAGTAGTTATATAAGTTGACAGCTATAGGTAGATCCACTTCTACAGCTTGCGACCTCTTGCTGGTTTCATTTATTCTTTTCAAGAGAAAATCCCAGATAACGATTTTTTTAACATTTTTCTCAGATTTTTTGCATTCAGCTTAGTAATAAGAATCTCAGTCTGAAAGTTTTCTATAAATGTGTAGGCTTTTGCGATACTGGTTCATCTTTTATTTCTGCCGTTAGTTGCTTTTCTTCGACTTGAGCTAATTTTATTTAAATTTTTTAGAGCAGCTTTATTTCTACTCCCATCCTGATCTTTCATTTGAGATATCAAAATTTGCTAGCGATGCGTGGTACCAGAAGAAAAATTGTATAGTTCGCGTAATAAGCTAAAAAATTTTGTCGCTTCTAAACAAATTTCTGCAAACTTTTTAGCTATAAGGTTCAATAAATAAGGAACACAGAGCACGTAAGGTGCTTCAGGAATAGAAAATTTAATACGACTTTGAAGCTTAGGGTATTTCTCCGACATATTCGAGGCGTTATCGTAACTATTCCCCCTGCCGTTTCTGATATTCATGTCCAAGAGAGCAAGAAAATTGAGAATTGCGTCTTCAAGTTCTTCTCCTTTATGACCTGCATTTGGAATACACTGCAAAAAATGCTCTTTAAGACATCCAGTACTTTGAATTAAACGCACTACAACTGGTAACGGATTCACGTGGGAAATGTCAAAAGTTCTAACAACATAATTGAATAATATTTATTTTTCTTCGCATCATTTACCATATTTTCCTGAACATGTTGACCTAATAACATTATCAACTCTTCGTAAATTGTAGATAAAAAATAGGATGTCTTATCGGAGCCGACGTTACCAAATCTTGCAAAGTGTGATGCCGTAAAAGAATCAAATTCTGCCATCAATTCCATACACATAGGAAAGTTTTCATTATACTGTGAACCAATTTTTTTTGTCGTCACTTTTACAAGCCAAACCTCTAGAAGCCAGTTTTTTCAACTGACGTAATTTTCTTTAGAATGTTCTTCCAATACAATATTTCTTCATCCAGCTTGGCAGTCAGTTCAGAGTTTATATTTCCAATTTTTTATTTAGATCTTTAAAATTTGTCAAACCGAGTTTATGGTGTTTAGAATTTTCATGTGTGTCCGCACGGATCATCGCATGTTTTCAATCGTTGCCGCCATTATGTACAAGCTGGTCAACCAAATAAACGGCAGAGATCGCAAAATACCGCTCTCGTCAACACTTCTTACAACAAAGATATATGACGACTATATGCACGACATTTCTTATAAATAAGAAGATTCTTATACAAATCAAAAACGAATATAACTTGACTTAATTTAAGGATGGGTCTATTGCGTGAAAGGGCTTCAAATCATTAACATACCATCGACCAGCTTTTGAACCATTATCATTTTCTAACTCATACGCAAGATTATCAATTTTCTTTCTAACAACACTTAATACAAATATTGGTGCTAGCTTAGCCATAAATTTATCAGCAGTATGAGAGAGGACTTTGTTAACTCTCTATACTCTATCACCAACTTGAAAAGAATTTTCTCTTCATCCAAGATTGTAAGAACGACTAGATCGCTCATATGCCAAATGTAAATTAGCACGAATTTCTTTAAAATTTTTAAATAAACCACTATGGTCTGACACATACAAAGATCTACTACCAGGGATGATTTCGATTCCATCAAGTGGCTCAAAACCACATCGTTAAAATTTGCCATTGGCTGGTACATGTCTTCCATAAACTAAAAAGTTTGCGGTTTATCTAGTAGCTTCGTGTTTCGATGAATTAATGGCATACTGAATTTTTGCTAATTCTACATCCCAAATATCGCGTTTATTATGTACGATCGCATAGCAGTACCAATAGTTCTATTCATGCGTTCAACAAAATTGCACTGGGGAGAATAAACAGTAATAATTTTATCTTCTAAAAGTTTTATTATTGCTGGAGCTGTTGAATTACAAAGTGGACATAACACAGTGTATTTTGAGAACCAGTCTCCTATCATTAACAACCATTTATGAACTAGCTTTGAGCGTGGAGATGGACCCATAAGGTCTAAAGCTAGAATTTGTAATGTAAATTTTGCTTCCTTTTCTCGTCTCATAAATCCTAATGGAGCTGCGTTTGACGCTTTCTGGGCTGCGCAGACCAAATAATTTTTACAAAACTTCAAGACGTCTATATGCATTTTAAGCCAATAATTCAAGTCTTTAATTCGTAACAATGTTTTCGAAAATCCAAAATGACAAACAATAGGTGGATCATGATAAGAACATAAAAACGTTTCTCTTTGAGCTTTGGGAACTAGTTGTTTCCATTCATTTAAATTCGCAGACGAGGGTAATTTAGATGAATTAAATTTATGAACTAGATTATTTTCAACTTTCCATTGAGGATAACAATAAATCAATGCTCTGGTACACTCTCGCTCTACTCATAATCAAACTGTCGAAACCAATAAAAGTACTTCAAAACGCATAAATTTGCTAGAATGACAGACTCTTTTGCGAGCGTCACCTGGACTTATAAACAAAATATTATAGCATCACTAACCTCAAATAATGATGCCAAAATACTAGAGCGACAAACCACAAGTCTCGTCTAGACTTATGTGCTTTTCACCGACCTACTAAGACTACAAGTCTCGCTTAGACCAAACTGAACTTATGCTGCATTGCAATGCCGATATAAATAAAAAAATTGCTATCAAAACAAAAGTGTGCTTACTGCACAAGAGCAATCCGCAAACGATATAACGACAGCAAAAACCAGTGTACCAAATTATTAAAGCTTGACTTCATATCTCGAGAATCAAACAAACAACCATTGTGACTAATAGGGATGAAAGATGAACCTACATAGAAAACACTATTATCAACCTTACTCTGACTGAGCCATTCACTGATGTAGTACAACCTCAGTATAACAAATCACAAATATTTTTGCCTAGAACTTTTGCAGTAAAGTCTATTATCAGAGGGCTTTTTTTCAAATAAAACGTCTGTTTTACTGCTAATAGATAAAGAATAAAAGTTTTTAATAACACGCAACCAATCATTCCAATCATTTTTTCAAATAAAGAATTTTTACTATTTATCGTAGCCTTAGTAGACGAAAAGACAACGCCAGCTAATACTTTTCTGCCTGTTCACTCGTTTTTTGAACACTTAATACAATTGGGTTGGATAACACCTTTATTTCCACAACCATAACAAAATACTTTTTTAGCAAATCTACAATCTCTATGAAAATGTCCATATCGTGAACAATTCCTACAATCGCATCTTAGTGCTTTCGAAAATTTCGGTAAATCTTTAGATTCAGCATTAGAAAAGCTATTTAAAGCTTGTAATTGTGGCAAAAAATGACTACTCTTAAATGTGCGTGTGGGGGTTGAAAAATTTTGAATTTTATTATGGATCCTATGCGAAGAGGATGTTTTTCTTTCACTAAAATTTGTCTGAGGTTTATTGGGTGGATCATCGATTACTTTGAAATTTAAGGATGACGCGTCTTCTAGTTTTTTACATAATTTTGTTAGAGTCTTCATGTCTGAAATATCAGATAAAGCTAAATGTGAGAAAAACTCGGCTAGTAAATTTTTTGTTTGACATTTAATGTTTCTTGACAGGTAACAAAATCGCGTTTCATTGCCCCGTTTCGAATTGTGCTGCTGTACTTTTAGCAGATTCAGTAGATTTCGTCAAAATACTTATACAGATAGATTATCACTAAGTAGTATTCTCGTGTGGTCAGATTCCATTGTTGTTTTGTCTTGAATTCGGTCTTTCTTGCATAAATAGAAGACATTTATTAGTAATCGCATTTCGCATATTCAAGAACGTATTCCTCCTATCTTCGTGGTTTCATGTTAAGTCCCAGGACAACCCTGCGGATTGTGTCTCACATGGACTTTTCGCTTCATACGTGGTTCATCATCCATTATGGTGGACAGGGCCTTCCTGGTTAGTGCGTCGTAGCGAAGAATGGCCAGTAACGTCGCTGTCAAAACTTATTGACTCATCTCAGATGGACGCCGAATATTGTACTCTGTCATTAACAGTCGTTATGCCTGAGAATTTCTTGGATCTGTTATTGGACAAATTTTCAAAACTGCAAAAAATTTGTAGGATTATTACATGTATTCATCATTTCATTTATAATGTTCAATGTCCGGCGGATTTGCGGTGAAAATATTCCGACGGTTTGTCCCGATCTCAGCAGCAAGAGGCTATACATTTATTGATTAAAAGAGTTCGAGCCCAAGTTTTTGCCCAAAACATTGCAAATAATAAAATTGGAAAACTTGTTAGTAAACAACCACGTAGCCTTAGTCCGTTTTTAGAAAGTCGTGATTTGTTGAGGGTGGGCGGTCGCCTGCGTAATTCAGAGTTATCGCATGATGCAAAATTTCCAATTTTGCTTCCTCCATCGCATCGGTTGACTGAAATTATTATATTAGATTGTCAGGAAAGACATTTACATCCTGGAAATCAAACAACTCAATTTCTATTAACACAAAATTATTGAATCTTGTCCGCAAAGAGGACTATTTGGCAATGTTTGAAATCCCGCATTCGTTGTTTTCGTGTAAACCCTGTGGCTTTGTGCCCCCCTATGGGGGATATACCAGCTTCTAGGTTAACTCTAGGTGAGGCGTTTTTACATACGGGAGTCGACTATGGTAGACCTTTCTGTCACGATGAATCGGTGTAGGGGCGCAAAATCATTGAAAGCGTACATTTGCTTATTTATTTGTTTCAGCACTAAAGCTATCCATTTGTAATTAGTGTCTAACTTGTCGACACACGCTTTATTGAGTGCTTTACGTCGATTTATTGCTCAAAGAGGTAAATGTATTCAAATTCATGGTGATATTGGCACCAATTTTGTTGGGGCCTTTCGTAAAATCTTTCAATAGATGCACCATACCGCAGTTGTTGAGGAAATCGAATTTGTGTTTAACCCTCTTGCTGCTCCTTATTTTGGCGGGTTGTAGGAGGCCGGGATTAAATCGGTAAAATTCCATTTGAAAAGTATTATCGGTGAACAAATTTTGTCGTTTGAAGAATTCTCGACGGTATTAATTCCAGTCGAAGCGATTCTCAATTCACGTCCACTATGCGCACAGAGTTGCGAACTGCGTAATTTTTCGTATTTGACCCCGGGTAATTTTCTTAATGTTGAACCAGTCTCGGTGTTACCAGATCCGGATTTGTTGTCCATAAATCCCTCTCGTTTAAATCGCTGGCAACTGTTGCAGCAAATGCAACAAGGGTTTTGAAAAAAAAGGAGTGCTGAATATCTGCACACGCTGCAACAGAAAAGTAAGTGGTTGAGGAATTCCGCTACCCTGTCTATTGATTCGCTTGTCCTCTTAAAGGAAGAAAATAACCCCTCTACAGTGGCGTTTAGGAAGGGTAGTGGATGTTAATCCTGGCAGGGATGGTGTCGTACGTGTAGCTACCACCATGACAGCCTAAGGGTTAGTTAAACGTCCTCTAGTGAAACTATGTTTACTGCCAATTACTTAATATGTAATTATATAAGTTTGTCGGTTTAGGTTTCTTACTTAATAGCTCTAATTATTTTCAAATATAAAATAAGTTATTTCATACTTATTTTGGTGGGCGGGATGTTTGGTCTCTTTGCCGCACGTTTTCGTGGTTAATTTTAAGTCATTGTAAATTTGTAGTTGTAAATCAAATAGTAAAGTTGCCATCCCTTGTCCAGTTATATCCTGTAATAAACCTCCTTTATGCCCATGGAAATTAAGGTGGACTAAAGAGGTAGTGATAGACACTTGCTCGTGGACATCGAAAAGAAATGGTTGTTCGTTCGGTAAAGTGAGTGAAGTCATTGTCTCCGAATGTGATTTTATCGATAAACTTCTAAAAAATACAGTGATAGTGCATACGTAACACGTCCAATAAATCGCCTTACAGTCCACTTTGTTGAAAAGTAGGAACGACACTTAGAACAATAGAATACGTCAGAGGTAAGTCGATATATAAAATTATAAGACGCCTCGCGCATTAAACAAGAGGGAAGAAAATCTTCTTTTAAGCTACACCAGTTTGTTAGAGAATTCCTAACACTACAGTACAACACAAGACCATTTTTATCGAACAAACCGACTGCAGAATTAAATAAGTGTTCATCCGTAACTTTGCGTGAAATTACTAATTCATTAACTCTTTCTAAGAATGTATATAATTGATCCGAATTTCCTGAAAATTTTGTATCCCACGTATCGATAGATAGGTGTTGCGAAACATAAGTAGCACTGTTAGATAGAATATCAACAGCAACAGGAGACATTATCGACATATCTTTTTAAACGAGTCGAAGTTTTTTTGAATATAGCGTCAGTACTTCAGTAGAATTTTTGTCAAATTCTAATAAATTATTTTTGATCGACTGGATAGATGTACTTATTTCTGCGTCATAAGCGAAATAGGTGTTGTTGAAGATCAAGTTAACAGCATAATCTACTGAGATTTTGCAATGAGGTTCAATGGTTGACCATTTTTTTTTTTATCATATTGAGGATTAAGGTTAGTGGAATGTTAGTAAATAACGATGTGACGTCTAGAGACATAAGAATTTGATTTTTGGGAAATCTAAAGTTTTTTAATTTGTCTACGAAACTATCTTTGATGTTGTAGTTTTTAGGTGGAAACGCAGTTTGAAGTATTTTTGAAATGAAGGTAGCTACCAAATACGTGGGAGTATTTACAGATGAACTGATAGGTCTGAGTGTAAGTAAAGGTTTGTGGATTTTTTGTAGTCCGTAATATTTGCCTGGAATTGCATTACAGATGTACAGTTGTTTCTTTTCAATATCGTTTAACATGCCTTTATTGTGGAGTAACTTTATATGATCGTTGACACGTTTTTCGGTTGTGAAGGTTGGATCTTGACGTAAGAGTTTATAAGTTGTAGTATCAGATAACATTTCTAAGGATTTATCGACATATTGTTGCTTGTCCATGATGACAGTGACAGCACCTTTATCAGCTTTAGTTATAATTAAATTAGGGTTAGCAGATAAGAATCTTTTTGTTTTGTCGAATTGTGATCTGAATTCGTTTTTTTGTTGGTTGTTTATAGGTTTGTTGGCAAAGTTCAAGATTATGTTGTTTATTTTGCCTCCCTTGATGTCTTTTTGTGTTTGGGGTAATTCAGTAGAGTCAAGAATGGATTCTATTCGTCCTAATAACTTGCCAATGTGAATATCTTTGGTTAACGGTGTTATGTTGAATTTTGGTCCTAACGATAGAAAGTTTTTTTATTTCATCAGGTAGTGGAACATCACTAATATTCACTATCCATTTGGAATTGTCTGTAAAGGTACGTGACTGATTTGTCTGTTGAGAATTTACTGATATTGATAGACTTGACTTTTTCAAAATGACGACTATAACGTATAGACTGTATATAATCGTATGAATGTATAATTTGTTGGGGCAAAGCCCTTATAACAAAGTTCATAGCATTGTGCATGTTTTTGTAGCAACGTGTTAACATGCTCTGGCTATTATGGATTTCTAAATTAATAATGAAGGAGGTTGACCTTTTTAGGTGGTTGTTTATCCTTTGTCTATTTCTTTGGATTGTATTGTTTAGTAAGTTGCTTCTGTTGACTAATATATTTTTAATTTGTTTCTTCTACATTGTTCTAGAAAGTGAATTCGAAGAAGCTAAAATATTAGAGAAGGAGCCCCATTACAAAACAAGATTGTTCTTAGAATCTTACCACATCAATAAAGAACAACAATGTTTAAACAACAAACAAGATGTAGAAGACTCGCATAGATTCTATTCCACTCTATACAATTCAAATTACTTCAAACCCATTAAACGACATTGACGTCCTTCATATGAAGATTACACCGATGTTATGTTCATGTTCTTGAAACACTTCTACATCTTCATCTTCAACCATACCGACCTTTCATCATCTCAACTTTCAACATACAATATTTTAAGAAACTTCTCTTCAAGTTCCATCTAAATTTATTTTAATTATCATGTTGGTCAACATGATCATCTGTCATTTTCAAAAAAATAATTTGACAATTATTAATTCTATACGGCGAGTGACTTACTCATATACTATGTTGGCTTTAATTTACAACGCTTCCATTTGTAGATACTTTTGATAAAGGCGAAAAGAGTCGCCGAAACGATAAGAACAATAAAACCAAACTTTTGAATTTTACACCAACTTTTATTGCTTGAACTTCATACCCAATATACAAACAACTTATTATTAATATATATATATATATATATATATATATTGTTATGGATTCAAAGGGTTAAATTTGGGGTAAGCAATGCAATTTCAAACACCATGTATAGAGAAAGGAACGATTTATTTCATTTATTTAATTTAAACGAACAAGTATTGACGTATTTTTATAATTAATGATTGAAAAGTAATAGGTTCATAAAGAAAACCAGTTTTAAAAGAAAATAGAAACGCATAATTAATTTAATTAATTTTAATTCAACGTGTAATAGCATTAGAAAACGCACCCGGGGTATAGAAAATTAATAATCCCAAGGCAAAAGGTTTGTTGTAGCAAACAAAGGCGTCAGTTGTATCGAATACCGTGAAATATAAACTCCAAGAATTGTTATTTTAAACAGTCAATAATTAAGAACACCTGCATGTTTGAAAGGTTACCTTCTTTGAAATTATCTACATAATAAAGCGGCTTCATAGAATATATTTCCAACCGTCAGGGGTTTCGAGTAACAAACTAACAAAGTTTCTTAAAGAGCAGAGGAGATGCACGATCAGTAATATGCTACAGATAGAGACGGATATAAAAGCATTCGTTTTCAAAACGCACGTACTCAATCCACGTGGAGTCATGAGACGCGGTCAGCAATATTGATTGTCTATAACTCAAGTAGGGTTTAGAACGCGACATCAAATATGCATAAGACAGAGATAAAAATATTACAGGCGGAGTTTTATGACGACACAGAACAGTATCATTGGTTGAAACAGGTAGTTTTACAACGGACGAACACTCGACAGGTGCAAGCGATTTTTCGGATCATACAGCGCGTCCACGAGGTAAATTTCTAGAAGCCTTAAGGCGGTTATATCAAAATTTGGAGAAGTATTATTTTAAAATAAATTTTTCGCGTGAAGAGTGGCCTAGAGGTGGCAGTTTGAATGATATAAATACTCTAAGAAAATTAGGAGTGCTCTCTTTGTATTTTCATCGCTTTAGACTACTTATAACAATAAACCGACGCTATAATAGAGGCTTGTGAGTATTGAAAAAATTTATAATTCAGTAAAAGTAGTATTAGCACTTATAACGTGGTAAGTTGAGGTCTTATAGTTATTAATGTGAGTAGTGTCGAGTGAATTAAATTAACCGAGGTCCAACTAATACCATAACAAGCTAATAAATCAATAAACAAAAGTATAATATACGTGAATTTGTATGCTGTGATGGAATGTTAATTGGTAGCAAGGAGCTCAGCGTATACTGAGGTTATCATCTATAAATATCTGGTGGATCAGAGCGCATAGTCACGAAGCCAAGGGTTCTGTAGAGCATCATCGAAGGAAATGGAGACTTGAAGCATTTCCAGGTAACTCATTTGAATTTTCTGTTATCGGATAAACTTTTGGAATTATTTTGTAATGTGTGAGTGAACTTTGGGGTTATTCATGGTTATTTAACGTATCGGAAAAGATACGTGTACTTGACAATTAGTAGGATTATTTTAAATATAGAAAAAAAGGTGTATGTAAAGCTTACTAAATTTTATTATGAATTTAAATTGGATTGTTAAGGGTACATGGGTTTATTAGTTTTGTAGTAATTTTATGCAAGGTAAAAGGCATACATTAATAAACTGGGTTATTATGAGCTCACCATACTCCAGTGTGCAATAAATATAGAGTATTATTTGGGGCCCATTTACTCCTATTGTATTAAATGTGTTTGCAATTAAAAATTTAAAACAAGGATTTTACAAAAATATCATTTATTGAGTCGTAATTAGTGTACCAAACTGTATATATATCTGTGAATAATTGTTTGTAAATAGCGGTAAATAAAGATTGTATGATTGTTGTATTATTTGATGATTTTTTGGAATGGTGTGTGAGTGGGAAGAAAGAATGATTGTAAATTTAGGGATCCGAGAAGGGGCACAGCTGAGCTAGCTAGGGCAGCTGCTGAAGAGATTGTTGCAGCAGAATAAACGGGTAAGAATATTTTATAATCTTTTTTGTTTTTTTGAAAATCAGTGTTGACACGGTGATGTCAAACCTATATGTTTGCGATCACAACAATCTTATGACGGCCGAACGTTAGAATTTGAATAGGTTTTAGGGAGATCCAGAGACTCACTCCACGATCCACAGCAATATATATATATATATATATATATATATATATATATATATTGCTGTGAATGCCTTTAGAACATCGAGCCCCTACGTTGGGCTGCATAAAAGTGCAGTGGATTTCCCTAGAAACCAATCGAGATTGCCTTCGAGTCCCAGTGTCGTTGGGCCGTCATAAAAATTTGCTGAAAAAATATATAAAAAAAAATTCTTACAATACCGTGGAACGCCTCCTTATTTCTGCACACCCCGGCTACCTGTAAAATCGGCTTCTTCTTGGATACCTACCATCCTACGTTTATTCTTTCTCACAAATACAGTCAAATGAAATTACCACTCAAATAATGCAATAAGACGTACAACCTTTTTATTTACACATATTAAAAGGTTTCCATTAGCAAGAAAATATATACACATTGTATATACAGTTTCATAAAGTTACAATCTCAATTCTTAAACTTCTTAAAATTTCATTATTTCTATTTATTTCAACAGTTTTATTTTAGACGAGTAGATGGGTCCGTCGTGCAACCCTAAATTGATTATTATTCAGGTCTATGGTGAGCTCAGTATAACCCAGTTACTCTAAATGCTTTTAAACATCGCATCTTTGTTTAAAACAAACTTAAAAACCCGTTTACTTCTTACAACAAAATTTTTATGTCATTTGTTAACATGTTTAAATAATAAATATCAATTGTCCTTTACATATCCCTTCAAATGAGTTTTTAAGGTAATAAAATACACCCCCCAATAAATCAAATCAGTCGAGCACAAAATACAAGCACAAATGTTCAAGGAAAGCAAGAAAAAGTTAATTTCTTTACCTGGAGTAAGCTTCTTTCCACCATCATCTCTGAAGATGTGTTCCAAAACCTTCGTCATTGTGTCCATACACTTCGTAATTATACATCGATTCAACTCACTTTCACTCGCTATCCAAATCTCTGCAACCGCCTTCAGTGTTTCTACCCCGATACTTGTCTCGACCAACCTTAATCTTCCGTAATCACTACACTTCACGCATTCTTGTTTCAAATTTCTCAACTCGCTTACCCTAGTACCATCCTTTCATTAGTTCATGGCGTATAGTAACAGCACCGTTTATAAGCCAGCACCCACTTGTGCAAATCACACTTTTAATAAATTATCGATGTACGTTACTAACAGCGTTTTACACGTTTTTAAATTAGGATGTTGTATTATAAGTCAACGAATAAGCGACATACGAGAATCAGTACAAAGTAAGAGTGTATTTATATGATTTTGTACACCCCTCACGGATCCTATTTTCGTCAAAAAGCTTATTTTTCAAAACAGATTCTACAAATTTTGTACGTAACGAACTTCTACATCCGAAAAATTCCCAGTCTACCGTGCTCTTACATTGAAACTCTGTTCAACAACATGTAACTGTCGCGAGCCTCTCAAAATTTCTAGCATTCGACCAATTATATTGCTCTCCCCCGTTTTTAACGTCCAACCCCTAGCTACCTGTCCGCGTTTAACCCATATTTACTGTCTCTTTTAGAATCCCACTCAAGTAACAGAAAATCGATATTGTGGTTGACCTCCAAATCTACCGCGTACTTTAGACGATTATCTTAATCAACGTTTTATTATACGTGTGCTCTGTCTATTTTACATGAAGGATATTCCATCTTACTTTGTTTCTAAAGCATCTGTTATTTTAGTAGCTCTCCCATCAACCGTTAAATACAATTCTACAGAATTTTGAGCCAACGTTCGTTTAAGTTCTTCGAACTTGACATTTTAACTATCAGGTGTTTCTATAAAGCAAACTGTCCGTTTGAAATTATAATTCCGAGTTTTAGCATTTCTTTGGATTTGTATAAACAAACGTTTAGTTCAGTTAAATGGAAATATGCGTTTAAATTATTGATTTTTTATACCCAAAAACTCCGTTTCTTATCCGCTTGATTTAAAATATTAAAATTAATTATGCATATCCTTGGGTTTCATGTACTCTAAAGCTTCTACACGTTATGCAAATTTTAACATTCCAATTTAGAAATTCAAAAATATGTTAGTATCCGTCCGTTTTCAATGTCACAACCAATTAATTTGGCGCGTAAATAAATTGTTCCTATTTCCTATATACACAGTCATTAAAAATTTTTTATCTAGACCTATCTACCCCTCTTAACCTATAATTTCCACGTCAATATATATATATATATATATATATCTGCGTGCGTGTGTGTGTGTGTGTGTGTGTTTTAGTTAAACAACGTTTTCTATTTCAATAAATAAATCGAAGTTGACTTTTTAATGCTTTTATAAATCTAGAGAACTAACGAATGTTAATTTAAACATTTAGATATGCAGACAAAATTTGTTTTTAACAATTGTGTGGTACACGTTGGAGTGTATAAAAAATCGGACAGCTCCAGAACGTTTCCCAAAGCGTAAAGCTTAGCAAATGGACTGTAATTGTATGCAATTGGAGGTTAGGCGCGAAAAAACAGTAACATAGGTCAAACCGTAATTAATGCTTTGCTTACCTTGCAATGTTGTTCACCAAGTTACTCCCGCGAAGATAGGTGTTGTTTACCGGTCGAAGCAACTTGGTCGGGCAGCAGCACTTATGCACTCGCGGTTATAGTTATTAGGTGTTGAGTCGGTGAAACGATACGAGAGAGTGTCGTTGGTGAAGCGAAAAAGCTTTATCGCTTTGCCATATGTGTAGCACAACAACAATATACGATAAGGCCATCTATACTGTCAATCGCTGACCTCCAACTGTATGAAGTTTTAACAACAATTAAAACCCCAACACTTGCCATATACATGGTGATTTACTGATAATTATCAAATTCAATGTTTTTTAACTTGCTTAATTATATTAATAATATAAAAATGTTTCAGTACTGCCAAATGGCCGACGTTCCAACGACGTTAATAGTTTCGATTGCTGGAGTCACTGAATAGTAATTATATGCACGGAGATCATCGTGCAATAGCATTAGAAGGTGGAAGGTGGTGCGTCAGACTCGCTCAAAAACACCTACTGGTCACAAACTTATTTACAGATAACATTTTATAGAATCCATATCGTCAGTAGAAACCGTACGCATTTTTATTTAGAAATTGTGACTATGGATTTGGATCTTGCGTTTCAGGTTCCTACTGGAAACTCACGTTGTTTATAAGATCATAGTGATTTTAGTTAGAAAAACTTTCTAAAACTGTAGGAAATCACTTTTGATCTTTTATAAATTATACTTATCTTAACTGTGAAATTTCCTTTTCGCGTGGTTTGTTTGGCCCATGGCGTTTATAGAAGATGTACATTAGGGTACGATTGTATCCCTCTTGTGGTATATACTACAAGGTGCGAAATATTTGATTTAGATAATCTCAAGCTTTAATTATGTTAAGAACAAAACGTGTTCACAAAAGTAACTACTATTATCGAAATACATAAAAGTAAACTTATGCAATTATTATCATATAATTCCATAGCAACAGAGCTCTTAAATTTTGTTGTTTTGTATTACGAAGTTAATTATTCTTACACAAATCTAACAGAAACTCTGACACAATTTCCTGCAACAATACATCAAGTCCAAAATAATTACCGTTGCTTATTATAGCGTCATGCAACGATTCTTATAGGTTAGGTATAATTTACGGAACATACCGGTGTCTTTAATATTCTTCCTGAAGGACGTCCGTTAAGATTGCGTTTTAAAGACGGAAGACCTAGAATTGGTTCCCACGATATACAATAGAGGCTAAGACTTCTTAAGAAAGTGCATTCCTATATTTATCCGCCCATCCATTGGTGTGAAACCAGTTCCATTTCATCTGCCTGTCGTTTATTGTTACGAGATATGGGTTTAAAATATTGCGTGTGCGTCTTTTGTTAAATAAGAGATTGACGTTGTTTTATAAACGGGGTTTTAAATATCACCAAAAATTGTATAACGATTTTTAAAACAGCTGTGTGACATTTGACAGAATATGTCGTTGTTGCAAACTGGAATGTTAAATAGGTATAAAGGCTCAATATCTTGCTTACTCTAATCTGCATGGTGAATCTCAATTATTATTGGAGAAAAGAAAACGTCTAAACCAGTGAATTAGTAATAACTAGCCACTAATTTTCATAGTAAAATAGCAAAAAAAAACGCTTAATTTTTGAATTCTTTTTAAGAGTTCGTCTTAATCGAAGCAGAATGAGTATTTTGCTCGTTAAACGCTCTATATGTATAATTAATAGAAATAAGAAAATATGTGGTAATTAAAAACACAATATAGATAGTCAAAAATAGCACAGATATTTAAAAAACTAATTTTTGTTAAATAGTTATCACACAGTTCAAAAAGTTAGTAATAATAATAATAATGATAAATTTGAATTTTTAGTGATTATTAATACATAGCCTATCTTAAAAGAATTTGCGATAATCAGAAGTTAAAAAGTCTATTTTTTGAAATTTTCATGTATACGCAGATTATGCTAAATGTTTATTGTCACGATTAAAATAGTGCTCTTCATTAGGTGAAAAAATAAAATTTGTGTTAACGCTAGGGGTCTTATAATTTTATATATCGACTTGCGCCAGGCGTATTCTATTGTTTTATAAGTGTTGTTTCTACTTTTCAACGAAGTGGACTGCATGGCTATTTATTGGACGTGTTACGTACGCACTATCACTGTGTTTTTTAGGGTTTATCGATAAAATTACATTTGGAGACACTAATGACTTAACTCACTTTACCGAACTAACAACCGTTTCTCTTTGAAATCTATAAGCAAGTGTCTATCACTACCCCTTTTTCAACTTAATTTCCACAGGCACAAAGAAGGTTTTATGACAGGATATAACAGGACAAGGGATGATAGCTTTGCTATTTGATTTACAACTGCGAGTTTATAACGACTTAAAATTAAACACAATAACGTGCGACAAAAAGACCAAACAATTTGTAAACTGTCAAAGACTTCTTAAAAGAAAACAAAATCTGGTGATGATGTTATTTCAACGTCTTCAATATAATCAGGCACATCATAGTACAGAAATTCCCGTGGATCTTCGGTTATGAGTAGTTGCTATGGTGTCCTCCGTATTAAAGAAAATAAAATATATCTAAGTTTGCACTATAAGTTAGCAATCAACAAAATCCATTCTACACTAATACTTATTCTAATAATTTTAGTATTAAAGACATCAATGTGTTGCTAATTATCCCTAAATATTTCCCTACTACCAACAAATCCACGTATTGTAAGTAAATGAAGCAATCGTACCTGTAGGCAATCAATGATGTTTGTTCACGTTTTGAAAGCCTTACGTAACAGTAAAGTCATTAGCTGATGATAACTGCATCTGCATAACAGCGACAAACCAAATGTGCGGTAGCGACAATGTGAAATTTCTGTAGTACGGGAAAAAGCATTAGTTCAAAGAATTTAATATTGTGAGAGTAAAATATACGGTTCAAAATCTGCATCAAAATCCAAAGAATATTGGTTACAAACCGGGCCAAAAGCATTGAAATTTCTTTTAAAAAAACATCACCCTCAATTACCTACCTACCTACCACCTAAAAATATAAAGCACGTTTTTCATCATAAGAATTTGTAACTACCCGATTGGATTTATATTATTTATCATAAAAGAAACAACGCAAACTAAAGCTCAAAATATAGTGAACTCTCAACCAATGTATTTATAAAATTGTTTTCTGAAGAATAATCACAGAAATTCCATATAGAATAGAAATAAGTTTGAGCATATATCCATCTTTCAAAGATAGCTCAGCCTCTTGTTACGTTAAATTTCTTAAAGCAATTGATTTTGCAACTACCTTAATTAAGCGCCTCCTAAAAATGCTAATCTAAACCATTTTTAAGTTATTCTCAAATTATACAAGCTGCAAAAGTTCAATATTTACGTATAGAAACGTCCTATAAAATTATCCAGGTGTTTTGTACAATAGAAATACGTGAAATATATGTTAAAACAGTTTCTAAAATTCTCTGCAATATTTGTTATCGTTAAACCACTTCTAAATACTAGAAACTCGCCTTAAAAATTCGTCGAAACAAGCAAGCATTTGTTTCTTCTCAAATCACTTTAAAAGTTTATTTTGTGAAATACTCCTGCGCCTGCTATTATTTCTAGTAGTTTATTCTACGAACCATGTTCGAAACAACTGCTTTGTACAAATGTAAACGCTTTTAATGGTCAGTACTGAAAAAAGCTACTTTGTTATATTTGCACGTGTTCGGTCGAGTTTCATGGGTAATAAAATCGGTTCTCTAATTAACTCATTCTTGGTATCCCTGTAGCGCGGATCGATAATAATACAAATCTCTATTCATTTCTAAAAGTCAGGCAACCGGTTATACGTTGCGTTTCTTCTAGCAGTATGCAAGGTTGCATACTTGCTTGTTTGTTTTAAAATATATTTTGCTTTGCCATGTGAACACAAAATTCAATGGGAACAATTATTGGCGATTTTTTTGCGTTAATGATCTAGTCTTCTAGGAATATCTTGCAGCGGTCGTCTAGAATATAATTTTTACTTGCGCTTGCAAAATATTTCGCACCAATATGGGTGGGAATGATCTTTCGTTATTTCCCCCGTGATTTTCAAGTTGTATAAATACAATTTGAACTTTAGAAAGGTCTTCCTATTTAATTAACTCTTCTCTTATGTATTCGATTCTAATTCTATGCAACGTCCCTTGAGCGTTGTAAGTCGCGATTTTAAAATGCGTTGTTGTACGTAGTGTTCTACCATAGTTAAATTGGGTCATCCAGTATGCAGTCTATCTATAAATGCAAGCTGCATTTCCTCATCCTAAGATGGTACCAGAGAGGCCGATAGCTTAAGGTACAGTTTTACTGTTTGCTTTACTTGTGTTGCTGTTTTGAAAGATAGACACCTTTTTGGTTGATTCCGCAATAAATTGCAGACTATACGTTATTAAATTCACGTTCACAATGCACGAACGACTATGCAATTATTCTTAAAGTCACAACTAGTTAACCCAAAGCTTGCGTTAGAGCACCTTTACTGTTTTCTTTTCTGTGTACATTAATGTTAACGTCAAGAACTTGCTAATTAATACTTGATTACGTTATTTAAAATTTAATGTTACCTTCTTAAGTTTTACGAGATTACTTTCCAAAGCAGATAAAAAAAAACGGTAGATATTACTGTATTATTTCGTTCATATATTACTGTATTATTTCTTGTGTATCTATTTAGGGTTGGAAAGACTACGTAAGTATATGAGTAGGGGAATAGGGGCATTCTGGCGCACTCCTCATTCTTCTCTCACTCACTCCACCCTCCTGATTCATATTTAACCTAGGTTTTTACATGTAAATTCGCCCTATAAAGTCTTATTTTAAAGGGATTTCCTCCTTGTGAGAACGGATTTTCTCTTTGCTCCTCCTTGTGGGGATGAAATTTCCTCCTTGTGGGAGAGGAGGGATATTTTCTTTGCTTCATTTCTACCCCCACCATCCCTACCCTAAAGAATCGGTAACCTAATCCTACTGAGGTTTCCAATTTTTTTTTCTGTATCACCCACTCCACTCTACGATGTTTTTGAGCTAGCCCGAAAACTAATTCTTGTGGATTTCTATTCTACCATTCTGCGCTTGTTTTGTTGCGGTATTCAGTGTAGACGATTTTTTTACTTACTTTACTATTTTCTTTCCTTTCTGCATGGAATACCGTAACACGTTTTACCTAATTACAATTAAACTAGCAACGTTCAGGTAATTCTTATCAACTATATTGTTACACCCTAAGTGCGAGGAGTAAAGTATAAGGCCCCGCTAAAGGCGTACTAGGAATGAATTGTAGCACCTCTGTGCTCAAACCGATGGAAGTGAATAAAACTCGAAAATATAAATTTGTTGCCTCCTGTTTAGCGGCTAGTCAAAGGGCACGTAAGGGTCATTGAAGTGCTACATAAGAGGTAAATAGTTGTGAGCGCCAGGGCTAGGTCCCGACCTAGGAAACAACTCAAGCAAAAAAAGTTAAGCACACCCAACCCGATTAGGAAGATTATGTGATCTAGGTTAGAATTCCCCGCAGCAATTATCTTAACAGCCCCTGAGTTCTAATTAATAAAAGCTTCGTTTTATACACACTTGCACAACCTCTTTAATATTTATAAATAAAGTAACCAGACAGATTTAAAGCCATATAGGATAATGTGAACCAATGGCAATGTAATCATGACACTGGGTAATTCAAGACAAAAGCCCCTAGACCCGTACTGAAAATTTAAAATTGGGTGTTATGAATATAGGTTACCAAATATTTATATCCCACAATGTGCGCAAATTGTGTTCACAATTAGACTAAAAATGGCAATTTTTCTTTTATACGCTTTACACTTATATCGATAGTTAATTGTAAAATACAAATCCCTTCACCCCTCGATAATTATTCTCGGCTATGAAAAATTTAAGGCAGACCAATATTTTATTTTAATTAGAAATAACATTACTACTCTGCACCACAACTGAACTATCTTCTAGGACTACTCACGATCACCTCTCGGACCTGAACTTGTACCGATGAAATGGATCCCGGAACAGCCGATCTAATATCCAACGTTAGCAGCACCAACTGGGGATTAAGCCCCTACATCAACCCCACTACCAATTCCAGCACCAAACCCAGAAAGACATTCAGACAACTTACTAATGCGCTAACAGCTAATAATTAGGACAACCTAAGAATCTTGATATAATACAATTAATCACCTGTTAATAATAATACCCCCTTACCTTCGCTAAAAAGGGTTCTTATACAATACAAATAAATTCTTGCCCTGTCGAAATATAGACAGAAGTGCCAATATCTAAAAGATTTAATATTAGTACCATAAGGACAAAATTTATTACTTACAAAAGATGGACGCTCACACCAATCTATCTTTCCGAACAGATGTGAAATTTTGCTTTGTGTTTGTACCCACAACTAGAAATAACATGCGTTCAGTAAATTAGGTGTGCTTACTATTTATTTCCTAACAAATCCTTACAACGTAAGTTCGGGTATAATTTCAACTCTGAAACCCTTTTAATTTAGTAAGCTACTAAGCGTGATTTCGTGCAACCTAACGTTCTTGTGCTTGTATTACAATTTTTATGTCCGCGCAGTCTGCTATCACGTTAACAAACAAGTATTCCTATCCCGACTCCTCCTTATACACCACATCGATTCGATACTTTGTCTTCAAACATTGAGATATAGTTTAAACAAATATTAAATTCCCTTGAAATAACTTGCTCCATTTTGACAATACGAGTGCGTTCCTCAACGTTACGCCACTCAAATAGAGTAAATTACTTTATAGCTTTATAGCTTTATAGCTTTATATATATATATATATATATATATATATATATATATATTACTCATATTTAAACCAGGGTAGAAAATTAAATAATCACATCAAATAATTTTAATCACCGTGTAGAAGCTTTGGGAAAAGGTACGCGTTATTAAAACCGTGAAGCATAAAAATTCATTCGTTTCATTAAAAATAAGGGAGTTAAATTATTTACAAGACGCTTGCTATAAAAAAGGAAGCAGTATTAAAATGCTCTACGTGTAATTTAATTATTCCGAGTAAAGAAACAAATGGAAATTACGTGCAAAATTTATATTAATTAACTCAATTTTAAGTAACCGGTATTAAACAAAATGTACAGATAATAATTAATAGTTGATTAGGAGTCACTAAAAATTAAAGGGTATTATTTTTAATTGAAGTTAATTGAACCATTAGTAACATATAATATGTATAAAAGCTAGTAAAACCCAATAATATTCAGATCGTGGAAGTATTATGTTTGAACACCTGCGTATTTTTAAATGTTTTATGTTCTGCGTAAAATTTGCAGATAACAAATGGTTACAGAGAATGTTGGAGAAACCGTTGCTTAATATTTACGGAAATGCTAATAAGGTGGGTTATTTCACAAGTCCAGGTGGATTGAAAATAACCGATACTAAAGAATATAGATTTGTACCACTCGGAACAGGGTAGATAGAGACAGATAATATGCGCAAGACAGAGACACATATAGTAAAAGGCGTGAGTTGAGCAACGTCACTAGGTTGCGATTGGTTGAAAATAAGAGGCAAACTTGAGAGGTAAAATAACATTTCTGTATAAAATTAATTAGTTATTCCCAGACGTTGCGAGCCGTGTCGAAATTTCTGAGATTTAACTGGTGCGAGTGCAAATTTAATAAGAACCGACGCACAGGCGGTCGAGATGGGAACATAGTATACGAAATTCTAGAAACTGGCCGTTTTGAGGACAAAACCGACAGACAGGCTAACCACTATATATACCCGGGTTAATATGAGTTTCGCTCTCTTAGATTTTTCGATTTGATTCAATGCGTTAAACAGTGCTTTTTAGTTTTCCGATTTTGATAGAATAATTTAAACAGTTTTCTCGTATATTTTGGTGATTTAAAACAGTTTGTTCTTTACGTGCTACAATGAATGTAATTTAGTGCACTTAGAAACGAAGATACAAGGTAATAAAGTCTAGTATCACTGTACCAATTAGTCAAATTTGCAACGACAAATGAATACACAAAAGTAGGCAGTTTTGGCGTATATTTGTGAAAGAAGTATGAATTTCTTTGCTATTTTTCGGGGGTGTTAATAATTAAATGATTCGTAAACGTGTCTGGATCCACAAAACAAGCTTCAGATATACACAAATGAGTTCCGGAAAAGCACTGAAACAACTTTAGATGAATGGTGGTGTAGAAAATTTTAAAGGCGACCAGCAATACGAGGACCTAAACATAACCCAGTTGGATTGGTGTGATTAACAGAGGACGATATACATTGGGGCCACGAGTGCATTAACCTTCAGGTAACTTATGCTTTGTTGTTCGATTTTTGATGTTTTGGTGTGTGTTGAATAACTTTATAATTGATTTACTTAAAATGGATAGTAGGGAAATTGTACTAACAACAAATTTTTAATTTTAAGGTGAAATTCTCTTGTTTAAGTAGAAAGGGGTATTTAGTATTTATGTTCTGGATTATGATGAAAATTTGGGTATGTCTTTGAGCTCAATTAGACGAACCTGGTTAATTAACGTAAAAGGGGTGGGAGATGCTCCCTTTGTACTCAGACTCAGGTCTGCATATATTGTTATATTAATTAGTAGGCATTTACAAGGACTTTAATTCTGGATGCACATTAAAATGATAATAAAGTTAATCTTGAAATTTTCTGATACTGAAATTTATGCTGAAATTTAATTTAGAAATTTTAATGTATTGTGAATATTGATGTAAATAGAGTTAACGTTGGTGTTTGTGATAGGAATGTGTTTGTTTTTTTTATGATTGAGGATGAAAGTTTTAACTAGGTGAGCAGCCGAGGCGGAAAAGAGTAAAGAGGCGATTAACAGAAGAAAGTCAACGGAACAGTTAAGTTAATAGCTTTTTGTAGGTTTCACAGCATTCTTGACGCCCAATTCGTGAGGCTCGATTCGAAAACCCTAGTTCCCGGATTTTGGTGGATACACAGCATTCTTGGCGCCCAATTCGTGAGGCTCGATTCTAATACGTGGAAACATAGCAATATATAAATATGTATATATATATATATATATATATATATATATATATTATTACTGTGTAGGTCAAAGGTCAACGTGTGTAAATAGGCCAAAAAGGTATTTTTATAACGACCCTGCAGATAGAAAAATAATAAATTATTTATTACGCTTCAAATCAAGAGTTTGCATACTTTAGTATAAGACAAGGTAATAATCAATAATTTGTATACGGTAATTTAATACAAGGTTGACTATTTCAGGCAAACATGTGTAATATTAAAGCTTCGCGGTATATAAAAATCAATAATTGATGCAATGGATGTTTGTTTAGCAGCATAAACTAAAAGGTACGTTAGCTTAATTCGCAGAAGTCTACAAAATAACATAACCAAACGGTTGAGGAGTTTAGAGAATGAGAGCTTCAAGTAAATAAATATTTCTTTGAAAGTTATAAAACCAGGCGATAACATTTTAAGGTATTGTACAACAGAAAAGCCAGGTTAACGAACAAATATGCTTTTTGAAGCAAAAATCAATAATTTTAAGGAACGGGGAGTCGTTAGCCAGCAATCAAGGGAGACAAAGAATACATCAGCTGATAGAAGGATAAGCAGTTTACAAGCGCGTCACAGACAAGTATATTTTAAAGGACAAATGGGTGAAAAAAAGATGCAATATGTTTGTCGAGGATATCGATTTTCAAGGCGCACATTTAGCGAGGGAACGGTAACCGTAGTAAGTGGGGCTCGATAAAAGTAAGGGAAACACGAGTGAGACATAAAACAGTGGTTATGCACGCATGACTGCAAGGAAAATAGAGACGCAGGCACTATGGGCGTGTTTTGCAGGTGGTCAGAATATATGGAGAGGAATGAATTTCTGGGTAAGCGTCGACGGTTGCAAATAATAGCAATTATGGCGACCCGAACGTGAGGGGCACGATTTCCCAGATAAAATTAAAAATTTTATTCCAGGAAACTGGCGAGCTGAGAGCGAGTTCAGTGAGTGAAAATTTTGTAGATATTATTTTTCAGTGTGTGAGTATTGTAAATATTTTGAGTAGGTGTAAGGGTAAGTTAAACGTATGCAGGGGAAAGAGTGGCTAAAAAGTCAAGGGGTTGAAATAGGTAGCAGTGACAGTGCGTTATTTGAGAGAACACAAGAAATGGAGCAAGCAGGAGGAAGTAGAGATCAGCCGAAGACGGAATCGGGAGAGCAAGGAAACGAGTTAATGATGAGAATGCTAGGGGAGATGCGTTCAAGTAGGGAGAAATGCAATAAGAAATTTGAACAAATGAGTCAAGGCCCGAAACAAAATTTAGAACGGATGACAGAAACCCTAAGTAAAAAGATAGATGGATCTACCCAAGAATTTAATGAATTTAAGAACAGTTTAACAAAAAAGATGGGGGAAGTAGAGACTAGGGTCGATAAGAACGAACGAGGTATAAGAAGTCTGAGTCAGGAAATGTGACAGTTAAAAACTGTGGTAAGAATCTTCTGTGAGGAACAAATAAATGCAAAAATGACCGAGGTTACGGACTTGTGTAAAGATCAATTAGGAAGGGTTGAAGGAGAGGTAAGTGGCATTAGACAGAATGTATCAAATTTGATGGGAATGGTTCCAGATTTGTTTTCACTAACGTATCATTAGAACAACACATGAAATTTTACGGGGGCGATATGGTAAACCCTCAAATTTCTATTAACAGCGGTGGAAATTTGGTTGGAAATTTGTATGATGAACGGGCAAAATTAAACACGGTTAAGGCGTTGTTAAAAGACCATGCTGAGGCCTGGTATAATTTAATTGGACAGGAAATAGAGTCATATAGGGAGTCTGAAAACAAGTTTTTAAAGCATTATTGGAGCGATCACAAACAAGATCAAGTACGTGACGATTTAATCACGGAAAAATACACTGGTGAATATGCTGCAAGTATGGAACAGTATGCTATTCGCAAGTACAGCATAGCAAAGCAGTTGAGTCCACCTTTGACGGATCGACAAATTATTAAGTATCTTTCGCGACACTTCGAAGTTGAGGTTAGGCAACATGTAGCGTTACAAAATATTGTAGATAGGGAAATGTTTTTAGAGTACCTGCAGAGGTATGACGATGTGAGCACCAGAAGACCTTGTGAAAATAGGGAAAGGAACGTTAATATGGTTAGATTCGAAAATAGGGGAGATAATTATCATAGACGGGGGACTAATTTTAACAGGAATACAGGACTCAACTGGGAACCAAAAAAGACATTTTTCTGGAGTAACAGTGCAAGTGGAGGACCGACGCCACGACCGATGATACCACGACAAAACAGTTCACCGGACATGAGGAGGACGGAGACGACAACACCAGTTAGAGACAACGAGATGACTAATACGGTAGAGACGACGCCACGGACATATGCGGAAGTTGTTGGACAACAGGGACCTAGTAGGGAGACGACAGGGACAGAATTTTTAGACGGTGACAAATCACTAGACGTAATTGTGTATAAATACGAACATCTAAGGGAAGTAAGTTGAATAAATAGATAGTGATAGACAGAAATAGATGTAGATAAATAGTGATAGATGTGAATAGATAGGTGTAGATAGATAGAAACAAGTTAAGTAAATAGAGATAAGGGAAGATAGATATAGATAGATAGAAATATGTAGAAATAGGTTAAATAAGTAGTGATATGTTGGATAGATAGGTATAGGTAGAGATAGCTGATTCGATAGAGGGATGTAAATATAGGTAGGGATAAAAGTCGGTATAGGGTTTCGTATTTGAATTCAAAATAAGCCAAAAAGTTGTTTAAATTTGTATTCAAATACGAGGTATATACTGTGTAGGTTAAAGGTTAACGTGTGTAAATAGGCCCAGAAGGTATTTTTATAACGACCCAGTAGATAGAAAAATAATAAATTATTTATTACGCTTCAAATCAGGAGTTTGCATATTTTAGTATAAGACAAGGTAAAAATCAATAATTGGTAGGTAGGTAAAAATCAATAATTTGTATACGGTAATTTAATACAAGGTTGACTATTTCAGGCAAACATGTGTAATATTAAAGCTTCACGGTATATAAAAATCAATAATTGATGCAGTGGATATTTGTTTAGCAGCGTAAACAAAAAGGTAAGTTACCTTAATTCGTAGAAGTCTACAAAATAACATAACCAAACGGTCGAGGAGTTCAGAGAATGAGAGCTTCAAGTAAATACATATTTCTTCGAAAGCTATAAAACGAGGCGATAACATTTCAAGGTATTGTACAACGGAAAAGTCAGGTTAACGAACAAATATGTTATTTTTGAAGCAAAAATCAATAATTTTAAGGGACGGAGAGTCGTTAGCAAGCAATCAAGGGAGACAGAGAATACATCAGCTAATAGAAGGATAAGCAGTTTTCAAGCGCGTGACAGACAAGTATATTTTAAAAGACAAATGGGCGAAACAAAGATGCAAGATGTTTGTCGACGATAAAGATTTTCAAGACGCACATTTAGCGAGGAAACGGTAACCGTAGCAAGTGGGGCTCGACGAAAGTAAGGGAAACACGAGTGAGACATAAAGCAGTGGTTATCAACGCATGACTGCAAGGAAAATAGTAACGTAGGCACTATGGGCGTGTTTTGCAGGTGGTCAGAATATATGGAGAGGAATGAATTTCTGGGTAAGCGTCGACGGTTGCAACTGATAGCTAGTTTTTCGTGCTAAAGCCATGGTGGAAGGAGTGAATTCTGAGTTTTAAAAGATCGTTGGGTATTTGAGTGGAGGAATTTGGAGAATTGTTTGTAACGAATGTGATAGTTCAGCGAAAGCTACAGAAATATGTGGCTAGAGAAGGGGTTTGAAGATTATAAATGCTCTTGCCAGGGTGGTAGGACTTTCTTAATCTTCTGATCTGCTTTGAGTACATTAAGTAGCATCGTGAAGACATCCTAATTTAAAATTAAAAGCCACGACATAGTGCAGTCCGTCGTACATTGTTACAAGTGTTCTAAATGAACAAGTTGGCGCTAACAGATTAAACGGGTTGAAAATAAATTAGTATAAATAATTGTACGAGTACAACAGGATGCTACTGAGGTAAGCGAACCAAGTATTTCTTGAACGAGAGTGCTGGTGGCACGTTAAATTGTGATAATTTGGATTTGGATAGATGGTGGTATGAAAAGCATCCACTAATAACTCGGGGGGAACTGAATGAACGAGTTGAAATGGAGCAGCTGTCCATGTAGGAGTGAGAATGTGGGGAAAATCCAAGGAGGTGGTACGTCCGAAGAACACACCAGGTAACGAATTTTGTTTTATTGTTGAACTGTGGTGCTGGCATTGTGTTATAAAGCTAGTGTGTTTAGAATTATATGGTAAAAATTTTATGAACTGAAAATTAATTTGATTACTGTGTATAAAAGACAATTTTCTATTATTATTTGAGTAGGTAATAACAGGAGTAATAATTTATTATGTAAAGAGTAAACAAGTCTTTAGAGTAATTTGACCATGCAATATTTTATGCATATCAAGGAAAAAGGTTTATACTGAGCTCACCGTAGACCAAGTAAAGGTAAACTTAGGGTTTCACGATAGGCCCTTCTACTTTGAAAAATAAAAAGGTTGAAGTGTAATAACTCACAAACAATTTAAATTGAAAAAAAGGGTAAAATGTTTTATTGCAAATATGACAATGTAAATATTGAAATTGTCTGAATAATCATTTATGTCATATGAATAAAAGAGTGTATGTTTGTCCAAGGATTTTATTTTATTTTTATATTTTGTTGTGTATAAAGGTGTTGAAAGAATGTGTAGTTGGGGTAAGCATATCATAGGAGGTGGCGCCTAAAGGTAGCCGTGGTAGATCAACTTGGAGAAGCAATTTTTATAAATATCAAACTAGAACATATCGTAATCAAAACACAAAATTTGTAACAAAGTTTTATTTAGGTGAAAATTGCTGGAGTTATATTTTCAAATAGAAGACCACTGCATTTTTATGACGTCCAAATGGTAAGGCACAATTTCTAATAGAGAGGAGCATAGCTATATATATATATATATATATATATATATATATATATATATATATATATATTTATACATAATTATATACAGAAACTGTATTAATTCTGTAACGGTCAAAGAACGACTGTTACAACACGTCTAGATAAGAAACCACATTGTAATATCAGTACTTGGCCATGTAAATTAAATAGAGGACGAGTGACGTTGATTGTCGAACTGAGCCTACTTAAAATAATAAAAGTGTAGCGAACCCATATTCAAATAAGTAGAAATTGAAATGGTTTTTAAACTGAGGCAGTAAATTTATGAATACAAAGTGAACGTAACAAATTCATGGCAAGTAATATCTATGAGATAGAATTAGTCGCACCTAGTATCTTTTGTATTGCTAACACATAGTTGTCGTATCTGCTAGATACCAAGACAAAGAGACCACATCTACATCAAATACCCTACAACTGTTAGTATTTGTAACATACGGCTAAACCATCTTAGTAAAAGGTACAGAATGTGCAGTTACGCTATCAAAATTTTTTAAATGATTCCTGTGCACATACAGCTATAATATTCTAGTATTAGATATATTAAATATCAAGGAATTGCTAGAATTTAAAATATCAATTTATCCAAAAATATCAGTTTTCTCTCTGTGCTTAGTACGAGACCATACACGTTCTGCTAGTTTAAATGGTTCTAATTTTTTACACGTTAGCCATAAAAAGAAAATCGACAGTTATCCTTCCTCAATTTTAAATTACACCCTGATTTGTCTTTTTACGTATAGAAGGAAGTTGTTTATAATAATTACCCAGCGAATTATCGCAATTCTACTGAATACATAACCTTGTAAATTGCCATTAGCACAAAATTAATAATCTTATTAACAATTTTATACGGAAGCTATTTTGTTCTTATCCTTCATATACGTCTGCTTGTTCTATGAATAAATTCTACCAAGTCAAACTTAACGTTTGCATAATTTGTAAATATGGAATGCTAGGTAAATAATAATAAACAGAAATGTGGTTATCGTACCTGTTACCACTTCGCATTAATTCTCAGTAGGTAGCTAATTTCAAATGAAATTTGTGGTTAAATAAATTTTTATTTAACCACGGAAGTTCCAACAGTTTTTGTCAACAATTATGAAAGGGAAACACAAATATTTTAAGACATTATTTCATGTAACAATAAAAGTGATGCAAGACTATGTTTCGTACTCATTTTCAATTACGCTGGTTATAATATCTTTGTTCTACCCGGATATAAACAGCTAATGGCTTACATCATTCCATCACTTATCCACTTGAAACACGGAACAAGCTAGACGCCTTGCGATAAACAAGTAGCTTTATTCAACCAATTCTTTGTTTAGATCGTGTTTAAATATTTATTTATTCAAGTTGCAGCCGAGAGACGGGTACATATACATCTTTTAAATCGTTGTCTTCAGAGAGCTGCACAGTTTTAATCAAAGCCGAAAATGCTTAAGGAAAATATTAAAAAGGTTCTTGCTATTTAAATAATTCTCATTAAATAATTCTGATATCACTTATTCGAAATGAGTTACTACTTATCTACAAAGAGCTTCAGATATTGGGATACTTGAAATGAGAATTGGACAAGTGCCAAAATTATGGTTTTGGGATAATTAATATTTTTTTTATATAAAACATTTGTTTGGGTTAAAAAACTGTCAGAGAATTTTAGCATAAAAGGAAGATGTTAAAATTTTAAAGAATATAATAGGTTTTATAGCATTTAATGTAACAAGTCGAATATGATACCGTCAACCGGGGTAGCACTGACCTTTTGACGATTTTATCAATATTTGGCTCCATATTGTACTTCTGAAAAATGAAAAAAACCTTTTCTAGTTAAATCACAATTGGATTTGCAATGAACTGAATACAAACTGGAATGGAATCACCAATGTTAGCACGTGAGGCATGACCTTGAGGGTAGGCAACCAGTAATGTTGTGATATCTCTATCTTTGTCTAACACACGTTTGCATATGGCGCCAACAATTAATTTTTACTTTTATAATGAGTTTTTAAAAAATTTAGGTATCCATTTGTAAGAACTAAGCACTACTAATATAATGCAACGTATGTAATTGCCTATAAACCCAGTTTCAAGCAATTTCAGATAAATTTAAAATAAAGCCCATACGGAAAAACTAAGTATAAGGTTCATTTCTCATAGGTACTTTCTAAATGGCAATATTTGGTAAAATGACAACCGCTTAGAAAACTTACTAATAGTTTTAGTAATTTAACAACGAATTCTTGGTGAAATAACAACGCCGTATAACATATAATCTGCAATAAATTTACTGGTAATAGCTCAAAAATTCGCGATGAAATAACATAATCTACTTATGAGCATTTACATTAAATTGAAGTAATTTTACCAAAAGTCATTGACGGCTCTATGAGTTTATCGTAATTTAACAAGAATAAGCTTTAGGTTTATCAAAACTTACTGGCAGTTTTGGTAATTTAATAAGAAATTTTTGATGAAACCAACTACTATTTCTTCTGTCTAATATTACAAGGGTACCATTATCATCATCATTAAGTCTTCAGTTTCCTATTCTGAACTAACCCACACATTTCCCTAAAATTTGCACAGTCTGCATCTATCACTATCTGATCTAGGTCTACATCTACCTCCTTTTTCCTATCTCTGCTTGTAATATATCCCATACTATTCCCCAAAAATGCCTTAAAACGTATTTTGCCCTTCTATTTCTCCTATATTTTTTCCACAGATATCCTTGCCCCCTACTATTTCTATAACCTATTTGTAATTAACTTTGTCTGTCCATGCTATCATCCTCATACATCTGAAGCACAGCATTCCAAAAGGCTGCTACCGTTTTTCTGTTTGCTTTTCCTACGGTCCGTATTTCATAGGCATACTGTAGTGTGCTCCACACATATACTTTCAACAATTTTCTTCTTATTTCTATGTTTGTTGTCTTTCGTCATATGCGCTATTCTTTATTGTTATATGCAGTTCGGTCCCCTTCTTTTGTTTTACAATTATATACCCTAATTCTCCGACATTCAGTGGTTGTGGAGGGGGCGGCCAAGGTCCCGGGTTCGAATCCCAACACGGTCCGCTTGAAAAATGTTAGGCGAGCATTTTTCACAAAAATACACCCTCGTTCGGATAAGAGGTAAAATGGAGGTCCCGTGTGTGAGTGTTGTAACGCACGTTAAAGATCCCTACCTTGCTTGGAACAGCAAGGGTTCAGCAAAATTCCAAATTTCCCAGGTAAAAAAAACTCTCTTCCTGGCCAATGTAGTACCTTCGGGTAGAGCACTGGAAAATCACATGTAGGGTTGTGGAGGGGGTTAGCAACCTATGGCTGCCAAGTTCCCCAGCACTTGAACATTTACCGATTTAATATTTTTCTAATATATCTTTTCGCACTGTTAACATTAGTTGCAGATATTTTACAACCAACTCCTGTAGTTGTTTATAATAATCATCAGATTTATCTGCGCTTATTTTTTTGTCATTAGGTTTTCCATCTCAAAACTGGTTGGAAATGTACCTGCACTTATTTATATTCTGAGCTAACTTCCACAGTTCCCTGAAATTCTCACACAGCATGTATACAGCTCGGTTCCTCTTCTATTGTTTTCTAATTTTATGCCCTATTTCACTGAGATGCAGTAAAGGGAGTTAAGCAGCCCGTGGGTGCCAAAATCCCCCAACACTTAGACATTTGCCGAATTAATAGTTTACCAGTAAATCTTTTCACACAATTAACATTATTCGAAAATATTGCCCAACCAATACTTGTAGTTGTTTATAATAATCATAATGTTTAAGTAAAGTTACTTTTTTTGTCTTTAATTTATCCATCTTGGAACTGGTTGGATGCGTACCTCCATTGATTTCTATTCTGAGGTAGCCTACACATTTCCCTGAAATTCCTACAGCCTACATCTTTCACTATCTGTGTGCAGTAGTCTAACCTAGGTCTACCTCTACTTCTCTTTTTCTTATCTCTGCTTTTAATATATTCCGCACTATTCTTTCATGCGTTAGTATGTGACCTATCAACCTATCTCTCCTGTTTTTGACCGTTTTCCACATATTTTTTTCCTCCCCTACCATTTTTAGTACATTTTCGTTCATAACTTTGTCTCTCCATGATATCTTCATCATACGTTTGTAGCACCACATTTCAAAGACTTCTATCTTTTTCTTGTCTGCTTCTCCTACTGTTCAGTCTTCACAGCCGTACAGTGCTGTGATCCACACATATGTTTTAAGCAATCTTTTCCTTGTTTCTATGTTTGTTGTCTTTGAACACAGTAGTTGTTTTCTTTGTTAAATGTAGCACGACCTTGTGCTAATTTTTGTTTTATATCTTTTGCGCTTTTCCCATCTTGCGTTATATGGCTTCCTAGGTAACAGAAATCCTTAGTTCGTGTTACCTATTTGTGTTGTTGTTTTTCATTTATTTTCTCCTCCTTTGCAAACTAGTACTTTTTTTTTAATTTTTTTAATTTTCATACAGTACTTCTCTGTTAGAACCGTTTCCATTTCATGAAGAGCACCTTCTAACTCTTCCTTGCTAAATGCTAATACCGCTATATCATCTACAAATCTAAGCATATCAATTTTTTCTCTGCATAGTGTATAGTAATTGCAAATGTCTTCCTGCTTTTGACAGTATTCATTGCCTCTTCAATGTAAAAGTTAAAAATTAATGGGGATGAAGCACATACCTGTCTCATCCCTTTTCTAATGTTTACTTCTCTGCGTTCCAGCTCTAATTCTGCTGCTGTTTGCTCTTTGTATAAGCTATGTACTATTCGTCTATCCATCAACGTTTGGTTCTTTATCGTACTGGGGTTTCCCGCCAAGTTAGTGGAATTTCCGACGCTATAATAAAGTCCAAGAGCACTGTTTGTTGCACAGTAAATTCTAAATATTCTGAAAATAGAATTCAATTCAAGGCTTCAATTTTCCTAAAATAACAGGAAGTAATCCGGGCTGTTCCTTGCTTCTTCATGTTTATAATAAATTTAAAAATCTCCAGTTGACTGATAAAACTTTCCATCAGTCCTTGCCGTAGAAATTTTACTAGGTGCCGAGATATGTGCCGAAGTACTGTTTTCCGATAATTCCGCTATTATTCCTGGCCGCCCTTTGGCGATTCAAACCATGTTCGGTTACGTGCTGCTTGGTCAAGTTTCGTGTGTTAACCGTACAGTTAATGCTACTTCACTTTTCATTCAACCTGATTCTATAAATAAGGAATTTCTGGGAATTGGAAGAAAATAAAATCCCTACGTTCACCTCCCCGGAAGATGTGTTGTTTGAGACTCATTTTCTCGCAACCCACACGCGTGACGATTCTGGTCGTTACACGGTCGCTCTTCCTTTAATCACAGCATTTAACCGCTTGGTAAAAATCGTCGTGCCGCGTTTAATTGCTATTTGAATTTAGAAAGGCGTCATTTACTCTTTCATGAAAAACTTGCTTACAATGGTTTTTTGCAGGAATATCTTGATCTTGCTCACATATCCCTTGCCGACACTCCCTCCGATTATGTGCTACTGCGCGGCTACTAAAATAACAAGTAGCACTACGATGCTACGCGTTGTTTTTAATGGTTTCTCTACTGATTCATTAGGAATTTCTCTTAATGACAGGTTATATTCTGGTCCTAAACTACAAGGAAGCTTGCCTGAAATAATATCCGCATTTCGTTCTCTCAAAATTGCTGCTTGTGTTGATATACAAATGTTGTACACACATACACCTTCCTTATGGCTACTTTCTCACACGCTGTACAAACACAAATGCCTATTCACACACTTACATTGCCTTTTCAACATCTGGATTTCCGGCTGCCGATGGTCCGGACTGATAATGGAATATCCGTTGAGCGTTCGTTCTTGACGACTAGGATTTACGGCTTGCGATGCTCCTGGTCCTAGAGGTAGAACATAACACGGATAGCAATACTACATACACAACACACATACACACACGCGCGCGCGCACACACACACACACACACACACACACACACACACACACACACACACACACACACACACACACACACACACACACACACACACACACACACACACACACACACACACACACACACACACACACACACACCCACACACACACACACACATAAACTACAACACACACACACACACACACACACACACACACACACACACAACACATACACACATACACATACAATACTACATCACTACACACACACAACACATATAATATACATACAAATATACATATATACAATATACACAAATACTACTATAAATTCATACACTACTACATTACAAATAATACAAAACACAAAATACACACACAACATCACACACACACACAACACACACACACACACACACACACACACACAACACACACACACACACACACACACACACACACACACACACACACACACACACACACACACACACACACACACACACACACACACACACAACACATACACATACACACCTTACTCACAGTTACTTTCTGGGGGGGAAGCCAGGTCTGCTTAAATTTCAGGTAGCAGACTACTGAAACGTTGGAACAAATAAATGTGACAAATAAAAAAATTAAAATGCAATATAACATGCCATAGTTGAATTTCCATATTCAGTCAAATATCTCAAAAACAAAATATTTCGGAAAAAAATATTTTGCAGCAAAATTGTAGGATTTCAACAATTCTATTCAATAATCATATCTTTGATCTGGATGGTATAAGTCAAGGCGGGATCAAGACCAACATGCTTTTTTTAATGCAACTTGATGTAGTATTAAAGATGGCAGCCAGACATTTCCAAAATACTACGTGCTAACCTATTTTTCTTGTGAATTGTCCGAGTTTGAGGTTTAAAGTTTACGGTGCGCCAGCATTAATATTATTCAGGATGTCCTACGTGTAGATTGCATGGTCAGATCTTAGGTCTCATCGTGCTTGCGTATGTGCCTTGCGTGTGTGTACGCGCTTGTGTGCGGGTGCGTGTATGCGCACGCGCGTGTACATGTGTTGTATGTATGTGTGCCAACAAAAATAATGATGGGTCGTCACCCCCACAGTATTTAATACCTCCAATCCTATAAGCTGTGTATAGACAGGTTTTTACTGAATTAGATTTTCAAATTGTTTTCCGTCTGCTGCTTGAGAATGACCTAATCGTAGGCATACTTAATTTAAAACTCTTCTCATTTCTGGTGAGAATTAGATTTCTTCGTGCAGAATGCGTTCCCTAATGTCTGCTACGTTAGCAGGTTTCGTTGTGAACATATTATTTTTAACACGCCCCATAGCAAGTAGTCCAAAGGAGAAAAAGAAGGGTTCCATAATACACGTTCACAAGAATCCACCCATACGTTCAGTGTTTGAAGATACTATAAGTGGAGACCACGCATCCACTAAGGGTTCTTGTCACTATAATTAAGGTAATTATGCCGATCCCCTTCACTTAATACGAAAGAAGCTTCATCGGAAAAGACGATATTAAAAACAAGAGTGTTGTTGTTATCGCATAGAGGTCTTATTTCATCATACAACTCATTTCTTCTATTCAGATCACATTCCTCTAGCTCCTGAGTAAAATTTATTATAAAGGGATGCCACTTTTCTTTTATAACAATTTCATGAATAGAAAATGTGCTAATTTTAATCGCCTTTGCTAGATTCCCTCTCAAAGAATGCGAATTTTCTACAAATGATTACTTCACGTTATCCATATGTGTTGCTAATTTTGGTATTTTACTCTGCAAGCGGTGCTTGTTAAATTCCCTTTCTTCAAATCGTCTGAAAGTGTTCTGAAATACAGAGTTTGAAATTGAATTGGTACACGATCTGTATACTTATCGTAAAACAAAGACATTATCTGCCCAAAAGACCTAATGCAGTCACCATATTGTCGCATCATAAATATAGAAACTTTTTCCCTTTCAGTCAATAGCATGTTGAGGCGGTCGAAAGTAACGTCTTACTTTGAAAAAGAAATTACTTTGACTTGATATACTGCGACTTGATCCCTTACGATCTTACATGAGTGACTTAATTTTATAATATTAATGCTGGCGAACTTGTAAATTTCAAAGCTTGTGAGTTGTACCATAAACAATTCTCAAGAAAAACCAGGTCATTAAGTAGTATTTTGAAAACATTTCGTAGTCATCTCTAATACTGTGCCATAAAAATGACGTATTCTATTTGAAAAAATTATGTTGGTCTTGACTTTCTTTGACGTTTTCACTCATTGGATAGAATTTTTAAATTCCTACAATTTGGCCTTGAAATATTGTTCTCAAACGTTTCGTTTTTCAAGCGATTTGACCGTCTCCAGAGTTTTCACCTTATATTCGTACATTTTTTATAAGTAACCGAGTATTCTTAGTGTATACATAAACATACACAAAGGTTTAACAAAGCCCTCAGTCCAATTCTGATACAAAAATAGTCGTTCAACTTCCTCAAAGTATTAATATCCCTAGAGTTAGACAGCAATGAATCGGAAGCTTTCAGAACGGAAATGAGCTTTAGACATTTGATTTCCTGTTCATAGGAAGGAAGGAAATCGAATACGTTCCGGCCAGCTTAAAAGCGTTTATTGTTCGACAGAAATAAAATAAATTCGCGTTTAATATTCACTAGAGTTGTCAAGGTTAGTGTAAAATTGTAGGTTACTAATCGCTTTTGGTGTAGAACGTGTCGCAATAAAAAGTCCACCCAAATTTCTAATTTCCAAAATAAACTGAAAATTACCTTAATTTTTAACTACTTCGTTGCATATTTTGCGATAGTTGCTTTAAAATTTTTTTCACTTCCTTTATGCCTCAGGCCCTTCATACAACCTTTTAAATACAAACTATGATTAAATAACACATATGAACGAAACCATAGAAACTCATAGAACCATGTCAAATTTCATGTAATTCGTTACAGAGAAATGTATATCTATCACAGTCATATTCCCTAAAAAGTGTACGCAGATCTTGCGAAACTATTTTTTCAATTAATATTGATTTTTATTGTGTAGCCGGAAATATTTCCCTCGCCTCGTTAAAATTCGTACATTGTTTTGTACTTGCCGCCCTTTTATTCTTGTATCTTTTCACTTCCCTTTATTTCAGACTTTCATCCACTATGTCCGGCCACGCCTTTCGTAGCCTACATGCTTTTTTTGAACTTTTTTGACTATACGCTTTCACTCATTCTCTCCAACTGACCAACCATCGCAAAATGCTGCTTTCATACGAATGTGTTGGTTTGGCCTTCAAACGACAAGTGTTCATTATACATTCATTGCTAGCCATGTCTCTCGGGATCTTACCACATGCATTCCTCCAAAAACTTGTACTGACTGCATTTATTCGGTTTTATGCCTATCCTAACAGCCTAACACACTCAAGTTCATACTCATACAACGTCTAGATGATCACACTCCTGCAAGATGCCATTTTTTATTTATTTGACACCATTTCGTTCTTTGCAACAGACCACAAACGCAATATTTTATGCCTATTATGCCTTTAATGGCTTACATGCCTTTTATGCCTATTATGCTTTTTATGCATTTCATGCCTTTTATGCCTTTTATGCCTTTCATGCCTTTTATGCAGTTTATGCCTTTTATGCAGTTTATACCTTTTATGCAGTTTATGCCTTTTGTGCCTTTTAGGCCATTTATGCCTATTATGTCTTTTATGCCTTTTATGCCTTTTATGCCTTTTATGCCTTTTATGCCTTTTATGCTTTTTATGCCTTTTATGCCTTTTAGGCCTTTTATGCCTTTTATGCCTTTTATGCCTTTTATGCCTGTTATGCCTTTTATGCTTTTTATGCCTTTTATGCCTATTATGCCTTTTATGCCTTTTATGCTTTTTATGCCTTTTATGCCTTTTATGCCTTTTATGCCTTTTATGCCTTTTATGCCTTATATGCCTTTTATGCCTTTTATGCCTTTTATGCTTCTTATGCTTCTTATGCTTCTTATGCTTCTTACGCTTCTTATGCCTCTTATGGCTCTTATGCTTCTTATGCCTCTTATACCTTTTATGCCTTTTGTCTTTTATGCCTTTTATGCCTTTTATGCTTTTTATGCCTTTTATGCCTATTATGCCTTTTATGCCTTTTATGCCTTTTATGCCTTTTATGCCTTTTATGCCTTTTATGCCTTTTATGCCTCTTGCGCCTTTTATGCTTCTTATGCTTCTTATGCTTCTTATGCTTCTTATGCTTCTTATGCTTCTTATGCTTCTTATGCTTCTTATGCCTCTTATGGCTCTTATGCTTCTTATGCCTCTTATACCTTTTATGCCTTTTGTCTTTTATGCCGTTTATGCCTTTTATGCCTTTTATGCCTTTTATGCATTTTATGCCTATTATGCCTTTTATGCCTTTTATGCCTTATATACCGTTTATGCCTTTTATGCCTTGTATGCCTTTTATGCCATTTATGCCTTTTATGCCTCTTATGCCTCTTGTGCCTCTTGTGCTTCTTATGCTTCTTATGCTTCTTATGCTTCTTATGCCTCTTATGGCTCTTATGCTTCTTATGCCTCTTATACCTTTTTTGCCGTTTGTCTTTTATGCCGTTTATGCCTTTTATTCCTTTTATTCCTTTTATGCCTTTTATGCCTTTTATGCCTTTTATACCTTTATGCCTTTTATGCCTTTTATGCCTTTTATGCCTTTTATGCCTTTTATGCCTTTTATACCTTTTATGCCTTTTATGCCTTTTATGCCTTTTATGCTTTTTATGCCTTTTATGCCTTTTATGCTTTTTACGCATTTCATGCCTTTTATGCCTTTTATGCTTTTTATGCCTTTTATGCCTTTTATGCCTTTTATGCCTTTTATGCCTTTTATGCCTTTTATGCCTTTTATGCATTTTATGCCTTTTATGCCTTTTATGCCTGTTAGGCCTTTTATGCCTTTTATGCCTTTTATGCCTTTTATGCTTTTTATGCCTTATGCCTTTTATGACTTTTATGCCTTTTGTGCTTTTTATACCTTTTATCCCTTTTATTCCTTTTATCCTTTCGTGCCTTTCGCACCTTCCGTGTCGTTCTTGTCTTTCGTGCCTTTTGCGCCTTTCGTGACTTTCGCGTACGAAGTACGAAGTACGTGCACGGACTAAACTGGGAAACTTCAATCAACGAATTACTTCCACTGTGGTTGCTTCTTTATTTGCACGCGATGAAATCTCCAAATGCAAACATCTATGTTAAAGGATTGGTAAAACAGCACATGCGTTAGTGCCAAAGAGACTGTAAAGGGCCGTACGCCGGGGCTAACCTCTAATGTAATCCATCAAACTACTAAGGTGGATCAAGATAGAGGTAAAGTTTCAAGAGAGTTGCAAAAGAGACCTAGGCGGAACTTGTACCAAGGACGAAGCACTAAGTGGGTGAGACCAGAAAGGACACAAAGAATGCGGTCGGGGGCAAGATCATGGACGTGGTTGTATGCGCGGCTAATAAACGCCATTAGTGGGCTGGGTCAAGGGCGTGGTATAACAACGCCATAGGCGGAGTAAATTGGGAGCAGAAGTGGTGGATGAAGATGGAAAAGTGATTGGAAAGGGTGCAAAGTTTCAAATATTCATCTGCTGATAAAGCCATCATACGTTATTATTTTATAACACCTGTATTCAGCTGCACTTTTTATTTTAAATCAAAAACTAATTTGACTAGCAAGAATGAAGAGACATCTAACGTAGGTAGCCAACCCAGCCGACTCCCAGTTCTGGAAGGACATACAGATGCAGAAAAAAATAAAATAAGTTTTTATTAAAGTGATAAGCTGCAGGTTTTACGTCACTTCGATGATATCTCAATAAACAAGAAAATTAACAACAACAAAAACAACAAATCTTAACCACCATCATAATCATAAAATTAAATATATAATTTATAGCAATTAACCATTCTTAAATAATACAATATTAATAATAAATATCTTGCATGAAAATAATCTTCTTTGCTAAACTGCGGTTAACGATTGGGCATCAATAAAATTTTACAAATGTTCTGTTTGGACAAATATAATTACATTTTTCTTGGGTACTGGTCAGATCTCCAGGTAGAAACGAATTTAAGATATACTGCGTATCTCTAGATTGATCCTCACTATCTAAAGTACCCCACAATACCAGCATTTACCAACAATGAATTGTAGATGTCAAAGGAACTCTGAAACTGGACGTTAACGACCTATTCCGGAGTGAAGATACCGATAAGAAAGTAGTACACTGTAAACAGTAGAAGATAAGAGGGCTGTTTCAGCAAACCCTTCTAATAGGAGTATATATATATATATATATATATATATATATATATATATATATAATTAATTAATTATTAGTGTGTATATATATATTATATTGCAACCTTCCAGCCCCCCTTTCGGGTGTCACTTTTTATTTAAGAGAACGTTAATCTCTTTTTATAAAAAGAAACTTTATTGTTAAGCAATTTTTAAAAAAACACTTCAGATCTTGGTTATGTGCAGCTTTATAAAATGGTGTTGCTAATTTATACCAAATATACCTCGGCTACAGAACTGATATCTCTTAATCTCAGGGTTACTTTGTTTTGTTTTGAATAGAACTTATTTGAACTGGGTTCTATATTCAAATAAGCTCGCATACAAATATATAGGAAACCAACACCTAGCACCCTCTTTCTCTGTTGGCCCAATCTAACATTTTACAAATGTAAAACAACTGTAGATGGTAATGTAGATACCTCTAAGCTGTGTTACCGTTGTCAAATAAATTTCAGTGAAAACAATGCTCCTTGAATTAAAAATGCTTTATCTTAATTTTAAAGAGTTAATATTTTATTAATAAACTTGAAACAATACCTTAATATCCAGATTCGTGTGTTTGTGCTTCTTTACAATTGATGCAGTGCACCTACAGGATCTCAGGGCAGTTACCTAATAACAATATTGTTTGTTTTAATATTTGGTTAAATTTTAGATAGTTTTAAGAATGAATTAATTATTTAAATCGATACTAAGGTATACTTGTACGGTATGTTGCTTCACCTTCCAGACTTGGACCAATACAAATGATACCAGCAGTGTTTTCTTCTAGCTCTACGTGTATCTTCTCTATGCCTCGTTGCTCTGCTAACTTTTACACCAAAACGGCTTGCTCCTAGTATCTTCAAATTTTGGTTGGACACTTTTATATTTACTTTGAAATAGTGTATGTACTCTAAGCTTGTTTAACATTCGACGTTTAATCACTTTATTAATAATTTTATTTTTAGGAATAAAACCACAGCTCTCCAATAACAAGTACTATTTTATTCAACAGTTTATCATCATCAAAATTATTTACAACCATCCCAAAAGATTAAACAACAAAAAAAAAGAAAAATCAACAACCATCACATTTTTCGTAACCTAGCAACCAACACCTTACCTACTATGTTACTTTTATATAAATCAAAAAAAAATTTAAATCATAATTGTACATTCAAAACCACCTTAGCTTAGTCTTCCCTACATTTTCATGGTCTTTTGATTGGTACAAACAAATATTGCATTGTATAATAATAATCAATAATATTAAAAAACATATTTAGACAACCCTTTTATATGTTTCACCCTCGTTTAATTTTACATGTGACTGCTACTAATTTCATTTCTAAATTAAAAGTCAAACACCTTCTGGACAAGTATAATTATTGATCTACAAAATAATATTCACTCGAAGATAAAGCATTTTGCCAATTAGCATTGTTTCTCAGCAAAAAGGGAGCTTGCATGCATAAGAAAATCAATAATTTCTAACGCAAATGTATTCGTTTTAAAAGCAAGCGTTAATTTACACCGATACTACGAAGCAGAGAATCTAGGAATTGTTATTTGCAAACGATCAACAATTTTGAGAAACACCTGTTGGTTAAATGTTACGTTCAGGAAATATGAAACGAACGTTAATGTAGAATTCCATAGAAATTGTGTTTAACAATCAATTTGTACCAGCAGCTAGAATAACAAATATCTTAAGGAGTAAGTGGAATGAATAATCGATAATGTAAGACTGACAGAGAAGCAAATAAAGCAAGCGTTGGATAGAAGTCACGTAAGGTATCCACGTGGACTAGGCGAAGGACGTCTACAATATCGATTTTCTGTAACGCAAGTGGGTTTTGAAAGGAGACAACAAACATGCATAGAACAAAGATGAATAGCGGATAGATGGAGCATTGTGACGACAGGAAATTATATCATTGGTTGATAGCCAACAGTTTTCGAAGAGTACGTGTACGTGTATGTAGGGAATGAAATTCTCTGTAAACAGCTCGATGGACGGGAGAAATTTTCCCGAATTCAGAGTCGGTTACGTTCAAAATTTTAAAAAGTTGCTTTGAAAACAAGCTTTTCTCATGTAAAGGGTTCTACTAGGAGGATTGGAGAACAGTATAAATACACGAGAGAAGATATTAAAGCTCTCTCTTACTTTTCGTCAAGTTCTGAATACGGGTTAAGACCTACATAATAGTAAAGCTTTCGGTTAGTATTTGTGTGTTCAGTAATGTTACATTAAACATCTTAGTTGAAATTATAAAAGTTGTAGTAGCGGACCGTGAGCTTGTAAAGTGATTGCACAAGTTAGTGCTTATTTAAATAAAAGGTACCGTTACTACGACTAAGTTATTATATAGATGGATGATTTTGGGGTAAGCAGAACTGAGAAAAATTATATGCGTGAAGTATCTGGTATGGAATCTTACTGTTGAAACGAAGCTAGCATCTTGGGAGAAGTAGAATAGTGGTAACGGAGATATTAGATGGACACGACGACGAAGGGTTTCTGGTAGCCATCTCCAGCGGTCACGAAGAGTAAAGGCGTCTCAAGGTAATACATTTGAAATTTCTGTTTTTATATGAACATTTGTGGATATTTTTGTGTTGGTGTGGTTGACTTATTGGTGGCGTATTTGTTGTTGTTAAAACTTATTTAAAAAGGTACATGTGCAGGACAATTTAATCATTTTGAGTACTGAAAAAGTGTTTATTAAGGATATATAAAAATTTATGCAGGCTATAAATTGTGGTTGTAAGGAGTAAACGGGTCCGTAAATTTGTTGTCAAAAATGCAAGGTTTAAAAAGCATTTATAAACAAAACTGGGTTATAATGAGCTCACAATACACCAGTATGAAGTCAAATTAGGGTTACATGTGGGGCCCATCTACTCATATCTACTTGAATATTTTTAAAATCATTTAAAAGTCTAGGACTTGAAAACATTCAATAAATTGAGCTGGTAATAATAGTACCAAAAAATGTTGGTACTCATGTGTAAATATTTTATCTGTTAATAAGTGTAAATAAAAGGTTGTAAGGTTGTTGTATTATTTTGGTAATTTCATTTGATGGTGCGTAAGTGTGAGAGAGGTATGTACGTAAAAATAGGTATTCAAGAAGAGGCCGATTGCTGAACTAATCAGGGTGAGCAGAGAAATTCGAAGGCGTCCAGAATAAAGGGTAAGGAATTTTTTTTAAGATTTTATATTTTTTTTTAAATTTTTATGTTGGTCCAGGTGAGGCACGAATGTTATAGAGGTTCCACGACACTTTTATGACGCCCAATTTGTGGGGCTCGAATGAATGATTTAGGAGAAGGTTCTAGAGGTGTCCCAGGGATTCCACGGCAATATATATATATATATATATATATATATATAAATAAGGATGATTTCTTGTAATTTACAGAAAATTATCTACAAAAGCAATTTCGGTGCTTTTAAGTTTCGAGCAAAAGCAACAGCATTTAAGAAACTTAAAGAACATTCTGAAAAATACACTTATTTTTTTTTTTACTAAAGCGGCCTCATATTTGTCAAACGATAAGAATGGATGATTGATACGTGACGTAATACAATTAGGTTGTTCTTGAAAAATTTGATGACTCACATTCCAGACTTCCCGTATATTTCTTTAGTGTAAGATTATTGTATATGTAGATGCAAACTACGTTGCTATAGATCAGTTTTAGCTTGAATTCCGTCCTAATGAACGTTCTATGTACCTAAATTAATGTAAATATAAATTCGCATACGTGATATAAATGTGCTGGATAGGTAAATTACTAGTAAGGTTAGTATTAAAATAGTGTTTAATTTATCGTATTTAGAAGATTAATTTAGTATCTACCAATAGTGATTAAGCTATTGCTAATATAAACAAAGATCTGTAAATACCTGCGATTGCGAAAAATAATTATCAGACTTATATTTATTCGAAACAAAGGCTAGAGGACGATTAGAGAATTCGTTATGGTGGTGTTAAGTGTGTGCGGTAGCAATGAAAAATTTGAACAGTTTTTATTTGCATACTTGTCACTCGTAGTCAATAACAGAAAATGGACTGCGATATCCTTACCTTTTTGAAGTACTTCAAGTCAGGCAAGGTGGAAAATTCGGCGAGTCTCCCAGTACAATTAAAAAAAAATTATACGAAATTAAATAAAAATGCATAAAAGCTTAAGCAAACCTCAGTAGATATACTACCTTCGTACGAGGACACAATCGACCATTTTTACATGTATTTTCCCATAAGAAAATCTAAGGTCCGTTCTGGTCATTTTTTGACCTACTATAGGAATCTCCATAAGGAGAAATTGAGGGTCAATTCAGGTTACTTTTAACCAACACTTACGTCGTCTATTACATTCAGTTTTTAAGAATAGGATAACACTAAAGGTGTTAGAAATGGTAGAAATGGTAGAAATATGGTACCTATAATGGCTATTATTATTGTGGTTTAGAAAAATAGTAGTTTTCTTGGACTAAATAAAATAGCTTTGACTGATTAATCTATATGTTTACATATTCTCGTACACATCCACAAACATTTGCTTACGTCTACATACGGACATGGCGATGTCGGTAGTTTTTGTTTAACAAATAGTAGGAAAGATACGTTGGGTGTTAGTGTGCGGAAGCCCATCGGATCGTTGGATTCAAAAAGAACGATGTGGCGGAATGTATGGTGGTCCCTGTTAGAATAATTGAATTTGGTTAATCGATCGTATTAGATGTTTAAATATGCGAAAGTGTAAAAGCCTATATGAGCAAAATTTAATTATCAGACAAAAAAAGTGAGCGATGTGCTATACTTATAAAGAAAGTATAGAATCATGCTTTGCAGCGGTCCTAGCAGTAAAAATGCGATAGACTTTTTCAACCAACTACAAGAATAGCAGAAACGCAGAGTAGGGGTATGCATGTATTATACAGCACCCTGTTACTATAAAATATGTTAGTTTATCGGTAGCTCGAACGTGTAATTGATCACGACTTATAGATCCCTCGGAGGTTTAAAAATTCTGAGGCCATTGTCGTTTGAAAAATGTTTGGAAATTATCAGAACGGGAGCGGGTCGAAGTATAATTTAGATGGATGATTGACCGAGTTTTTTCTACCTTTTACGAGGGAATCGGAAGTTGACAGACATCGAGCATCTAATTCTCTATTTAGGCGATATCGAGTACTTACCGGTTCTAGAAATAATTACGTGCTACAGACCGCTATGCGGAAGATTTGGTTCTAGAAAATGGGCTTTGAGTGTCTTCGGCAATTTTCGATTGTTTTCAAGAAAAATATTCAAGCCTCCCATTTCCTAAAATATGACGTAGAAGTTATTTAAAATTAAATTGTTTTATTAGTAAGTATTCTGTAGACATCAAGTTTGATATTCCCTTAGTAAAGGTTTAAAGTGTTTTATTAAGTTTTTGTTTATAGTAGCACTACATCTTCTACCACACGATTTGCAACCAATTTGTGTGCGTGTGCTACCACCCTTTTGGATTTTTAATATGCACGCGATGCAATTATTGATCCGTATAACATGGAAGACGTTTCCGATGTTTCTACTAACTGTATTCGCAGCATGGACGATGCGAAGCGGGTGCATGCATTGGTGCTAAATGTACTGGACAAGTAGCAAGGATTGGCAAAAGATGAAGTCATTTAGTTCCCCGCTGAATCCTCAACTTCGTTCGGTCGTCTTCGGCAATCTTCTGTTTGCATTCTATAGGGAGCATAAAGCAGCTACGCAAGAGTAAACTTTTTAGTTTATAAGTTAGTTCGCTTACAAGTTTCACCAAAGTCTTATAGTGCGGATTTTGTTTTGTACTAAAATGGCGCCTGCAAACGTTTTTAAATGCAACTCTTGCGGTGCTTCCTATACCTGAAAAACAGCTACTGGCGAAGATGGTGTAGAAATGGTTAGCACAGCGTTTAACAACCGTATGGCTAGCTATCGCATAAAGAACATCAGTGTCCGAGTGTCCGAGTTTTTTTTAACACAAAAAATATGGTTATAACATCTTCTAGTAATCTGGAAAATATGTACGAGGTCTTAAACAAAACTATGTAAACACCGACTTTATACCCAATTAATTAATAAAATTAGTTTGTCGGGCGAGGATGACAAAAGGTACATCATTCCTAATAGTACAGCAACCTACGCATGGGGCATAAATATATAAGATAGTTGCTATATTTGTATATATTTTATTGTGTTTCCTTGTACAAACAATTAAGGTAGGTCAGTAAACCGTATTAAATTGCTATTAATTGGCTTGCATTTAGCGTACTTTCTTTCTGTAATTAACGCATTTGTTTGGAGAAGATTTACACTTTTAAAAATAAAGTTTGTATTTTCCTAAATACGTAGTCGAGGACGTACTAGAAAGTACCATGTGTTATTAATAATCTACAAGCAATGATGCATCGATTTCTAATGTACGGCATTGAAATATATTTCTTGTATTTCTCAAACATATAGTCAATAATATAATTAATAAGAAGAAAGATCTATACCGCTTTCACATGTAATCCATAATCGTAAAGAAATTAGTTTTGGAAAACGAAATGTATTTTTCAAGTACATATTTAGCATTGAGTATATAATTATGTTATGACATGCTTAGTAATTATAAATGTTAAACCAGAAATTGCTAACTGTTTAAAATTTTAAAAGTCAAGGTTATGAATATTCTAAAAAACAGTACATTACCGTTTTAAACATGGTTTTAAATATTAAACACTTATTATAAGGGACTCATTTATAAAATCCCCGCGGTTTTAGATTTTCGGAGATGGTTGGTTAAAGCATATGTCTTGGGTAGCGAAGATTTAGAGGTTTGGAGCCTTTAAAAATGTAACTTCGTAAAGGGTGGTCGGATTTTAAATCTGTTTACAGATTCGAATTCTGCGTAAAATTCTAGATTAATTTGATGTGTCGCATGGTTAAAGAATTTATGCGAGCAGCCAGAAATCGCTACCGGTAAAAAATCTTAAAATGAGGGTAGCTCCCTGGGGGGTAATGCTATCTGAAAAATTCCTAGAGATTCGGGTAGCTGAGAAAAATCCAATATTAACTGATACCAAACAAGGTACATCTATCTTGTGGGTGGAAATGACTAGTCGAAGAAAACTATTTGGTCCAGATGTGTGAGAAAATGAGGATGCTAAGATGAAAATGCAAGATATATTTATCTCGAAAGATGAAAATGGCTAGTCGAAGAAAACTATTTGATCCAGAATGAGGGAGGAAATGAGGAGGGGTCTGCGGCGGCGCTGTTGCGGCGCCGCGACGGCGCTGCGGCGGCGGCGGGGGCGATGTTTTCGAAGGAACATCATCCTCTACTTTAGTGTTATCCTATTCTTAAAAACTGAATGTAATAGACGACGTGGGTGTTGGTTAAAAGTAACCTGAATTGACCCTCAATTCCTCCTTATGGAGATTCCTATAGTAGGTCAAAAAATGACCAGAACGGACCTTAGATTTTCTTATGGGAAAATACATGTAAAAATGGTCGATTTTGTCCTCGTACGAAGGTAGTATATCTACTAACCTCAGTAAACCTACAAGAAAATTATAGTCAATTACAGTCTATGCAGGGAGTTATTGAAAACTCAAACGCGGTTGAACAATTCAACGAGGCGTTTTAAAAGAAACTACAAAATTTGCGATAAACTTGAAAGACAAATTTTTCGGGAGGTTTACAGGAATTAGAAACGAAATTTTCTGACGATTTATTAGAAAATTCACATAAACTGGAAGCGAGATATTCAGAAAACTTTTAAAAGACTCGCGTAAAATGAAAGATGAGGTTCTATGGATTGTAGAACAAATACAAACACCAAAACCTTCAGCTCCGGTGACACAACAGCACACCTTAGAATTTAGAATTGTCAGAGAAAGCGAATCGCTATCGAAGTTCAAAGTAAAACCACCTCTCTTTAATGGAAAGCAGCCTTAGGTGACATATTGCAAATAATTTGGGGCTGAGGCGACAGTTGGCGGCTGGAATGACTGCGAGAAGGCAACAGCATTGACAATTGCACTACGGGGCGAAGCTTTGAGTATCCTACAAATTATAACAAGCCATGAACGAAGACACTACGTGGCCTTAACGTCAAGGCTAAAACTGAGGTTTAGCGATTCCCACCCGCAACAACTGTACCACGCTGAAGTAGAGAACCGTTACCAGAAGGCCAACGAAATGTACAGATCTTTGTCTATGAAATACGGGATAGAGATGTTCAACAAGTATTACGACTGGCCTGGCATAAGACCGTAAGTGATGCGTTGGCTCACGCTTTGAAGTTCGAAGCGGCAAAACAAGCATCATATCGTAATAGCATCAAAGTTAGGAGCTCTGTGTAAGAATAAGGACAAGAGAACATCGAGAAAATGATTCAACAAGCTCTACGTTACCAGCGATCAAAGGGGAAACACAGAAATGCTGAAAGGGACTCTGAAAAACATCATCTATAACGCGCGAACGAGGTGTAAGGACAGTATTTATGTATATGGGCAGTATAACGGAAAGTTTATTACATTTTTAGTTGATACTGATGCCACTGGGACTCCTATCGGCAGGACAGGAAGCGTGGTGATGGAGCTACTGAATCGGTCTGTGATGATTGTTGCCAAAGTGTTAGATATTGTACCTGTTAGGACCCTGAACGCCAATAACCATGACGGAATTCTGGGCAGAATTCTTAATGTGCTATGCTTCAACGCGAGATATGTTTACCATGTGATCTTGAGTTCGGTAGTAAGCCAGAAGTGGACGTTGTTGGCGAAAGTTGTATCGTAAGACTTAAGCGGAGACTGCATGGTTTCCATGGAAACGTAAGAAAGAATATTTAGACTGCGAGCGTCTGAATAAAAATCAGGTACGATATTAAAGCTCAAGTATCTGGTTTTTAAGCGGGAGACCACATACGGTTGTACAATCATAGACGAGGCATGAATTGTCGTCAAAGCTACAAAGAAATTGGGAAGGTCCGTACGAAGTACTGAAACGAATCAACGATGTAGTAGATAGGATTCGTAAACTACCAAACAACAAAACAATAGTGCTGCACATTAGTAGACTGGTACCTTGCGATAGTCACAACTACAACAATGGAGGAGAACATAATAAAGTAAGGTGATTTATGGAACCAGAAAGACGAACCAAAGTCTGGTCCAAATTATGAATGGTTCGTGATCGTGTATAGCGGTACCCGCAAGGCAAGCAGCTTCGTGGCGTAGTTGGTATGTGTGTGACTGCTACACCCAAAGTCCCGGGTTCGAATTCCGACACGGTTCGCTTGAAAAATGTTAGGCGAGCATTTTTCACAAAAATACACCGTCGTTTGGATGAGAGGTAAAATGGAGGTCCCGTGTGTGAATGTTGTCACGCACGTTAAAGATCCCTACCTTGCTTGGAACAGCAAGGGTTCGTGAAAATTCCAAATTTTCCTGGTAAAAAAACTCGCTTCCTGGCCAAAGTAGGAGCATTGGAAAACCACATGTAATGTACCGGCAAGGCAGGCGGCTATGTGGACTAGTTGGTTCGCGTGTGACTACTAAGCACAAAGTCCCGGGTTTGACTGCCTACACGGACCGCTTAATAAATGTTAGGCGAACATTTTTCACAAAAATACGCCTTCGTTTGGATGAGGGGTAAAATGTAGGTTCCGTGAGTAAGTGTTATAGATACCTACCTTGCTTGAAATAATGAGGGTTTCGGAAAATTCAAAATTTCCAGGTAACACAAAAATTGCTTCCTGGCTAATGTAGTATCTTTGAGTGGAAAAAATCAAATGTAGGGTACCAGCAAGGTGAGATTTGGGATTACTGAAGAGGTCGACAGAAATCTATTTAATCTGCTGACGAAATACTTCCTTGCAGATTACGTAGTGGCGGACCTCAGTATAACCTGAGATGTTGCTACAGTGTTCAAAAGTAGTTTTAGAGGCTGGACCTGCTTTGTCATCAACAACCAGAGGTAGACAAATCCATACATCTTAGAAATGGATGTCGTCGCATTTATTGCCTAGTGACAAAGCAATTGTATTCTGATAAAACCAGTACCAAGACCTGTGGAGGGCATTAGTGGATGTCAAAGACCAGATGAGTTTGGAAACAAAAAGTTAGCCATGCCTAAAATTGGTTGTGCCTGCGATAAATTGGACTAGACGGTAGTATGTAACATGCGGGAGATATTATTGCAGAAGACCTGGGTCTAAATCTTGATATGCATCTTTAATCCAAATGGGACGGCACCTGCTATTAAGTGTGTCGATTAGTACTTCCATCATTATAGGAATATAAGAATGATTTCGATTGTTCTTACCGTCACGGGGATATCCAGTTTCCAGTCCGCAAAATGTTCTATGACAAAACAATTGTAAGAGGGAGGCGGTGAAACATTAATCGAAAGAATATGGAAAATTCTAAGAAGTGCGCTTATTCGGTGTCTACTAAAGCGGCTTCGTATCTGTCTAGCAATAAGAAAGAATGATTCAGAGGTATCATAGTTCAAAAGTAAGATAATTATGTCTATTTAGCGATAAGAATGGATGATTGCTATTTGAAAGGTTTGATGACTCACAATCTAGATTTCTCTGTATTTTTTTTTAATATTGAAATATTGTATATAGAGGTGCAAACCCCGTTGCGATAAATTAGTTTCAGTTTGAATTCCGTTTTAATAATCGTTCGATGTACATAAATTAATGTAAATATGAATACGCTTGTGTGATATAAATGTGTTAGATAAATAAATTACCAGTAAAGTTAGTGGTACAAATAGCAATTAAGCTGGTGCTAATGTAAACAAGACTCTGTAAATACTTGTGATTGTGAAAAATAATTATTAGACTTATATGTATTAGAAATAAAGGCCAAAGGACAATTAGAGAATTTGTTACAGTATCAAGTCGGAAAACAGAAACAATAATAATATACAGAATTAAGTAACTCGAATTCTCCGCATCTGCGTGATAGCAATACACTCAGATCACCGTACCAGGTATCGATGTCAAAATCAAAAGCGAGAATTAACTTGTGGTTTAAAGCAGTTTTATCGAATAAGGCTAGAAATGTAGCGCTGTTGATGCATATAGGTTTCAAAAAGAAGAGCTATGAAACAGCACATAACAAAAACATGAGTGAAATAGATATTTATACGTTACAAGTTGTTTTTAGAAGATATTGGATTCATTTGACATTTCATTTCCTTAGAATTTGTGTTTTTTATATATTTCAAAAAGTTTTATTTTATTTAGTTTCTTCTATTTGCGATACTTAAATACATGATTTTTATGTTATATTTAACATCTTAAACAAATACGGTTTCTAATATACCTACGTTACATGACTTTTTGTAATATAAAATCTATGTTTTCTAGATGGTTTTGTATTTTATCTTTAAGTTAGTATTAAAAATTGTGATCCTCAATTTTAATGTGCATTCTGATAAGTAAGTTTCATATTGTTGTTCTGATACGGGAAAATACGCTAATGGCGATAAAAATATTAATGTTTTGTAAAATTAAGGTAAAAATTCCTGTTCCGAAGCTCCGGGTAAAACACATGTTTTGGCAAGAGGGCTCAGTAGATACATCCTTCTGAGCCACAACGGTATAATTTAAGAAAAATTTGAAGTACATCTCTAGAACGAGAACAAAATGTCTCGGATATTAAGAACCTTCATTTTTAAGATATCTTGGAATTATTCCAGTACAGAGATGTGTATATAGTATAAGCTATTCTATCACATAAATACGTTATTTTTATTTACAACCTTGTAAGACGTTCAAGTGTAAAACAGTTTATAATTATTATTGGACTGTGACCAATTGTTTTGTCTAAGATTTATAGTTCTGTATAATATTACAATAACAAATAATTCAGTTTGTTTACAAATTCTTCTAGCCCTCGATACACAGATAATAATTAAAATGTTGAAGCAGAAAACATTCTTGGCACTTGTGGAATGAGTAATGGAAAATCACAATAAATATCGTATCAATCTAAAAGCGTACTTTGAAATGATGTCACCTATTTTGACGTTTACTCGTTTGTTAAAACTAAACGATTCACAAAGTTCACAAGACGTTGAATTTTTGAATATACAATTGACGGATTCTGTAATCATTACAGATAAACAAGGCAATATAAGTAATGGCTTTTTTACTAAACCGGATAAAAATCAAATTAATTTATTTTTATAATGTACTTAAAATTTTGAGAGGTACCTAAGTAATTGTATTTTTCGTAAACTATTTTATGTGTCCTGTCAATTTTTATTTTTCCGGGATATACTTCCGATCTAGTTTCATTAAATATAACGACAAAAAGACAAATTGGGTCTTTCGACATTAAACAGGAAGCAGGATGTCATATAACTACAAGCATGATGGAATAGCTCATTTGTTAATCATCAATCATCATCATTAGGTCTTCTTTTCTGGAACTGGTTAGACACGTACCCTCATTCTTTCATATTCTGAACTAACCTAAACATTTCCCTGAAATTTGCACAGTCTGCATCTATCACTATCTGATCTAGGTCTACATCTACCTCCTTTTTCCTATCTCTGCTTGTAATACATCCCATACTATTCCCCAAAAATGCCTTAGAACATTCTGCCTTTCTATTTCTCCTATTTTTTTTCCACAGATATTTTTATTCCCCTGCTATTTCTATAACCTATTTGTTATTAATTTTGTCTGTCCATGCTATTATCCTCATACATCTGAAGTACAACATTCCCAAAGGCTGTTAGCGTTTTTCTGTCTGTTTTTCTACTGCCCGTATTTCATAGGCATACTGTACTGTGCTCCACACTTATGCTTTCAACAGCTTTCTTCTTGTTTCTATGTTTGCTGTCTTTGATCATAGGTGCTGTTCTTTCTTGTTAGATGCAGTTCGATCCCCTTCTTGAACATTTGCCGATTTAATATTTTTTCCAATGTATCTTTTCGCATAGTCGACATTAGTTGCAGATATTTCACAAACAACCCCTGTAGTTGTCTATAATAATCATCAGATTTATCTGCGCTTATTTTTTCGTCATTAGGTTTTCCGTCTCAAAATTGGTTGGACACGTACCTCAACTTATTTATATTCTGAGCCTACACAGTTCCCTCAAATTCCCTCACAGCCTATATACAGTTCGGTTCTCTTTCTATTGTTTTCTAATTATATGCTCTATTTGACCGAGATTCAATGGTAAGTAAAGAGCAGGGGACTACGGCGCGTAGTTGGTATGCGTGTGATAATTAGCCCACGGCCCCGGGTTCGAAATCCCGCAACGGTCCGCTTGAAAAATGTTAGGCGAGCATTTTTCACAAAAATACGCCCTCGTTCCGATGAGAGGTAAAATGGAGGTCCCGTGTGTGAGTGTTGTCACGCACGTTAAGGTTCCCTACCTTGCTCGAAACAGCAGGGATTCAAAATTTTTCAGGTAAAAAAACTCGCTTCCTGGTCAATGTAGTATCTTCGGGTGGAGCATTGGAAAATCACATGTAAGGTATGTGAACGGGGTTAAGCAGCCTGTGGCTGCCAAGATGCCCCTACACTTAGACATTTACCAAATTAACAGTTTTCCAGTAAATTCTTTCACACAATTAACATTATTCGAGAACATTGCACAACTAACACCTGTAGTTTCTTATAATAATCATCATGTTTAAGTGCAGTTATTTTTTCGTCACTAGTTTATCCATCTTGGGCCTGGTTGGATGCGTACCTCCATTGATTTCTATTCTTAGCTAGCCTACACATTTCCATGAAACTCCCACAGCCTACATCTTTCACTATCTGTGTGCAATAGTCAAACCTTGGTCTACCTCTACTTCTCTTTTTCCTATCTCTGCTTTTAATAAATTCCGCACTACTCCCTCATGCCGTAGTATGTGACCTATTATCATATCTTTCCTATCTTTTTACCGTTTTCCACATAGCTCTTTCTTCCCCTACCATTTTTAGTACCTCTTTGTTCTTAACTTTGACTGTCCATGATATCTTCATCATTTGTCTGTAGCACCACATTTCAAAGACTTCTTCTTCCGTTTTCTTGTCTGCTTCTCCTACTGTCCAGATTCACAGCAGTACAGTGTTGTGCTCCACACATACGTTTTAAGCAATTTTTCTTTGTGTCTATGTTTGTTGTCTTTGAACACAGTAGTTGCTTTTTCTTGTTAAATGTAGTACGACTTGTGCTAATTTTTGTTTTATATCTTTTGCGCTTTTCCCATCTTGCGTTATTTGGCATCCTAGGTAACAGAAATTCTTAACCTCTTGTAAGCTCTTGTAACCTTTGTATTCTGGTTTTTAATTTATTTTCCCCTTCTTTGTATACTAGTATTTTAGTTTTATTTTTGTTAATTTTCATACCGTATCTTTCTGTTAGAACCGTTTCCATTTCATTAAGAGCAGCTTCTAACTCTTCAATGCTAGATGCTAATACCGCTATATCATCTGCAAATCTAAGCATATCAAATTTTTGTCCTGCATAGTAATTCCAAATGTTTTCCTGCATTTGACAGTATCCATTACCTCTTCAATGTACAAGTTAAAAATTAATGGGGACAGGGCACATCCCTGTCTCACTTCTTTCCTAATGTTTACTTCTCTACGTTCCAGCTCTAATTCTGTTACTGCTGTTTGCTCTTTGTATAAGCTATGTACTATTCGTCTATTCCTATAACTCATTCTAATCTTTTTGAGTATATCGAACATTCTTTTCCATTTTACATTGTCGAATACTATTTCCAGATCTACAAACCCTATATACACGCTTTCCCCTTTTTCTATTGTTTTCTCCATTATCACGCTCAGAGCTATAATAGCCTCCAGTGTTCCCCTGTTTCGCCGAAGCCCAAATTGATCTTCTCCTAGTACTTCTTCAGCTCGCTCTTCCATTCGTCTTTGTACAATTCTAGTTAATATTTTTGACATGTGTGCTGTCAAACTTATCGTCCGAAAATTTTCACATCTATCCGTGCCTTTCTTCTTTGGGTATCTAGCCTGTCTCATACAAATAGCTTACAAGTTGGAAGAGACGTTCTGTTACTACTTGTCCGGCAGATTTTAGAGTTTCTGCTTGCACCTAATCTGTTCCCGGCGCCTTACCATTTTTCAGACCCTTTAATGCTAATTCAAACTCATCTCTAAGTATATATTTTCAATGTCTGATTCCAGTTCTAGTTCTGTTAGTTCCTCTCCTGCATAATAATTTCCTATATATTCTTGCCATCTACCCACTTTCTCTACATTTTCAATAATGACGTTTCCTCCTGCGCCCTTTATCTTTTTGCTATACGTTTTTATGTTTCTAAAATTGATTCTAATTAGTTTGTATGCTTCATCTGTCTTTTCTATTTCCATCTTAGTTTGTACCTCTTTGCACTTTTCATCAATCCATTGTTGTTACGTCATCATCGAACAATTCGGTATTTGTGACAATAAATACCATCAGTGCGTTCACCCTACAGTTTGAGTGAAACATTTTATACCGACAGTGGAAGTGCGTTGAAGAATACAGTCGCATTCGAACCCTTGCAAAAGACGGTCGTGTGAGAGCTTTTGAAAGCGACATCGACACCCAATCGTGCGTGTTTTTGGTTGTCCGTAAAAAGCTTTTGTGTGTGAACGTTATTGCCCACAGCGGCACAGGATAAAAGGTATTTATACCCTTTATTAAGTAGTTTGGTGTAGTTGTTTTTAATTATTACATAACCGCTCCACCGCTATTGGTATTGCTACAAAAAGCAATTGGTCCTTCCCTATAATAGCATATTTATATCATCTCCTTAATCCCCACCAGCCATTGGTCCTATAAGTCGATCCGAATTCACCAGTCCTATGGTATACGCATGTCCTAAATTAAATATCATTTTGCATTTCAGCGAGCTTTTAAGTAACTATTTTAGCTTTTAAATTTGTGTTCAAGCTCCATATTTAGCGGGTAAAATATGTACAATATTAGCTACATACTTTCGTTAAATTAAATACAAATACTTTAGTATCAAATTTGTTAGTTTTCAGTTTTAAATTTATTTTAGCGGTATAAAGCACACAGTAACCTGAAAATTATAGTCGCTTAGGAAAGGGATTTGCTTTGTATTTAAAAGCCATTGCGCGCTTTAGTTTTCACATACAACCCTTTCAGTCGGTTTACAACGTAAAATATTTAATACATCTGCAGAGGAATAAGGTTGTAAAGTTGCATCTTTCGGCAAATATGTTAAGCCACATGTTTTAAACGTTTCTGTGAGCTTTTGAGGGTAAAGGCCGCCCGGGTTGTAAGCTGTAAATCTTATCTTTAGGCTTTGTTTGACAAACCCTTGTTTTCGACGTCTCGTTTTAAGACCACATTGCAGGCTAATAGTCATAAAACGTGATTTAGTGGTTTATACGCTATTTGACATTTTTCGTGCCTTGACCAACAATCCATAATATTTTAATATTTCTCATCGCACATCTGACCGGTACCGTTTTATAACATTTTATTGTAGATCTTTCAAAATAACAGTCACTATGGCTCCCAAGAAAATACAGGTAGCCGAACTAGAATTACTGAAAATTCGCATTATAGAAATGTTCGAACTGAGCAACGCTATACAAAGTGACCCAACTTTAAAAACGTTGTTCCTTATTCAAGCAAGGGGAGTAAATGACCTTTACAGAGATTTCAATACAATTTTAGTTGCTGTCTTAGCCTCCTGTGACGAGGCCGAATTATTAAATTACAACGCCTTACGGAAGGAAGTAGATTCCGCTTATTTTTGCATACTGCTGCATCTCGAAACGATGCAAAAAATGAAAGCACCACAAATTACGGAAAATGCTCCAAGCAGCTCGGGATCAAAATTGGTACCGTTAAAGCTCCCACTTTTTAATAATGAGGCAACAGAGTTTACATCTTTCATCGATTTATTTGACAGTCTGGTCTATAATAACGCGTTGCTGTTCAATATCGAAAAATTAAATTATCTTATCAGTTGCTGTACCGGGGAGTCTTTAAAAATCATTAAATCGGTACCCATTTCGGGAGATAACTTTATTATTTCCTATAACGCCTTGCGTGAGCGATTTAGCAATCCGCGTTTATTGGCAACTTTGCATTGGAAAGCAATGAAAGACTTTCCACCTTTAAAATCAGAAGAGCCTAAGAAACTTAGGGCACTTATTGATTGTTTTTCCGAGAACCTTGCTGTTCTAACTAACTTAAAGTTTCTCACTGAACATTGGAACTTTATTCTAGTCGATTTGCTTTTAGAAAAACTCGATCCGTTCACTAGAAAACGCTTCGAACTCCAATCGGATCCGAAGCAAATACCTAATTTCGAGGATTTGAGATATTTTTTAACTCAACAATGTGCAGCGTTGGAAACCTTTTCTTCAACCGCACCTGTTTCTTATTCGACGACTGTCCATACATCTCACACATCAGTGCCTAAGAAATCCTCAGCGTTTCAATTTAAACCAAGAGTTTCTTCTAACGTAGTCTCACTGGACACACCAAGTAGCTCCAGTGACTCAAATAATTCATTTTCGCACCATTGTCCTTCTTGCAAAGGCAATCACTTAATTTACAGATGTCAATCGTTTCTAAAGAAAACTCCGACAGAACGTTTCGACATTGTCAAACGCTTACGCCTTTGTTTAAATTGCTTACGAACAGACCATGCGTCCATGCAATGCAAATCTTATAATTCCTGTCGAACTTGCGCCAAGCCGCATCATACCTTGCTACATTTTGAACCGCAACCTGCTTCTAGCCGTTCAGCTGAACCGATCGCTACACCTATGCATAAAAATGCCAATAGGACGCAGTCAGCCTCTCCTATTCCGGCAAATGTTTTGTCTTCACAGACGAATTTAAATCTTGGGGTTACTGTCTTACTTTCCACTGCTGTTGTGGAAGTTCAAGACCGGTCTGGTAGATACAAACCGATCAGGGTACTCTTAGACCCTGGCTCCCAAGCTAGCTTTATTCGAGACGATTGTGTGAGCAAACTTTGGCTTCCACGCATACGTTCTCAAGTTCCGATTTATGGACTTGGGCAGACAACTTCAGCGGTCAATAGAGGTGCCGTCAGCTGCACCATTCGCTCTATGTTAGACTCTGAAAAATCTCTAGAAGTCACAACTTTTGTCCTTTCGTCAATATCTGGCAAATTACCTAGCGTTGAAGTTCCTAATAATTGGGAACACTTATGCGGCCTGCACTTCGCAGACCCGACCTGGAACTCTCCAGGAACTATTGACATGCTCCTTGGAGCAGATGTTTATCCGTTCATCATCAATGGCGGTGTTATACATGGCAAATTTCTTCAGCCTGCCGCCATAAATACAATTTTTGGTTGGACTATTATTGGTCCCACAAAAGGCTTGCAGTCTGATACTGTCCAAGCATTTTTTACTTCTGTAGAAAATCCTATCGACCAGACCCTAAGGCGGTTTTGGGAGATAGAAGAGTTGCCATCCAAGCCTTATACTTCTCCAGAAGAAGAAAAGGCAGATTTGATTTTTGAAAACACGTTTTCTCGTGACCCTAGCGGTCGTTTTATTGTTGCGTTACCGTTCAACGATACTTTGCCCATTTTTGATAAGTCCTTTGAGATGGCTAAAAAAAGACTATTTTCGTTGGAGCGCAAATTGCATGCTCAACCGGAGCTACGCGCCCAATACAACAATTTCATGCAGGACTATCTTGATGCGGGTCATATGGCATTACACGATTCTCCGCCCGTTGGGAACGATAATTATTTTTTACCCCATCACCCTGTGTTTAAAGAAGAAGGTCATACTTCTAAAATTCGTGTGGTTTTTGACGCCTCTGCAAAGGCTAAAAACAACGTGTCACTTAATGACACTCAATTGGCTGGACCTAGTCTCCAAAATGACATTTCGTCAATCTTACTTAAATTTCGCTCTCATCGTTTCGTTTTTACTTGTGATGTTCGCCAAATGTATCGACAAATTTTGGTTACCGAAGAACATCAAAAGTTTCAGTTAATTGTTTGGCGGTTCTCCGCAGAAGAACCCATTCAGACTTATCAGATTAATACAGTGACCTATGGTATTAAGTCATCGCCTTATCTAGCATTAAAAACTCTTCAGCAATTAGCCATTGACGAAGGCAAAAGGTTTCCGTTAGCCGCTGAGGCTATACGGTCATATCTATATATTGATGATTTCGTCGCCGGTGGAGATTCTATACAATCGGCCCGCGAAATTAAAGATCAACTTATCCGACTTTTACATTTGGCTGGTTTTGAACTTAGAAAATGGAGTTCTAATTCAGTTTCTATTTTGGAAGGCATTCCATCAGATTTTTTCCAATATACTTCTCTCGATTTCGATTCTGACGAATCAATAAAAATATTAGGTCTTCAATGGTCACCTACAGAAGATGTGTTCTCATTTCGGGTTAAACCATTAAACCCAATATGTACAAAGCGCAACATACTTTCGCAAGTTGCCAGAATATATGATCCATTAGGGTTTTTAGCCCCACTAACACTTTTTGCAAAACGCCTAATCCAGCATCTGTGGATGTTAGGTTTAAATTGGGATGACATCCCACCAGCAGACATTTCGTCTCAATGGCAGCAGTATCAAGAAGAATTGCCGTTATTATCGTCATTAAAGTTACCACGTTGTTTACCCCCTTCGGATCCTTTTACTTGTCATTTGCATGGGTTTTGCGATGCTAGCGAGGTAGGGTATGCAGCGGTAGTGTATTTCCAGTTCATAAATCAAACTACTGGAGAAATAACTGTACAATTTGTAACCGCTAAAACAAAAGTAGCTCCAATTAAGCGCATTTCAATTCCACGTTTGGAATTATGTGCCGCCGTTTTATTAACCGATTTACTTTCTTTTACCATTCGTTCTTATCAAGGCTTGATTGAAATCTCCGATGTTTCAGCGTGGAGTGATTTTACGGTCGCTTTCACTTGGATACGTTCTCCACCTTTTCGTTGGAAAACTTTTGTGGCAAACCGTGTTAGCCACATTCAAGAAATCATTGCACCTAGCCGATGGTTTTATATTAAATCTTCGCATAATCCGGCTGATCCTGCATCTCGGGGATTAATGCCAAGCGCGGTTATTTCATGTTCGCTATGGTGGGCGGGGCCTGAATGGCTTCACTGCCCTAGTGACTCGTGGCCGCCTCAACCAACATTGTCAACCTCAATTGCTGAGGTAACTACGGAAAAGAAGATCCTAACATTTGTCGCTCAAACAGATCCAAACGTCATTGACATTTTACTAAGTCGCTTTTCATCGTTATATAAAATCCAAGGCATCGTGGCTTACATCTATAGATTTTCTAAACCCATGGCTCAACGTCATACGGGTCCCTTAACAGACATTGAATTACACAATGCTCTCATGATTATCGTTCGGCATGTACAAAATGTTACATTTTCAAAGGAAATAGCTTTGATCAAGGCAAACCGTAAATTACCTAAAAGCTTGCGAAAACTTTCTCCATTTGTTGATCCACAAAATATCTTAAGAGTAGGTGGGCGCTTGACACATTCTTCGCTTTCCTATTTCAAAAGTTTCCTGCGTTATTGCCTCAGCGGCACCGATTAACCGAACTTATCATTCGGTCAACTCATGAAAGGTATTACCATCCCGGTGTTAATACCACAGCGTATCTTATCCAACAGAATTTCTGGATCCTTTCTATTAAAAATTCAATCAGAAATTATTTATCATCATGTCATAGATGTTTTCGTACCAAACCGGTCCTGGTAACTCCTCCTATGGGAGACCTACCGGCAGCACGTATTACCCAAATCAAACCGTTCAGTATTGTTGGTGTTGATTTTGCTGGCCCTCTTTTAATAAAGGCTAACCGCCTGCGAGCCTCTAAAACTCTTAAGGCCTATATTTGTATTTTTGTTTGTTTTGCCACTAAGGCAGCACATATTGAACTTGTGTCGGATTTGTCGGCAGACGCGTTTCTTGCCGCTTTGCGACGATTTATAGCACGTCGAGGACGCTGTTCTCAGATATTTAGCGATTGCGGTACTAATTTTGTAGGTGCCTATCGTCAGCTTATGAGTTATCTGCATAGTGCAGTAACCTCAGAAAAGATAAAGTGGTCGCGTAATCGGCGAACTAAAACTTACCTTTGAGGAACTTTACACAGTTCTTACTCAAATTGAATCTGTTCTAAATTCAAGGCCACTCTGCGCTTTGAGTTCGGATCCAAATGACTTACGTTGCTTAACACCAGGTCATTTCCTAACTATGGAGCCTCTCTCTGCACCACCAGATGAGGACCATTCAACCAACGTTTTACCATTAAAAAGCAGGTGGAAACTCCTGCAAAAACTCCACCAAGATTTTTGGGCTCGCTGGAGCCATGAGTACTTACATACTCTGAATCAAAAGGTTAAATGGCACTCTAAGGTAGGTGTCCGACAAGTCGAAAAGGACACTATTGTTCTCATCAAGGACGACCAGCTTTCTCCACTTCAATGGAAGTTTGGTCGTATTATTAATACTTTTCCCGGTGCGGACGGTATTATACGTGTCGCTGAAGTCAAAACTGCACATGGCACATTAAAACGACCTTTGGTCAAACTAGCACCGCTACCGGTATTTTAATTTTATTTTTATGTTTAGATGTATATACACATTTCTTACATGTATAGTAGTATATTATTTTTACATATTTGCTTATTTACATATATATTTTAATTTTTTTGCATAGTTGGTAATATCGCTCGCTGTAGTGTACCACCCTATCTTTCGTTACCTGTTTTCCTAGCAAGGTCAAATCCCATGTGATTTCCTTCACCCAACCTACTTCCCTCCTTTTCAAAATTCTACGAATTTGGTGGGCGGTATGTTACGTCATCATCGAACAATTCGGTATTTGTGACAATAAATACCATCAGTGCGTTCACCCTACAGTTTGAGTGAAACATTTTATACCGACAGTGGAAGTGCGTTGAAGAATACAGTCGCATTCGAACCCTTGCAAAAGACGGTCGTGTGAGAGCTTTTGAAAGCGACATCGACACCCAATCGTGCGTGTTTTTGGTTGTCCGTAAAAAGCTTTTGTGTGTGAACGTTATTGCCCACAGCGGCACAGGATAAAAGGTATTTATACCCTTTATTAAGTAGTTTGGTGTAGTTGTTTTTAATTATTACATAACCGCTCCACCGCTATTGGTATTGCTACAAAAAGCAATTGGTCCTTCCCTATAATAGCATATTTATATCATCTCCTTAATCCCAACAAGCCAATTGTTCTTTAGCTTTCCTGCATTTGCGAATAATTTCCCTTTTTATGGCTTTGTATCTTTGTTTTCCTGTTTCGTCTGATCTATTTTTGTATTTTCGTCTTTCTTCTATTAAATTCAGGATATCCTTTGGTATTCATAGTTTCTTATTTTCTTTTTGTGTATACCCCAGAATATCTCGGGCCGCTATGTCTAAGCTGGATTTAATGTTATTCCATTCTGTTTCTACTTCCTTAGTGTCAGATATTTTCCCGATATCTTCCAGCAATTCATTTGAATTTTTTTCAAATCTTTCGTGAATATCTTTATCTTTTAGTTTCTCAAAGTCAAAGTGCTTTTTTCCATTGTTTTTTTGTCAATTTTTTTTATTTAAGTGCGGCCTTCATAACTACGACGTTGTTGTCAGTGTCTATATCTGCTTCTGGGTAGCTTCTGCAGTCTAATATTTGATTTTTAAACCGTTATCTAACAAGAATGTAATCTATTTGATATCTTCTTATATCTCCTGGCATCTTGCACGTATATCGTCTTCTAGCATGATGTTGAAATAATGTACTTGTGATGATTAAATTGTTCTTGTCGCAAAATTCTGCCAGCCTATTTCTCCTGTCGTTTCTCGTGCCTACATCAAATAAACCTAATACTGCTCCTGACCCTCACCTACCACTGCATTAAAATCCCCCTTAATTATTAAATTTTCATTTCCTTTTACGGATCGTAGTATGTCTTAGATATCTTTGTAGATCGCTTCTACCTCTTCGTTATTGTAGCTAGAGGTGGGCATATATACTTGATTATTACTGTGTTTACCGGTTTAGATTCTAATCTAACCATGAGTACTCTTTCGTTCTTTTGCAAGTAATTTTCTACGCAGTGTGTCTTTTTTTGCATAACTATCCCCATACCCGAATTTCCTTCCTCTGCTCCTGTATGAATTACCCTGAAGTCTCCACTCTAAAAATCCCCTGCCTCTGGCCACCGAACTTCGCTGATCCCTACTATGTCTAGTGCTAACCTATTCATTTCAATTTTCAAATTCTCTAGCTTACCTACTTGTTTCATACTTCTAACATTTCACGCTCCGACTCGTAAAATGTTCCCGACTCTTATTCAGAACTTTCTTATCGCATTTTCCGAAGTATTCCCCTTCCGGATATCCGAATGGGGGACTATTTTAACTCCGAAATCGTTTACCCCAGAAAATGTCATCATGTTTATTATAATTTAAATACGCTGTGTACTTGGGAGGTAATGTGGTTTCCCGTTGCCTTCCACATCGCGGTAGTGTGTCGTAGACTGCCATACCGACTCCAATGGTCTCTGCCAATCTAAGTACCGAAATAGCCGCTGCCTTTTTTCGGCGACCTGTCTTAGTCTGGTTCCTCGCTAACAACCCTACTACTTTGGTTGGACCTGTAGTTTGGCTCTTTAGCTCATTAGAACACAAAAGCCATTTTTCCTGTTCTGGTAATCTAGAACTTCGGCAAGGTGCGGGTCCTTTCGAAATGGCACTTGTTAGTTAAGAAAAATAATTTTATTTGATCGATTAGTCGATTCAGTGGTTAGGCGTTAGGCATTCGGGTTTAATCTAGAGCTAGGACTTAGGTTTCCAGTCATTTCCGGACCACCGTCCCCTTTGCTAGGAAAATTACAACGCCCCCTTCTCTGTATGGTTCCTAATAACAATTATTAAAATATCGTTGCATATTATTATTAAACTATACCTGTTTTATCTGGTTGTCCATTAAAGAACAAAAAGTAGAAATTATGTAAACGACCATCAAATGCAGTGAAAACGCAAACAAGTTTAAAATAGACGCAAAACATACAAGAAAAAAAACGAGCGATATAATTCGTTAATGTCAGTTTCCAATTTCGTTAGCATAGCCACAAATCGCCACGTTCAGTTATGTGTAAATAAGCTTTTACTCTGATATTACGCTCAGCTTAATAAGATGAAGAAAACGCAATTAAAAGTTTCTATCCTCTTGCCCACAATCCAGGGTAGAGGGATAGTATTGACTTTTGAAGCCATAGCTCCTAGTATCCATTTTTAATTTTATTTTTAGTTCTTTGTTACTTGTAAGTTCTACAAGTGCTTCTTCTAAATTTGTAATGCTTGGGCGTTACGGTAAATAAAAATATGATGAAAAAAAAAGAAAAATTAATCTAAAATAAACAAAAGTATTATTGTTTCACCCTGTACAATGCATTGTAAAAATGCCAAAAAGTAACTCAACATGAGATTTCAATTCTTTTGGTTTATCATCATCATTTTGTTTTCGACCTTAGTTAGGGTCGGTTTGACGCAGCTCTAACTTCTTTTCTATTCTGTGCTAATCTAAATAGTTTTACCTACCCTACACAACCTAAATTTCTAATAATTTGACTAATATGGCTTGGTCTAGGTCATCCTATACTCTTCCATCTTTTTCTTATTTACCTGGCTCTACATAGATATTAGCAACCTGATGGTTGTTAAGAAAGTCCAACATATTTACATGATTCCCCTTTATAAGGAAATGAAATAATACCTGGTTGTCCCCTCCAAAATACAGTTCTAAATTCTTTTCTATTCTGAGCTAGTCTAAAAAGGTCTACATATCCTTCACAACCTAAATTTCTAATAATTTGACTGATATAACTTTGTCTAGGTCTTCCTACTCTATTTTTATTTGGTAGTCTATAATCTAAGACCGTACTAAATAGTCCTTCATGTCTTAACAGGTGCCCTATCATTCTATATCTCCTGACCTTTAATTGTTTCCACATACAGGGTTTCTCATCTATCCTTCTATAAACTTCCACATTTGTTACTCTATCTGTCCAACTAATCTTTAACATTCTCCAATAACACTAAATTTCAAAAGCTTTTATCTTTTTCTTATCTACCTCTTTAATTGACCAAGTCTCACTACCGTATAATAGAACGTTCCATACGTACGACTTTAAGAAACCTTTTCTATTATCTAAACTAAATCTATTAGCTATTAGTAAGTCTTTCTTTTTTAAAAACATTTTTCTAGCTTGAGCTATTCTAGCTACTATATCCCTTCTGCTACGTCCATCCTTTGTAATTATACTACCTAAATAGCAAAATTCATCTACCTCCTCTAGCTCGGTATTACCTATTTTTAATTTTGGTTTAGAACTAGGCTGTAACTCACTTGTCATTATCTTTGTCTTTACTGAGTTAATTCTCATACTATAGTTACTCTGTAGTATCTCATCTAAACTTTTTAAAAACTTTACTATAATGGCTATATCATCTGCAAAACGTATCATGTCTATTTTTTGTTCCTGTACACTAATACCTATCTCTTTTCTCTCTCTAGCTAAGTTTAAAGCGTCCTCAATATAAACATTAAAAATCAAGGGAGCTAATATATATCCCTGTTTAACTCCATTTCTAATCTTAGCTTCTTTTTCTATTTCATCAAATCTAATTATTACGCCTTGGTTTTTATATAGACTGTAAATAATTTCTCTATCCTTATAAGAGATTCCTAATTTTCGCAAAACTTTGAACATAATAATTCAATTAACCCTATCAAATGCTTTTTCCAAATCTACAAACGTGAAATGAGTTTTTTAATTTTTTTGTAACCTTTTTTCGATAACTACCCTAATCAATAGTATCGGTGCTCTAGTCCCTCTGTCTTTACGAAAACCATATTGACCTTCGCTTAGATAGTTCTCAGTCAAAGCTTCTGATTTACTTTTAATTATTTTCGCTAGTATTGTGGAAGCGTGAGAAGTTAAACTAACCGTTCTAAAATTCTCACACCTATCAGCTCCTGAGTTTTTTGGGATTGGAATAATAATATTTTTTTCGAAATCTATTGGGACCTCACCTGTGTCATATATTACTTTTACTAGTTCATACAATTTGTCTAAAGTTTTCTGACTTGCGCATTTTATTAATTCTGCGGGTATATCGTCTATCCCTGGCGCTTTATTTAGTTTAAGATCTTTAACAGCTTTATCTAATTCCTCTCTTAATATTGAGAACCCTATTTCTACATCTTCTTCTTGGTCGATCTCTAACTCATCCATATCGTCTTCCTTATATAAGTCTTCGTTGCTTAAGCCTTACCATAAGAGATAATTTAATAAACGTCATCATGACATAACTCACAATTAGGTAGCGGTCTGGCATGTTGGTAGCGTTTCGTTGCTTAAGCCTTACCATAACAGATAATTTAATAAACGTCATCATGACATAACTCACAATTAGGTATCGGTCTGGCATGTTGGTAGCGTTTCGTTGCTTAAGCCTTACCATAACAGATAATTTAATAAACGTCATCATGACATAACTCACAATTAGGTAGCGGTCTGGCATGTTGGTAGCGTTTCGTTGCTTAAGCCTTACCATAAGAGATAATTTAATAAACGTCACCATGACATAACTCACAATTAGGTAGCGGTCTGGCATGTTGGTAGCGTTTCGTTGCTTAAGCCTTACCATAACATATAATTTAATAAACGTCACCATGACATAACTCACAATTAGGTAGCGGTCTGGCATGTTGGTAGCGTTTCGTTGCTTAAGCCTTACCATAACATATAATTTAATAAACGTCACCATAACATAACTCACAATTAGGTAGCGGTCTGGCATGTTGACAGCGATTCGTTGCTTAAGCCTTACCATAACATATAATTTAACACTTTTCCTTTTTGAAGCGGATAACCAGGTTATATTTCATTTCCCTATAAATGGTAATCATGTAAACATGTTAGAGTTCTTTAACAACCATCAGGTTGCTAATATCTATGTAGAGCAAGCTGGATAGGAAAAAGATAGAAGGATATAGGAAGACCTAGACCAAACTATATTAGTCAAATTATTAGAAATTTAGGTTGTGAAGGGTATGTAGAGCTTTTTAGATTAGCACAGAATAGAAAAGAACTTAGAGCTGCGTCAAACCGACCTTAAGTAAGGTCGAAAACAAAATGATGATGATATAAGTCTTCTAAATATCTTTTTCATCATACTGCTACCTCAACTTTATTTATTCCAAGCTCATTATTCTCATCTTTAATACCATTATATTTTTTCCTATCTTCTCTGAAAAACTTTTTAACTGCTCTGTAAGCCCTGTCTGTCTTACCTACTTTCAAATCATCTTGGTTTCCCTTACAGTTCTCCTCCATCCACTTATTTCTAGCTTTTCTACACTCATGTACTATCTTATTTCTAACTCTATTATATTTTTGCTTACTTTCGCTATCCAATTCTCTGAAAGGTTTAAGCTTTCTTCTCTATTCTTCTCTATTAAATCTAATATCTCCTTCGTTACCCAGGGTTTTCTCACTTTTACTTTTTTCTTACCTAAAGTTTGTGTTGCTGTATCATGTACAGGCCCTTTTTATTTCTTTCATCTATTTTCTACGTTTCGACCTATAGCTATCTCTCTGATCTTATTATCTAATACTCGTTTATATTCCTCTTTTACCCCAGTATCATTAAGTTTACCTAGATCCCACCCTTTCTTTTAGCCTTTCTCAATTTTTTTAATTTTAGATTACACTTCATTTTAACTAAGTTATGATCGCTATCTATGTCAGCCCCTGGATAACTACGACAGTTTTTAACTTGGTTTCTAAATCTTTGTTTAACTAAAATATAATCTATTTGGTATCTAGCCCTATCACCTGGCGCTTTCCAGGTATACCTTTTCCTAACATGTTGTTCGAATAAGGGGTTTACAGTTACTAATCTATGTTCCTGGCAAAACTCAACTAATCTTTCTCCTCTATCATTTCGTCTACCATACCCAAATTTTCCTACCATTTTCCCTTACCAACTTCTCTCACTGACGCATTAAAATCGCCTATAACTATTAAATTCTCATCTCCTTTTACTTTTCTTACTATACTATTTATATCCTCGTATACCTTTTCTACTTCCTCATTCTTGTAAACCTGTACTAAAACAGTATCAGTGGGTTTTGTACTCAATCTAACCATAATTATTCTATCACTGAATTGTAAGTACTCTTTAACTTTACGATCTAATCTTTTACCTAACATTATTCCTACCTCTGCCTATCCATTAGTTGAAGAAGTTGTAATTATTCTATAATTATCTTTCCAAAAATCATTACTATCTGGCCATCTCACCTCACTGATACCTAAAATGTCCAGCTTTTCTTTTCCCATTTCGACTAATAAATTTGTTAATTTATCTACTCTAAGTAGTGACCTTACATTCCAAGTCCCTATCACTAAACGAACCGTTGTTTTTAATTCTTACGATGACGAGCTTCAAGTACCCCCACTTGGAGATCCAATTGAGGGGGTATTTTACCTCCAAACAAGAATTTTATCTGTGAGCTCTCCATCAAACATATTTCGTGTTTTAGGCCACGCATACCTGGGAAATATTGTGATAGATTCCCATATCTTTTCACAACGCAGTTTTTAAAGATTCTAGCAAAAAGCCGTATCTGTTATGGCCAATCCCCAATAACCTTGTAAATTACTGAGGATCGCCCAAGACCAACCGACTCTCCTCCAATATCTTTTAACCAACAAGGCTGCTACCCCTTGCTGCGCCTTTTAATCGCCTTTTACGATAAGCAGACTTACTATAGTAGTATTCTTTGTCCCCTACTATAGGTGTTTATATAATTTATATAATTTCAGTTAAAACAGATAGTATATTAGTATTTATTAGTAATCAGCATTTGAAAGGTTGTTTGTAATAAAACGTTTCGTATCAATATAAAATTGATGTTTGATTTTGACGGTTTCGCTTTGACAAGAGCTAGCTAAAAATAATTAAACAACGGGTGAATTTAAAACATTTATCTTTTATTAAGATACTTGAAATTAGACTGGACCTTACATAAAAGAACCATCAGTGAAGTAACAATAGCGACTTTCAACACCTGGCTATTTCAACTGGCCCAATCCGCTAGTGACGTAACTGTAAACTTTGGCGCTGCTTCAAATTCAAGTCCTAATAAACAAAACTTAAATCAATGGGTGTATCTCAATGCTCATGACAAAGATCGGCAAAGTGTAACAGAAAAAGACTGCTCATTGTGCAATGGGTCTTGTAAATCGGTAGAAAATTGTATTAAGTTTAAGAATATATCTCATAGTAATAAATGGAGAGTAGTTTAGCGGCTAAGGATGTGTCGAAAATGTCTAAACGATTACGGTCGGGGCCAATATGTGGAATAAAGAGTTGTCAGTTTAACCATCATCCTCTTTTGCAGAACCCGAACTCAAAAGATGTTCAACATAACGAAGATGCCAGTAGCGCGAAAAACTGCAACACACATCAAAATCCCTTCCATACTATACTGTTTCGCATATTTCCTGTAGTACTTTACGGTCAAGACAAGTCTTTGGATACTTTGGCTTTTTAGATGATGTATCATCAATTATACTACTGTAGGATGAACTCGCTTGTGAGCTCAATCTTAAAAGTAAAATCGAGTCACTGTGTTTGCAATGGACAAGCGAACATTCACGAAGTTGAAATAACGCCAAACAAGTTTCAGTTCAAATATCTGGTACAAATTCACCAAAGCAATATTATATTTAGAATGCTAGCACAGTCAATTTGTTAAATCTCTCAAGGCAATCTATCAAATTTGATAAGTTTCTCAAAATGTATTCTTATATCAAAGACCTTCCGGTTCAGTCATAAACTAACGCAATTCCTCGTACCTTAATTGGTCTACATTCCTGGAAACTTGGACTTCCACTGAAATTTAAAGCACGAAGGAATAGCAAACCGGTAGTAACCAAAACTCGCCTAGGATGGTGCATTCATAGCTAATATAACGAACGGGTGACTCCATCAAACAGTTTCAAAGCTTCCATAGTTGTGACTATAAGAATACAGACGAAGAGCAGCACGAGCTAGTCAAGAACTATTTTACCACGGAAAGCTTTGGCGTTTCTGCACCCTTAATCAACCTCATTTCACTTGAGGATCAGCGCTGTGCGTCTATCATGGAGGCCACAACCGTAAGGAAAGGAAAAAGATTTGGAACAGGGTTACTGTAGAGCTATGAAAACATCACTCTTTTGTCTAGCTATTCAATGGCACTACGAAAATCACAATGTTTGGAGAAGAAAGAGGCACAATTCAGAAGTGGCCACCGCTATTGTAGAATGATTATGTTCAGAGAAAATATGCACGAAAACTTTCAATCCATGAATTACAAGTAAACTATAGTCGCATGTGGTATATGCCAATATTTACGGTCAGAAATCCCATCAAGCCTAGTAAATTGGGAATCGCATGAGATGCTGCCGCCAAAGTAAACGGCATTTCATTAAACTCATCATTAACGAAAAGTGCCGACATACTAAAACTATTAACCACTGTTCTGTATCGTTTTCGCGAACGGCAAGTAGCAATTTGTACTGACATAAAAGAAATGTTTTACCAGGTGCTTGTTCAAAAAGCTGACCAGCATTCCCAAAGATTTATATTCCTTAAAGATCTCAAGCAGGCACCAGATGTGTAATGCAAGTGTTAACATTTGGTGCCACGTGCTCTCCCAGTAGTGCTTAATACATAAGAAATAACAATGCTTTAGATTTCAAAAAGAAATATCTACGAACTGTGCATGCCATAATCAATAACCATTTGGATAATTGCCTGGATTGTTTTGATACCGAAGATAATGCCGTCAAAGTAGGTCAGAAAATTAAATTCGTTCACGCACAAGCAGGGTTTGAAATCAGAAATTTGGTTTCAAATCCTAAAAAAGCCGTCGATGCTCTTGAAACGATCCTCTACAGAAAAAAGTCTAAATAATGAACACGAGACACGCCTTGATAAGGTTTGGGTATTTCGTGGTCAAACTTGACTGATTCTTTTATTTTTAAACTATTTTATATAGGACATAAGGATGTCCTAATTGACAATAGGTACCCCACAAAAAGAGAGGGTATGCGGATACTTATGAAGATTTTTGATCCACCGGGGTTAATTGCTCATATCCTAGTGCATGGCAAAATCCTATTACAAAAGATTTGGAGATCTACCATAGGCTGGGATGAAGTCATAACAGAGGATCAATACCAGCATTGGCTCATATGGTTAAATATGCTTCTTGCCATGGAAGAAATAAATATTCCACGACCTTACATCCAACAGAAGTGGACCAATGGATACGCAAACAAATTGCACGTATTTGTGGATGCCAGCAAATATGCATTCGCAGCAGTAGCCTATTTACCAGTCATCAACAACCTAGAGATCAGCTGCGCACTTGTGAGCGTAAAAACAAGAGTAACTCCTTTAAAACTACTTTCCATTCCAGGAATAGAATTTCAAGCTGCCGTCTTAGGAGTTTGCCTTAGTAGAAGCATATGTAATGAACTCACGATACGAATCACCAAGTGCTTCTTTTGGTGCGACTCAGGAACAGTTAAATAAACTCGGATCAATGAAAATATCGACAATTTGTCGCCTTCAGAATTGGAGAAATTTTGAAAACTACGGATTGTACTGACTGGAAGTGGGTTTCTACTAAACAGAACGTGTCGGATAACGCCAGAAAACCACAAAGAACTGCAAACTTGACGTCTGAGAGTCGGTGGTTCTTAGGACTCTCCTTTTTAAAGCGGCCAGTAGGTATATGGCCAGAACTTTCGTATAAACCTACAAGTTCGCCACAAAAAGACTTGAAACCACACTACGTACATATACAATTTGTTCGTGAAACTTTCGATGTAAAAAGTTTCTAAAATTTGCATAGGTTAGTGAAAACTGATGCTTTCGTGTTCCAATTCTTAAACAACTTAAAGTCTAGCGTAAAGCAAACAAATCGCTACACAAGTTGCATATCCCAGGATGAATATATACTTTACATGTGAGTTTTCAATGCTCCACCCGAAGGTGCTACATGGGCGAGGAAGCAAGTTTTCTTTTACCTGAAAAATTTTGAATTTTGCTGAACCCTTGCTGTTCCAAGCAAGGTAGGAATCTTTAACGTGCGTGACAACACTGACACACGGGACCTCCATTTTACCTCTTATCCGAAGGGGGCGTATTTTTGTGAAAAATGCTCGCCTCACATTTTTCAAGCGGACCGTGTCGAGATTTGGACCCAGGACTTTGGGCGTAGTAGTCACACGCATACCAACTACGCCACGGAGCCGCCGGATGAATATATACTTTACATGTAATTTTCCAATGCTCCACCCGAAGGTACTACATTGGCCAGAACGCGAGTTTTTTACCTGGAAAATTTGGAATTTTGCCGAACCCTTGCTGTTCCAAGCAAGGTAGGGATTTTTAACGTGCGTGACAACACACACACGGGACCTCCATTTTACCTCTCATCCGAACGAGGGTGTATTCTTGTGAAAAATGCTCGCCTGACATTTTTCAAGCGGACCGTGTCGGGAATCGAACCCGGGACCTTGGGCATAGTAGTCACACACATACCACTACGCCACGGAGCCGCCTCAGATGAATATATACTAGCGGAGAACTGCTTATACCGTTTAGCACACTGTGATTACTACCAGGACGAAATAGCAATACTAATTAATAACAAATACGAAAAGGACAAATCCAAAATCTCGATAGAAAAATCAAGTCCTATTTACAAGCAATCACCATACTTAGACGATCATGCTGTTCTTAGAGTGCACGGAATAGTCGACGCAACACTAGGTGTTCAATTTAGTATGAGCACACCTATTATACTCCCAAAGGAACATCACGTCACCAAGTTAATAATAAATCACTATCATCAAAAATACCTTACATCTGATTTTCCAATGCTCCCCCGAAGGTACTACATTGACCAGGAAGCAAGTTTTTTTTTTACCTGAAAAATTTTAATTTTGCCGAATCCTTGCTGTTCCTAGCAAGGTAGGGATCTATAACGTGCGTGGCAACACTCACACACGGCACCTCTATTTTACCTCTCATCCGAACGAGGGCGTATTTTTGTGAAAAATGCGCGCCTAACATTTTTCAAGCGGACCGTGTCGGTATTTGAACCCGGGACCTTGGACGTAGTAGTCACACGCATACCAACTACGCCACGGAGCTGCCCACCAAAAATACTATCAGCACAACAACGAGAGAGTAAGTAACGAACTTCGACTGCTATACTCCATACGTCGATTTCGAGTGGCATTGAAGGCAACAAAGAGAGAATGCCAAACATGTAAAATACAATTTGCTATTCTCAAACCTCTCGAGATGGGAAGACTTGCGGCAGTTAGATTGGCAGATTTGCGTGCATGAAAACGGGGGTCCTTTTGAACATTACCTTAGAGTTTTATTGAACAATTTATAATTTAATACAAGTTTTCTGTTTGGATTTGTTATTGATTTTGTGTGTTATTTTTCTTGGTTTTTGCCAGTTCTTTCTTAAATTCTTATCATGTTTACCTCATTGTGTAAAATTTTGTTGTTGTTGGACTGTTGGCTCTGATACACGCTCAAAGTTTTTCGAACCAGTCCTAGTCCTGGATAAAGTGTGAAAGGGGCTATAATAAATGTTAGTATGCAGTAAAACATTTAAATTTGATTATCTAAGAAACGGCTGCTTGAATCGACCTCTATAAGGCATACCTTTTTTGGGCAAAAAAATATGAGGCAATAGGAATTATGAATCAGAAATTTGATATTCCGAGGCACAGAAAAGTTAAGGGACTCTAATTTAGGCAAATTGCTGCTGGTGGCGCTCTCTGCGAATTACATCAAAACTATTATTAAATCTGCATTTCCCATCTTAAAAAATCCTCAGATACCAAATTTCAAGCAAATCCTACCATTATTAAGATACCTATTTAAAAAATAGCTTGGAAACTATCAACTTTTGGACTAAAGTAAATTGGGCTAGATCCTCATATTTTATTTAGTCTCAGGAAGTTGTGTTAACATTTTGTAAGGACTCAAACAATATCTTAAGTAACTTCAATAATGCTATTCACTAGAACATTAGTTATTTGGTTTCCTTAACTGATGTCAACACCGTGAATAGTAAGGCGTCAATAGTTTTGTATTTGTGTTATCAATATTCGTTTTATTTTTACATACCGGTTCCTCTAAAATATGTTTGGTGTAGTCCTCTTGCACATCATTCGTTAGAATAGGAATATTTGACACATTTTTAACCAATTTTAATACTTGATTTTTCTGACGTTTTACTATAATATTGTAAACATTAACTGAGAACATGCAAGACACAACCTTTCCGAATACCTCCCCTAATACTGATGTTTTACTTCAAAATCACGTGTTCAAACTTTTTCTTTTAAACTAAAATCAAGCTTTTTGTTGCCCTGAAACAATTTTATTTGTATATCTTGTTTTTGCTTGACATGTGTTGTAATTTTAGTAGAACTACGATTTTGATGCCAATTTCTCGGCCAAGCATTAAAAATGTTGGATACACGCCTGTTACATTGTGTGGTGTACTACTATTATCAAACAGAAATTTTGATAAAGCTTTTTAAGGTCTCTCGAGGCGCTTTCTATTATTAATTATTCATAAAGGTTCCTACACAATCTTCATCAGCTTCGTTGGACGAAGGAGTATAAGGAGCTGCATGACGTAACTGATTTAACGCAGCACGATTTAAGAAAGTAATATATTCTGCCGAATGAAATGCAATCGCATTATCTAAAACTACATATTTTGGAATGCCAAATCTAACGAATAATCTGCGTAAGCAATTTACTGTTTCTTTAGCGGTCATTGACGTATTAGGAAATACGTCTAACCATTTCGTATGGGTGTCAATAACCACTCAAAAGTATTTGTTTAGGAATGGTCCCGCATAATCAATATGGAAGCGTTCCCCAGAGTGGGAAAGTCCTAACTATTTTTGCACAGGCGCTTTGGGTGGCACGTCTTTATATTTCAGGATTGACCTATATAAACTATGTTCTTTGATAAACCTGGTAACTTAAAGTACGAGCGAGCTAAGTTTTTCATACATTTCATGCAAGCACATGAGAATATTGCGACGTTATACATCGGGAATAATTGTGCGATTATTCACAAGCAACCGCATTTTATTCTGAAGATATTTTTATTTTTGTAATACGGTTTCAATGATATCTTTTTACGTTTTTACAGCCCAGCCATTTAATGTATAACGGATCACCTTTGTAGGAATAGTATCTTATTCGTCATGCGATGAATTTGTTTAAAATTAACAGGCCACTTACTATCCTTGAAATAATTAATATATTAATATCTACGCAATTTCACGAGAAACAGTTTACACGAAATCATAATCCGCAAGGTTGTTCTCAGATTTAATGTATTCTACCTAATATGAAAATCCACTAAATATTGGGGCCCATCTTTTAACGCGGTTCGCCGAAAATGGGACAATTCCTTTTGTCGGACTAAAAATGAATAGTAAGGGGTTCTTGCCCATCGCCAATGTAAATTTCTTACCACATAAATATGAATAAAGCTTAAATACACCAAATATAATTGCTAGCTCCTACTTTTTCGATTTCAGAGTAATTCTTTTCTCATTTAAAGTTCAGGATGCATAAGATCGGCGCCTCTTATTTTCCGTTGGTGTACAGATGTTTTCTTGTTTAGTTGGCGGTAGCTCTCTTATAGAAGAAGCGCCGCTTATTCTGTAACGGTAGAGGAAACAGGAACGAAACTGAAAGAGACCACTCAGCCTACTTTCAGGGCATCGTGTCTCCAACAAGATAGGTTAATCTTATTGCACAAACTGCTAGGCAGAGCTGCACGTTAAGCATGAGAAATGCCATCCTTGTGGTTTTCCAAACAACAAAAGTAGGTAGATAGGGCCGGTCCTAATTCAAAACGTGGCAGACGTATTTTCCATATGTAAAATACACTTGCACCGTTTTGAATTAGGATCGGCCCTATATAATTTCAATGTATAGTTGTGAAAACATTTCAATGTAAAATAGTTGTGAAAACATGAATTCTTATATACTTTCAATGTAAAATACTTGTGGGCACGTTTTGAATTAGGATCGGCTTTATATTACTTTCAATGAAACACACGTATGTTGAAAATGTAAGTGCAGAGAAAATGTGTAGCTGTTTTGAATTCGGTTTTCTAGCGAGAAGTTACACGTGCACCGTTTTGAATTAGGATCGGCGTTATATACTTTTAATGTAAAATGTGAAAACCTGAATTCTTATATACTTTCAAATGTAAAATACTTGTGGGCACGTTTTGAATTAGGATCGGCTTTATATTACTTTCAATGGAACATATTTCAAAACACACGTATGTTGAAAATGTAAGTGCAGAGAAAAATGTGTGTAGCTGTTTTGAATTCGGTTTTCTAGCTAGAAGTTACACGTGCACCGTTTTGAATTAGGATCGGCGTTATATACTTTTAATGTAAAATGTGAAAACCTGAATACTTATATACTTTCAAATGTAAAATACTTGTGGGCACGTTTTGAATTAGGATCGGCTTTATATTACTTTCAATGGAACATATTTCAAAACACACGTATGTTGAAAAATGTAAGTGCAGAGAAAATGTGTGTAGATGTTTTGAATTTGGTTTTCTAGCGAGACAGTATGACAGATGCAAAATATCGCATTCAAGTCAATTGTGTTTAATTAAAGTGGATTCTGATTTATGTTTAGAGGCTGCAAATACACATGGGCCGGTTTCAATTCAAAATGTGTTCACTCTTGTGATAGGTTGAAGAGTGGGTTGGGAAAGTACGCAGATGGTGGTAATCTGCTATATAAGGAGATTGCTCCTAATATTAATTTAATTAGTCAAAGAAAAGCAAATATGGATTTTAATACTCTTAATAAAACCACATATCGCAAACCTTATGTAAATTCAAAAGATCTTGTAGTGAATAAGAGGTTTGAAGTTTTAAAAGTGGAAACAATCAAGACAAAATATGGAGTAAGAGTATTAGTGGAAACAGAAGAGTTCAAGAGTATATTGCCATTGAGATATTTTGAATACCTTCAAGCACATTCAGTGAAACAATTAAATGAAAGTATTGGCTCGAACAAACACCTATACATAACTAGTAAGGGATCGATCGGTCAAACTGTCAACATAGAATTTTTAGAATAATATGTCACTAATCTAAGAAATTAGTTTATTATTATAATAATATACATCTTGTTCTTTACTGTTTAAATTATTATAAAACATCTAAGTCGATTGTATAAAGAATGATGTATTAAATTAAAGTGGGTTCTGATTTATGTGCGTTTTACTTTTGAGTTTACTACCTTGTTTAGAGAAAGTCTTGTTTCAAAAGAGAAACTTTTATAAAATACTTTTTTATTTTACAAATTGTTGAATATTTTGATCTAACTATTTATAAATGAAAAAGTATTTATTAACTCCCGTTCTTGAAGTATCTGCTGCTCGCTCGCTGTTAGTTCCTCTCTTTTTTGCTTTATTATTTCTAGCTCCAAATCTATACGACGCAGTAGTTTCTCTCAACGCTTTTTAAATGCGTTAAGCAACTCTACTGTATCATCTTCGTAGGATTTGTCATCTTCACAACAAACAGCCATATTAGATTCTGTACATAACTTTTTCATAGCCAACATGTTTTTGCATGCGAGCATAACATAAAAGATTATTGTAGGTTCACCTTTTCTTTTGTATACTACCTGATGTTTCTGAGAGGATCAGAGTGTGTCAACGATCCGATGATAGCCTCACAATTTCCAGAATGGTTTTTTGATCTAATGTAACTTATAAATTAGTAGTGTTTTAAAACACATGTATAAATGTGAAAAAGCACTTACCGTGATATATCTATTACGTCACTATCAAAAATAGCAGCAGTGTCGAGTTGTGGCGAAGAAGAACCAAAAACTTCTTTAATCAAGTCTTCGTCAGAATGTAATATAAATTGCTCTAGAACTTTTACGTTGGTACTATTACAATTTTTGATTGATGATAAGCTACTCATTTTAAAAGTTGCTAGTAATAGTAACTAATAATTATACAAGAGATCTGATTGAATACTGTTGGTAAATCTAAGTGTAGTATTTATATTAAATAATAAACTGATCTGTTAGAAAAAATTAAAAATTTGCAACGTTTTCTGAAAAAATTCAGCTCTGTAATCTATTCTAATGAACAAAACAGTATGTAAGCGAGTATAATTATACCTCAGCAGAAATAATAAATTAGATTCATTTGTCTGAAAAAGAAATTGCAATGAAGGCACATAATAGAAAAACCTAAATTAGATTAATTTCGTTTTATATTACCGCTGACATAATTTATATGCATATATAGGTAATTGTGTGTTTACGCGATTTTATGCCGAATAAGAAATTTTTTAAAGGTACTGCTCAGCAGAAATAATGAATTACATTCATTGTCTGAAAAAGAAATTGCAATGAAAGCGCATAATAAAACCTAAATTAGATTAATTTCGTTTTATATTACTGCTAGCATAATTTTATTTTCCATAAAAAATTAACAAAAAATTGACTTTATATGCATATATATAGGTATATAGTAATTTGTGTGTATGTTACGCGAATCATTGCTGAATAAGAAAAATTCTGTAATTTCATCAACGTACTGGAAAAAGTTTTTCTTAATATCGGGTTTTAAAAAAAAACCATGAGTGCGTGTAAGTTATTATATTTTTCTTTAGATTAATTTCGTTTAAAATAATGCAAAAAATGATCCTTAAACTAGTAATATATATATAGTATAAGTTTTAGATTACCGCTGACACAATTTATATGCATATATAGATAATTTGTGTGTTTATACGATTTATGTCGAATAAGAAATTCTTTAAAGGTACTGTTATACGATAAAACTGCAGAATGTTTTTTTAATACTGGGTTTTTTAAAAACCATGAATGCGTGTAAAATTATTAAACCACATCAACGGTTTAATCTGAGACATTTTTTCAAATTTGCTTTGTTTTTTTATTTAAAGATTTCATATGTATCCATAAAAAATAGCGCTGTAATGATAGTGTATTTTCTGTACACACATCATAAATCAAAGGTCGTATAAAACGTTTTTATTACTATACTGCAAACAAGAAATGTTTTGTAGTAAACGCACGATTTATGTCGAATAAGAAATTCTTTAAAGGCACTGTTATATGATAAAACTGCAGAATGTTTTTTTAATACTGGGTTTTTAAAAAAACCATGAGTGCGTGTAATTATTAAACTACATCAACGGTTTAATCTGAGACATTTTTTTTTCAAATTTGCTTTGTTTTTTTTTTATTTAAAGATTTTAATATGTAACCATAAAAATAGCACTGTAATGATAGTGTATTTTTCTGTACACACATCATAAATCAAAAGTCGTATAAAACATTTTATTACTATACTGCAAACAAGAAATTTTTTGTCGTTAACGCAGCTGAATGAAAAATGATGTTGTATGCTAATTCTTTTTACAGTTGTTTTGCTTACGTCAGATTATATTTTTGTATAAATAGTAATAGAGCTATACGTATAAAGTAGTGTATTTGATTTTGTATATAATCATAAATTCTGAAACCGTATCAGAAATTAGTAGTGCTATTTTAAGATTAACTGTAAAATGCGTGAGTCTAATCAAGTCAGTGAATGAAATAACGAAACACATTTTAATTATCAAAGCAAATATTAGTATATTGAAGCTTGCTATTAGAAATAAGGTATACGAAGACAATCGACAAGAAAATCCTAGTAGGCTGGAATCTAATTTGGCACATCTTAAAGGCTACCTTGTACGATTGAGACACTTGAAACGCTCTTTGGAATATAAAGGTAAAAGTATTGATGCAACGCTTTCTAGAGGTCATATTCGAAAAAATTTGATTTGGCATGATGTACAATCATGTTTTGGAAGTCGAATAATTACGGGACTTATTACCAATTTAAGTTATAGAGATCCTATAGTGTTCTTAGACAAGGCGTTCGCTAGTTTTAAACGCAAGATTGTTGCTTGCTTAAAAAAGTCAATGTTGAAAGTTAATGTAATATTTGCCGCTAACTTTGTTAAGCCTACAACTGGCGAAATAGATTTGAAAACGTTTCCTACTGCAAATAGTCACATCGATATAAATACCAATCTCAAGCTGTGGTATAAGGAAAACGTATTGAACAAGATTTCGAAGCGATTAGAAGAATTTTGCGAGAAGGATTCTGGTTGGGCAATCCAAGAAGTTTTACACTTGAAGGTAAATATAAACAATCATGATCCGCTTAAAAGAGGGTGTTCAACGTTTATACCGGTTCCGGACTTTATAAAAAAAAAAAAGCTGTGATAAATGTAATAAATAACGACCAATATTGCATTCTTTGGAGCTTGGTTTCCGCTTTATATTTATTGCTAAACAAAATAGTCGGAGAATATCTAGCTATCCACATTTTGATTCAGTATTACGCTACAATTCAATTCAGTTTCCAATCACATTAAAAGACATAAAAAAATTGAGAAGCTTAACAATCTCGCAATTAACCTATATTGTATAGAAAATACTAAAATACTACCATTTTGTTTAAGTGAAAATTTTAAAAAAATTGAACCTATTAATCTGTTAGTTTTAAATAATGATTCCTTACAATATTCTCGTCCGACAAATGGTAATGAGAATCACTTTCATTTTACTTGGATTAAGGATATGTCAAAATTATTTGCAAAACAGTTGTCTTCACATGAACATAGAAAATTTTTTTGTTATAGATGTTTAAATAATTTTAGTACAGCAGCATTACTTAAGCGTCATTCGAATTATTGCGAAAAACAGAATACTTGCTCAATAAGATTACCCGAAGAATCCGAAAAGTATCTAACATTTAAACATTTCCACTATCAAGAAAAAGTATCATTTGTAGTTTATGCAGATCTCGAATGTATATTAGAACCATCCAATGAGTCGGAGGTAATACTAAACACAGTCTCTTACCAAAGGCATATACCCTTTAGTGTAGCGTACTATTTGAAATGCTCGTATGATAATAAATAGTCCAAATTTCAATTGTATCGCGGAAAGGATTGTATAGAATGGTTTGTTGCTTAATTGAAACTGATTTCAGAAACGACTAATAAAATTTTCTGTAACCAAAAACCTATGAATCCTTTAACAAAAGAACAAAAGTTAGCATTTAAATTTGCCCTTCACTGTCACATTTGCAATAAACCTTTTAGTATAGATGATATTAGAGTTCGCGATCACTGCCACTTTACAGGTGAATTTCGAGGAGCGGCTCATCAAGATTGCAACATCAATTATCATAATTTTTATATGATACCGGTAGTTTTTCATAACTTATCAGGCTACGATTCGCATTTCATTATTAAAAAAATTGCGTTAGGGTTTTCAGGTTTGGTAAGAATTTTACCAATAAATAAGGAAAAATACATATCTTTTACAAAATATGTAAATGGTACGAAAGTTAGTTTTAGATTTATCGATTCATTCAGGTTTATGGCATCTAGCATCGAAAAATTAGCTTCATACTTAGATGATAATAAAAAATCCATCACCAGGGAAAATTGTAACGCCGATAATGAGTTTCAGTTACTTACGCGTAAAGGTATATTTCCCTATGATTACATTAACTCTTGGGATAGGCTCAATGAAACCGATTTACCCTGTAAAACAGCATTCTTTAATCGTTTGCGCAATGAAGATATCTCAGATGAAGACTACAATCATGCTAAACACGTTTGGCAAATATTTAATATAAAAACACTAGGGGACTATTCAGACCTATATTTAAAAACAGATGTACTGCTCTTGACTGATATATTTGAAAACTTTAGAAAAACTTGTATGTTCACGTATAAGTTAGATCCGCTTCACTACTTTACGGCTCCTGGTTTAGCTCTAGATGCGATGTTAAAACGACGAACGTTAAACTCGAGCTGCTTACTGATATTGAAAAATAATGTTTTAGAACGGGGAATTCGTGGCGGTGTTTCTCAATGTTCGAATAGATATGCTAAAGCAAATAACAAATATATGAATGCAGATTATGATCCAAATTTCGATTCTAAATATTTAATGTATTTTGATGTTAATAATTTATATGGGGCTGCAATGTCTGAATATCTTCCATATGGAGAATTTGAATTTTTAGATGGTACGATTCCAGATATAGTACGTTTAGACATACTTAATATTCCCGATGATTCTGATGTAGGATATATTTTTGAATGCGATTTACACTATCCAGTATCTTTACATGAAATTCACAGTGACTTACCTTTGGCGCCTGAACATATGATACCACCATTACCTTCTAATAAATCAAACTTAAAGAAATTACTTACAACTTTATATCCAAAACTCAACTATATTATTCACTACAAGAATTTAAAATGTATTTAAGCTACGGTTTAGAACTGAAAAAGATTCATAAAGTTCTTCGGTTTAAACAAGCTCCTTGGTTAAAAGAATACATTGATTTGAATACGAAATTAAGACAACAGTCAAAAAACAGTTTCAATATATGCTTTTATAAAAATATGATAAATTCGGTTTATGGAAAGATGATGGAAAACGTACGGAAAAGGAAAGATGTGAAATTAGTGACCGAATGGGAAGGACGGTTTGGAGCTCGTAGTTACATAGCGAAGCCTAATTTTCATAGTTGCACTGTGTTAGACAAAGATCTAGTCTTAATAGAAATGAATAAATTAGAGGTTTATTTAAACAAACCCATTTATGTAGGTTTCTCTATTATAGATATTTCAAAAACCTATTTATATGAATTTCACTATAGTTATATAAAATCGCAATTTGCTAACAAAGCAAAGCTGCTGTACACAGATACGGATAGTTTGATATACGAGTTTAGCGTTGAAGATATTTACTCTTATATCAAACAAGATATTCATAGATTTGATACTTCCGATTACGACCTTCATAACAAATATCATATTCCATTATCAAATAAAAAGGTTCCTGGTATTATGAAAGATGAAAACAATGGGGACATCATGCTAGAGTTTGTAGGACTTAGATCTAAAATGTACACTTACAAAGTTCAGGATAGTATAATAAAAAAATCAAAGGGATCTTCCTTAGCAAGTATTAAGCAAATTTCTTTTGACGATTATAAGAATGCTTTGTTTTATAAACAGACTATACAGAAACAGCAATGTTTAATTAGATCAGTCAAACATGATGTCTGTACTATTAAACAAAACAAAATTGTTCTTAATCCAAGTGATGATAAAAGAATTCTTAGTACCTCAACCACTGATACTAAACCTTGGGGGGTATAACTATACACACAGAAATGACTTGTAAAGCTTCAACCACTGGCTCAAACAAAGAATGCAATTTATCTTATCTAGATTAACATATAATATTTTTTAGTTATAAAACTTCAGTGTTATGTTTATACCTGCACAAGTACGCCGTTTTTCGTTTTGGATGTATCTAAAAATAGGATACCTTTCAATCTGCCCGAGTTTGAACTATATATTAGTATAAATGTATTGTAGAGAAAAATAGTAGTAGTAGTAACCGTTCTGTTTAAAAAAATCCAGTTTGTTAATAACATACCAGTTAGTTTATTTTAGAAATGTATAACAAAACTTTTATTTAAAATTGTCAATGTTTATGGCTGTTTACTAAATTACTTAATAATTCAAACATGTAAAAGATATTGTAAAAACATGTAAAAATATTAATAAATAGACTGTGATTGCTAAATGATTTATTGTTTTTTCATAATTTGTAAAGGTACAGTAATAATAATAATAAAGTAATTATAATATTCTGATGCTGTTTGAGAGTGGATTGTATTTGACTATCTTATCATGAAGTATAAGGCAATGACAAGATGTATTTGGCAAAACGTTTCTGCTAGTTTCAAATTCTAATCTAATATCGACAGTACCAGATTTTAACGCTTCGTTTTGTCTAGAACAATCTATGACTACTAATGGTGCAATACTTCGTAAATCTTCAGGATTAAAAAGTGGTTCATTTTCCTTTTTGTAGTATGATTGCTGAAACTGAGCATACATCTCATATAACAACGCAGTCTGTTTATTCTCGAACTTCAAATTTAAGTTATCGTACGGGAAAATTTCTGAATTTAAATATAGTTTCATGTTGGTTAAATAGCATTGATCAAAACGACTGTAGTTGCTCATGTATCTATTTTTCGGTTGGTTTGAAACCAACAATCACAAATCTTGGTTTTTCTAATTGTGTTGTTGTTTTAATGTTCCATGTATGACGTTTCGTTTCTTGTAGAAGTTGATATTCATGCAACTCCCATCCTCTAAACGGAATATGCAAATCCTGATTTTGTGCAACGCATTCTATTAAATTAATTCGTTGAGTATCATCAACGGCTACATGCGGCATTTTCCATAAAACTTTGTTTAAAACAACTTTTATTTCTTCATCGGGTGTAGGATTAATTATAGCATCAGTATCAAAACTAGAACGTAGTAAAACTAACTCATGACGGAGCTTTAAAATAATTTTTTTTAAATCTTCGCATAATCCGAGAACCATTGAAAGGTTTATTGCAACATTAAAATTCCCATTGGCATCAACTATTTGCGAATCATCCATAGGAAACCACCCAGCGTTTTGTAAATGTTTACTTTGATTGCTATTATATGAAACATATCCCTTCATTATAGACGTTAATCCAGGATTCCGAACACGATCTACAATGATACCACCAATCTCATATCTAATTTCATCAAAAAGCAGCAAAATTCCATTATTTACAAACTTTGCTGTCTGAGACGGCGTTCCATCTGTTCCAATTAATTTGCCTTCTATGTACAGCATGCTCTTCGATGGTAAGGTGTATACATCTTGTTGTTGCATAGGGATTCGAATTTCATCATTATTGTTTAAAGATGTGTTAGCATAAGGTTGATGAGTATGTTTTTCAATATTAACAATTGCATTGTCGAAGTAAACTTTTTCACGCACGTTCAGTATTTCACTATTCATTCTACTTTTTAATTAAATAAATGCAGTCCTAACGATTGTAGAAACTGCCGGCTTTGTGTTGTTAGCGGTCTTGAAACAATCAATCGAGTGTCGATTGCTTTGAAATTTCCAGCATTTATAGCAATTCTTGACATGTTGCGTGCATTATACTTAATACCCATGGCTATTGCAGATTTTTTTAAATGCAACCTTACAGTTAGCAGTTCTCCTCTGAAATTAACTAAATTTCTATCTTGTTCTAACACTTTAACTATTATATCATTTATTATACGTGACCTGATTGATAGATATATAATCGTAGGTGGGCACTCAACAATTTTAAAACCTGCAGGTACTTGAGGAAAAAATTCGTGTATTACATGGGCTGGTTTACTATTTAAATAGGATCCACTTGCAATATTACATTCGATTAAAACTGCATTCACTTTACAAATGTTGATCGCGTAGTCTGCTTGATGCGTGACATATGCTAGCAATTTTCGCGGATTGAAACCAAGTAGAGAACCAATTGAATCCTTTTTGGTAAAATCCACATCTAGACTACATTTAATACTACATTTAAGTGTATTATTGTCAGCTGTAATTTCTATATACACTGGCGTCTTTCTAGCGCTTCGTGATTGTTCCATACGACCACGCCATCTTTTATCACCTAAAGCTTTTTGAAGATATTTATTAATTTCTCTAATCTCATAAGCACCTTCAGGTATTTCTATGAATTCTCCGTTAGATCCATAATAAAATTTATTATTTATTCCTTTTTCTATGTTTGGAATTGTGTTATAAAACTCAAAATTTGTTAACCCTAATACGTACTCCGAATCATTATCCAAGTTTATAGGCGGATTAAAGCTGCTTGTTAAAACTGAAGTGTTTCCCGTTAGAGTAAAAGTGTACGACATGACAACTTCGTACCCAGTTCTATGTACTACTTAGAAATTGTAAGCATAAATGACCGCAAAACACAGTACCGTACGATTGTTCTTGGTTAATGTTATAAAGAATTTTACATTTACTCCCGCTATTCAAATAACTTATCAACTCTGTTGGCGGTCGCAGGTTTCCGTAGCTGTCATAGTAAATAGCGCTACTACCGTACTTTTTATAAGAGGTCCAATGCGTACCTAAACCTTCTATTCCATCTAAATTAATTATACTACATTCGTTTAAATTAACTTTCTTGGGAAGATTGTTTCTCATGAACACTCCACGGAAATATGGTACTTCTAATTGCTTAACAAACTCTATTAATTCTACATTGCTTAGTGCTCGATTAGGTAAAATCAAGTTGCGTTCCTTTGAGGTTTTGCAGGGGCTAAAAAAAGACCAAAACCGTTTTTATAAGGTTTGATGTACATGCCGTTTCCGACTGCAATGTCCTCCATTGCCTTGTTATGACGTTGTTTTTCCGCTAGTTGTTCCTTAGCTATTTTAGTATCTGAAACTGCTTTTGCAACAGCAGCTGCACCTTCAGTAAGAGTACCAAGAGCGCTTAGGCCTGCAAAAATTGGTATTAGTGGTAGAAAACCTCCTGTTTTAGGAATTGATATAATACGAGCTGATTTAATATGCTTCTTTTGTTTTGCTGTATTGGCTGCCTTAATTGCTATGTTGATTGCATCCATAATATTAGATCCTTTAGCCTTTTTTAAAGCTGTACGTGCTTGTTTGATAATACTTTTAATACCAAGCGTACTTCTTATTTTACGTTTCTTTATCAGACAAGTCACCAGAATTTAGTCTTTCTGTAGCTAACTGAGTTAACTTCGAATCTGCTTGATGGCGTTTAGATAGATCCTTTTCTTTGGAGTATGCAATATCGTGCTCCTTACAAGCCTTGTCTAACTTGTTTATTCCCTTGTCTCCCCGAGCTAACCGTTCGATTAGTTTTGTACCCGGACCACAAAATTTGTAACCCGGAATATGCGCTTCAAATGGTAAATTGTTAATTACAGTATTTAATAGTCCGTTTCCAGTAGTTTTAGAATTATTATATGTAATCATTAGCGGACAACTATCCTCTCAAGCTGTGCAGTAAATAAATAAAATATTGTGAATTAATGATTCTTTATATACTCGCCGTTTCTTTTTTTACAAATCGAATTTAGTACTTGCAAACATGCGTGTTGTGAAACAATCAACACCTTTAACCATAAACAATAATGACATTGGCGTGCAATCCTTAGTTAAAAAGAAAAAACATAGTGTTCTTCTGCCTTCATCTATTCGATGTCTAGTTGTTGGTCCATCAAATTGCGGTAAAACCAACGTTATGATTGGGTTGATAGAACATCATAATGGTTTAAAGTTTGAAAACGTATATGTTTATTCTAAATCACTTTATCAGTCAAAGTATCAATACCTTGAAAGTCTACTGCGACCAATAAAAGGGATCAAATATTATACATTTTCCAGTTCTGATAATATTATATCACCATCTGATGCTCGAAATAATTCTATATTTGTTTTTGATGATGTAGCTTGCTATAAACAAGGTATCATTAGGGAATACTTTAGTATGGGACGTCATAAACAAGTAGACAGTTTTTACCTTTGTCAAAGTTATACTTGTATACCTAAGCACTTACTACGTGATAATGCTAATCTTTTAGTTTTATTTAAACAAGATGATTTAAACTTAAAACACATATATGACGATCACGTCAATACTGACATGAAGTATGATAAATTCCGTGAAATATGTGCTGCTTGTTGGCAAGACAAATACGGTTTCTTAGTTGTAGACAAAGATAGTGATTCAGATCAAGGAAGGTACCGAATAGGTTTTGATCACTTCATACATATTTAAACCTTGAGAGACGCAAGTATCGTTAGTATCGAAGAATTTTTTTTATTACAATAAACTTTTTACGCAATGAACAAGGAGGCGATAAAACTTAAAAGAATTTTAATTAAGAAAAGAAACATTGTAAAAAACAAATTGCGCCAGTTAAAAGATAATGAAGTCGTCCAAGTGGAATCAATCTTACCCATAACATCACGATTAGAAACTATTGCTAATAAACTGGATGAGGAAAGTTTGGTAAAGAAAGAAAAATTTAAAGAAGAAGAAGAAGAAGAACTGCCTCATAGCAGTGTAAAAAAAATTAAACCTAAATTGCTAGAAAGGAACGTTGACTATATTGATTCGCCGGTTATTGCTCAGCATATACCGAATATAAAAAATGATGCCATAGAGGAAGATGATGATGATGATGATGTTGAGAATGAATACGAAGCAAAAGTTAATCGAATTGCACAAGAAGCCCAGGAATATATACAAAGCTTTGCCGATTCACCTGGTATGACACATTATCTCGAACAGCTACATCCGCTACCTCGAGAATATATTTACAATATGTTTAAAGATGTTAAGAACGAATTTGATCATAAATATGGTATTAGGTTTAACCCTGATTCAAATGGTCTTATGATAGGCAATTCGAATTTCGCGTTGGATGATGAAAATGTTCTAATAAATGATTTGAAATATAAAGGTACTCCTGGCTTATACGAACTACTGTTTAAAAAATATCCTGTCGGATACAGTCCGCAAAATCTAAAGTCGTACCCTGATATTGTGAAAAGAACAAATGCTAATAGAAGATATTATTCTGAAACAGAACAAATTCAGGGTAATACTTCATATAAGTACAAAAATATAATATCTACATTAAACATATTTCCCCAAACACCCCGTAGACCTAGAACATTACCCTATAGAAAGCGTCTTGGAGACGGTATGACAATGGAAGTATCAAATAACGCTATAGATTATTTATATTGGAATGATCCCAATGAACTTGTTGATAGATTACGACTTTTAGTTTCATCTCAGACTGCTGGACACACAGGTCACGGCAACGAAATAAATTCGATCATTGAAGAATTGCGTGAGGCGAAAGTGATTAGATGATATGACAATTGACAAATTTGGAAGGCACTTACATAACCGTAAAATAGATATAAGTGAACAGGAATATGAAAACAAAAGTGAAGGTTTTGAAACCTTGATTGAGAATAAGTTACATATGCTACATTACACGGCAGTAGCGACGTTTTACTCTAGTACATTCCTCGACGGTGACAAGACATTCCTTATTTTCAACATTAAACATAATTATGAATTTCCTTATGAGGAAGCAGTCATTGAGAATATTAAAGGATACCCGCAGGACATTGAAATTCTTATAAACGAAAAAAGTTATGTAATTGCACAGTTACAAGGATTTTTGCTTAAACGTATGGATGTAATCAGCTTTCGTGACAGCGGTGCTATCATAAACAATACCACAATGTTTCTTGATTTTATATTAAAAGTTCCTTTCAAAGCAAGTGGAGCCCTCGACATTCAAACATAGAAGTATTTATTAATTGTATTTAATAAATCCTGATTAGAAAAAAAGTATTTTGATAGTTGCTCAATCAAAAGTGAAAGAGGATATAGTAAATGAACTTCATAAACCAACAAGAATAAATTTCAAGAGACGCAAAGTGATAGTAAAAGGTTTAAATGACCTTCTTCAGACCGATTTGATTGAAATGCTACCATATTCGCAAACATACAAAGGATTTAAATACATTTTAGTAGTTATTGATTGTTTCTCCAAATACGTATGGGCTGTACCACTTAAAAGTAAAACGGTCATTGATGTTACTGCTGCAATGAAAACAATTTTAAATAAATTTAAAAATCTACCAAGAAATTTGCAGTCTGATTTTGGTAAAGAATATTATAACAAACACTTTCAATCCTTAATGCAGACATATGGCATAAACCATTATAGTGTTTTTTCTACAAAGAAAGCATGCATTGTGGAACGTGTAATTAGAACTTTAAAGGGAAAAATGTGGCGCTTGTTTAACCTGAACGGTTCTTACAATTGAATAAAAAATTTAAGCGATATTGTGAAACAATACAACAATACAGTTCACAATACTATCGGTGTCAAACCTGTAAAAGTTGATAAATCAAATGAAAAAACTATTCTTAAATCATCATTTACCCACATCAAACTTGCAACCAAAATTCCAAAATATTCAATTAAAGACAGTGTGAGGATTAGTAAACACACGGAAGCTTTTACGAAAGGTTACACACCAAACTGGTCAAATGAAATTTTTAAGATTAAAAAGGTAAACGTAACCAATCCGACAACATATATATTAGAAGATCAAGACGAGAAAAAAATCAAAGGTGCATTTTATGAAACGGAGTTGCAAAAGGTTAAACATCCAGGAATTTACCTGGTAGAAAAATTCCTAAGAAAGAGCGGAAATAAAGTATTTGTAAAATGGTTAGGCTTCTCTAACGTACACAATAGCTGGATCGATAAAAATAATGTTTGCTAGAAGTTGTTATAATAATAGTTAATAAGGCTAACATTGTAAAATTATATTAAAATAAATAATACAGACAAAAACTTTCTATTGCTTTTTTTATTATTATAAAGGAATTTTGTAAGGTTAACATTGTAAAATTATATTAAAATAAATAATACAGACAAAATCTTTCTATTGTTTTTTATTAGTATCAAGCCATTCTTTTAATAAAAAGGTATTTTGTTTTGCGCATTGCAGATTATTATTGCTGTGTCTACAACAATGGATGTTATATTTTAAACGATTGTTGATTTTTAACTCCGATAGCTTAGGACAACCTAGTGCAAGCATATCAGTTACAAAGTTTTGCATTATATATGTTTCAATCAATTTCTTCTTTTCTAGACCCTTCACAAATACTTCTTCACCGGGTCGGATAATTTGCTTCAAATAAAGCGCTATATATGATGACACCATTCCAGCCGTTGAAGATTCATCCCAAGAAAGACCATGAATATTCCTTGTCACCCAGTCGTTATGTTTTATATGATCATGACTCAAACAACGGAATGCATTGGTAGTTTAAAAATTTGATGCCAAACATCACCTTTCAACAAGTCCAAAACTGCAATTTCTTTACACACAAACTCGGTTTTCTTGTATTTAAATCCCTGAATATCAATTATATACATGTTTGTATGTAAATATATGCAGTAAACTTCGACTAATTAAATTAATATTAGGAGCAATCTCCTTATATAGCAGATTACCACCATCTGCGTACTTTGCCAACCCACTTTTCAACCTATCACAAGAGTGAACACATTTTGAATTGAAACCAGCCCATGTGTATTTGCAACCTCTAAACATAAATCAGAATCCACTTTAATTAAACACAATTGACTTGAATGCGATATTTTGCATCTGTCATACTGTCTCGCTAGAAAACCAAATTCAAAACATCTACACATTTTCTCTGCACTTACATTTTCAACATACGTGTGTTTGAAATATGTTCCATTGAAAGTAATATAAAGCCGATCCTAATTCAAAACGTGCCCACAAGTATTTTACATTTGAAAGTATATAAGAATTCAGGTTTTCACACTTTACATTAAAAGTATATAACGCCGATCCTAATTCAAAACGGTGCACGTGTAACTTCTCGCTAGAAAACCGAATTCAAAACAGCTACACACATTTTTTCTCTGCACTTACATTTTTCACCATTTTCAACTATTTTACATTGAAATGTTTTCACAACTATTTTACATTGAAATTATATAGGGCCGATTCTAATTCAAAACGGCGCAAGTGTATTTTATATATGAAAAATACGTCTGTCACGTTTTGAATTAGGACCGGCCCTATCTCCCTACTAACAAATCATAAATAAATGTCCGGACTTACATGAGAACCAAATCTTTGTGGTTTTTACGTATCATTTATATTAAACATAATAATACTGGAGAGTTTCCCAGTGCGGGGTTTAAAAATCCTCTGATCCTAAATAGTACAAGAAAAGGTTAAAACCTTATAAAAAAGGCACAACAATATATATATATATATATATATATAATGCTGTGATAAGGGGTTGTTTAGGGGTGTATTGAATAGCAAGAGTCGTATAGTAACCATAAATTGCGATAGGAATCAGAAAACTGCATTTATTTAGCAGAAAATTAAGTAACTTGGATATTATGTAAATAGTAAGCATTTAACACCCTGTATATATAGACCATAATTAGCTTTAAGCGATGCAAGGAAGCATGTCTTACAACAATAGAACGCGTATTTTGCAGAAAATAGGTAGTTCATACATTATATAGATAACAAGTATTTAACACTCTGTATATAGACTTTTATTAATTTTAAGTAATGCAAGTAAGAATATCTTCCAGTACAAGTACGCGTATTCAGAGCAAATGATAGTACATGTAATTAAAAACGCGTTGAGAAGTGTTCTAATTAGTTATAAAACAAATACGAAGATAAGAGATAAAACCTAACCAAGCTTTATGTAAGTAGGCGGAAACAATAAACATTTTTGATAAGAAAACGCAGTTCAAACACCCGTAAAATAAACAAAAGTAGAATTGAAGTTACATCATTTATTTTTTTCAATTATGTAAAAGGCGATATCTAAACAAAACAACATAAATTTGACTACGAAAATACCTCTGTTTTAGCCGTAGAAAAAGATCTTACACGTCGTTTGTTTAAAGAAATGTTTTTTATATATAAAGAAAAAAATTCAATTAATCAAAAAACGGATACCCAAAATCTGTCTGCAATATACATTAATATTTTTAACTTAACATAACCAACCTACGATTAACTTTATAATACTAACTATAACCATAAGTGTATTTTCCGCTAACTAACATTTAGAAAATTTTATATTATATATCCTTACTACACTAACAACAATTTATGTTAATACCAATAACACACCTTTTAATTAGATTGTATCGTTTAGGTCTAGTCATTTATTTTTAATTATTTAAGTACTAAGGTACGTGTTTTTAAAAAAATTATATTTATACTTAGTTGTTCTTTTTATAGCTGTGATAATGTGAATAAATTTCACGAAACGTTAGCATACAATCTAAGTTTTTAATTTTTAATTTTTATACTTTAGTCCTCAGTAACCGTAATCAGTTTTTATAAATATATATATATATATATATATATATATATATATATATATATTATAGTGGTTTTAAAAGATCAAAAACACCCTGTATAAAGGAACAAACAGAATACGTGCGAAAATTATATTAGTTAATTAATTTTTAAGTATCTGGTATTAACGAAATTTTATAAATAATTAATGAAATTTAAGTAGGTTTGCAAAGAAATTAAATGGTAGAAGCCAATGCCATTAATTTATTAATTAATTTGAATTTAATTGAACGATTATGAGTTAAAAACTTGGTAATACCAAAGATGAGACGCGTTGCTAGCGTACAAATATATCAGGAGGGTTGGAATACGTTGAAAATCCAAATCGTAAAAGTGTTATTTAAAATATTACGATTGAACACCTGCGTATTTTTCTAAAGGTCAAGTTCTGCCTAAATTGTGTAGATAACAAATAGTTACAGATAACGTCGGATAAACCGTCGCTTATATTCACGGGAAATGCTAATGAGGGGGTTAGTTGACGCACGTAGAGTGTCCACGTGTGTAAACAGCGCACAAACAAGGATATCGATTTTTCAACCACTCAAGCAAGGTTAGACTGAGACATAGAAAACGTATAAGCATGACACCACAATAGAATAGGAGGGATTTAAGAAACGTCATTAAGTCTACGATTGGTCGATAGGTTAGTTTGACTTGACATAGACACGAGGATAGTGTAGCGTGATATTCTTAAAATTTTATAACGAGGTATTGAAATTCGCAGATTTGAAATTGGGGTTGAGTGCAAATTTGTGAGAATGTGTTGTTGTGAACGGGATTTCGGATAACTGGGGGCCTGGAGAGGTTACAGTCGAAAGACATAAATACTCTAGAGAACTAGGACTCGCTCTCTTGTCTTTTAACTGCGTGCCTTATTATTTCGATCGTCCCGAAAGCAGATATGAAAGTTAAACATGAGTTGTAAGTATTAACAAATAATTTAAAGTGTATTGCTTAGTGGTAGCCTCTAAATTAAATTAAAACGCGGTTAATGTGCCGAGATTATTTTATTGAGGTATCACCTATAATTTTTAATCAACTCGTGTCGGGACATTAAGTAACGTAGACTACTGTGAAATGAAATTTGGAATTTGGTTACACCGAGAAGGAGACGTTGGCGGATCAACTGAAATGGAAGTCGTCTAGTAATTGAGAGAAAGGTCCTGCAGACCAGATAGAAATTTACATGGCATCATCTACAGAGCGAAGATCTTCTAGAAATTCTAGGTAACGATTTAACATTGTGATTCCTATAAACTGTAAACATTGGCGTGGCGTATGAGAGTGTTTTTCAAGGTAGTGTGAATTATTTACGTATGGAACAGAATATGTGTAAATAACTTTATTACGGTATTCAACCAGAAACTGAAGGTGTCTAGAAAGCTTTTAAACGTTCCATCAGAACGTGAAATTTTGTGAAGAGTACATGGCTTTGTTTTTTTTTAGTTTTAGAGTATGCAAAGTAGAAGGGCATACATTAATTGGGTTATTATGAGCTCACCATATCCCACAGTTTACTTAGAGTATTAAAATAAATAAATAAATTATAATGAAGGAATTTTAGAGAAGGTATTATTCAAGGTCCATTTACTCCGAGTACATTTTGTGTGTTTGATGATTTTAAAATTAAATACAGGACAATATAATAGAGTAAAATTTACTGAAGTGTAACGGGAACATTAAAATAATAATGAATTGCATTTGTAAATAGGAATAAATAAAAGATTGTATGTTTGTTGTATTTTGTGGTTTTATTGGGCGTGTGCGTGAATGATAGGATTTATGAATGAATATAGCTATCCAAAAGGAGGTCCTAATGAGCTAGCCGGAAGCAGTTGAAGAAGGCCATTCAACCGAGGAAGAGAGGAAAACGGGTAAGCAATATCTTTTTTTGACTTTTTTAATTTTTTGGAAATTTTTCTATTTTCGAATTTGAAAATTTAATAATATTTTCGAAAATAATTTTTGTTGGTGAGGATCTTACCCGAGAACCACGGCATAAATTTTGACGCCCAATTCGTGAGATTCGATTCTTATAAGGTTACACAGTTATATATATATATATATATATATATATATATATATTGATGTGATAATGAGGTCACAAGATATTATTGAGCGCCAAATTCTGTGAAAAACCAACCCAAAATGGAGTAAAGTAAAATTTTCCAATGTCTAATTTATATCCTCTATAAACATAAAAGCGTATTCCTTTAGTACATAAATGAATTTTTATGTAAAACCATAGGTACATATACTGATGTTAGATTCCATTTAAGAAGAACCTAACTAACAAAATCTGTGTATAAATATTCTTTTGAAAAATACAAATCTATTGCATTTATAAATCATAAGAACACGGCCCAATTTTAAAATTTCAAAATTTAAAACACTTTTCGTTTACCACAAAACAAGTTATATATATATATTGCTGTGAAACATCCAAATCCGTGAACTACGCTTTTCGCCTCGGCTGCTAACCTAATTTTATAAACCTCCTCATTCATAAAAATCAAACAACACATTCCTACCACAAACATCAACGTTAACTCTATTTACATCAATATTCAGAATACATTAAATTTTCAAATTAAATTTCAGCATAAACTTTAATATCGGAAAATTTCAAAATTAAATTTATTATCATTTTAATGTGCATCCAGAATTAAAGTCCTTGTTGGATGCCTACTAATTAATATAACAATATAAGCAGACCGGAGTCTGAGTATAAAGGGAGCATCTACCACCCCTTTACGTTAATTAACCAGGTTCGTCTAATTGAGCTCAAAGACATACCCAAATTTTCATCATATTCCCGAACATCAAAACAAAATACCCTTTTACTTAAACAAGCAAATTTCATCTTAAAATTAAACTTTTATGGTTAGAACAATTTCACTAATGTCCATTTAAAGTAAATCAATTATAAAGTCATTCAATACACACAAAAATGTCAAACAAAATAGTATAATTTACCTGAAGGTTACTGTCCTCGTCGTTTCAAAGTATCGTTTCTTTAGTTAATCACACCATTCAACAGGATTATATTTACGGCTTCTGATTCTCTACGCTTTTAAAATTTTCTCCACCACCATCCATTCAAAGTCGTTTCTGGGCCTTTCCGGAACTCATCTGTGTTTATCTGACCCTTGTTTCATGGATCCAGACACGTATTTGAACCATTTAATTATTAACACCCCCGAAAAATATACGGCTTCTGTCACCAATATACGCCAAAACTGCCTACTTTTGTGTATACATTCGTCGTTGTAAATTTTGCTAATTGGTACAGTGAAACTAAATTTTATTACCTTGTATCTAAGTGCACTGAAGTACATTCATGTTAACACGTAAATAACAAGCTATTTTGAATCACTAAAATATACTAGCAAACTTTAAATTATTTAATCAAACTAAAATGCACCGTTTAACATTTTCAATCAAGTCGCGTATGTACGAGCTTTTAACGCATCGAATCGTCAAAAGTCTCAGAGTCTAAGAGAGCTTGTTTATATTCATCTCGGTATATATAGCAAAAAGCCTGTCTATCGGTCTGTTCCCCAAAACGGGTAATTCTAAAGAATTTCTCATGCCATGTTCCCAGTCTGCCGCTCACGCGTCGATTTTACGAATTTTCACTCGCCCCATTCAAATCTCAGAAAATTTCCACACGGCACGCAAGCATGTCCGAGAAAACTAATTGATTTTGTACAGAAATTGTTGTTCTACCTCTGATATTTGCATCCTATTTTTAACCAATTGTGACCCCGTGACGTTGCTTAAATCCCGCCTTTTACAATATGTGTCTTTGCTTGACGCATTTCTCTTTCCTTCTCTACCGTGTTCTTATTGGTGCAAATTGACACTCTTCATTATCGATTATTTCAGTCTACGCGGACTGTTATCTGGGTTTAATAAACCCGTATCGCACATTCTCGTGAATACTAAGCCCCGGTTTCTCCAAGATTCTTTGAAACATTAATTATCTGCAAAATTTACGCCGAATGTGTTATTTAAACTACGCAGGTGTTCAAAATAATATTAATTCTCAGAGCTTTATTCCGTGGTATTTTAATCTTGGGTTTTACAAGTTTCTATAGGTATTATATGTTATTAACGGTTTAATTAACTCCAATTAAAATTGATTTCTATCCTTTTCATTTTTAGCGAATACAACTTAAATATTAATTATTATAGGTACACTTTGTTTTACTACCGGTTACTTAAATAGAGTTAATTAAGATAAATTTTGCACGTAATTTCTCTTTGTTTAGAAATAATTACATTACACGCAGAGCTTTTCAATACTGCTTCTTTTGATATAAAGCGTCTTATAAATAATTTAAATTTCTTATTTTACTGAAACAACCGAGTTTATTTATGCTTCATGGTTTTAATAACGCGTATTATTTAATGAAATTCCTTATACACGGTGATTAAAATTATTTGATGTGATTATTTAATTTTCTACCCTGGTCTAAATATGAGTATTTTCCCCCTATTTGAATACAAATAATCCCACTTATTTGAATGCAAATATAAAGCATTTAGACAAAAAAAAATTACAAAAAAAATTGCCTATCTCTCTCTACCCTTATCTATCTAACTTACCTACTTTGTTTCCAATCAAAAAAAATATTTACACCTATCCTATATCCCTATCCTATTCCTAACTCTCACCTCATTCTATAAACTGAAATTATCCCTAACTTCATCCTACTTATCCATCTAATCCTATATACATCCTATATACCTATCCTACTTTTAACTTTTAACTAATCTTCACTATACTTCACTTCCCCCTACCTAATCCTATATGCCTATCCTACTCTTACTCTATTCCTAACTCGCCACTAATCTTCTATGAAATATCTACACTTAACCTATCTTATTTTCTTCCTACATTTACTCTTTATTCTCATCCTAAACCTATTCCTAATTATCTCCCATACTTATCCTATACCTAGTTTTATTTTCTATCAACACCTACTTCTACTCTTCTATATACACCTATTCTCTCCCTATCCTATTTAAATCTAACTCTCTTCTTGACCCTCCAAGTCTTTCTTCTAACTATCCTAATACTCTTCATCCCTATCTCTCCCCCTTCTATATCTATACTTAACATCTCTATTATCTCACATACACTAAACTTATCATCCCTATTATCCTGACTCTTAAATATTACTTCTTCTTCAGTCCCTACACTTGTCTGTTTCTCATTTATTATTGTTTCCCTTTCTGCCGACAAACCAAACGATACTACTTTACAATTATCGATTTTTCCCTCTATGGAAAATCCTATGTACCTTCTAGACTGCTTGTGTAATGGAATCCGCCAGAATGAATCCTTTAAATCTACTTGATTAAAAACAAACTTGCCATCTTTACTTAATTTCGTCTTCACCTGCTCCTGATATGCTGCTTCTACCCCCACTACTTCTGCATGTTTTTGTATTAAAGCTTGAACCTCTACTTTCCTATCCTCTGGACATCTTATTGTGTTGATCTGTTTTACTTCATCATCCTCTACCTCTACTACATTAATACTAAACCCCGTGTCATCCTCTGTGACTTCATAACTGCCCTTCCATGGCACTACCCTATCCTTAATCCTTATTACCTTCCGTTCCATATCTATCAAAACCCCTAACTTCATCATACAGTCAACACCTAAAATGCTCTGAAACCTCAGTCCAGATACAATTACAAACTCCTGTTCACAGCTTAAACCTCCTATATCTATCCTAAGCACCACAACACTATTTACTACAGCAAACTTCTTTTATTTGAGCTACTAAATGGCTACGCTTTATAGGCATAATTCTATCACAAACCTTATCCCTAATTTTGCTGACGAATTCCTCCGATATTAAACTCGCCTCTGCCCCTGTATCAAGTAATACTTCTACATTATTTTCAAAAATTTCTAAATTAACAATTGGCAAACATAAATTTTCTACAGTTTCTGGCTCTACTTCCTCCTCAATTTTGAAAAATTCACGTGGATGTTCGTATACATTTACACAGAAATCTAGTGGTCTGTCACGTTCTAAAAATCCTGTCTCATCCTGTTTTCCGTGCTTGGTCCTGGTTGTCCTTCTACAACCTGTGCGTACGTCCTCCTCGTGTTAATATCCGTGTCCCTGTCTCTATTCGGCGTGCTGGTCACAGTCCTGTTTACTTCCGGTAAACTGTTCTGTCGCGTGTAACTAGGTCTTGGCGTCGGTCCCCTAGTCGCACTATTGCTCCTGTATTCCTGTCCTCGTCGTTCCCAATTCGGTCGAAAATTTCTGTTGTAGTCAGGCCGTCTCGGATAATTCGGTGTCCTGTTGTCAAACCTAACTGTGTTAACGTTTCGTTCTCGTATCTCTCTTGTCCGTCCTACACATACATCGTCATATCTCTGCAAATACTCTAAAATGTCTCCCGTTCTGTGATGTTTTGTAAGGCCACGTGTTGTCTAATTTCCAGTTCAAAATGTCGTGATAGGTACTTAATAATCTGTCTGTCCGTCAATGGTGGATTCAGTTGTTTGGCCACACTGTACTTGCGGATGGCATATTGCTCCCTAGAACCTGCAAACTCTCCCTTAAATTTTCCTGTAATCAAGTCGTCCCTAATCTGATCCTGTTTGTGATCACTCCAGTAATGTTGTAAAAATTTGTTTTCAAAGTCCTGATACGTGTCTATGTCCTGTCCTACTAAATTGTACCATGCTTCCGCGTTGTTCTTTAATAAAGCCTTTATCGTATTTAGTTTGGTCTGTTCGTCAAATAAATTTCCCACTAGATTTCTTACACTATTTATAAAAATTTGTGGATTTACCCTGTTATCGCCATAAAACTTCATGTGTTGGTCCAATGATACTCCACCTGTATAAAATCTGGGACCATCCCCCGTTAAATTTGACATGTTGTATTTAATACTACTAACTTCACGTTCTACCCTGCCTAACTGATCCCTACATGAGTCCGTTACTTCAGTCATTTTTACGTTTATTTCTTCTTCACAGAAAATACGTACTTCGGACCTTAAATGTCCCATTTCCTGTCGAAGACCTGTAATATCACGTTCATTTTTTCAACCCTATTTTCAACTTCCCCATCTTTACGGTAAGACTATTTTAAATTCTGAAACTTCTTGATTCGTCTTATCTATTTTCTGACTAATTTGTTCAAACTTACGATTCGATTCCTCACTCATTTCTCTAATCTCTTCTAACTTCCTGCTCGATTCTTCCCTAGCTCTGTTAGATTCATCGCTTAGCTGTTCTAATTTTCTATTGACCTCCATCGCTCTATTCGATTCTTCCCTAGCTCTATTAGATTCTTCACTCATCCTCTCTAACATTCTCAATATCATCTCGTTTCCTTGATCCCCTGATTCCGTCCTCGACTGATCTCTACTGCCTCCAGCATCTTCCATTTTAGAAATTTTCTCACACAATGCACTATCGTCACTTCCAATTTCCACTCCTTGACTCCTTAACCACTCTTTTCTCTGCATACGTTCTAATCACTCACACACACTCTAAAATACTCTTAAATTTATACACACACAAAAACTCTCTCTCTCAGATCGCCAGTTTCCTGGAATAAAATAACAAAAATTTTATTTGGAATTCGAGCCTCACTTTTGGGTCGCCAAATTATGCTGTGAAACCTCCTTTGAATGCGGGAACTGGTCCTAAAAAAAAACATTCGAGCCCCACAGATTGGGCGTCAAATTATGCTGTGAAACCTCCAAATCCGTGAACTACGCTTTTCGCCTCGGCTGCTAACCTAATTTTATAAACCTCCTCATTCATAAAAATTAAACAACACATTCCTACCACAAACATCAACGTTAACTCTATTTACATCAATATTCAGAATACATTAAATTTTCAAATTAAATTTCAGCATAAACTTTAATATCGGAAAATTTCAAAATTAAATTTATTATCATTTTAATGTGCATCCAGAATTAAAGTCCTTGTTGGATGCCTACTAATTAATATAACAATATAAGCAGACCGGAGTCTGAGTTTAAAGGGAGCATCTACCACCCCTTTACGTTAATTAACCAGGTTCGTCTAATTGAGCTCAAAGACATACCCAAATTTTCATCATATTCCCGAACATCAAAACAAAATACACCTTTTTACTTAAACAAGCAAATTTCATCTTAAAATTAAACTTTTATGGTTAGAACAATTTCACTAATGTCCATTTAAAGTAAATCAATTATAAAGTCATTCAATACACACAAAATGTCAAACAAAATAGTATAATTTACCTGAAGGTTACTGTCCTCGTCGTTTCAAAGTATCGTTTCTTTAGTTAATCACACCATTCAACAGGATTATATTTACGGCTTCTGATTCTCTACGCTTTTAAAATTTTCTCCATCACCATCCATTCAAAGTCGTTTCTGGGCCTTTCCGGAACTCATCTGTGTTTATCTGACCCTTGTTTCATGGATCCAGACACGTATTTGAACCATTTAATTATTAACACCCCGAAAAATATACGGCTTCTGTCACCAATATACGCCAAAACTGCCTACTTTTGTGTATACATTCGTCGTTGTAAATTTTGCTAATTGGTACAGTAAAACTAAATTTTATTACCTTGTATCTAAGTGCACTGAAGTACATTCATGTTAACACGTAAATAACAAGCTATTTTGAATCACTAAAATATACTAGCAAACTTTAAATTATTTAATCAAACTAAAATGCACGGTTTAACATTTTCAATCAAGTCGCGTATGTACGAGCTTTTAACGCATCGAATCGTCAAAAGTCTCAGAGTCTAAGAGAGCTTGTTTATATTCATCTCGGTATATATAGCAAAAGCCTGTCTATCGGTCTGTTCCCCAAAACGGGTAATTCTAAAGAATTTCTCATGCCATGTTCCCAGTCTGCCGCTCACGCGTCGATTTTACGAATTTTCACTCGCCCCATTCAAATCTCAGAAAATTTCCACACGGCACGCAAGCATGTCCGAGAAAAACTAATTGATTTTGTACAGAAATTGTTGTTCTACCTCTGATATTTGCATCCTATTTTTAACCAATTGTGACCCCGTGACGTTGCTTAAATCCCGCCTTTTACAATATGTGTCTTTGCTTGACGCATTTCTCTTTCCTTCTCTACCGTGTTCTTATTGGTGCAAATTGACACTCTTCATTATCGATTATTTCAGTCCACGCGGACTGTTATCTGGGTTTAATAAACCCGTATCGCACATTCTCGTGAATACTAAGCCCCGGTTTCTCCAAGATTCTTTGAAACATTAATTATCTGCAAAATTTACGCCGAATGTGTTATTTAAACTACGCAGGTGTTCAAAATAATATTAATTCTCAGAGCTTTATTCCGTGGTATTTTAATCTTGGGTTTTACAAGTTTCTATAGGTATTATATGTTATTAACGGTTTAATTAACTCCAATTAAAATTGATTTCTATCCTTTTCATTTTTAGCGAATACAACTTAAATATTAATTATTATAGGTACACTTTGTTTTACTACCGGTTACTTAAATAGAGTTAATTAAGATAAATTTTGCACGTAATTTCTCTTTGTTTAGAAATAATTACATTACACGCAGAGCTTTTCAATACTGCTTCTTTTGATATAAAGCGTCTTATAAATAATTTAAATTTCTTATTTTTACTGAAACAACCGAGTTTATTTATGCTTCATGGTTTTAATAACGCGTATTATTTAATGAAATTCCTTATACACGGTGATTAAAATTATTTGATGTGATTATTTAATTTTCTACCCTGGTCTAAATATGAGTAATATATATACATATATATATATATATATATATATATATTGTTGTGAAATTAGAGGTTAAATAGGTGTAGAGAATAAAATTTTTGCAACTGTGTATATAGAAACAGTAGCAAATTATTTACGGACCAAATTAGTTAATTTATATAGTGATAACGGACGGGTATTAAGGTATTTTTCTGTTTTAAATTGGAATGTTGAAATTGCATAAGGGAAAAAAGCTTTTGAGTACAAAAAAACAGGATACGCATAAGGAATTATATTAATTTCAAATCAAACGCATGGAAGCAAAAAGGAAGCTTGCATGTATAGAAAATCAATAATTTTAAATGCAAATATGTCTAGTTACATAAGAGCCAACGTTCGTTTATACAAATACTGAGAAGGGAAAAAACTAAGAATTGTTATTTTAAACGGTTGGTTGTTTCGAGAAACACCTGTTGTTAAATGTCAGGTTCAAGGAATTTTAAACGAACGTTAGCACAAAATTCTATAGAAGTTGTTTGCAACGGTCAATTTGTATAAGCTGCTAGAATACCAAGTGCCTTGAAGAATGAGTGGAATAAACGATCGATAATGTAAGACAGACAGAGAAGCAAGTAAAGAAAGCGTTGGGTACAAGTCACGTACAAAATACACGGGTAAATGAGACAACAAACATGCATGGAATGGAAATAGATAGCGGGTAGGTGGAGCGCTGTGACGAGAGAAAATTACATCATTGGTTGATGGCGGGCAGTTTTCAAGAAGAGCTCGTCCGTTAAGGTAGTAAACAAAATTCTATGTAACAACACGACGAAAGGGGGATTTTTCAGATGTTAGAGTTCGTTACGTTCGGAATTAGTAGAAGTAAATTGAAAAATAAGCTTTTCAAGTGTAATAGGTTCCACAGGGGGTTTTGAAAATCATATCAATACACGGATAAAAACGTTAAAGCTCTCTTTCCATTTAGATCTGAGACCGTGCTTAGATCTGCAACGTAATAATAGTAAATACTCTTATGGTTATTAATTATTGTGTGTTCAATAAAGTTGCATATAACATCCTGTTCTGAAATTTTGAAAGCTGTAGTAACGTACCTCAAAAGGTTGTAAAAGTGATATTGCACAAGTTGGTGCTCTTGTTTAGATAAAAGGTGCTGTTACTACAACGACTCGATTAAATGCAGGGAGGATATTTGGGTAAGCGAAGCCTAAAGCGTAATTTGTATGCATGACGTATATTTGGTATGGAATGTTACGTTTGACACAAAGCTAATATCTGGGGAGAAGAACAGTAGTGGTAGCGGAGATTTGGATGATGGGGCTCTGTGGATCCGGGCATCGTAGTAGATGGACACATCGACGAGGGTTTCTGGTAACCATCTTCAGTGGTAACGAGGAACGAAGGCGACTCCAGGTAACGAAACTTAAATTTCTGTTTTTGTATAAACATTTATGTTGATATTTTTTGGGTTTGTGTGTTTTGACTTATTGGTGGCGTATTTATTACCATAAAACTTGTTTAAAAAGGTACATGTGCAGGACAATTAATTTTGATTCTTAAAAAAGGGTTTATTGATGATATATAAAGGTTTATTCATGCTATAAATTGTTGTTGTAAGGAGTAAACGGGTCTTCTTCTTTCAAAGTTGAATACAAAACAGGTAGTAGATAGAGGACTTGAATTATAAATGAGCAATCAAAAATGATTTGATGAATGAAAACCATCCTTCAAATAGTAAAAAGTCACGAAATAATGGTGTTGTTTAGTTTAAAAGTATTACAAATTTAGAAGAGCCAATAATATCATTTGAAGCAAATATTAACAATTTTGCAGTAAAATTTATTAAAACGTAACAATTTTATGCCAAAATTATGTCCATTTTGTAAAATTGCACAAGTTTTCGTAGTGAACTTGACGAGTTGATTCTTTCACAAAAAATTTGTTCATATCCTGAAGTATCATTATCAATACCGGTGGGTACTTTTTTTTACTTTCTATTATGCAGGCTGAATCAAAACTCAAAATGAACGTAAAGTCGCTTTTTCCAAATGGCACCGGCTATATTAGATTTTGCCATTGAATAGCGTTTTAAAATGCTTTTCTGTAATACAAAATTTTATATAGGTTACAAGAAAGGAATTCTAAAAAATTGCGAAAAATGTTGTTTCTTTGCGGTTTTCAGAATAGAAAAAATTAAATAGGCTACTATCATTAAATATTAACAACGAATATCAAACTTTTATTCACCAATGGCAGAATAATTAATGCCGAAAAATAATATGATATTCAATCGAAAAGGAGGAAGTCGACTACAGTACGTGTTCAAAAATATCATTATTTTGTTCAATGCAAACTGCGAGTATTCTCATGAAAGAAATTCGTACATATTTGTCAATTCTTGACGTGTGAAATTCATCGTGTTAACAACAAATTAAACGATAAATTTGCTAGAAAATCAATATTGACGGAATATGTAAAGAGTAGTTTACTCAGTTTTCTCTATTCTGAAAACAACATACAGAAACACGTTTTTGCAACTTTTCAGAATTTTTCTCATGTAACGAATACAAAATTTTGTATGATTGGAAAGCGCTTCAAAAATGCTGTTCAAAATGAAAATCCAATATGGCACGTACTATTTGAAAAAATTTACTTTCTGTTCATTTTGCATTTCGATGCATCCTGCATAATAACAAGAAAATGCGAGTACCAAACGATATGGCTAGTGATACCTCAGGATGTGGAAAATCTTATTGCGAAAGAATTAACTCTTCAAGTTCACTATGACAACTTTTGCAATTTTTCAGTTGACATGATTTTAACATAAAATGACAGAAATAGGAGCAGACCCATCGTAGTTAAATAATTTTGATCATTATTAGAAGGGCATTTACAATGTGATACCAAATTTAGGGTGTTCTATTTAAAAAAAACAACGTTGGGTTAGAAACCATATTGGCACACCCTGTATTTAAGGGAAAATATTTGTAGATTGTACTACCCAATTGTGGCTATCGTTTAAAATAAATCGGAAGTTGGGATCTTTAATAATAAAACAATTACAGAACTTTCACGGATAACTTGGACACCCTGTGTGTATACCTAGTTTCAATCTGATGATTTTAGGAAGCTTTTCCGGTGTAAATAATTGCTAAATCATTTACCGTGCAAATCCTTCCTGTTTGTAAGTAATTGTAATAACAACAATTAAGTATTTCCTCTTGAATTATTTTTCAACTAATATTATACACTTTTAGATATTAAACAATAAAGGTCGTGAGAATAAGTACTTCCGTAAGAAAGGGAATTAACAGCTAACAATGAGGTACCGTAAAGTGCGCTTACTGTGTGTAGTTCAGGAAAATGTATCCAAATATTTATGAGATGTTCTTTGGTATTTTACGTCGTATCCGGTTTCTCTAAGCGTTTGTGTTACAACGGTGCAGAGGGGTTTATCAAGTAACAAACAAGTTTGGATTATTTTTTAAATTTGGTTGTAATAGCAAGTCAAGAGTGTAAACCTGCAGAGTGCTCTGAATTGGAGATTTGCGGGTATTTTAAAAGAACAATAAATTAACAAGAAAAATTAAACCGCATGGAAGTCAACATACTTTATTTATAATTAATTAAAGCATTTAAAAATAAGAAATTTGTTATGCAATCAAAATCTTGAGGCTATGGTGAGCACTACGAATGTCTTCTGCAGAGTTTGAATACACTCCCATTTCCTATTCTTCCTGTGTTGAAAAACGTTAATGATGTCTTTAACCAATGAAATGCGTTTTCGAGTTTTTAATTGTACAAGAATCTTCAAATTTAATTTAACCAATGAAAGTACAGATTTTTGGGTAGCACAAAAACTTAGTTGGAGTTTCTCGAGATTCTTTAGTTTGTTCTATTTCCAGCTTGTGTACTCTGATATAGTCAACTGCAAATCCTCAGTCTGTTAAGTGCTCTGCGTGTGGTGATATAGTCAGCAACATCTACTAACACTAAGTTCTTTTTTAACACGATTATTACACCATATTAATTCTAAATTAGACTGCGGAATTTCATTGATACAGACATCAGTAAATATGCTAGGGGTGTACGGCCTCAAAATCTATCATTTTTACATGTATCTTCTGATGGAAAAATTTCAGGTTCTACCTTTCACATTCCACCATCCACTCCACCTTCCTAATTCCACCCACCACCTTCAACTTTTTTTTCAACGTTTCCTTTCGTTTTCTACCTTGCATCTACCAACTTCTATCTACTACATTTACCTTCCACATCTTTCCTTCCACGTTCTACTTTCAACCCAAAGCCTTTTGCATCTTTCGTTCCACATTCTACCTTCCAGTCAATGCATTCCGCACCTTTACTTCTACGTTTTACTTTCAACCCAATGTCTTTCCCACATATTTCCTTCCACATCGTTTCTTTACGCTCTGCATCGGTTAACAGACACTTTTAGACCAAACAACTAGTGGTTTAATGCCTTTTTAATTGCTCCACCTTTTCCACGTAATTACAGACACAATTTTCTGGCAATACCACAGACACCACTTTTTAAACTAAGCCATCTTTTGACTACCTAACCCTATACTTTCTTAACGATGTACCGCCTAACAAAAGAAAACACAATTAAAAACTTAAATTGGGAAATTTCCAAATTTAAATCATGTACACAACTATACATAAACCTAACCTTTAATTACGTTTGGCATTTTTGTCAATCATATCTGACATTGTCAAGTGTTTGACTTATGTCAGTTATAGACAGGAAGCTACGTTCAAAATTACGGCTATAAGTCAGTATTAAATATATAAATATTTTAGGTAGTTTTTATACAAGGTAAGTTGATAAATACTAATGTTTTACAATTAATAAGACGAAATAATAACTTAGACTTTTATGCAAAGTCCAAATGATCATTACAAATCGAGCTAGTTATTGAAAGAAGACCAAGATACAGGTTCAAGTTATGTCCAAGACCTTTCATTTTCCTTCTTCAATTACTAACCAAATTTGAAATGATCATTTGGGCTTTGCATAAGAGTATAAGTTATTATTTTATCTTATTAACTGTAATACGTTAGTATTTATCAAGTTACCTTGTGTAATTAACTACCTAAAATATTTATATATTCAATACTTAGCTTATAGTCGTAATTTTGAGCGTTGCTTCCGGTCTATAACCGACATAAGTCAAAAACTTGACAATGTCAGATATGATTGACAAAAATGCTAAACGTAATTGAAAGTTAGGTTTGTATATAGTTGTGTACACGATTTAAATTTGTAAAGTTCCCAATTGTGGTCATCGGTCTCGGTGGCGTAATTGGTAAACGCATGGTCCCGGAAAGACCAAGATACAGGTTCAAATCCTGTCCAAGACCTTATATTTTCCTTCTTTCAATTACTAGCTCGATTTGAAATGTGCATTTGGGCTTTGCATAAAAGTTTAAGTTGTTATTCTATCTTATTAACTATATATATATATATATATATATATATATATATATATTGAGAGGTTATATTGCATTATCTAATAAACATTCGACGTCATAAACCCGAGAAAATTTGAGAATTTTTAAATTATGTAGAAATTTATTTGTATATAAAATGAATTCTTGAAATGCCGATATAAAACATATCAATGCGTGAAAACTGCAATACAAAGGAATTTTATCATTAGGTAATTTGATGATAAAAAAATAGTTTTAAATACGATTAACAGTATTTATTATGTTCAACGCGTAAACAAGCGCTTTTCAAAAGAGTCTTATCCACATTTTATAATAAAAGCATTGTATTTAAATAAGTGCTCAATCTCATGTAAAAATACTTATTTTAAAAGATATTCAGAAGTAATTGTTTCTGTTCAGATGCATAAATATTCTAAAGGTAATTTACACTTAAATTTAATGTCAATTTTATGTTTTACTACGTGGATAAGTATTTAATTTCAGGTATTAGGAAAAGAATTTACGCTATTTAAAAAGCACTTTAATTAAGTTCTAACGCTAGATTTACAATAAAAGTGCGCTAACATTTCAAATTAAAGTGATAGCTGTAAGGCATGAAATTAATAAACACATGATCTAGAAAATATAAATAAACTATGTGAATAGCCCAAAGTGACAATAAACTGTAGAGAATCAAAGACGTTAAAATTCACAAATGCGATAAGATAAGATAGGTAAACGACATGGTCCTATTATAATAAACAATAAATTCTGGAAAGCTGACACAGACGTGTATGACACCCTTCTACAACTAACCAATTTGAAGGTGCAGGAAAAAGCTGGAACGTGCAGTAATTAGTAGAGAAATTTATTTAAAAATGGTTTTAAGAGGTGTGTTATTGAAATCAGCGACGGTAAAGTGTTGATTGATGGACAAATGTGAGTAGATAATTTGACGTATTTACAATGGTTTTAAAAATTAAAAATAAGTAATTAAAAATGATTAAAACTACCGTAAGAAGGTTTTTTTGATCAGAATAAGGCATATATGATTGGGATAGTTTGTTATATATCATATAGGTTATTTTGCATGAAAGGGTTACTTTTAAAAATATTTAAACGATTTTGAAGTATGAATTGGTAATTACGTTCTGTAAAAAGCCAACAACAAGCAGATCTGTAACGGTAGAGCCCAAAGCAATTTGTTTAGATATTTAATTAATTTCTGAAAGGACTTTCACTTATAGAGCAGTTAGTTAAGTTACACAATGATATTTCTTTTTGTGGGTAAGCCTCTGATGTTGGATATAGAAGTCAATAATTTAATTAAAAGGGTTGGAGAGTCTACGATACAGGTTTTTACCAGTATACAAGGTAATAATTGAATATAACTGATATCAGATAAGTTTAAACGTTTTACAAGAAACATATTAAATTATACCATTTATTTAGGTAAATTTTGTACATATTGTATATATTGTATATATATTAAGGAAGATTTAATTATGGAGTTTATGAATAATAATTGCGAGATTAAAATTTGTGTAGAATAAGCGAGTAATTATCCTAGTTCTAAAGAAATATTCTGAACCCTATTTTTTAGTATACAAGATTTGTGTTGAGAGGAAGTCGTTTTTCATAGATGTTATAATTAAGATATTGTTTATAAGAGAAAGCCGTTGTGGATGTATTAATTAGTGTTTGAAAGATTGTTTGTAGGAGGATATTAGTATTATTATAAATCCGATGTGATTACAGTAGTTTTATTTGACGAGAGCTAGCAAAAATGATTAGACAACGCGCAATTTGAAACTTCTATTATAGCAGTTTTTATAAGGCCCCAGACATTTCACAGCAATATATATATATATATATATATATATATATATATATATGTGTATATATATATATATATATATATATATATTTATTTTGTCAATCTTCCAATTGTAGTCACCCGTCCAGGTGGCGTAATTGGAAACCGCATGGTCCTAGAAAGACTAAGATACAGGTTCAAGTTCTATCCAAGACCTTATATTTTCCATCTTTCAATTATTAGCTCGATTTGAAATGATCATTTGGGTTTTGCATAAAAGTCAAAGTAATTATTCCATCTAAAACCATAATACGTTAGTATTTATCAACTTACTTTGTGTAATCCAATTATCACACAGAGCAATAATAGCAGCCCAAGCGTTGTTGCTTCAATCTAACCTGTTTTCAGGATAACCTCAGAGAATATAATAGCAGCCCAAGCGTGGGGCTTCAATCCAGCTGAGCTTTAGAGAAATATATATTTATATGAGATATAGAGAGGGAAGGGGGAGGGGGCATGTGAACTCCAAGGACCATTTTCTCTATAATCCAGAATGAGATCGTTCTTCGTTTTATAAAATTTTGATAAAAGCTAAAACGAAAAAAAAACAGTCAACAAACTGATTCCAAGAAGTACAAACAATTAGCTACGAAAACTCAATATGGAGATGCTGGAATGCTTGTGTTTCTACATTTTTATGTGATTTTCACAAGCAAAGCAGAAATATTGAGTACAAATTTTAAATTGGTTCCAAATGTCTACACTATACGTTATTTATCTTTTGTAAAGAACTACAGAAAAAGCTCGTTCTTTATGTTTATGCAAATTGCTTAAAGTTGAACCACATAACAAAAATAATGTAGCAGACATTGGACCTTCCAGCTATATTAAAACTAACTGGCTAATCTTATTTTTCTAGATCTAGTTTATACAGTTTAGTCTGTTAAGATGAACTGAGGGTTCAAGTTTAACTTAAAATATTCAAACCATTTCCTTACCTATTTGTAGTTCGTGGCAAATATTATGCAAGCACGTGTAGAGACTTTTACTAAACAAACGTAGATTTTAATGCAAATATATTGCGACCTGAATGAGTCTGATATGTTTTTAACCTTGACTTTATTTCCGGAAGCTCTAGTACTGTCAGTTGAAATAGTTTGATAAACGAAGTGAAATGTACGAAGTATGAAATTTCGTCAGCTATTGTATCGTTGACTAACGTCAGTTTGAGAAGATGCATAAACGTTTGTTTATTACTGAAGCTTCAGAGCGGTTTAAATCCACATTTCTTTAAAATCTGAACATATGCTAATAAAAGATTTTCATCCTTATAAATTGATTATTATTGCTCTAAAATTTTTAGATTGTATAATGAACTGACATTCACTTTGAATTCTTCTGCGTGCAAAAATTGCGATGTTCTTAGAGGTTTATATAGTTGCTTATTTTGTATCACCTTTCATACAATCACAAAAGTCTAAGGCTTATGAATAAAGACGGATGCCTATTAATTACATTCTAAACAACACTAAAACCGATAACAAAAACTAACAAAATTTGTACAACACAAATACTCCATTTTGCGTCCTTCTATTCTAGTATGCACATGCACATGCTGGCGTAAGAGTATGCATGCGCGCTTGCGTATTTGCGAGTTTGTCTCCATTCTTGAGTACAAGCGCATGCTTGAATACGTGTGCGTCTGAATATGAACGTGCATGTGCTTGCATGCGTGCTCTCGTGCGCACTTGGCGTGCGTAGTGTATGAGTGTATTTTATGTGTGTGCAACCTCGCGTGTGGCCATACTCGCTCGCGTGTGGACGAACGAATATTCGCATGCGTTAGAGAGAAAACATGCGAGATTTTTATAGGATTTCTCTGTTCGTATAAGATTTGATAAGTGTACAAAGAAAGAATGCAAATAGGCACAACCATCAAACTTTTCACTACTCAGATTTCAAATTTCCAACAAATATGGCCGATAAAACCAAATTTCTAAAAGTGAGTACTACTGTTAAATTATTAGATTCGGTGTTCATAAACTCATAACAACCCTTTGTTACACTTTTCTATAGTTTACAATTCAAACTAGTTTATTAATTTCTAGTTCTAAGAGTTAATATAATTACGATAGAAAACTTGGTAACCATTCAAAATGTTTATTCCAGAAACAATTGTTCTTATTTAGTTACGTACCTAGACTATTCAGAAGAAAAGTATATACCAGGCTAACTATCACACGTGGAGAATGGGGGGGATTCATGTAAATACCAAACAAAAAACCAAAAAAAAAGAAAACACATCGCCCACTATTATCTATTAACACAAAAATAAATAAAAGATTCTGTACAAACAAGCAAAAAGAAAATAAATTACGTGTTATTATTTCACTGCAAACAATTATATTGTGCGAACAATTTAGGAATTTAGATACGAAGTGCGCATCTCGTATTTCACACAAAATAAAATTAATCAGTAGTAAATAAACCTGCGAGAGCTTTCGTCAAGCGTTTTTAAAATTTAATCTAATACTTTTTGTAAAATCACTAATTAGTAGGAAAGAATTAACGTGTGAGAGCTTTTGTCAGACATCTTCTAAATTGTACATGGTACCGTTTGTAAAATAAGCCAATTAGTATAAAAGAATAAGCGAGTGTCTGTTCAACATTTTTAACAATGGTACATCACACCTGCTGAGCGATAAAATCGATTAGCAGCAACAAACAATAGTTCTACAATGTCACGTTTCTTGTCACGTATCTACACCAAACACTGATACGGAATATGCCATTGACACGCACAAAAGAAAACGAGTTGCATACCTATAGGTGTTTGGATACTTAGCTTGCAAGCCGTCGGGTGTGAGTCAACACAAACGCCGCGGTATTCAGGATCCTTTCACAAAAATACACCCTTGTTCGGATGAGAGGTAAAGTGGAGGTCCCGTGTGTGAGTGTTGTCACGCATGTTAAAGATCCCTACCTTGCTTGGAACAGCAAAGGTTCGGCAAAATTCCAAATTTTCCAGGTAAAAATAAAACTCTCTTCTTGGCCAATGTAGTACCTTCGGGTGGAGCATTGAAAAATCCCATGTAAGGTATTCAGGATCCATTCACCCTGTCATCGTAACTACAGCAGCGATCCACAGACAAAAGCAGCTGGTCCACGGCAACGAACATGTGAGCCTACACAAAGAAAGAAGCCATTTGGCCTGCAGCTAAAAATCAATACACGCAAGACGCCTCTTAGTTGTCGAACAAAAAAAAACAAACGTGCATTGCTTTTGAAATACGATGACAAATAATGTAGAAAATATTTCGACGCACAAGCTGCAGAATCAAATTCAACATTGGTTCAAATGACACAAATTCGAACTACAAATCCTTCCTTATCGATGCGCGATTAAAACTGGAAAACACGGTTTTATCGGATAGTGCGCGACCTTTTTTCAACAAATCTTTACATTGGAACAATAGAGAAAACTATTATACGCGGTCGTAATGTATACCAAGATAACGGGTACCTAAAACAGGATATAAACTATTTAATTGTAACATAAACTTGTCGTTTCAAAGCAACTAGATTTAAGTTGAGGAATTATTAGAGAGCGCATTTATTATTAATTATGTTGAAGGATTTAAACTAAAACAAGATATAGACTATTTAATTTATAGAATAAATTTTCGTTTTAAAAGCAAAAAGGGATTTGAGTTAACCAGAAAAATTTTAAAGCAAAATTGGAACATAACAATTTCCACTCCACTTCTGCATTAAAATGTTTTGAAAGTATTGTCTCGATTATCATTTAACAACAAATATCTCCACCAACTTATTATAACAAACCTAACACACGATGAGGGTCTATATCGGCAGATATGTTTGCAACACTAACAAGTTACCTCTACTAGTAAGAAAATTTTGTTGGACAGTGGTCATTTATCTCACATACCGTTATTCCCTAACAGGAAATGTACCTCTTTTTGCTTTATAAAAGTCGTTTTTCTGATTTGTATAGTAATTTCATTCGTTTGACATACCTTCAGAAGGGTATTCAAATGGTTCATTAATACTAACTAGCATTTCTAAATTATTTCCAATAAGTACACAATTTGTCGTATTCTAAACGATTGCTTTTCTTTTTGGAAAAATAATTCAAACTTCTCTCATTCTCTTACAGGCAAAATTGCAACGTTTCGAATTACTGAAGTCGGTCTCTTTTTATATTCAGATCTCGATCATGTTTGTCAATTTTCTTTTAGTAGTGTAAAATCTGGAACGCCAATATCCTAAGAACGTATTTATGTTTTTTGTATGAATGTATACAAAAGCTCCTCACCTTGAATTCGTTCCGAATTCGTCATCAGACGCTTTTCTGACCGCTGATTCCGATTTATTGCTAGGGATGGCTATTCTGATCATCTTTATAGTGATTGCATCACGAATCTTGTTGGTGCCTACAAACAGTTACTTTCTTTTTAAACTGCCTTTACAAACCATATTTTTTAACATTTTGACCTGCTTTCTGTGTGTTATTTTGATGACCTACGAGATGCAGGTGTGAATTTCGTTAAGATTTTGCTTCTTCTCAGCGAGTAATAATCAATCTATGCAGAACCTACAGTTTGTACCCAAATTGAATCTATCTATCTATCGATCTATTTATCTATCTAAGGAGTATTTGCACACACTATAGCAGCACTCCAAATAACATACAAATTTTCTTCATTTTTATTTAGGTACCTTAGGGCTAATTAAAGCAGAGAATGATCCACGTTCTTAATGGTTACTTGAAAATGTCATTTTTCATTTTTCCATCGATATTTGAATTTTTAGAACTGCATCATGTTTAGCATCATTAAAATGGTATTCGAGCGAATTTTATCTAAATGTAACCTCTGTAACATTTTTTTAGGAACAGTAAAAATCCATCTGCAAAACGAAAACTAATGTTTTTCTTAGGATCAACCACCCTAAGAAAAACAATAATTTGAAAATAATTATATTATTCCCATTATTTGTCAGTTGATCAAACGATTATTCTTTAATTACTTGTTACATGAAACGTGATGTTCTTTCAAAAACGCATGATCAAAGCATAGAAAATAGTTTTAGTAGGCGCATTTTATTTTACGAAATTAATCACAGGCATCAACCGTGCAAAGTCCAACTCAATCCGTTTTAAAGAAAAACACTGCTGGAGTTACAAATTATTTCGGATGATTCACAAGATAAATACTTTAATACCATGCAGACCTGATCCATTTCTCAAAAAATCCCTTCTAAAAATTGGAAATGTGCAAATGACTGCAATCAAAAAAAGTTGTTCCTCTGCCAGATCTGGGCGTCGATTTCAAGACAATCTTTAATGGTGCATACAAATTGTTTGTATTAGCGAAAAATAGAAAACCCCAGATGATTGAATCAAACCAGTGGTATTATTTGGGTGCTACTATGCCCAAGGTCCCGGGTTCAAATCCCGACAGGGTCCGCTTGAAAAATGTTAGGCAAGCACTTTTCACAAAAATACGCCCTCGTTCGGATGAGAAATAAAATGGAGGTCCCGTGTGTGAGTGTTGTCACGCATGTTAAAGATCCCTGCCTTGCTTGCAACAGCAAGGGTTCGGCAAAATTCAAAAATCCCAGGTAAAAAACTAGATTCCTGTCCAATGTGGTACCTTCGGGTGGAGCATTGGAAAATCAAATGTAGGAGGAATTATTTGGGGGGCGGCTTCGTTGCTAAGTTGGTTTGCGTCAGACTACCAAGCCACAGGTCCCGTGTTCAAATTCTGACACGGACCGCTTGAAAAATGTTGAGGTAAAATGTAGGTTCCGCGTATGAGTATTGTCACGTACATTAAAAATCCCTACCTTACGTGAAATACCAAAAGTTCGACAAAATTCAAAAATTTCAGGTAAACAAGAAATCGCTTTCTGGTCGATTGTAGCGCTGTTTGTTGATTGTTTATTATAAACCAATAGTTTAGCAAGAAATGGGGCTAGGATTTGTTCGTTTATGAGAAATCCCTTCAACGTCTAAGCTTAGGATGGCTTAATTACAGTCCCGCAAGGATAAGATAATACGCGATGCAGTTTCGAATTTATTTTAGGTAAACCGAGAACTGTCAGAAAACTATACGTCAAGAGAGAATTTGTTGTTGTTGTGGAATTGTCAATCCGAGATCAGCGCTCTGGTGTCTTTAATCAATTTGTTGTAGGCCCACCCATTCATTCAATTTCAATTGTCGCTGTCTATTGCTACACATAGAACACCAATCTATATTGAGCACTTATGATTTGGATGTAAAGAACGGATCACAAATTGCGTTTGTCGTACACCCTAATTATCCAATTTATTTGGAAATAGAGATGGTGGTGACGTGCTTGAGAACCTGGTAAGTTACGATCGCCTTCACCTTGTCCAATGGTTTGATTTACCCCACAAGTTAAGCGTTGTACTGTTGGTAATTAGCGAATGACCAAGACTAGTTCCGTACATTGGCATTGAGATATATTTGTCTCCAGAACTCTGGGTAGTGGTCATATACCTATATCGGTGGGGCCGAGATTAGAAATTTACGCTCCGCACAATACCCACTAGCCCTTCTTTATGATTAACGTGCGTTGGATAAAGATCCTTTCTTGTGTACTATACCCATAATATAACTAACCCCGGGGATAATATGTGTGTGTGTGTCTGTGCGCGCGTGCGTGTGTATGAGTGTGCGTATGAGTGTGTGTTTCTGTCTGTAGTAATGTCATTGGGACTGCTTTCCTCCCCGGTTTCTGACCTTATATGTGATTTTCCAATGCTCCACCCAAAGGTACTACATTGGTCAGGAAGCGAGTTTTTTTTAACTTTGAAAATTTTGAATTTTGTCGAACCCTTGCTGTCTCAAGTAAGGTAGAGATCTTTAACGTGCGTAACAACACTTACACACGGGGCCAACATTTAACCTCTAATCCGAACGAGGGTGTATTTCTGTGAAAAATGCTCGCCTAACATTTTTCAAAAGAACCGTGTCGAGATTATATATATACAGGGTGAGTTTTTAGTGTGGCAACGGACGATAACTCCGTTATTATAAAGCTACGTAAACAAAATTTGAGGCATATTAGGCATGCCTAAAGTGCACATTTTAAAAATATTTGAAGCATCAGGGTGTTTCATAATTACAGGGCATATTAAACTTATATTTTTAAATGGAACACCCTATATATTATTACATTTTGAAAAGCCCATAAAAGAGCTTTAATTTGATATGAAATTGTATCTGTCTATTCCTTTAGTTTTGGGATATTCAACTGTTTTGAAATTCAAATGACCCAATTCTGATACATGCATGCACAATACACAATCTTATGTTACAGTTTTCAAGATGCATTGTAAAATTTTACCAATACCATACCTATATTTGAATATCTACATTTTTGAAATTTACCTATAATCCATTACTTTCTGAGATATTTTGATTTTCTTCAAATTTTATGAATGTTTTAATTTACAATCACCTACCAATTTTATTGACAATGATAGTTAAAATTCTTCATTTTGTTAACATCCTATACCTACAATTCCATTAACAACCTACAATAATATGTTATCAACGAATTCTGCCAGATCAAATATGCATTTTATAGAAAATGTTCAAACAGGAAATCAGGCAGCTTTGAAAAAATAACAATTACAATCAAAATGTCATTTAGGTTTATTAATTGTAGTGTGTTGTCATTTAACACATTATCAGTTCTGTTTTAAATGTAATCTTTGAAAGAGTTTTCAAAATGAATTTTACAGTGGAAGAACAAATAAATATGATTTGGGTATTGAGAGCAAGTTTAAAAAATTTCCTACTTGCATCAAGAATATACCAAGAAAGATATCCTGTTAAATGACAACACACTACAATTAATAAACCTAAATGACACTTTACATGTAATAGTTATTTTTTTCAAAGCCTGCCTGATTTCCTGTTTGAACATTTTCTATAAAATGCATATTGTTGATCTGGCAGAATTCTGTTGATAGCATATTATTGTAGGTTGTTATATCTTTAGTGAAAATTGTTATTGGATAACTGTAGTTGATTGTTAATCAAAATGTATTAATTGTTTTATAATATTCTCCAATAGTAAGTTATTTTTAGTTATGTAAATTAAAAACATTCATAAAATTTGAAGAAAATCAAAAATATCTCAGAAAGTAATGGATTTAGGTATAGGAATGCTTAACAAAATGAAAGGACACTTAATGAACTATCCATTGTAGCAATAAAATTGGTAGGGCACCATTTAAAAAGTTTTAAAATTGCATTTTGCGAAACCTGACACCCTGTATACTGGGAAGAAATTTCAAAAGTGATATTTACAAATATACTATGGTATATGGTAAAATTTTCTGCATCTTGAAAATTAACATAAGTTGTGTATCAGTGCAGTGACAATGTATCCAATTGGGGTCATTTTTTCTAAAAACAGTTGAATATCTCAAAAACTAAAAGGAATAGACAGATACAATTTCATATCAAATTAAAGCTCTTTTTATGGGCTTTTCAAAAATGTAATAATATATAGGGTGTTCCATTTAAGAAAATATAAGTTTAATATGCCCTGGAATTATGAAACACCCTGTATGCTTCCAAATATTTTTAAAATGTGCACTTTAGGCATGCCTAATATGCCTCCAAATTTGGTTTACGAAGCTTTTATAATAACGGACTTATCGACCGTTGCCACACTAAAAACTCACCCTGTATATATATATATATTATATATATATATATATATATTACTCTTATTTAGACCAGGGTAGAAAATTAATTAACGACATCAAATAATTTTAATCACCGTGTATAAGGAAGCTTTGGGTACTAATACGCTTCATTTAAAGGCATATTGGATAAATTCGTCATTTACTTCTAAACATAGGGTTTAAATTGTTTAGATAATGTTAAACACCGTGTATATTAAAGCAGTGGAAAATAGAACGCTTAATTAGAGGCCTACTGTGTAGATTTAAATCATTCAATTAGAATGTAGGGTTGGTATATAATCATAATCAACGTGTAGAAGGAACTAATGTAGAATTTCATTAGATAATATGCATTATTAAAACCATGGAAATGGAAAACCATGGAAATTATTCGTTTCGTTAAAAACAAGGGGTTTAGATTATTCACTGGACGCTTTCTATAAAAAGAAGCCGAGTTAAAATGCTCAACTTGTATTTAATTTAATCTTTCCAAGTAATAAAGCTATCGAGAAATTATAAAGACGTGGGGAAGTCACGTAAAAGCCTTCAGCGTATTAGAACTAAGAACACCTGCAAAAATAACGATGTATATGATAGTCGATAAGCTCCAAGCTATATGAGTGCAAGTAAGAAAACAAGTTTGTGGTATAAAGACAAGCGAGAGGGAATGCATTGGTAGTTAAATGAGAGGTGGAAGCATAACAATTTATATGTAAAATTAATTAGTTGTTCGCGGACGTGTTGCGAGGCGTGTGGAAATTTCTTAGATTTCAACTCAGACGAGTGCAAATTTCAGAAGAATCATTGTGCCGAGCCATCGGAAGGGAAAATAGAATGCGAATTTCTAAAAATTGTCCGTCGAGGGACAAATTCGACTTGCAAGCGAGCCATTATATAAACCCGTGCTGATAGGAGTTTAGCTCTCTTTTATTTTTGATTATATTTGATACTACAAGCGGTCTCTCTTTTATTTTTGATTTTATTTGATACGTCAAGCAGAATAGATCGTGATTACGTGCTACGATAAAAGTTATTATGCATTAGTGCCCTTAGAGAAAACAGTTTATCGATTTTAACATTCTTACCTTTCCTTGTGCTTATATTTTTACTTGTGTAGTCTGGGTTAAGAAGCATATCAATGATTTTGATGTTCATGCCAGTGTACACCATTTTGATACACGGAACAAAAATTAAATATTGGTCCCATATCACAGAATAAAGAGAAGTAGATATGGTCCCAATTATTATGGATTTAAATATTTTAATGCTTTACACAACAGTATTCAAACTTTACCATTAGATAAGTTCAAAGAAAAAATTAAACGGTTTCTAATTAGCAATGCTTTTTATACAACTCAAGAATATATTGAAAATGCAATACAATTGGTAGCGTAGAGCAAACTTAGCATCCACACTTTTATCCTTGTGATATAAATTTTTAAGTTATATGTACATGATCATTGCTGTTACACATTATTATGTCGGACCATTGATGTTATACACATATGTGTTTCATCAACATCTTAAATGTAATAAATAAATAAATAAATAAATAAATTAAAGATAGATAAAGGTAATAAAGTCTAGTTATATTTGCGGGTATTACTGTACCAATTATCCAAATTAGTAACGATAAATAAATAAATAGAAGTATGCAGTTTTGGTATAGCGTGAAAGTATTATGAATTTCATTGCTATTTTCGGGAGTGTTAGTAATCAAGTGTTATTCGTAAACGTGATTGGATCCACAAAACAAGATTTAGATATACATAGATGAGTTCCTGAGAAACCCTGAAACCTTTTAGACGAATGGTGGTGTAGAAAAATTTAAAGGCGGCCAGAAATCCGAAGACGTAAACATAAACCAGCTAGAATGGTGGGATTAGCAAGGACGATGTACATTGGAGCCATAAGTGCAGTAACCTTCAGGTAACTTATGCATTGTTGTTCGATCTTAGATGTTTTGGTGTGTGTTGAATATCTTTATAATTTGTTTGATAAAGATGGACAGAAGTAAATTTGTATAAACAACAAATTTTGAATTATAAGGTAAAATTTTCTTGTATAAGTAGAAAGGAGTATTTATCAAGTTTATGTTTTGGATTATGATGAAAATTTGGGTCTGTCATTGAGCTCAATTAGACTAACCTGTTAAATTAATGTAAAGGGGTGGGAGATGCCCCCTTTTATTCAGACTCAGGTCGGCAAATATTGTTAACTTAATTAGTATGCATCCTACAAGGACTCTAATTCTGGATGCAAATAAAAATGATGACAAATTTGAACTTGAAATTTTATGATGCTGAAATTTATGCTGAAATTTAATTTTGAAATTTTAATGTATTATGAATATTGATGTAAATAGAGTTAACGTTGATGTTTGTGGTAGGAATGTGTTTTTTTTTTTTTATGAATGAGGATGAAAGTTATCTAGGTGAGCAGCCGAGACGGAAAGAGTCAAGAGGCGATTATCAGAAGAGATTCAACGGACAAGAAAATCACAGCAATTCTTGGCAGAACGTGGGCAATTCAAAAACGGGAAGAGAATCACAGCAAATCTATATATATAATATATATATATATATATATATATATATATATATATATATATATATATATATATATATATTCTTATACCACCCCCCCACACTCTTTTTTGCGCCTTTTCTTATAAATTTCAATGCTTTTTATATGTTGTGCATATACCTATTGCACGCCAAGTACTTTTGCAACGTTTGGTTGGTGATTTAATCAAATTTGTTTTTAAGATGCCTCGACTATATGAATTCTTTCTTCTCAGGGTATTCACCTACTTACCGTGGGTTCAGTGGTAAGTAGATGTGCAATGCCCAACCAAACTGCACTCTCTTTTGTTTTAGTACTTATTTTAGAATGTAGTTTTGTATATGCCAAATTTTATGATCAACGTTGCCTTGTGCCAAATTAATTAATACCGCTAAGTTTATGACTTTTGACGTTATAAGATATTTCACAGCACTCACCTGGATTATACTTCGTTGCTGGCCTCTCTTTTACTGCTGGCTCAAAATCCTCGTCGCCGTATGCGCCTTTACAAGGTTGCACTATCCCTTTGAATTTCCGTCTCGCCTCCAGGTGTCTTTCTTTAATTTTGCTCCCAAATCTGAAATAAATGACCCGAATTTTAGAATTTTGAATACCCGTTTATTTTACTTCCCCTGCGCTAATTCTTCCGTCGTAGTTTCTGCGTTGACTCTTCCACTTCCAATTGCTGCTCTTACGTGTTCTCCTAATTTCGCTCCTCTTGTTCCAAATTAATACGTCCGCCTTTAATCCGCACTCAATCCAAATCTATCGTCGTCCTGTTTATAACCACTCAATGCCTCGCTACATATACATCCATATCCAAATCAATCTTCGTCCCTGTTTATAACCACTCAATATCCTGCTACATGTAAATCTATATCCAATCAATCCCAAATATTCTTCCTTCTTACAATTCCAATTCGTTGCCTTCTGCCTTTACCAATATCGTTCCAAATCTACCTTACTATCCGTCGCTTCGCCGTCGCACTAATACAAATCTTTACTCTTCCTTGCCGTCGCTATTACTTATTAATGTACCGATGCTGCTCTTTACCCTTCTTTAATAATCAAACTATTTCAAATCAAACACGTTTATTAATCTTCCAAAATCTTTACACAATTTAGCGCAGGTCTATAAAATACGTCTTTATACCAAAAATATTCAAAATAGACTCCCCTTGTTTACTTTCCAAGGTGATAATTACAACATTACTTGTCTACTACATTACAAATTACATAAACTAAAACCGTCCAATAATAATTAAACACTAAGTTTGTGTCACACATACCATAAATTATGTCCTTTTACACTTTCATAGTTTACACATAATATTCTAGCATTGGTCCTAAATATTTTACAATCCTTCAATCACATTTGACACTGTTATAACTTATAATTTTGAAATTACATATTCGTCCAAAAGTTGATTCTAATTAAACAAAAGCCAAAATAAATCACACATGACCCTGGATCGGCGTGGTTGATAGTGGACATCCATAGACGCATCCGGTTTTCGGATGGCAAATGTACGTTCAATGGCCTATTAATTCTAACTCAGTATAAAACCTTGAGCACTGTGTATTTTATCACGTCATCAAGTCATTATAATTTACCTCTTGGCACTTACATTTCAACTAACACGTTAAATACTTTAGCATATGTAAAGTACGGCAAACATACATTTTTAAATTATGGGATCTGATATATGGAACATTTTATTTGGCATACACTACCTTCTACTAAACAACCCTTAGAACCATTGTAGCTCCCTCTGACACTACAATATATATATATATATATATATATATATATTGCTGTATATACTCTCTATAATATCGTGCCCCTACTTTGGGCGACCATATTTATTTGCTGTGCTATTGGATACTCGAGCCCCTTTGTTGGGTAGACATTTTTATTTGCTGTAATACTTACGTATTATCGAGCCCCTACTTTGGACGCTATATTTACTTGCTGTATTATTAAAAGAATTATTATCGTGCTCTAACTTTGGTTCGATATCTTTATTTGCTATGATATTAAATTATTGTACCACCATTTTAACATTCACTATTAAATATAGTTATCTCCTCCTCCAGCTGTTTTCTTAATATCACTATCAAACTGGACGTTATCTTTAAACAACTCTTTAACAACCAATGACAAAATTCAATATGTTACCGCCTTGCGCGTTATCTCTTCTCTATTCAATTTGTGACTCCGCCTTTCTACTATTTAAATCTTTGACCTCGGCTAGCATTTATTTGCAATTATAAAATTCAGTAAATTTAGATTTTGTATAATGAAACTAATATGTTATATACAGCTTTTGAAATTATTTGTAATACCTTTCTTATAAATTTGATTTATCAACAACTATCTAATTGGTACTCAAAAATCCCCAAAGTCACCAAAGAACATTTACTACCCTTAGGAACAAAGCGTGGAATATTCCAAACCTGTTTTTTTCATTATTCATTCATATAGTATGCAATCTTTCTTGTTGACTTGTTCACAAACCTATAGTAATTTAGCAAATTCAATATAAAAATAAAATAATACTCCATATAGAAAAAACAAATATCTTATAACTAAAAATCTTTGACCTGGTTTTATCTTTTCACATCGACGCTCCCACTAAAATTGATCTTCCCCAATTCGGGATTCCATTCAAATTATTACGCTATTGATCAGCACCATTAAATTATATCCCCAATTTGCTTCAATTCTTAAACTTTCATCATTCTTGCCCCAGACTTAAACTTGCAGCTTGTTTCACCCCTGTACTTCAAGATTATTATTATTCTTCTTTTCGCCTTTGACATTTAAATTGCATTACTGTATTTTTCTTAACATCAGACCTCTAATTTGTATTACAGTTTCCCCAGACATCAGAATCAGAACCAGAAATCGAAGCCCTATTATTTCTATGTCTTAGTTTACAATAAATTCATTAAAAACATACTCACGTTTAAACGGCAATTGTAATCATATTTTCACTTATTTAATTTTCACTCTTATACATATCGCGTACTACTCTGTTTCATGGCAATGCACTTCGGCCTTGATTGAGTTTAAAACTGACTTCCCCATCACGGAGCTTGCTAATATCATTTTGAATTCCCACTCCAACCGTGGGTGTGATCTAGAACTTGTCGTTGTCCCGGACCAATCAAATAATTTTATTACGAGCCGTTTCTGATGCAATGCTCGACATTTTCCCATAATCACAACCTGCCTGCAGCTGTCTTCGATAGTCAACATATTGTATTTTGATAGATTACCTGCTTTTCTATAAACAACTGATGTAACCCGACTTTATATTTCCATGTTTACATATGTTTCACGCAATTTTTAATCGTTTCCCTTATCACATGGTTAGATCTTTGTACGCATTTATATTAGCTACCTGAACTTCTATTTCTATATCCGCATTACTTTAATCGTCTGGAACTCTTCTACTCAATGCGTGTCTAATTACACTTTATCAAATATACGCGTGCTTCCACTGAAAAATATCCTCATTTGTCTTACCTAAATTAACTAAACTTTATTTACAGGGTATTTAATATTTATTATCTACTTTAATGCATTTATTTCACATTCCTACGCCGACTATGCGTCTTCCTAAGTTTACCTGCGTCGCCCAAAATTATCTCTACTCTATATACAGGGTGTTGACTACTTACTATCTACAAACTATGTCTATTTCTTAATTATCTCCTTAAATAAGTGTAGTTTTCTGCTGACTATCTTAAGTACTCATTCCCGAACTATCTTTGCTATAACGTGCACCCTTAAGCAACCCCTTATCACAGCATAATTCCCCCAAATTAAAATATAAAATTTCATACTAATGTCCTTTTTGGCGCCCAACGTGAACTTAAACTCACATTGGTGTGAAATTCTTATATTTTTATTTCTATTCTGAAATTCAATTCTTTTTCATTATTAAACTCATATTTACATTTTATCTATCTCATGCCTATGTCCTATTATACCCTACTATTTATACCTATACCTATTCTTATATTCAAATCCTATTCTATTTTTCTATGTATACCTATTCATAATTTATTTTACATTTCCTTTTATCTATTCATCTATCTTTGCATGGGTCAATTAAGCTTATTTATTTCTAGCCTCCCCCTTTCTATTCTTAAATCTGTGTCCTTTTAACCTATACTTCCCAATCATATTTTCCTCTATAACTATGCCTTTCGTGCTGATTTGATATCCCATAAATTTAACTTTATCTTGAAAGAATTCGCACTTATTTACATTTAACCTTAAACCTGCTATATTTAATTCTAATAATCTGCTATAAATTTTCTTATTACCTATTTTTCTAATATTCCATCTATCTTTGGTGGACAATTATATTCCGGCTTCATTCGCTTATTAATCTCACTTGTGTCTATACCTAACTTAATACTATTATCCCTTTTATTTACGACGACTACTAATAAATTCACAAAATTCGTACTGGAGCTCTCTATAATACCTTCACGTAACATTTCCTCAATTTTTTTCTTCACTCTATTTCCATATACTACTGGAATCTGATATATTTTACTGTTAAACGGTTCCTTATTCATTATTTCTAACTTGTGCACATAACCCGTGGCAATTCTCGACTTCGACCCAATTAATTCTGAATGCTTATTCAATAATATATTCACCCTATTTCTTAAATCATCTGGACACTTAATATCTTCCTTTTCATTACACCCATTATTTATCTCTTCACTAAACTGATTAATATTTACGCAGTCATCTTCTATTACTATATTCCCTTCTTCATACCATTTAATATATTTCCCATTACACTTAATCTCTTTGCATTCCGCATTTATCTTCAACCCCAACTTATCTATCATAATCATCCCAAATATAACATCTATCTTCAGTCCAAGTACTACCATAAACTCATTTTCCCATATTTTATCCCCAATTTCACATCTCAGAATTACCATTTCATTTATTACACTAAACTTCTTATTATTTGGTGCCACTAAATTACACCTCGCTATAGCTATCGCTTTATCCCCCAATTTTTCTCGTTTAACAAACTCTTCCGCAACAAGTGATGCCTCTGCTCCAGTATCAATTAACACTTTAACTATTCTATCTTCCACCTTTAAATTAATTATTGGCAATAAGTTCCTTTCAAATCTTCCTAATTCATTATCCATTTCATATTTAATAAACTCGCGCTGGTGCTCATATCCGTTAATCCGTATAATTTTCCTTGGTTCGTCCGTACTCAAAAATCCTGATTTCGCGTCGAAGGTCCTGCCTGACTCATTATTCCTGTATCTGTGCGATTCGTATTCCTTATTTCTATACTATTAATATCCCTTGCTTGTGTCCGTCGATCATTATTTTCTTGTCTATTCATACTCTATTATTATAATTTCCCTCATGATTCGTTCTGTGCATTCGTTGCCTTGGTATCTGACCAGTATCCCTGTTTTGCCTAAAATCATCATTAAAGTTGCCATAGTTCCCCCCATTAAAATTTCTTCCGCGATCATAATTGTAACTGTTCCTTCTATAATTATTCCGAGTCTCCGTATTCCTTATAAAATTCGTGCGTCGATCCCTAACATTATTTTCAATTTCATAATCATTTTCCAAATCATCATATCTCTGCAAATAATCAATAAACGTATCTCTATCCACTATATTCTGCGTCGTTATGTATCGCTTTACTTCAGCGTTAAAATGACTTGCTAAATACCTTATAATAATTTTATCTTCTAAAGGAGGATCCAATTGCTTCGCTACAGTAAATTTCTCTATCGCATATGCTTCTCGCGTCATCCCTTTCGCCGAATCATATCTTCCCATAACTAAATTACTTCGAATTCGATTTTGCTGATTGTCATTCCAGAATTGACGTAAAAATTTGCTTTCAAACTGTTCAAACGTTTCTATCTCACTCTCAACTAAATTGTACCATCTTTCCGCATTCCCTTTTAATATAGCCCTAATTAAACTTAATTTCCATAATTCATCTGTAGATCCCTGTATCAACATTTTAAAATTTTTCAGAAATATTTTCGGATTTACCTTTCCGTCCCCATAAAATTTGTTAAACTGTTCAATTGAAAAATTCGTTTGAATTAACCTATTTGATTCTCTATTAAAATTTATTGGATTACCTTTCAAATTATTTATTTCTTGATTTATTGTTCTGAATTCCGTTTCACAATTTGCTTCCATTTCTCCTAATTTAATATTTAAATTCGTGATTTTATTGTCGGACTCGCTTTCGTATTCTTCGCGTTTCGTTTTGATTAAAGACATATGATCCTATAAACCGTCTATCTCCTCAGAAATTCTCCCAATTTTTACATTCATTTGTGCTTTTATCTCCGCGATAGTGTGATTCGTCTCTTGCAAACCATTATTAAGAATTTTAATTTCACTCTCCAATTTCTCGTGGTATTCCTCCATTTTTGATTTAACTGTATTTATAGCTTGTTCACTCTTATCCATCTTATCATTCAAAGCCATCAAAATATCCAACATTTTGGTTTCTTGGGAAATTCGCCTTTCTTCACTCAAACTTCTCTCCAACGTTATGTTTTCTCGGGATTCTTTCTCCATTTTGAAATTACTATTTTTACTCTAAACTTTTAAATTCTAAATAAATCTACTTAACTTTAAATATTGTACAAATTTCTCTATTTTTCCTTTAATTGAAACTTTTCAAATCCCCGATTTAGTTTAATTAATTTATCTGAATCTCGCAATCGTATTTTAAAATTTATTTTAATTTAATTCACGCCTCTTAATCTCAAGTTATTTTATTGTGGTTTAGTTCGAGCCCCCACTTGGGTCGACATATTTATTTGCTGTATATACTCTCTATAATATCGTGCCCCTACTTTGGGCGACCATATTTATTTGCTGTGCTATTGGATACTCGAGCCCCTTCGTTGGGTAGACATTTTTATTTGCTGTAATACTTACGTATTATCGAGCCCCTACTTTGGACGCTATATTTACTTGCTGTATTATTAAAAGAATTATTATCGTGCTCTAACTTTGGTTCGATATCTTTATTTGCTATGATATTAAATTATTGTACCACCATTTTAACATTCACTATTAAATATAGTTATCTCCTCCTCCAGCTGTTTTCTTAATATCACTATCAAACTGGACGTTATCTTTAAACAACTCTTTAACAACCAATGACAAAATTCAATATGTTACCGCCTTGCGCGTTATCTCTTCTCTATTCAATTTGTGACTCCGCCTTTCTACTATTTAAATCTTTGACCTCGGCTAGCATTTATTTGCAATTATAAAATTCAGTAAATTTAGATTTTGTATAATGAAACTAATATGTTATATACAGCTTTTGAAATTATTTGTAATACCTTTCTTATAAATTTGATTTATCAACAACTATCTAATTGGTACTCAAAATCCCCAAAGTCACCAAAGAACATTTACTACTCTTAGGAACAAAGCGTGGAATATTCCAAACCTGTTTTTTTCATTATTCATTCATATAGTATGCAATCTTTCTTGTTGACTTGTTCACAAACCTATAGTAATTTAGCAAATTCAATATAAAAATAAAATAATACTCCATATAGAAAAAACAAATATCTTATAACTAAAAATCTCTGACCTGGTTTTATCTTTTCACATCGACGCTCCCACTAAAATTGATCTTCCCAATTCAGGATTCCATTCAAATTATTACGCTATTGATCAGCACCATTAAATTATATCCCCAATTTGCTTCAATTCTTAAACTTTCATCATTCTTGCCCCAGACTTAAACTTGCAGCTTGTTTCACCCCTGTACTTCAAGATTATTATTATTCTTCTTTTCGCCTTTGACATTTAAATTGCATTACTGTATTTTTCTTAACATCAGACCTCTAATTTGTATTACAGTTTCCCCAGACATCAGAATCAGAACCAGAAATCGAAGCCCTATTATTTCTATGTCTTAGTTTACAATAAATTCATTAAAAACATACTCACGTTTAAACGGCAATTGTAATCATATTTTCACTTATTTAATTTTCACTCTTATACATATCGCGTACTACTCTGTTTCATGGCAATGCACTTCGGCCTTGATTGAGTTTAAAACTGACTTCCCCATCACGGAGCTTGCTAATATCATTTTGAATTCCCACTCCAACCGTGGGTGTGATCTAGAACTTGTCGTTGTCCCGGACCAATCAAATAATTTTATTACGAGCCGTTTCTGATGCAATGCTCGACATTTTCCCATAATCACAACCTGCCTGCAGCTGTCTTCGATAGTCAACATATTGTATTTTGATAGATTACCTGCTTTTCTATAAACAACTGATGTAACCCGACTTTATATTTCCATGTTTACATATGTTTCACGCAATTTTTAATCGTTTCCCTTATCACATGGTTAGATCTTTATACGCATTTATATTAGCTACTTGAACTTCTATTTCTATATCCGCATTACTTTAATCGTCTGGAACTCTTCTTCTCAATGCGTGTCTAATTACACTTTATCAAATATACGCGTGCTTCCACTGAAAAATATCCTCGTTTGTCTTACCTAAATTAACTAAACTTTATTTACAGGGTATTTAATATTTATTATCTACTTTAATGCATTTATTTCACATTCCTACGCCGACTATGCGTCTTCCTAAGTTTACCTGCGTCGCCCAAAATTATCTCTACTCTATATACAGGGTGTTGACTACTTACTATCTACAAACTATGTCTATTTCTTAATTATCTCCTTAAATAAGTGTAGTTTTCTGCTGACTATCTTAATTACTCATTCCCGAACTACCTTTGCTATAACGTGCACCCTTAAGCAACCCCTTATCACAGCAATATATATATATATATATATATATATATATATATATCTATATTACTCATATTTAGACCAGGGTAGAAAATTAATTAATTACATCAAATAATTTTAATCACCGTGTATAAGGAAGCTTTGGGAAAAGGTACACGTTATTAAAACGTGGAGCATAAAAATTTATTCGTTTTATTAAAAATAAGGGATTTAAATTATTTACTAGACGCTTTCTATAAAAAGAAGCAGAATTAAAATGCTCAACTTGTATGTAATTTAATTGTTCCAAGTAAAGAAACAAATATATATTACGTTCAAAATTTATATTAATTAATTCAATTTTTAAGTAACGAGTATTAAACAAAATGTACAAATAATAATTAATATTAAATTAGTATCCGCTAAAAATTAAAGGGTAGAAGTCAATGCCATTCATCATTATTTTAATTGGAGTTAATTGAACGATTATTAAGGTATTACATGCATAAAAGCTTTTAAAAACCCAATAATATTCAAATCGTAGAAGTGTTATTTAAAGTATTACGATTGAACACCTGTGTATTTTTAAATATCAAAATTCTAATAAATTCGAATAGATAAACATGAAAATTCTGCGTATATTGCAAACGGTCGGATAAACCGTAGCTTATATTAACGGAAGGCTAGATACGGGGTTATTTAACTCACATATGAATCCACGTGGACTGAAATAACCGATAGTAAAGAGTATCGATTTGCACCAATAAGGCCAAGTTAGAAAAAGACAGATACAATGCGCAAGACAGAGACACGGATAATAAAAGGCGTGATTTGAGCAACGTCACTGGGTTTGCGATTGAGTGAAATAAGTTGCACATATGAGAGGTGAAAACACAACAATTTCGATACAAAATTAATTAGTTGTTGGCAGACGCGTTGCGTGTCGTGTGGAAAATTTCTGAGATTTTCAACTGGCGCGTGTGCAAATTTAATAGAATCGCTGTGCCCGACTGTCGAAAGGGAACATAGTATGCGAAATTCTGGAAATTGTCCGTTTGCGGGACAAAACCGACGTACGGGCGGGCTCTTATATAAACCGGTGATAATATGAGTTTCGCTCTCTTAGATTTTTGATTATTCGATGCTTTAAACAGTGCTCTCTTAGATTTTCGATTTTGATTCAATACTTTAAACAGTTTGCTCTTATATTTTGGTGATTATTGAATACTTTAAAACAGTTTGCTCTTTACGTGCTACGATACAAGTTATTATGCATTAGTGCACTTAGAAAAGAAGATACAAGGTAATAAAGTCTAGTTATATTTGCGAGTATTACTGTACCAATTATCCAAATTTGTAACGATAAATGAATAAACAAAAGTAGGCAGTTTTGGGTATAGCGGGAAAGAAGTATGAATTTCAGTGCTATTTTTCGGGAGTGAGTAATCAAATGTTATTAGTAAACGTGATTGGATCTACAAACAAGATTTAGATATACATAGATGCGTTCCTGAGAAGCCCTGAAATTTTTTAAACGAATGGTGTTGTAGATGAATTTTAAAAAACGTTCAGAATCTGAAGCCGTAAACATAAACCAGCTGGAATGGTGGAATTAGCAAGTCCGATGTACATTGAAGCCACGAGTGCAGTAACCTTCAGGTAACTTATGCTTTGTTGTTCGATTTTTGATGTTTTGGTGTGTGTTGAATAACTGTATAATTTGTTTGCTAAAAAATTGACAGTAGTGAATTTGTACAAACAACAAATTTTTAATTTTAAGGTGAAATTTTCTTGTTTAAGTAGAAAGGAGTATTTAGCAGTTTATGTTGTTGATTATGATGAAAATTTGGGTCTGTCTTTAAGCTCAATTAGACTAACCTGTTTGATTAACGTCAAGGGGTGGGAGATGCTCCCTTTTTACTCAGACTTAGGTCTGCACTTATTGTAACTTAATTAGTATGCATCCTACTAGGATTTTAATTCTGGATGCAAATTAAAATGATGACAAATTTAATCTTGAAATTTTATGATACTAAAATTTATGCTACAATTTAATTTTGAAATTTTAATGTATTATGAATATTGATGTAGATAGAGTTAACGTTGATGTTTGTGGTAGGAATGCGTTTGTTTTTTTTTATGAATGAGGATGAAAGTTTTAACTAGGTGAGCAGCCGAGGCGGAAAGAGTAAAAAGGCGACTATCCGAAGAGATTCAACAGGGCGAGAATCACAGCAAATCTTGGTGCCCAATTCGAGAGGCTCGAATATTTTCTTTTCTCTGGTGAGGCTTTTTGTAGGTTTCACAGCAACTATGACGCCCAATCTGTGGGGCTCGAATGTTTTTTTAGAAAGGACCAGTTCCTGTTGACGAGAGGTTTCACAGCAATATATATATATATATATATATATATATATATATATATATATATATATATATATATATATATATATATACACGTAAGGTTTAAATATTTATTCGTTTTTAATAAACAATTTACGCACAAGTTTCTGATTGACTTTTGTTGACCCAAATACATATATATATATACATATATATATATATATATATATATATATATATATATATATATACACGTAAGGTTTAAACATTTATTCGTTTTTAATAAACAATTTACGCACAAGTTTCTGATTGACTTTTGTTGACCCAAATACACTTATAGAATTGACGGAAGTCAAAATTTTACTACCTTGGACCTGAATCGACTAGATTTCAATGTCGCCACCTCTAGCTAACTCTGGTTTTTAAGTTAATATTACCTAAAACAAGGATTTGCTTTAGTTAAAGAAACTACATTTTAATGTCGAGTATCATGTCTTGAATTAACATTTTACATAAAAGTATGGGCTGAGCACAGAGCTGATTATCATAGCAGCGTTTCAGAACTTTATAACTGCACAATAATGGTAATAGCTCTTTGTAAAATGTTAATATTGAATTGGAGAACATATTTTCCGGTTTTAGTTCCGTTAGAACTGCAATTAAATTAAAAGTTATGCAATACGACGTATCCTAAGTGTAAACAAACCTTCTTGAATGCGTTGGTCCTCGTAGGTTACAGGAAACACTTGATGCTGGAGGCTTGATACTCCGTTAAGTTGACATCCGAGGTAATATCTTCACTTCTGGTTATTTTAATGGTCAGTTACGGTTATTGATGGGATATGTTTATTATTCGGTAAAAAAGAGAGAATTCTTATAGAATCTTGTTTTTTAAATATATGTCAAATAAAGCTGTAATTATCTTGTAAAGTTAATAATAAGCTGCGATATCCAGTTTGCAGTGATACGCAATAAAATATATTATGATTTATTCTAAATGGGAATTTCTGTGAAGATTAAAGAATAATTTTAATAAAAATTGTACGCTACAGTTGTTAGGTTTCTACCATTATGTTCTGGGTTAACCCATCGCCGATTTGATTTTTTTTGGGTGAAATGACTTCATTGCATTGCTTCAAATCGCTAATACCTTTTTTCAATTTAGGTTTACCCAAAACGCGTAAAATTTCATACAACATTGAAGTTTCCTAAAATTAGCAGAATTCTCTATTTAAATTACGAGACTTTTATGCTGCGATAAGTATGATAATATAACTAAGGGAACAGGTTCTATAGACTTCAAAAATGCGCATTGTTTATGCATGCAATTCCCCAACATAATGTTTATGCATATTATTTGCCAGAATTTTTTCTTCTCGTTTATTATTCACATGCATGATCTATGTTCGTAATAGAATTTGTTGTTAGTTTTTTTTATTCTAACGCAATAGATTTTGTTATCCTGTAAGTGTAATTTATTTACATTTTATTGAATAATTAATTAATTAATAATAATAACAATAATACACAGTAGATGGTTATTGGCAAAACCAGCACCACATTTCCTCCAGCATCCACATTTCCTCACACATCTGGACCAAAAAGTTTTCTTCGACTAACTAATGCATCTTTCGAGATAAACCTATCTTGTTTGGTATCAATTAATATTAGAATTTTCTCAGCTACCCGAATCTCTAGGAATTTTTTAGATAGCATCATCCCCCAGGGAGCTACCCTCACTTTAAGATTTTTTACCTGTTGCGATTTCTGACAATCCTTAAACATTTTTTTAACCATGTAATACATCAAATTAATCTAAAATTTTACGCAAAATCCGAATCTGTACATAGATTTGCAATAGGACCACGCCCTGCAAAATTACACACATACTTTCTGCGAGATAAATCTTTCTCCACACTTCCACCCACGAGATAAATGTACATTGCTTGGTATCAATTAATATTAGAATTTTCTCAGCTATCCGAATTTCTAGGAATTTTTAAGATAGCTCCATTCCCCAGGGAGCTACCCGAATTTTAAGATTTTTTTATCAATGACGATTTCTAATCAGCTATCCTTTTTAATATCTACAATCCTTTAACCAAACACGTAGCAGTATTAGCATAAATAAATTAAGCACGCAAAAATTTAATAATTTATTTTATCCGATTTACAGTTTAATAAACTAATTACAATTTTTACAAAGTATAACATTTATCTTCTTCGTTTAACCAAATCCAAGCAGGTTAAAGTAACCTGTAACAAAAAATAGAAATTAATGTGTTGTTTAAAAAAGACCTATAACAAAAAGAGATTAATGTAAAAAAGAGGAGACGTGTTTTCGGTCAATAAGACATATTGTTGTTAATCTAACAATATGAGAATAATGTAAAAACATTCCAATGTAATGTGTTTTAAATATATAAATGGGAAGGTCGACTTTGGCGTAATCATCGCTCCGAATTACATGTGAAAGCTGTATATAATTTCTTTTTAAAAGTGTATATCTTCTCCAAACAAATACGGTTATTACAGTAGGAAAGTACGCTAAATGCGAATCAATTAATAGCAATTTAATATTGCTTACTGACCTACCTTAATTAGGTTGCTGTACTATTAGGAATGATGTACTTTTTGTTGTCCTCGCCCGACAAACTGATTTTATTAATTAATTGGGTATAAAGTTGGTGTTTACATGGTTTCGTTTAAGACCTCGTGCATATTTTCCGGATTACTAGAAGACGTTATAACCATACTTTTTGTGTTAAAGGATTTCACATCGGTAGTCTCTTCTCCCATGTTGGTGTAAACGCCGTAGAGTTCGCAATCGACTTTTATTGCTGTATGTTGTATTCTTTTTTTAGTAAGTAATCGAATAAATCGTTCCTTCTGCTTCCAAAAAAACTCGGACATTCCATCGCCGACACAGGCATTCTTTATGCGATAGCTAGCCATACGGTTGTTAAACGCTGTGCTATCCATTTCTACACCATCGTCGTTAGTAGCGGTAACTGATGCATTTTTTATGTTTGTTTCTCCGCAGATGACCAGGGTATGCAGACTTTAACACCTCCATGTCGCACACTTTACACATAATTCGTGGTTGTTTCGTACAAGACCCTTTAACAGCCGGCGGAGCTGAACGTTTACTGCTTAATGACATACCGTGCTGTTTTTCTTTGTGTCGCTGTAAGCTATTCTTGTAAAAGCGATACTGCAACACCCACAGTTTAAGTACTTTGCTGGCGACGGATGTATAAGCTTAACCGTGGACGATGTTACACCACGAGATTTGTTCTGGTGCCGTTTGAGAGCATCCCTCCTGATAAAGTAGACGTGACAGGGCTCGCATTTAAAAACGTTTAGTACAAAACAAAATCCGCACTATAAGACTTTGGTTAAACTTGTAATCGAACTAACTTATAACTAAAAAGCTTACTCTAGCGTACCTGATTTATGTTCCTTATAGAATGCATACCGAAGGTTACCGAAGACGACCGAACGATGTTGAGGATTCAGCGGGGAACTAAATGACGTCATAATCCTTGCTGCTCGTCCAATACATTTAGCGCCAATGCATGCACCTGGTTCGCATCGTCGATGGTGCGAATGCCGTTAGTAGAAACATCGGAAACGTCTTCCATGTTATACGGATCGCATGCATATTAAAAATCCAAAAGGGTGATAGCACACGCACACAAATTGTGTGCAAGTCGCGCTGTAGAAGATGCAGTGCTACTATAAACAAAAACTTAATAAAAACACTTTAAACCATTACTAACGAAATACCAACTTGTTGTCTACAGGATACTTACTAATAAAACAATTTAATTTAAAAAAACTTCTACGTTATATTTTCGGAAATGCCAGACTTGAATATTTTCTTTGGAAACAATCGAAGATTGCCGAAGACACTCAAAGAGTGCACAAACGCGGTCGCTAACCCAATTAGCATTAATACCATGTATTCCGTACTTTCGTAGGTTGTTCATTTCCTAGAACCAAATCTTCCGCATAGCGGTCGGTATCACGTAATTACTTCTAGAACCGGTAAGTACTCGATATCGCCCAAATAGAGAATTAGATGCTCGATGTCTGTCAACTTCCGATTCCCTCGTAAAAAGTAGAAAAAACTCGGTCAATCATCCATCTGACTTATACTTCGACTCACCCCCGTTCTGATGATTTACAAACATTTTTCAAACGACAATGGGCTGAGAATTTTTAAACCTCCGAGGGATCTTTAAGTCGTGATCAATTACACATCCGAGCTACACGTAAACTAACATATTTTGTAGCAACTGTGCACTCTATAATTCATGCATATCCCTCTACTGCGCTACTGCTATTCTTGTAGTTGCTTGAAAAAGTCAGTCGCCCTTTTTACTGTTAGGACCGCTAAAAGGCACCATTCCATACTTTCTTTATAAGTGTAGCACATCGCACACTTTTTTGTCGGATAATTAAATTTTGTTTATGTAGGCTTTTACACTTTCGCTTATTTAAACATCTAATACGATCGATTAACCACTTTCGATTATTCTAACGGAGACCATCATACATCCCGCCGCACCGTTCTTTTTGAATCCAACGATCCTATGAGCTTCCGCACACTAACACCTGACGTATCTTTCCTACTATTTGTTAAACAAAAACTACCGGTATCGCCATTGTGGACGTAAACAGATGTTTGTGGATGTGTACGAGAGTATGTAACCATATACATTAACCAGTCTAAGCTATTTCATTTAGTCCACGAAAACTATTATTTTTCTAAACCACAATTAATAATCGCCTTTATAGTTTCCACATTTCTACCATTTCCCAATGACTGGTGCTACGTACATGGAAACTTTAATTTCTTATTAGAGAGAATTCTTATTCTCCCACGCACTGTTGCGTAGCTGCATGTCCACCCCTTTTGGGAATATATGCTCGTTATAGGTTGTAAGACCCTCGGTTATACTTAACTACACTTCGTGAGACCCCTTTAATCTTTTTAATCGTATCTTTCTCGCCTACAATACAGTAGGACTTAACATTACTACCAACAAATTATAATACTGGACCCCCATTAAATACGTCTTTAAATTTCCCTACAACTTTTTTGTTGACAAGTGTTATATTGTATTTATTATACGCGGGGTAGTCACTCTTTTAAGATAAATATATTTTGCTAGGTATCAACTAATATTAAATTTTTCTAGGGACCCCAAATCTGTAAATAGATTTTAAATAGGACCACCCCATACAAAGTTATGCGTTTTAAAGACCCCAAACCTCTAATTTTTGCTCATCTTTATTTAACACCATCTTTAGAACCTTTTTTTGCTACGCAAGACATATACCATAACCAACCATTCCCCTAGAAATCTAAAACCGCTGTGTTCCGCGAACACCGCGTGGAGATAACACGTATACTCTGTCAACCAGGATAGAAGCAGGAAGGATTTGGAAGGTGGGCGAGGAACTTAAAAATTATGGAATCTTAAAACTAATATACACAATAGATTTACAAAATCTATACAAATATAAACAACTATCTTATATCTTTATGCCTCCATGCGTAGATTGTTGTACTATTAGGAATGATATACCTTTTGTCATCTTCCCTCGATAAACTAATTTTATTAATAAGTTGCGTGTACAAATCGTATTTTTTACTCGGGATACATACGCAGGCAAGTACTCGATACCATCCAAATAAAGAATTGGATGCTTGGTGACTGTTAACATCCGCTTCCCTCGTGTACGCCCAGACACATCCCAGCTTATGAGCACCCCTGCGCATGCACACCCCTGCCCATGCGCACCCCTGCGCGTTCGCACCCCTGCCCATGCGCACTGTCTATGCGCAACCCTCTCTGTGCAACTGCTATTTTGGGGTAACGTCACAGCCTTTTATAAATAAAGAACAATGTTATATACTATTATAAAATGTTTATTCTGACATTATACATAACAAATTTAAAAATATTTAATACCAAGCATGGAGTCATTTAAACTTAATTTTAATACAAAGTTATACACAGAAGACAGTCCTTTCTTTATGTTTGTTTGGAGTGGTTTTAATTTTATCTAATTTTATTCGCAGCTTAAAATTTAAATCGACACCCAAGTCTTCTATCTCCTTTTCTAGCCAATAGTTTGATACATAGAGACCGTCTAGGTTTTCGAATTGTAAAATGTACCGAAGTTTGCCTCTATATTTAAAGTCTTTGATTCCACCGACAACCAGATCTATTCCTTCGTGTAATTCTTGCAGCTTGTGACAATCATTTAATTGCAGCTTTCCCACTATATCCTGCATACGTATCTTGTTAGCTTGATCAACTTCTTTCTGTCGGTATTGGAGGAAATCCTTATTCTCCCACACACTGTTGCGTAGTTGCATGTCCACCACTTTTGGGAATATATGGTTGTTATAGGTTGTAAGACCCTCGGTTTTAAATGATCCAAAAGGTTCTTTACTAGGCAAATATGCAATGTTTAGCGGAACCCCTTTACGTGTGGTGTACGCCAAGGTTACGAAACCCGCATTCCTTAGTTCGTCTTTGATATCTGCCATTTTGATGAATACGGTTTTAGAATAACCTTTTAGAAAGTATACGGATTTAGTACCATCCTTTTCCGCAAGAACGCCTACATAACTAAAAGAGTCTTTCTTACTAACCGCAAATGCATACAGCTTGTAGAACCCAGATGTATTTAAGTCACTCCATCGGCACATAAAATAATCTTTTAATTCTTCCTCATTTTCTCTAATAAGATGTTCTTTGTCTAACACATCTTTGTATTGTTCGCGTATTGTCGCAGTGTTTTCCATGTAGTCCAATTTTCGCCTTTTTGCATCCATTTCCTCTAATTCCAGTTGTCTTTTCCTTCCACTTACAGTGTATGGTATGCATAATGGGACAATTTCCTTTAGCGTAAACGGATAGAGTTTTCTACCAATATTTACGCGTGGTCGTACAACCTCTGGGCGAATGTTAGGTGTATTTATCAATCCCAATTCCGAAATGACTATTTCTTTTGGAATTGTAGAATATGGTGTTGCAGATTGTGTAAAATATGTATTACCTGCTTTAATGTAGCACTTGTGTAAGGTTTTTTATTTTATCTGGGCTGTCTTCCTCCTCTACTATCTCGAAATAATTGACAGGTAAATAGTTAAAACTAAAAGCCGAAAGCACATACTTTATCAATTTTTCCCTTTTCTTTGGTTTTTCGGACAACTTAATCTGCAAGCCCGTCAATTTCTTTGTATTACCATTCCCCCAATACACGTACTGTAGTAGGTTATTAAACACTAAACAGCAGCTATTTTGTAACTTGTCCGAAAGCTTACTCCACATTTTGGCAAGTGGTACCGAGTACATTGGCGCATTTAGGAAGTATAACTTACTATCTTCCAATAACGTTAAACAGTCTTTTAAGGGATTATACACCCGTACCGCACTGACATAGCTTCCAATTGCACAGTTGTATATTGTCGCTTCCAATCGCGTAATACCATGTTCTTTGGCCAAAGTAGACGCAAATGTTTCCTTTAAACGTACATCTGGACAACGTAAAAAATCTAGTATATGATTGCCAAGTTGTTTATTAACACCAGGACTTGTTATCTGACACACAAATTTGTTGTATATCTTAATTCTTGCATTGGTTGTTAGCCATGTTAAACTATCAATTCCCACAGTTTTATCGTTGTCAACTATAATATTACACTTTTCCTCGTATTCTCCCTTATAGCAAAAGTTATGGTTTGTAGTTAAATAATTACACATCTCCATCTTGCTAAATATGCCCGCAAAATCTTGGGTTACATCCATGTGAAAAAGATAGAAATAATCTTTTTCGAGGTCGTCTAATATATCTGGTAGTTCCTCCAATAAAGTTTCCAACTTAACATCTGCTAGTTCCACTTTGTATGGAACACATATAGGATTTTGGAATTTTTTATTAATGCATTCGAGGTCTTTTTTTCCGATAATTTCTTTTACTCTCTGGCCCATCTTGTTAGTGCTTTCCAGAGAAAACGGAAGCTTAGCTTTAACACCATGCCTAGCGGAAACAAATCGGTCGAACTTATTTGTGTGCGATGTGCTACACTTATAAAGAAAGTATGGAATGGTGCCTTTTAGCGGTCCTAGCAGTAAAAAGGGCGACTGACTTTTTCAAGCAACTACAAGAATAGCAGTAGCGCAGAGGAGGGATATGCATGTATTATACAGTGCACAGTTGCTACAAAATATGTTAGTTTACGTGTAGCTCGGATGTGTAATTGATCACGACTTAAAGATCCCTCGGAGGTTTAAAAATTCTCAGCCCATTGTCGTTTGAAAAATGTTTGTAAATTATCAGAACGGGGGTGAGTCAAAGTATAAGTTAGATGGATGATTGACCGAGTTTTTTTCTACTTTTTACGAGGGAATCGGAAGTTGACAGACATCGAGCATCTAATTCTCTATTTGGGCGATATCGAGTACTTACCGGTTCTAGAAATAATTACGTGATACCGACCGCTATGCGGAAGATTTGGTTCTAGGAAATGAACAACCTACGAAAGTACGGAATACTTGGTATTAATGCTAATTGGTTTAGCGACCGCGTTTGTGCACTCTTCGAGTGTCTTCGGCAAACTTCGATTGTTTCCAAAGAAAATATTCAAGTCTGGCATTTCCGAAAATATAACATAGAAGTTTTTTAAAATTAAATTGTTTATTAGTAAGTATCCTGTAGACAACAAGTTGGTATTTCCTTAGTAATGGTTTAAAGTGTTTTTATTAAGTTTTTGTTTATAGTAGCACTGCATCTTCTGCAGCGCGACTTGCACACAATTTGTGTACGTGTGTTATCACCCTTTTGGATTTTTAATATGCATGCGATCCGTATAACATGGAAGACGTTTCCGATGTTTCTACTAACGGCATTCGCACCATCGACGATGCGAACCAGGTGCATGCATTGGCGCTAAATGTATTGGACGAGCAGCAAGAATTATGACGTCATTTAGTTCTCCGCTGAATCCTCAACATCGTTCGGTCGTCTTCGGTAACCTTTGGTATGCATTCTATAAGGAACATAAATCAGGTACACTAGAGTAAGCTTTTTAGTTATAAGTTAGTTCGATTACAAGTTTAACCAAAGTCTTATAGTGCGGATTTTGTTTTGTACTAAACGTTTTTAAATGCGAGCCCTGTCACGTCTACTTTATCAGGAAGGATGCTCTCAAACGGCACCAGAACAAATGTCGTGGTGTAACATCGTCCACGGTTAAGCTTATATATCCGTCGGCAGCAAAGTACTTAAACTGTGGGTCTTGCAGTATCGCGTTTACAAGAATAGCTTACAGCGACACAAGGAAAAACAGCACGGTATGTCATTTAGCAGTAAACGTTCAGCTTCGCCGGCTGTTAAAGGGTCTTGTACGAAACAACCACGAATTATGTGTAAAGTGTGCGACATGGAGGTGTTAAAGTCTGCATACCCTGGTCATCTACGGAGCAACAAACATAAAAAATGCATCAGTTACCGCTACTAACGACGATGGTATAGAAATGGATAGCACAGCGTTTAACAACCGTATGGCTAGCTATCGCATAAAGAATGCCCGTGTCGGCGATGGAGTGTCCGAGTTTTTTTGGAAGCAGGAGGAACGATTTATTCGATTACTTACTAAAAAGAATACAACATACAGCAATAAAAGTCGATTGCGAACTCTACGGCGTTTACACCAACATGGGAGATGAGACTACCGATGTGAAATCCCTTAACACAAAAAGTATGGTTATAACGTCTTCTAGTAATCCGGAAAATATGTACGAGGTCTTAAACGAAACCATGTAAACACCAACTTTATACCCAATTAATTAATAAAATCAGTTTGTCGGGCGAGGATAACAAAAAGTACATCATTCCTAATAGTACAGCAACCTAATTAAGGTAGGTCAGTAAGCAATATTAAATTGCTATTAATTGACTCGCATTTAGCGTACTTTCCTACTGTAATAACCGTATTTGTTTGGAGAAGATATACACTTTTAAAAAGAAATTATATACAGCTTTCACATGTAATTCGGAGCGATGATTACGCCAAAGTCGACCTTCCCATTTATATATTTAAAACACATTACATTGGAATGTTTTTACATTATTCTCATATTGTTAGATAAACAACAATATGTCTTATTGACCGAAAACAAGTCTCCTCTTTTTTACATTAATCTCTTTTTGTTATAGGTCTTTTTTAAATAACACATTAATTTCTATTTTTTGTTACAGGTTACTTTAACCTGCTTGGATTTGGTTAAACGAAGAAGATAAATATTATACTTTGTAAAAATTGTAATTAGTTTATTAAACTGTAAATCGGATAAGATAAATTATTAAATTTTTGCGTGCTTAATTTATTTATGTTAATACTGCTACGTGTTTGGTTAAAGGATTGTAGATATTAAAAAGGATAGCTGATTAGAAATCGACATTGATAAAAAAAATCTTAAAATTCGGGTAGCTCCCTGAGAAATGGAGCTATCTTAAAAATTCCTAGAAATTCGGATAGCTGACAAAATTCTAAAATTAATTGATACCAAACAATGTACATTTTTCTCGTGGGTGGAAGTGTGGAGAAAGATTTATCTCGCAGAAAGTATGTGTGTAATTTTGCAGGGCGTGGTCTTATTGCAAATCTATTTACAGATTCGGATTTTGCGTAAAATTTTAGACTAATTTAATGTATCGCATGTATCCAAAATTTATAAGAACGCTCAAAAGTCGCTACAGGTAAGAAATCTTAAAATCAGGGTAGCTCTCTGGAGGATGATGCTATCTAAAAAATTCCTAGAGATTCGGGTAGCTGAGAAAATTCTAATATTAATTGATACCAAACAGGATAGGTTTATCTCGAAAGATGCAATGGTTAGACGAAGAAAGCTATTTGGTTCAGAATGTTAATGGTAAAAAAATCTTAAAATGAGGGTAGCTCTCTGGAAGGTGATGCTATCTAAAAAATTTAAAGAGATTCGGGTAGCTGAGAAAATTCTAATATTAATTGATACCAAACAAGATAGGTTTATCTCGAAAGATGAAAAATGGTTAGTCGAAGAAAACTTTTTGGTCCAGATGTTTGAGGAAATGTGGATGCTGGAGGAAATGTGGTGCTGGTTTTGCCAATAACCATCTACTATACACCTCAGTGGCATGTTAGTTCCTTAACATGTACGGAAATGGCAACCCTAAGGTACCTGAGCTCAGCTGTCCGCTGTCCCATCCTTATCTTCCATCAGCAGTTATCTGTCAACTATCCAGATACTCTCGCCTTACGATACCAACCAGGTATAGTGGGATACATATTTAAACCCTATTTTAAATTTTGTTTCAGTTTGTTAGATTTTTATTTAGGATCGATTAATTTTGAAGTTAAATTACATTTGAAGCACGTTTATTTTCGCGTTTAAACCCAATGTAGTACCTTCGGGTGAAGCATTGAGGACGTGGTCGCAAGTATAGCGCCCCTTATTCAAATTATAAATATAGTGAAATACAGCGCATTCCTTTTTTGTGTCCATTCAGAATTAATTCGCCTCATCACATTTTGTCCACATGTGACGAAGTACAGCTTTAGGCATACGCCTTTCTTATGGTCTGACTCGCCGGGACTCACAATCCACGTGAATATGGTTACAGCCGAACCTAATCTATACCAACCATCATTTCCTACCTTACATGTGATTTTCCAATGCTCCACCCGAAGGTGCTACATTGCCAGGAAGCGAGTTTTTTTCTACCTGGAAAATTTAAAATTTTGCCTAACCCATGCTGTTCCAAGTAAGGTAGGGATCTTTAACTTGCGTGACAACACTCACACACGGGACCTCCATTTTACCTCTCATCCGAACGAGGGTATATTTTTGTGAAAAATGCTCGCCTAACATTTTTCAAGCGTGTTGTGTCGGAATTAAAACCCGACACCTTGAGCGTAGTAGTCACACACATACCACTACGCCACGGAGCCGCCCATTGAATTTTGAAAGCGTATGATTTCCGTTTTGTTGTTATTGGTGTTTCGTAAGTATAATTGTTTCATGCTGCCGGTCAGTAGTTAAAGGCTTATTTTTGAAGGAAACTCGGTGGTGAGCAGGTTGGCCGCCATTCAAAATCTATAGTGGGAGATACGTCAGACCAGTTTGGCAGAAAACGAAGCGACAGTGGGACTGACCTCGCAAATCATATTGGGATGTTACAAATTGTATACAGATTGCATCTTAGATAATTATTGTATTCAGGAAATTGCGCGTATTAGAATTCATTTAGATAAATGTTTCTTGCAGATTAAGACACGTTGTACTTAGTATCAAAAACAATTTAAAATTAAATTGCCTCCTGCGGCATTTGTGGATAATGTACAGCCAGCGACAAGAAATATACGACGTCCGCCAATCCAAATAAATAACTTCAATAGGCAAATTGAATGCTTTGATAGTTATTGCAATTTCTTTCGTACTTTGATTGAATCAAATCAGAATATTACTCCAATTGTATCTACAACGACGCCTAAAAAATGCTTAATGTTTTATGACTCACATTTGATTTATTTATTTGATTTGATTTATTACTACAAATCCAGCCAAGGACGATTTGATTTCGTTAAAAAGAACAATATTTGTTTAAATTGTTTGTGTGGTTTGCATCGAGTTAAAAATTGTCCTTCAAAAGCTGTTTGTAGAAAATTTCGTAAAGCACACCACACCTTGTATCATTTTGGTAATCACAGTGCTTCTGCTACATCCACGGATCACTCAAAAAATGTAGTTAAAAGGAATGAAGCGACTGAAAATTCTTCGGTTTCTAATCGTGGTCCTGAAGTTGGTCCATTCTTTTCTCGTTTAGTTGTTAATACTACAACTTTGTTAGTTACTGCTTAGGCAGTAATTGTCGATGGTTTTGGAACACCACAATCTGTTAGGGCACTCTTAGATCATGGGAGTATGTCAAATTTCATTACAGAAAAATGTTCTCAGAGGCTTTTTTTGCAGAAGCATAAAAATCTAGTAATTGTATCAAGGGCTTGGATAGAATTCCTCGGCTATCTGTGGTGGTTTGTCGTGTCGTATTATTTCTTCTAATTAGGATGAAACCCAATCAGATTTTCATTTACAATGTTTTGTGTTACCGGAAATATGTGGTCTATTGCCGGCCACACCTTTGTCAAAACATTGTTGGAATCACATCGATGGATTGTAATCAGCTGATCAAAAGTTCTTTATACCTGCGAAAATTGATTTGTTGTTAGGAACAGAGACATTTGCTCGAATTTTATTGAATGAATCTCGGGTTGTACAACATTACGAACCGGTTGCCATTAGCACCAAATTTGTTTAACTTCTGGCTAGAAAAGTAGGTTGTTCAGAAACCATTTCTACTTCGTTGTGTGCTCATGTGGAGCTAATGAATGAAACTCTAACTCATTTTTGGAAGTTGCAAAGCGTTCCTGTTAAAGTACAAGAGGCTGCAGATAATTTATTGTGTAAAAAAATCTTTGCGGTAACTTATTCTAGGAATGAAGCAGGTCGTTTCATGGTTTGATTGCCCTTTACAGGATCCGAACCGAGTTTTTGTGATTCTCGTTGTTACATGCCAAACTGGTCATGTATCATGTTTTAGCGTAAGAGATACTTTGTAGGTTAATTGGCGCGTATTTTTGAAATGATACGCTAACTTCCTCCGTTGATGACGGTTGAGTTTGCGCACAAGGGATGCGGTAGTGCGCGAGTGGAGGAAGCGACATTAAGCAACGGGACAGTAACAAACCAACAAGTGTTGAAGGCGTGGTGTAGTTTCTAAAAAGGAAGGTACGTAGTTTCCCTTTATGTTCCCTTGACTTATCGTTCCTCTACCTACTTCCTTTCTAACCCCTACGAGATGCAATAGAAGTTCAGCAACGGATAATAATTTGATGTTCAACCGGGCGTAATCACAACCCTACTACGTGGTGGATCCTGGGATAAAATTCCGAGATATACATATCATGTAAGTAATTTGAACTTTACCTAGAATGTGCATGTAAATTAACATAGACATTGCGATTGCATCATCCGGTAAAAACGTGGTCTGTATATCTTATAACAATGGCGTTAGAGCCACGCCTAAAGTGTAATAACAGTGCGTAAAATGTAACAACGACGCAAGAACTTTAACATCGTATAATCGCTTTACATCGTTTTCTGTTGTTACGAAGGTGTTTGCAAAATGATTCGGATTTGCGATCGTTTTACAATCTTTTTATGGAAGATTTTTGGACACAGGCCACATGAGTACTGTTGTACTTCATTCGGTGAATAATAATTCTTCTTATTACTTTCCGCATCGTGCGTTGATAAAGCCAGAAAGCACAACAACTAAATTAAACGTTCAATGCAAGTGCAAAAACCTCAGACCGTGTTCTACTAAATGACACATTGTTACCGGGGAATCACTACAAAAAGATATTTTTAAATTTTTATTGCAATTTCGGGACCATATAATTGCATTACCTGCAGACATCAAGTACGTGTATCGCCAGATCGAGGTGATGCCAGAACACTAGAATTATCAACGTATTTTGTGGAGATTTGATCCATGCGATCCCTTGCTTGATAATCGATTAAATACAGCTACTTATGGAATTAAAGCTTCACCCTTTCATGCTCTTGGAACGATCTAAGAATTATCGAGATTTGAAGCGCTTTGTCAACCCCACGCCTCACTTATTTTGTCGTCAAATTCAAATGTAGATGATATCATCACTGGTTGCAAAACCATTGAGGAAACCAGCTTGCTAGTTCAAGAACTGGCTGAATTATGTAAGATTGTTGGTTTTGAACTTAGAAAATGGAATACTAATTCCATCTTAGTATTATCAAATATATCAAATTCACAACTCCAACAACCTCCAATGACTTTTAGTCAGGAACAAATCTCTTTAGTGAAAGCGTTAGGACTTAAATGGTGTTCAGATTCAGATAGTTTCTCATATTATATACAAGTCAGTGCACGGCCTTGTATAAAAAACAACGACCTGCCAGTTAAATTTTTTGCAAACCATTTTGCTTAGCGTTTATGGGTTTTGGGAATCCATTGGAATACCCAACCGCTAGAAAACCGATTGATCAATAGGACAAATATTTTTTGCAACTTCCATTCTTATCCGATTAAAAATTTCTCGTCGGTTACTTTGTAACGAGTTGAAGCAAATCAAGTTACATGGTTTTTGTGATGCATCAGAAGCAAGTTATGCATCTGTTGTCTATTTTCGTTGCGTCGACAAAACTGATAATATTTTAATTAATTTTGTTTGTGCAAAAAGTAAAGTTGCACGCATTAATAAAGTTTCTTTGCCGTGACTAGAATAGTGTGCAGCAGTTCTGCTCGCAAATCTCGTAAAGTACGTAAAAAGATATAATCCAAGTTAGACTTTTCCAACATCTTTGCTTGGTCAGATTCTTCCAACAAATGGAAAACCTTCCTTGCAAATAAGATTGCACTCATTCAATCTCTAATTGCGCCGTCTCATTGGAATCATATTAGATCCCAAGGCAACCCTGCAGATTGTACTTCGAGAGGCCTCTCTGCAACTGAATTTATCGAGCACCCACAATGGTGGGCGGGTCCGCTATGGTTAAAATCATCTTTGCAGAAGTTACCTAAACAAGCATCCCTGGATAATTCAGCATCAAACAAACTCTCGCAAGTATCTTTCAAAGAAAAAGTCATGTTACTCGTCGTTTAACCTTCAGAACATGTATTAGATTATTTGTTAGTCATATGGTTGAATTTTCAAAAAGATTTTGAGGATATTTGTTTACTGTTGTCGGTTTGGGATCAATGCAAAATTACCGCATGAAAAATTGATTGAAGTGATTACACTTCGTGAAAGAACGTACGCTCTCTATGCAGGTACGCAAGAAACTACTGTACCTTTGTTTGCGAATGTAATAAATGACCCATGTTAGACGCCATTTATTATTAAAACATAATTTACGTTTCAAATTAACAATGTAAATTAATTAATTACACTATTTACCTTGTAAATTAATGTGCATTAGCAAGCTGGGTAACAAATAATTATTCTTTTATTTTAGAGCTGCACGGCATGGACACGGATTGTCATTTTAATCCATATTATTGCAGTGACATTAGTTGTCATTTCCTACAATATACACAGAAACACAGATAAAGGTACGATAAAAGAATAGATATACGAATCGACAGAAAGGCACTCCACTACATTGTGTATAATGTACTACCTCCGCACAAGCAGTTAAGGATAAAATATTCACGAGAGGAATGGAAATCCAACGACTTGAAAATCCACACTCGTCTTTGTTCACCGCCATGTTTTTATTTTAGCTTATTTATTTTACCAACGTTAAGCCCCAATTACAGGTTAAATAGCTTAATATTAATGCACCTGGAAGCTAGATACAAATAATGCATCTTTACTCTAGTTAGAGTAATTAATCATTATAAGATCTTTGTGCTAGATGCTAGATTGTTTAAAAACTAATTATAATTATCCGCAGTAATTCTAATTTTATTGGTCGGGAAGGAGACGTATATTTATCATGAACGGTGGGAAACACCTTTGCTACCAAATTACACGACAATTAGGGATATTCCCCTTAAACATTACTGGGGAACACCAAGACTACATTTATGATTGGTGATATCCCATTTTCTACAACTATATTACACAACTATGTATAGTACACCTAAATTAATTATACGAAAATCCACTGAAATAATTATACACTCAAATATTTTATGGGGTGCTTTTTAATGGGTAACAAGTTTTTCTTAGTTTCGAATAGAAAAGAAAATTCTAAATAAAGGTGTTTTAATAAAAGGAAACGAAAGGACAAATTTTTAAGCAATAAATATTAAAAGTTTTTAAGGAATTTTGGTTAAGTCGGAAATTTTTGAATGTTCCTGTTAAAATTAACAATAAAGTGTAAAACAGACGTTAAGAGTTCATTTAAAAGAATTACAAAGCTATAGAACATTTTTGTATAAATAACTATTAGAAAGATTTGTTGAAATATTGTATTGCAATTTATGTAAATTTAATGTTCGGTATTTCGTTACAAATTTTATTTACATAATTTATGTTAATTCCAAATAGTAGATGCAATGATTGAATTCTGTAATGCTTGTCATGTTTAAATATTTCGGTGTTATATGGTCGAATATTTACTATATAAAACTACGTCATATCTCGTATAAACACAGATTTAGAGATAGCAGTACCAACAGACCTTTCTTTGGCACAAAGTAAAATAGACATTAGATTGTATCCTAATAGTGTTGTACCTAAGGTGGACGAACTCGAATCCTTTAAATAACATATGACTATAAGCTGCTTCTTAAATCGTAAAACAAGATGAACGCTATCAACCCACACTCGATTAAATCTTACGGTCTTGGTGTTTGGCCCACCTATAATTATTGCTAAAATTATTTTACAGTTGGTAGTGGAGGAATAATAAAAACAATGAGTTCTAAAACTGTTGATGAAATGGATGTTTTAAAATTTATAGAAACCTTTTATCGCAAAATGAAAAATTGGTAAAGGTTTAAAGCATGGAAGCGCAAAAATCTATTATTTAGTGTCAGGTCAAAATTATAATTTACCAAAAAAAAATGATCCTGCTTTAATAAAAAAAAATATGTGTTTCAACTGGATTCCAACCTTATCTCGCGTTTAATATAAAATATTTCCTGCTTGTACTTATGTTTCTATGACAACAAATGCTCTCGCACATAAATTGTGTTGTAGAAATCCACTCTTTCACCTAACTGGGGACTATATTAAAATTTACAGAAAACAAAGAAAAAAAATATTAAAAAAACAAGCACTTTATAGTGTAAAAATGTATAAATATATCTTTACCACACACTCAGTCACACTTCTACATGCATCCTCACTAATACACACGCACACATGCACATGTACTCAGACATTCACGTACATAACAAAACACTCGCCCACCGGTTATCTCATCCCAAAACCCATTATCCCAAATGTAACTACTAATGCAAGTAGATTGATTATGTATATTCTAGACCAAAATCGACCATTTTTACGTGTATTTCCCCATAACAACATTTAAGATCTATTCTGGTCATTTTTGTGCCAACTATAGCAACCCTCATATCTTGTGCCTGTGGGAAAATTGGTTCCCATTTTCCAACACCAATTATTAAGCATAACACTAGATCAAAATAAAGCAATAAATAATCAAAAATTAAAATTTATTAAATAATTTATACATACATTTACAATAATGGTATATTCTTATACATATATTTTATATGTACATCTTATATTTTAACATCATGTATTACATTAAATATTCTATAATCGCCTACAGGCTAGGTGTCATCCATGATCGTGAAGTATACGATAGATAGCGTTGTATATGAACCGGGGAGTAAGTAGCGTTTGTCGTTCCCTAGACTTAACGCATTTCCCCTCTACTAGAACGTGAACGCTTGTCCGAATGAACTAAACTTTGAATAACAAATATTTTCTTAAACTCTTCTATGCAGCCGACATAATTATCGAACGTAATTCTATTCTTTATTATAAATCTAAAAGATTCTTTTCTCTTCTTGGTAACACTGAAATTTTGGATAGCTGGTAATCGTGTATTTGATTCATCTTCTTCCATTAATCGTATGATTTCAGCTTCCTCTTGCTAACTAGTTTTAAAAATTTTTTTTATTTAGATCTTTTTTTCGTATTCCAATAAAGTCTGTCAGAAGTCGTCCATTATTTTCATCCCTGATCATACCCACTACTTCCTTGTTAAGTAGAGGAATTCCATAAATAATGTGGAAAGGACAGTTTGAGGTATCAGAGTGTCCAATACAGTTTCGTTTCATGGTTACATAAGGATATTGATTAAGAATTTTGTAGATCAAACTATCTGTACTTGTGCAGAGAACATGGCATTCATCTCTAAAACTGCATTTATATATACATAGTGAAAATCATAGATTGTTAACTTGACTATATCGGGAATGCACATACCTTCACAACCAGCTTATTAAAATAACCTTCTTATTTAAGAAGGTCCACTGCTGCTCTTTATTAAAGATCGTAATATTTTTGAACAAAGGATTGGATATTTTAGCTTCAGCGCCATATCTGCTTCCCAGTTTCGCACAAATTTCATATTTTCGATCAATGTAAGATTTTAACCAGCAGCTCTGTTTAAATTTTAGCATTTGTAGGACTAGCTAAAGTTTATTTTAGATTTGTATAGTGAATCACGTCTTATTTTCGAATTTAATGTAGCCATTAACTTAATGCTTTGAGTTTTCGATACAAGTGGTTGTGCAGTCTTCGGATCAATATGCTCAGGAGAAAAGGGGTGTCTTTATGCAAGTCATATTTCAAATCAATTTTCAAGATATAAGCTTCTCCAGCATCATCACGAACTGATGTCATATCGATATTAGTGTTTGCCCATTCAAAATCGTCATATGTTAGATGTTGACTCGTGGCCCAACCGTACTGATTATTGATATTGGTATTCATCTGGTTTAGAGGGATGGTACGTTAGTACATACCTATTGTTTGCAGTAGCACGTATTTCTGAATATACTTAACTAAGACCTCCTCGTATTCCTTTTCTATAAATAACAGCTGATGGATATCTGTTTACATATTGAGTTCCTTTACCATTGCGATACATGTATACTTGGCAGCGTGTAATAATGGGCGTGGCTAAGTGCATATATCGTAAGGCAATTTGTTCGGAATTGCTCAAAAACGTCTGCAAATAAAATAACGTCGGTTTTGAGGTATAAATCGGAATATTATATCAAGTTCTAAATATACAGTTTTTTGGTAATTTCTTTATCTTTTAGTTCTTGTAAAAGTCTCGATGACTAATAAAGTGCAATCGAGTTTTTCAAAAGAATCAACGAAATCATATGGATAGATACCTTTTCAAATCAGTAATTTAAATTGAACTTTCTTCTAACGACTAAATTTGCTGTTAGTAGCGAAAATGTGTTCAAATAAGATCCCAAAGATTTTAAAGATGAATTCATAAAGCGGTAGCTATCGATGCATCTATAGTTGATCAAGCCTTCGGGACTGTGTTTGTTGAAAGAAATATATTTTTATTTAGTTACTGGCAGCACTTCCACACGTCCATCCAAGTTAACGGCAATCCTTTTACTTATAAAGTGGCTGTCATAACTACTCAGATTACTGAACGCTGTCAGAAATGTATTAGAATCTTGAAACTTAATATTACAACTCTCCTGCGCTGGTCCTCTGTAGTGGTCATTAGGCACTAAATGATCGTGATTACAAATCTTTCACACTAAACGGTTCTTTGCAAATATGACAATGAGTCGCACCTTCAACGTCATATTGCTGCTTAAGTGTCAATGGAGTTATATCACAGAGACACACAAATACAGTTTCAACGTCTTCGGCAGGATGAGAAACGGGCTTTGGGTTTAGTGGGGTTACATACATGTACCACGGATTGCCTTACGTGTGATTTTCCAATGCTCCACCCAAAGGTATTACATTGCCTAGGAAGCGAGTTTCTTTTTACCTGGAAAATTTGGAATTTTGCCAAACCCTTGCTGTTTCAAGCAACGTAGGGATGATTAACGTGCGTGACAACACTCACACACGGGACCTGCATTTTACCTGTCATCCGAACGAGTGTATTTTTGTGAAAAATGCTTGCCTAACATTTTTCAAGCGGACCGTGTCGGGATTCGTACCCGAGACCTTGGGCGTACCACGGATTACCACGGATTAAAACAAAATAATCATTGAGCCGGGCTCGTACGAATTAGAAGAAATAAATGCATATATACAGGAGATATTCAAACAATGGCTCGGTGAAGTTCCAGATATTAACGAGAACATTGATAATGTTTTAAACTAAGTGCCAATAATCACACGTTAAACTGTTTTATACGATACAATGAACTGATCGATTTTAGAGCAAGTCGTAAAAACAGTATCGGAAACATTTTGGGTTTTATCAACCGCAAACTACCTGCAAACGTTGTGCATATTACAGACCAACAAACGAACAAAATATCAGTTTTAAACACTTTTTGAAAACCAATATCACTACTGGGTCGTTTGGAAATAATTCTCCCACTCACAGTGTATTCAAATTTACTCTTTCTGTACCGCCTAGTACAACCTGGTAAAGAAGGCTACATACGTAATATATTACCAGTTGAGTGCTTTCGAAATCGATAACGTCACAATCAGATTAGTTGACCATATAGGTAAACTGGTCAACTTTTCACCGGAAACCTATACATGCGTTAGACTGGAAATAAAAAGCATCAAAACACATGCCTACGATTTTAAATACAACACACGCTATCACGCACATCTACGAGTAATAGTATATTATTCAACGAGGCTATAATGAAGGCTATTATTCCCGAGGATAAAAGTTGCTACACGAGCGAGCGAAGCGAGCGAGTGTAATAATCATCTTCATTATAGCGAGTTGTATACTATACTTTATCTACAACTAAGTATCAATATAAGAGAGCATAATTTATATAACTAGACTTTCCAAATTATCAAAATTCTGCATAAATTAGCGAAAACCAACACGGCTAGTTGTTTGTGTTATTGTATTGAGACATAGTATTTGATATTTAGCATTTAGCGTTTGTTTTAAATTTCAAAGGTATTGGGGTTTAATAATATTATTTTCCAGTTGGTCTGTAGGAGGGAATAAAGAACCATTATTTCGTCTGCTCTTCATTATTCCCTAGCTTGATTAATATACAGCACTATACTGCATAACCCACAGCTGTAATACGTATATTATATATTAGTTGTAGATAAAAGTGATTACATCGTCAAAGTGTCAGGTTGTCAAGAGGCCCACAGTCGAAAAAGTGCATTTTTTAAGATCCTCGGAATTAAAAATGAAAAATAATGGTCAATGCGAATAAATGCAGTTTAGACTTCTACAGCTAAAGCAACATTAAAACAGGAAAGCTCAAATACGAGGACGTACCTAAATTGCAGGGACTTGGAAGCTATAAATTAAACGGAACCAAAAATTAGTAAAGAACCAGGACAGTATAACAAATAGAATACTAACTCTTGAAAGTAGCATGCAAACCACAATGTTAGAAATGAGAGATTTAATAAGACTTAACACGATATTTAGTCAAATGATAGCAACCCTCATTATAATTCAACAAATTTTACATACATTAGAAAATGCTGTAACATTTGCTAAATTAACTACTTTACATGCTAGTATTATCGAACCACTTGATTTACTAAACTAATTATTAGGAATCATATCATTTATAACTCATAGTAAATTACCTTTTGAAGTAACAGAATCTAACATACTTGTATTTGAAAAAATAGCCATAGTAAAAGGTTATGTACAGAATTATGAAATTACATTTTTAATAGAAATTCCAATTGTAGAGATTAACACTTACAATTATTATCATTTATTTGCTTTCCCTATGAAAATTAATAGTCAATATCAAGTCATTATCCCTAAGACCAAGTTTCTTTCCCTAAATGAACTTTGGTATGAATTCACAAATGAATAATGCAAACAAGTGGCACCAGGCCAATACTTATGTCAATCATTAACGACAACGGCTATTCAAATAGATAGCCCTTGTGAAGTGCACGATTCTCTAATTATTATGAGAATTGTGCGTCAAAACCAGTACAAATTACGGACATAAAAATTCAGAAAGTTACGGACTACAAATGGTTTGCTGTATTTCCTCAAGAAGTGATAGCAATCGCCAACTGCAACAGAAACGATAACAATTTAGCCCTAATTGGAAGCAAAGTGATCACCATAAGGGGAGATTGTTAATTGAAATTAAAAAGTGAAATATTCGAGTATATCAAAACCCGGCAGTGACGAAAAAATTTGCAAATCTACCCGAATTACAATTCAAGATTTGAACCGAAAGCAGCGGAACTATCCAGAAGCCAATGCAACTGGAACACCTAGATTTCGACGATCTCAACCACGCAGTAAAATTAATGGACAATTATAAAGAACATTTAAACGAGTTAAAAGTGCCAAAGTTACACTATGACAATATCAGTGCTTGGACAATTTTATTAATTATTGTATTATTTTTATTAGCTGTATACTTATTGTACAAAATGTATATTAGATATAAGATCAAAGAAACAAAAGCGAACAAAGAAACCACAAACGAAACTTTAGGAACAATGAGTTTTAAAAATTAAGTATTAACTCTTAATTTTCATCTAGGTCGGGAGGAGTTACATATTCATCATATTAAAACAGCTGGCAAATATTGCTTAACGTGGGTGAATTCAAATAGTCGCGTTAAGATATAAAACAAACGTACATGCCCAGTAACAGGTCTAAGCATTAACAAGCAGATAGGGAATCATATAGTGGTTTTCATCAACTCTTCCGATGCTCGATTAAGATATTTGGGTCCACTATGGCTAAAGAAAATGATATAGCAAGACCAGAAGCCACAATATACGTGTATTGGAGAAACAGTACTACAAAAACTAACTGGATTACAACTTAAGTTACAGACAATATTAATAACAGAAGCAAAATAATAAATTACGTAATTCCCACAATAAGCTTTAACTGCTTACCGATGAACTACGTAGAAATTATAGAAAATGGTTGAGACACGAATGGCGTATTAATTACACATAAATATTACGCTGAAGATTGAGGCAGGTTTTTTGCAAAGACAAGAACGCATTTCTTGGCAATTCCAGAAAATGTATACATTGTCAATCTAGGACCGGTCGCTACAAGTAACGTTTCTTCGCAAATTTTAAGAAAGCGATCCAATATATGTAATAAACACCGTACACCGTAAAAGAAATAAAACCTGTGTCGGTTATTTATGCACAACCGATTAAGAATAAAAAATTAGAATTGTAGGAAAGATATTTAATAGGGAAGAAGTTAGAGTACTAAACAAAGACAATCGCAATAAAAGAACAGTACAAACATATAGTAGAATAGTAATGCAAAATGACACGATTAAAAGAGAGGTTATTAAGTCGTTTTAAAACCACTAGAAAAATGTTTCTACGTTTCGTAGTTAATAACCGAGGAATGTATTCCTATATCCGAGTTCTTGAAGGGAAGGATGGTCATAAGGACGTGTATTTTTAAATATATTTTCAAAACCCAACTTACTAAGGTGTACGATACCAGAGAAGAGCTTACAAACAAAGAGACATGGTAATTTCCTTTAATGGAATAAATTTAACTTGCCTGCCTACAAAAGAGCGTTTTGCAAAATTTAGAACTTATAGTATTACAACATACAATGGTCACCCACTTTCGAAAGTGGAAGACTTAGTTTTTTTTTTGAACACTTGGAAGAAAAGGAGAATGTATTCTTTCCAGAAGAAGAAGTAAAACAAATTGAAAAATTCTAATGCAGCAAGTAAGAGATTGTGTACGTATTACAAAGTGCCGAAGACTGGAGCAGTAAATGGAGGAATAGAACCTGTTATTGCTGGAACTAAAAAAAAAACAGAGCACAACAATAAAGTCGGTTATATTCTCCAATTCAAAAAATTTAATTCTGCAAAAAAGTTGATTAAAATTTCTTTTCGGTTTCATTGCACCTAAACTGCGCTCTAATGCACCAAGGAATTTTAATTTTAACAAATAAAAAAGTTGCTAAAAATTCTATTTGATTCACGCCTTAATAGAATCAAACATACATACCCATGGCAATTTTTCTGCGCCCAAAATGTTGTCTAAACTTGGTTATTGGCTGTATCTAAATGTCCAGTACAAAGTCTGAGGAAATATAAATTTTTCAAAATTCGTTCGTACCGTTTTGTTGCGTCCAAGATACGCACAATTTACTTACACCCTCAAAAACGCATCAGATAAAAAACCAGTTTAATTTATTGCGTGTCAAATACACTTTCTCCCAAACCGGACAAATTGAAATGTAAAGTTAGCCCAAAATCTCTTTTGACTGTTATGTTGCATTAAAAACGTGCTAATGAATCTAAAAACTGAAATTGGTTGCATATAAAACAGAAACGGTACAGAAGATTTACTGTAGGTAGAGCTAATTTTACGTCAAGAATCGGCGAATTGAAGAATTAAGTTATCTAAAAGAAATCTGGCAGCTGTTTTGATGCATTCAAAATGCGCTATAATGTGCCCTAAGTCTATATACTTAGTGATACAAATCTGAAAGTCAATTTGATTAGAGTCCAGGTCAAGCCTAGCCATCTAAAAAAATAATCCGGAGAATGGTTTTTGAAATAAATTAATGCATCGTGTGACTTTCCGTGAAGTAGATATACAAACCAAGACAAAATTTTTTAACTTCTTAAACTTTTAGGTGACTAAGGGAACAGTATAGGGGCAACAAAACAGTTAAAAGAAATTTTGATGAAATTTAATATTTCGACTAGCTTGCTACTGCGCCTGTGTTGGTCTCAACTGCTTGACTTGTACATAACCTATTACTTTAAGTATTGTTGATTTTGATTTCGGTTTATGGGGTGCAAAATATAGAAAGAACATTTTGAAAACAGTTAATACTTCAATCTAATTTGCGTTGGTCGGGCGCGAAATTGGCACCAATCCCAAAAATTTGTTCATAAACCTTCTACTTTGACAATAAAGATTTGAATCAGTGACCGTTGAAACCCATTGCGACGCAATAAAACAGCTGAAACATATTTAAAAGTTAAAAACATTTCAATTACCTTTGTGTTGATACGAACTGAATTAAGTTATTCATAACTTTTTATTTTTAATGCTAGGAGTTTGATTTTGGGGTGCTTTTTGGGCAGCAATAAAACCCCAAAAATTCTAAAATATACTTGGCGATGTGAGTTTTGTTGCTACCAATTACTCTTTTATTTACAACTATTCTACTTTACTGCTACTGGTTTTATTTTAAACGCAAGTGTTTGTAGTGTAGACCAAAAGAAATATAATTGTCTGAAAAAAAGACGATTTATGTTGTGTCAGTTCACGAATTTGCGTGATTGACTTGATGAACACTTCGGACGTTTTTCTTCTTATTTCCGAAGGTTATTTTATAAACTATCACGTCTGACAAGTGTAATAAAAACAGGAGGAATGACGTGAAGGTTAAAATAACAAAAAATACTGCTTGTAATTCGTTTCCGATTGAACTGAAGAACAGGTTTAATGCTGAAGATGCCTACACGAACCGGTCATGGAGATTGCAGACCGGATACAATAGTAAGCAACAGAAATAGATTTTATGTATATAAGCCATTGTGCAACTAAATACAATTTGGAAGGAATCTGTAATTATTTCAATAAATACGTACGTCTATGACTACGTTATTAGAATATAAGACGTTATGCTCATTTTTAAATTAGCTGGGCATATTTATTTATTAAACTTGCGGAAATCAAATTTCATACAACCCGGAGGAATGTTGATTGTTAATTATAGTATTCATCGTAAATGTTTATAGGAAAACAAGTTAAATACCAAACTGTGCATAATTTATTATTAAATACCCCTTTAGTAGGCAATTATTTAATTTCTTAAAGCATTATTTTTGCTTTCCATATTGTTTAATTCAAGGAAACAACAAATAAAATTAAGATACTGCTCATTTGGTTACTCAATGTTTGTTTTTAAAAGTGTGCAAATATTATTCAAACCTGTGGTTCCCAAACTTGCTACACCCACAGACCTGTTTTGGCAATGAACATCATCATCATTTTGTTTTCGACCCTACTTAAAGTTGGTTTGACGCAGCTCTAACTTCTTTTCTATTCTGTGCTAATTAAAAAAGTTCTATATACCCTTCACGACATAAATTTCTAATAATTTGACTAATATAGCTTGGTCTAGATCTTTATATACTCTTCTATTTTTTTCCTATCTACCTGACTCTAAATAGATATTAGCACCTGCTAGTTGTTAAAGAACTCCAACCTGTTTGCATGATTCCCATTTATAAAAAAATAATACATTACTTGGTTAACCTATCCAAAAAAAAAGTGTTGTTATATGTTATGGTAAGGCTTGAACAACGAATCGCTGCCAACATGCCAGACCGCTAACTAATTGTGAGTTATGTTATGGCAACGTTTATTAAATTATATGTTATGGTAAGACTTAAGCAACGAATCGCTGCCAACATTATTATCTATATTTTTTTCTGTCAATCTATACCACAACAATTGTGCTAGATTAACATTACCTATCGAGAATTCTTATGTATTTGTATTAAGCCCAGGGTAAGGTTTGGATGGAAATTGGCTTATAGTAAAAGAACAGTCTAAAGATGTTGAGCTAACTGGATTCTTTGGCCCACGGTCGCATGAGACTGGGTCAGTGGGTATATTGGAATTGAAAGAAACAGAATAAAGGACGCCACCTAAATTTTTTATAAAGCAAGTGACTAAGTGAATTTGCGTAAAGGAAAATTTGGAAACCTATATTACCATAAACCACTTTGAATACAAAGTTTGATAGTCACACATATCATACTTACATCTGTTGGTCTTCTTCAAAGATCTAATGTTGAGTGGGGTGACTCTGAAACATAGTTTCTACCAACTTAGACACCCTATATATATATTTTACGGATCAATATGAATATAGTATCTTTAAATTAATTTCACTTGTGTCTACTATTTTAATACCTTTTCGGATAAGTTTACTTTGTAAACACCGTACCAATATTTGGAGAATTTAGTATTATTGAAAAATGAACTGAAGCCCGATAAACTAATTCTGTATTCTCTTTAAAGAAAAGTAAATAACATCTTGATAAATAACATTGTTAAAAAATTTTAATTCTTATGAAAATGATTTGTAAGTGAGAAATTTAATTATTGACATTTTATATTTTATAAATTAGTCATTGTAGCGCTACGCGACCTCACAATGATTAAATATTGCTTAATGAACGTTTGGCAAAATCAACAATTATCAGATTACTTTAAATTCCAATTTACATGATATAGCTTTCAAGTGTTATAATTTAACATATTAATATTTCAATTTGTCAAAACAAGATAACTGAGGAGGTATATCCACACCTGTACAATCGGTGAGATATGATATAAAAGTTGAACACGCTATTAATAAGAAATATAGGTTATGGTACTCATTGTACTTTATACTTGACAAAGGGATTTAAAATTCAATTGACAAAACATTTATACAAGTGATATTAGTTGCATAAAGCACGTAATGCAAAACAAGTTTTATAAGCATATTATTACATGCACAATTTACGCAGTGGACTTTGTAACGTCCGCCTGATGTAATAAACTAATACATTCTTACCGACCGCGGCAATCATCTGCAACCTTGAATCGACCTGTGCATCAGTAAAACATGCTGGTTACAAGCGACATCGGCCACATGTGGAATACAGTAGTCTACAGCTTTGCCTGCTAAACGGGTTCCATAAATCAAAGTGAAGTCTCCTCTAAAATTATTACAAGACCATCCTTATTTCGGTATTAAAGTTGTACGGGATCAAAGTTTCATTTTTCGTGATTGTAAAATTACACGGCATCAAAGCCTTACGTTCAAAGTTATACGTTAAAAGTTGTACATTAAAAGTTGTACGTTAAGAGTTGCACGTTCGCCAAGGGATTTGTACACTACATTATTACTATAGTTGTCATGGACAACTTCAACAGACTGCTCGTCTGTTACGACGTCGTCGCCAGGAAAACTTGGTTTTCCTGCACATGTTGAACATTTCCAACACGGAGCGACCTTTCAGTTCAACTACGAAATGAAAAGTGATCAACGATCGCCAATCGTCGGAATAATTTTAAAATCTTAGATACTTTAAGATGTAGGAACACGTTAACAAGTTTGTATACATAAATGTTATCAAAATAAATATGTAGTTTGTATATTTTACTTGTAATTAGGATTAAAATGTGCTTTGTGAGTTTATTGATTATTAAATATGCAATAATCACTGAATGAATTATGTAAATGTTGTTAGATAACAACTAAAATAACAGCTACACCGCGATAAGGTTAATAGACAAATTTTACCGAAAATTTATATGTTACAACATGCCAGACTGTTAACTAATGATGAGTTCATCGTTTGTTAAGTTATATGTTATGGTAAGCCTTAAGCAGCGAAACGCTGCCAACATGCCATTTTGCTAACTAATTGTGAGTTATGACATGGTGCCATTTAGTTAACTGATTTTTGTTTATTTTTTTTTCTTTGTTTTGTTTCCGAACTTACTTAAGGTCGGTTTGACGCAGCTCTAAATTCTTTTCTATTCTGAGCTAGTCTAAAAGGGTCTACATACCTTCACAACCTAAATTTCTAATAATTTGACTACTATAGCTTTGTCTAGGTCTTCCTACTCTATTTTTATTTGGTAGACCTTACTAAATAGTCCCTCATGTCTTAACTGGTGTCCTATCATTCTATCTCTCCTGATCTTTAATTGTTTCCACATACAGAGTTCTTCACCTATCCTTCTATAAACTTCCTCATTTGTTACTCTATCTGTTCAACTAATCTTTAACATTCTCCTATAACACCAAGTTTTAAAAGCTTCTATCTTTTCTTATCTACCTCTTTAATTGTCCAAGTCTCTCTACCGTATCATAGAACGCTCCATACGTACGATTTTAAGAAACTTTTTCTATTATCTAAACTAATACTATTAGCTATTAGTAAGTCTTTCTTTTTTAAAAACATTTTCTAGCTTCAGTTATTCTAGCTACTATACCCCTTCTGCTACGTCCGTCCTTTGTAATTATACTACCTAAATAGCAAAATTCATCTACCTTCTCTAACTCGGTATTACCTATTTTTAATTTTGGTTTAGAACTAGGCTATAACTCACTTGTCATTATCTTTGCCTTTCCTGAGTTGATTCTCATACTATAGTTACTCTGTAGTATCTCATTAGAATATTTAAAAACTCTCCTAACTCTTTTCTAGACTCTGCTATAATGGCTATATCATCTGCAAAATGTAACATGTCTATTTAATGTCCCTGTACACTAATATCTATCTTTTTTCTCTGTCTAGCTAAGTCTAAAACTTCCTCAATATAGACATTAAAAATCAAGGGAGATAGTATACAGCCCTGTCTAACACCATTTCTAATCTTAGTTTCCTTTTCTATTTCATCAAATCTAATTACTACGCTTTGGTTTTTATATAGACTGTAAATAATTTTTCTATCCCTATGAGGGGATCCTATTTTTCGCAAAACCCTGAAGATAACAATCCAATTAACCCTATCAAATGCCTTTTTCTAAATCTACAAACGCAAAATGAGTCTTTTTATTTTTTGTAACCTTTTTTCGATAATTACCCTAATGATTAGTATCGGTTTTCTGGTCCCTCTGTCTTTACGAAAACCATATTGGTCTTCCACTAAATAATTCTCAGTCAAAGCTTCTACTTTATTTTTAATTAGTATTGTTAGTATTTTGGAAGCATGGGAAGTTAAACTAACCGTTCTAAAACTCTCTCATCTATCAGCTCCTGACTTTTTTGGGATTGGGATAACATTTTTTTCGAAATCTTTTGGGATCTCACTTGTGTCATATATTACTTTTACTAGTTCCTATAATCTGTCTAAAGTTTTCTGAGTTGCATATTTTATTAATTCTGCGGGTAAATCGTCTATTCCTGGCGCTTTATTTAGTGTAAGATCCCTAAGAGCTTTATCAAATTCCTCTCTTAATGTTGAGAACCCTATTTCTACATCCTCTTCTTGGTCGTTTTCTAACTCATCCATATCGTCTCCCTTATATAAATCTTCTATATATCTTTTCCGTCTATCTGCTACCTCGACTTTATTTATTAGAAGCTCATCATTCTCATCTTTAATACCATTATATTTTATCCTATCTTCCCCGAAAAACTTGTTAACTGCCTTTTAAGCCCTGTCTGTCTTGCCTACTCTCAAATCATCTTGTACTCCCTTACAATTCTCCTCCATCCATTTATTTCTAGCTTTTCTACACTCATGTACTATCTTATTTCTAACTCTATTATATTTTTGCTTACTTTCACTATCCAATTCTCCAGAAAAGAATTTTACTTGTGAGCTCTCCATCATACATAGTTCATGTTTTAGGCCACGTATACCTGGGAAATATTGTGGTTATTTTCCCATATCTTTCCACAACGCAGTTTTTAAAGATTTTAGCAAAAAGCCATATCTGTCACGGCTACTCCCCAACAACTTTGTAAATTATTGAGGGTCGCCCGAGACCAATCGACTTTTCTCCAATATCTTTTAGCCAGCAAGGTTGGTGCCCTTTGCTGCGCCTTTTACGATAAGCAGGCTCACTATAGTAGTATTCTTTGTCCCCCTACTAAAGGGATGACAATGTACAATAAAGTGAAATAACGATGCATAACTGCATAATAAAAAAATACAAATTTAACTTTGTTAGTGAATGGTAAATGATGATAAAATAAAAATAAAACATTTTAGTCTTCGACATTCGTATATATATTTGCAAAGACTTCCGTCAACTCGGAATGATTTTTTTGTAATCCATCAAAGTGAAAAGTTTTTTGTTCGAAAATATAATCCCTACTATAAAATGGCCTTCACGTGGTAACAGGGATAAGTATATTGTCCATGCAATGGAAACTGTCAGTGATTCGTTGCAAAAACGAAGGTTTGTCTCGAAAACGGCTACATAGGCAACGTTTGTTGTAACAGCCACACAATCTCGAGTAGAATTCATGATTATTTGTTCTTAGTGCGGACTAGATCTGTGTTTGTGCCCGGTAGTCATCTGTCAATTGGCAAGCAAACCTCTTTGGAAAAGGTGACTGGCTAGGGCTCTAGTAGCCGGATATCTGTAGTACTGGTGTCATCAACACATGGCATAAAAATCGTTGATAGTGCCTGCTGATCCCGAAAAAATATAGGTCCGGATATTTTTACCTCATCTAATCAAAGCGCGTATGCGTATAGTCGGAGTGTTTGTTGAGTTTAAAAACCGTGATTGAGATTTTCATAACATTTGTTTCTTGTTCGAAATATAGTCGTCTAAATTGCTTGTTTGGTAGTAAAATTTAAAAATACACAATTTTACTTTCATTTTACCCCCTTGAACAGTGAAAATTTATTATATAAGCCAAAGGGCACAATTTTGGTCAATTAGGGCATATTTTAATTTATGGTATTTTATAATAAAAGTCCGAATTATTACAAAACTCGGTAAATAAAACTACCTTTACTTATCTGTATTGATTTGGAGTTTAAAGTATTGAGGGATGGCGAATCTGGAGATTCGAGGCATCCGAGAATAAAGGTTAGAATAGCTGTTTAGCTTTCCGATTTATTATAGTTAGCTTTATGAAAATATTTAGATCAGTAGCTTGTATAATGTTTTGTAATTTGATCAATTTTATTGTGATAAGTTGTAACTTCTATGTTAAATCAATTTAAACGTTAATTTCACGATTTCCACTTAAAAAATTTATCATCTGTACAGCAATGGACAGATTACTAGTATTGGGGAGAAAATGGATATTTTCAAAAGAGTGAAAACGCTTGTACAGACACTGTAAGTGCTATGTAAAATTATTTTTGGTGTAAGGTGAAACTTTGACCTTTTTATTTGTTATATATGATCTAATTCTGTAAAAAAAATTTATTTTTCTATATTTTATTGTACTGTTTTTGATAAAAAGTCACTTAGGCAAACAATTTTCAAGCAATTCGAGGCTGCCGTGGGAGTTGACGGCTCGTAAATGGGTAACCGCGTTGATTGTCGCGTTACGAAGTGAGGCTTTGAATATCCTGCAAACCATACCATACCAACTATACAACGAATGCCTAAGACACGCGACGTTTCTGAACATGTGAAAACGAGCAAACGTACTAGAAAGTAAAGATAAAACTTTCCAAGGATCTGGAATCTTACAGACCGATATGCCCACTAAACACGTTAGGTAAAACATACGAAAGACTCCTATAACAAAACACTTTAAATTTAGACAAACAATTGGGATGCGCTCAAAACAGTACATGTTTAGACAGAAACGGTCTACAGAAGATACCATAAACATGGCACTAAAGAGCGCAAAGACAACTGAATAAAAATACTGTATATTGTACCAATAGACATTGAAGGGCATTTAACAACCTGTGGTGGCCCGACCTATTTAACCGACTCCTAGACAAAAACTGCCCACTACTACTATAACATACGTTTCGAATTTACTGCACGGAGATATATTACAATACAAGGAACGGGCAGAATCACGACCCAAACAACGAAAGGATGCCCACAACCTTTAATACCCCGTTCCATGTTTTGAGACATTGTGGCGGCGGACCAACTGGAGAACCTGAACAGTACTGTTGAAGTGAGGTCTGCTGTTGCATATACGGACGACATCTTGCTGGTGGTGAAAGAAAACTCCAAACTGGCAATACAGACAAAGACCACTAGAACACTACGAACCGTACAAAACTTGTGCACGGACAATACAATGAACATCATACTACACAAAACCACGTACATAATTATAAAGGCATCCCCGACAAGATACCCAGAAATAAAGATCAACGACGCTAAAATCCAACGACCACAAACAACGAAATATTTAGGGGTCACATTATACGAAAAACAAAATTACGACCCACGCATAAACGAAGTTTGCACAAAAGCAATGACAACAAAGAACAGCATACCCACACTAGCACAGCGATAATATAAAACCCCACTACACTGTACCAAATTGTATCTAAAGCGTATACTGGTGGCAATGATAAACCATGCTGCGGGTGCTTGGGCAGACAAACTGAACCTAATCACAACAAAACAACGATTTAACAGCGCACAAAGAAGCATACCCATCCGACTGACAGACGCATACAGGACGGTTTCACACGACGTACTGTTTGTGACTCTGGACACGCACCCACTGAACCTAAGCATAAAACGACGTCCAGCCACATACTGGTTAGGTAAAAACGACATTGACAGGATCAAGGAACTACTAAGAACTAAAAACAACATTAGGACTAAAAACGACATAATTAAAAAATCACGGACAAATGACGAAACAAATGGTTTAACGAAAGTACAGGAAGAAGAAATTTTGACATTTTCCCGAAAATCAGAGGAAGACTAAAATCTAAACACAATATACCGACGCAGGTCAGGTACACTTTATCACAAAACGCGGACTTTACCCGAAATACCGAGCACGCATGAAATTAAGCGACAACGATGACTGCACATGCGGCGAACCAGGAACACTCGAGCACCTGGTGTTCCATCGCAAAGACCTTCAAAATGAAATAACACACAAACGACAAACAATAACAAACAACAACCTTCACAACGTAATTTACAACAAAAACATCTTTCACTAGTGAATGCAATTGCACAAAGGCTACCAAAATTCTATACCCAAGATTCATCGACAGGAAGCTCAATAACTAGTCAACGTACGGAAGGTAACATCAATCTGAGATTTTTACGTGCCAGATACCAGGTATCAAACGACTCCTTAGAAATCAGTACCCCACTCACTAAGTCACTAGTGATAGTGAATAGTAAAAATGACACTAGATGTGTAGTCATAGCATGTTGGTACACATCGTAGTAGATTTAAATGTTATACATAAAGAGGTGAAGGAAAATATTAACATTAGTAGAATAAGTCAACTTTACTAACAACCTCCTAGTTTACAGTTAATAACAGATAAATAAGTGGCAAAATAAGTTAAAAATAAATGTTTATTTGTGTAGAAATTGCAAGAAACCTGTAATTAACGACAACATGTAAGCAATTCTATTTCTAAAGCTATAGAAAAACAAGTGGTACACCAATCTTTGGTAATGGGTTGAATAATCACAAAAAACACCAAAAGGCATACAAACAGACACTCGCTCACGTGCGCAAACACAAATCACACATAGACATCATTATACACACACACACGCGTGCGCGCACACACACACACACGCATACACACACACATACACACACAAATGTACTGATGTCACAAAGCCAACGTGCATCTGTGATTACCAGCTGTATACGAGAGGTAGACGGCTCCGTGGCGTAGTTGGTATGTGTGACTACTACGTCCAAGATCCCGGGTTCGAATCCCGACACTGTCCGCTTGAAAAATGTTAGGCAAGCATTTTTCACAAAAATACACTCTCGTTCGGATAAGAGGTGAGATGGAGGTTCCGTGTGTGAGTGTTGTCACGCACGTTAAAGACATTGCTTAAAGACCTTGCTTGAAACAGCAAGGATTCGGCAAAATTCCAAAATTTCCAGGTTAAAAAAAACTCGCTTTCTGGCCAATGTAGTAGCTTTGGGTGGAACATTGGAAAATCACATATAGGGTAGACGAGAGATGGAAAGGGGATGCCCGCAGGGGCTCAAGCTCTGGTCCCACATTCCGGAAGTTAGTGAGCATCTTTAGGGTCAGGTTGCTCACGGGATGTTCAATTGTCGGGTTTGCGGATGATACACTTTTAATTGTCAGATTGCGGTTGCTACTGAATATGCGCACAAAACCGCATGAGGCGCTTAATTAGTTACACGAATGGTCGCAGTAGGTAAAGTTAAAATTTAACACGTCGAAGTCAGAAGCGCTTTATTTCGAAACGAAATCGGGACAGCGACCCACTAGACTAGAGCTAGAAGGGGAGAAAATACCATTCAAAGAAGCCATCACACACTTCGGTGTCAAGATAAACGATAAGTTAAATTGGAAAGCGCACGTGCAATACGTTAAAAGTAAAGGCATCAAAATATCAAATAAAATGGTAGCGTCAGCGGATATAAACTGGGGCTTCAAGGGCGAATCGCTGAGAACGGTCTATGCCGTAGCAATAGAGCCGGCAGTGCTGTTCGCAACGACTGTATGGGCGGAGGGTTGTAAAGTCAAAGAGATGCGTCAATTGACGAGCGTTCAACGTATAACCGCGGTTAAGGCGACGAGGGTGTACAGGACCACTTCCACAGAGGCGCTCCTGCTGATTAGTAAGATTTTTCCTATTGAATAAGTCATCAGGGAGATTAGAGATAGGAGATTAATAGATACAGGGAAAGGGCGCGAAATTATTAAATGTATTAATCTTGACAATAGGAAGTTGAGAGGAAAATTGTCGTGTCAGAGTTAGGGCACCTGGCCGATGTTAGAGTAAACGAATTTGTCGAAGGTGAAGGAGACGTAGCAGGGATCAGGATTTACACGGACGATTCGCGTATGGACGATGGGCAAGCAGGCGTGGCGTTTGTAGTATATAATGAGCAAAGGAAAGTGTTTCGGTTTCAGACCAAACCCACGAACTGAAGCACTATCTTTCAGTGCAAATTGGTTGCTCTACGGAAAGCTATCGATTATGTGATAAATCACACGCGTAGAAACGTGTATTACATCATCAGCGACGATAAATCAGCGCTGACGGCCTTAACAAATATGAACACCTCGACAGATCTTCAAGTGGACGTGTGGAGGATAGCCTATACGGCGCTCGAGTTTCGACATTTAAAGTTCTGCTGGGTTAGATCTCACGATGGTATAAAAAAAATTATAGGGCGCATGAATTAGTTAAAGAGGCCGCGACGGCGACTTCCGGATATCACACTGATCGATACCGAGGTCTCTGATTAAAAGAGAGCTGCGAGAAAGACCAATACCAGAATGGGAAGAGAGCAGGAACAATTCTGCCACGGGCAGGTTGATACACAAATTTATATTGAGCATAGAAGCCAGAGCTAAGATGGAGGTGAAGCTCGATCATAAAATGGTGCAGCTAATAATAAGACACGACGCTCAGAAAGCCTACCTGCGAAGATTCGGTTTAACCGACAGCGACCGCTGCGAAGCGGCGAGAGTGCAAAAAGCGCAGAGCACGTGCTATTTGACTGACTCAAGGTGTCAAACTTAGGGTTAGCAGATAGTAAATTAGCTATCGAAGGACTAGCATGACCAAAGAGCCTCGAAAAAGTACACTGAAGTCATACTGGGAACAATGGGATTTCTTGGGGGTAGGGAATGGGATTTTGGTGCAATCCTTGAAGAATGGTGATGATCCGCGAGAGCACTTCAGTTAGTGGTTCTTAAAAGTCAGACCTCGGAAGAACACTTTGGTATTAAGAAAATCTCGAGAAAATCCCAGCAAGATTTTACCGGGTAGGTTGCAAGAGCTATGTTAAAAAGTGGTGTCGCAAGTGCCAGCTGTGAGCACCATTAGTAAACTGTAAGGCTCAAGTGAGACAATACAGCGTAGAAAATCTTTTTAAGAGAGTAATAATCGATATTGCCGGTCCAGTCCCGAAAACCGACTTTATGAATTTAGTACATCTTGTTAGTTATGAACTATTTTACGAAGTGAACTGAAGCGTATGCTATACCAAACAAAGAAGCTGTAATCATTGCTGACATGCTGGAAAAGGAACTGTTTTACCTCTTCAAAGTTACTAGAAAATTGTACGTCAATCAAGGCAGAAATTTTTAGTCCGTGTAATTCCAAGCAGTTTGCCCGTTGCTGAGAATGAGAAATCCCCTAACAACACATTTGAACCCGCAACTGGACGGTATGGTAGAGGTAATAAACGAACCGCACCTTGGGAAAGTACCTTCCCAAGGTGGTCTCCAAACATCAGAGAGACTGGGACCAATATTTACATCTGTTTTTATTGGCCTATCAGTCTTCGATTTATAAGAGCACACAACAGACACCTGCACGTGCTATCCTGGGACGCGAAATACGTCACAACCTTGTGATCTTGAGTTTGGGTGTAAACCCGTGTGGGCGAGAAGTACGTTGAGAAGCTCATGCACAAGATGCATGACATCTACAGTGACATTAGGACAAATATTTAGATTTCAAGCGATTGACTGAAGACCAGAAACGACATCAAGGCACAGGAATCTGGTTTTCAGAAGATTACCGCATCTGGTTTTACAATCCCAGACGAAAACGTGGACTGTCTTCAAAGTTACAGAGACATTAAGAAGGTCCGCACGAATATGTAAAAAGGATCAACAACATGGTATATCGGATTTGTAAACTCCCAAAAGGAAGAACAAGAGTCGTGCACGTTAACCGATCAGCATACGATGGCGATGACGCCGATAACGCCGAAAAACGGCAAACAGTGAGACGAACAAATAATTACACTTGTAAGGATAAACAAAAGACTGGGCCGAGCTATGATTGGTTGATGTTTCTTTACTGTGGTATAAGCAAAGCGAGATTTGAGGTTACGGATGAAATTCAAGATGATTATTTCAATGTGCCATCGGAATACGCCTTGGCACATTGCGTATCGGAGGACCTTGATATGGTGCGAGAACTTGCACGGGTATTTAAAAATAAATTTTGTGGTCTGGATCAACTTCGTTGATAACAACCGGAGGTTAAAAAGACCATACGGCTAAAGGACGGGCAACGTGGCATCTAGTACTTGATGATTAAGCAACAGTCTTTTGATAAGTCGAATTATCAGGATCTGTGGAAGGCGTGTACCTCAATGGCCAAATCATCAAATTTGGAGACAAGAAGTTGGCCATACCCAAGATCGGTTGAGAGCTCGATGGGTTGGACTGGATGGTGGTATGAAATATGCTAGAGGTGCTGTTTCAGTAAACCGGGGTCCAGATTTTGCTGTGTGGCTACAATATGAACGGTACGGTGCCTGGTATGAAGAATACTGATTACTACCTCTATCAACATGGAAACTGAAGAAATGGCTTCGGCTGCTCTTAAAGTCACAAAGACTTCCAACATCCGAGTCGCAAAAATGTCTGGAACAGAAAAGTTTTAAGAGGGGGACAGTGTAGCAGCGTTTAGTCCATCTTTGACCAGAATAATTATTTTGGAATGTAAGCGAGGCGTTTGTACACAAAAGATGAGTGATAGACCCCTGCGGACGATGGACTTGCTTGACAAGTACAAGAGTTTTATATTTAAGAGCGTTATTTAGCTTACAGCAGGTACATTCGAGATAATATTTGCATATTCTGGTATGTTCTCGAATTGACCAGAACGGCTGGATAAAATATAAATTGCCGTGATGAGCTTTAGTTAGTTCAGTTACAATTGAAGCTTTGATTATAATAAGAGTTATAATTCAAAGCTTTGAAAGTGGTGATATAAAATTAATTACTGGTACAGAATTCTTAATATATATTGCCCTATGTGATAGAAATTATTATAGTGATCGATGTAAACTATATGGTATAGAAATTTTAAGATATTTGATATTTGTACTGCTAGCTATTGGCTGGAAAGAAATTGTGTGAACTTCTAGAATTTTATTGTAGCTGTGAGTTGTTGGAAAGGCTTGTTTAATCAGTTAGATAATAAGGAACGGTTGTTCATGCAAATAGACTTTTCGTTACAGTATTTATAATAGTTCAAAAACTAGGTCTGCTCGGTAAACGGACGCATTCAGCTTAATTAATTTTTCAGAAAATCATTTAGGTATAATTCTTGAAACTTTATGCCTTTATCCAAGGTTTTAAATAACAAAAACTGGGCACATGCTTCTCTTGAAATTTAATATCTGAATATCAACTGCAGAAATTTTGAACAAAGATCTTGCGTGGGCCAGTTCTTACACAGTAGCTTTGGGTACGTGACAAATGCTGGTCACTAATTTGTTTTTGAATATGATCGACGTACTGTGAATAATTAATATACTCTATATTTCTGCACAATATGTCGAAATTATAAAACTATAAGGAGCCTTTTACTTCACTTAAATATTTTACTCATACAGACTTAACTTAGTGGCTGATTGTTATCGCAGACGCATGCGGGTTCTAGAGATTAGTTCATTGATCTGCCTTCATTGCTCGACCGACCTATAGTGGTTCTAACTTTTATTAATTATCATATTCCTACACCCAGCCTTAAAAACAATTTGCATTAATACTAACAAGGTTATTGAGTAATTGCATGTCAATAGCACCGTGCAAAACTTATCGTTTCAGACAATATTTAATAAATGGTCTTGACATTCAGGAAACGATAATTTTTCGAAACCGTTGCAACCCACACCCAAGTAAACATAAATTTATGGAATCTTAAATGTATTTCCCTCTTTTATGTATTGGTATTACTTCTGCAGACAATATAACTGAACATGAAACATTGATTACTACTTTATCTTATTAAATGGTAGACCTGATATGTGTGGGCCAGGGTTATGGACCTTTCTTATAAAGCAAACTAAACATTTTACAAGCAAAACTGATAATAAGAAGACACAACATATCGCCTGTACTTATAAAATAGTAATTTACATTGCTTCCGGCGTCTATGCAAAATAATTTATGCGTGCTCATTACTACTGGTATTACTTTATTAGTTTATACACCAGTAAACTAGATCTGCTATGGCTATAATTAGAATGCATACACAAACATGCAATGCTTAGCAGACTTTAATTTGAAAACTACAACACGTAATACCTCACTCAGAAACTAATTGAAAATTAAGTGGTGCATCTTACAGCGGAAGCAGTATTTTTAACTATCAATATTTTAAAAATAAACATTCTGTGGAGTCTAACTTTCTACTTGAAGGTGTTAAACACAATTACTTCATTTGAACTAAATATATGGTAAATACTTTGGAAAAACTAATAAAGTGGTAGTGAAAGTTTCAGATCATATACTATCTGCTCTTAAACAATGCGAATTATTTATCCAACCATAACCAAATTTTTAAAAATGTTACAACCCAGTTTCTGCGAATCTCTCATTAAAGCCAGAATGTTTAACCTTGCCGTGCCTGTCTTTCCATATCACGAATAGTGTTGGTCCTGATTACATGTGCTTTTTGACCATGGAATACAATTTTCAAGTTTTATGATACCTCTCGAAAACCAGATAATACCTTAGGTTGACTTTTCCTTGCATAAACGGTAATTCTGTGAGACAGTGAAAATCGCAAATTATGACGGTATACTTCTCGTAGCAGTTTAACAGGCTACATCTTGGCAAGATCGATCACGCTCCCAATCTCTTTCAATTCTTAAATAGCACCGACATTGCATCATATAGCAGCACCAACGTTGCACCACGTAGCACCACCTGTCTTGTAGCTAGCACCCGAAAAAGGAAAGCCATTACAGTTCAAAGCTTGGGATGCTAAGGTGATGTCAGCCCTCCTATACACTTTTATTTTAAATTTTTTTCTCTTGCGCCTGCAAGTACTAATATAGCACCACATAGCATCGCTATTCCCAAAGATAGCACCCGAAAATGGCGAATATGTAGCAATTTAAAGTTTAAAGCCTTATGCGATGTCAACTCCCCAATGCACTTTAAAAAAGTTTTTACACCAGCTAGTACTAACAGTGCACCACATAGCACCATCATTCCACAGTTAGCACCCAAAAAAGTACGAAGATATAGGTTCAAAGCTTAGCCCTTAGGCGATGCCAACCCCTCTCTCAACTGAACTTTTATTTAATTTTTCCCTTGCACCTGCATTGCATGTATCACCAGTCGAATAGCTAGGACCTACAAAATGGCGAAGAAATGTAGTGATGCAAGTCCCTCGCTAAATTTGTTTTTAATTTTGTCTCTTGTACCTGCTAGTACTAGCATAACTCCATCATTTTCATAGATAGCACACAAAAAATTGCGAAGAGATAACGTTCAAAGTCTACACACACGCGCGCATACACACACACAGACACACAACACACGCAGTCACGCACACGCACACGCACACACAAGCACTCACTCACTCACTCACTCACGCACTCACTCACTCACTCACTCACTCACCCACTTACTTACTTGCTCGCTCGCTCGATCACTCACACACTCACTCACTCACTCACTCACTCACTCACTCGCTCACTCACTCACTCACTCACTCACTCACTCACTCACTCCTCGCTCGCTCGCTCGCTCGCTCGCTCGCTCCTCCTCCCTCCTCCCTCCCTCCCTCCCTCCCTCCCTCCCTCCCTCCCTCCTCCTCTCCTCCCTCCCTCCCTCCCTCCCTCCCTCCTCCCTCCTCCCTCCCTCCTCCTCCCTCCTCCTCCTCCCTCCTCCCTCCTCCTCCCTCCTTCCCTCCTTCCCTCCCTCCCTCCCTCCCTCCCTCCATCCCTCCCTCCTCCCTCCCTCCCTCCTCCCTCCCTCACTCGCTCACTCACTCACTCACTCACCCACTCACCCACTCACCCACTCACCCACTCACCCACTCACTCTCTCTCTTTCTCGCACACACACACGCCCGCACGCAAAGCAAATAATGGAAAAGATATAGTTCAAAGTAGTGTCAGCCACTAAACCCACCTACTTACACGCTAGAACTTTGCTAGGGATATTAGTGAATGGGTAGTTAGCTTTCAAATGATATCGAAGCTACGTGAAGTTGGCCGCAACATTTTTGAATTTTTCAAAAATATTGATGTCATAATTAGGCGCCAATTAGACGTCATTTTGCGCCGTTAAAACTAAATTTTGCGCCGTCTTGGCAAACAAGTTATTAATAAAATAAGATTTTTCCAGCCAAGTTCACGAAGCCGCACTTTTTTTCAATTTTCAGAAAATCTTTATTCCATAATTTAGCGCCAATCAGGCGCCATTTTGCGCCGTTGAAACGAAATTTGGCGCCCTCCTGTGTAACAAGTTATTTGAAAAAAACTGTTTTTCCAAACTATCTAAAAACGTGAAGTTGACCGTTTATTTACATTTCCAATGCTCCACCCATAGGTACTACATTGGCCAGGAGGCGAATTTTTTGTTGCCTGGAAATTTAGAATTTTGCCGAACCCTTGCCGTTCCAGACAAGGTAGGGATCTTTAACGTGCGTGACAACACTCACACACGTGACCTCCATTTAACCTCTCATCCGAACGAGGGCGTAATTTTTGTGAAAAATGCTCACCTGCCATTTTTCAAGCAGTCGGCCGTGTCGGGATTCAAACCCAGGACCTTGGGATCCGTAGGCTTACGCTTACTACATTGATCCACGGCGACGCCCGTGAAGTTGACCGCGACTTTTTTGAATTTCGAAAAAATTTATGTACCACAATTAAGCGGTAATTTGGCGCCATTTTGCGCCGTTGAAACAAAATTTTTGCGCCCTACTGTGTAAGAAGTTATTTTAAAAAAAACTATTTCTCCAAACTAGCCAAAATCGTGAAGTTGTCCGCGACTTTTTTGAATTTTGAAAAAATTTTTGTACCAAATTTAAGCAGTAATTAGGCGCCATTTTGCGCCATTAAAACAAAATTTTGCGCCCTTCTGTGTAAGAAGTTATTTAAAAAAAACTATTTCTCTAAACTCCCCAAAATCGTGAAGTTGGCCGCGACTTTTTTTAATTTTGAAAAAATTGTTGTACCACAATTAAGCGGTAATTAGGCGCCATTTTGCGCCGTTAAAACGAAATTTTGCGCCTTTCTGTGTAACAAGTTATTTGAAAAAAACTATTTTTCCGAACTATCTAAAATCGTGAAGTTGGCCGCGACTTTTTTGAATTTTAAAAAAAATTTTGTACCACAATTAAGCGGTAATTTGGCGCCATTTTGCGCCGTTAAAACGAAATTTTGCGCCCTTCTGTGTAAGAAGTTATTTAAAAAAAACTATTTCTCTAAACTAGCTAAAATCGTGAAGTTGGCCGCGACTTTTTTGAATTTTGAAAAAAATTTTCTACCAAATTTAAGCGGTAATTAGGCGCCATTTTGCGCCGTTGAAACGAAATTTTGCTCCCTTCTGTGTAAGAAGTTATTTAAAAAAAAACTCTTTCTCCAAACTAGCCAAAATCGTGAAGTTGGACGCGACTTTTTTGAATTTTGAAAAAATTAATGTACCAAATTTAAGCAGTAATTAAGCGCCATTTTGCGCCGTTGAGACAAAATTTTGCGCCCTTCTGTGAAAGAAGTTATTTAAAAAAAAATATTTCTCCAAACTCCCCAAAATCGTGAAGGTGGCCGCGACTTTTTTGAATTTTGAAAAAAATTTTCTACCAAATTTAAGCGGTAATTAGGCGCCATTTTGCGCCGTTGAAACGAAATTTTGCGCCCTTCTGTGTAAGAAGTTATTTAAAAAAAACTATTTCTCCAAACTAGCCAAAATCGTGAAGTTGGACGCGACTTTTTTGAATTTTGAAAAAATTAATGTACCAAATTTAAGCAGTAATTAAGCGCCATTTTGCGCCGTTGAGACAAAATTTTGCGCCCTTCTGTGAAAGAAGTTATTTAAAAAAAATTTCTCCAAACTCTCCAAAATCGTGAAGGTGGCCACGACTTTTTTTAATTTTGAAAAAATTGTTGTACCACAATTAAGCGGTAATTAGGCGCCATTTTGCGCCGTTAAAACGAAATTTTGCGCCCTCCTGTGTAACAAGTTATTCGAGAAAAATTTTTTTTCTGAACCACCTAAAAGCGTAAAGTTGGCCGGGACTTTTTGAATTTTGAAAAAAATTTTGTACCAAATTTAAGCTATTTTGCGCCGTTTTAGAATCAAATCTCCCGCATAGCGGTCGGTACCACGTAATTATTTCTAGAGCCGGCAAGTAATCGATACCACCGAAATAGAGTATTAGATGCTCTGTTAACTTCCTATTCCCTAGTAAAAGGTAGAAAAAACTCGGTCAATCATCCGTCTAACTTATACTTCGACCCGCTCCCATTCTGAGAATTTCCAAACATTTTTCAAACGACAATAGTCTCAGAATTTATAAACTTCCGAAGGAGCTATAAGTCGTGATCAATTACACGTTCGAGCTACCCGTAAACTAACATGCCTTATAGTAACAGTGCGTGTATAATACATGCATACCACTTTTATGCGCTACTGCTATTCTTGTAGTTGGTTGAAAAAGTCAGTCGCCTTTTTTACTGCTAGGACCGCTGCAAAGCACCATTCTATTCTTTCTTTATAAGTATAGCGCATCGCGCACTTTTTTTTGGTCTGATAATTAAATTTTGCTCATGTAGGCTTTTACACTTTCGCATATTTAAACATATAATATGATCGATTAACCACTTTCGATTTTTCAGGAACCACCATACATTCCACCGCACCGTTCTTTTTGAATCCAACGATCCGATGGGCTTCCACACTAACACCTAACGTATCTTTCCTACTATTTGTTAAACAAAAACTACCGGCAACGCCATGTCCGTATGTGGACGTAAGCAGATGTTTGTGGATGTGTACGAGAACATGTAACCATATACATTAATCGGTCTGAGCTATTTTATTTAGTCAAAGAAAACTACTATTTTTCTAAACCACAATTAATAGTCACCTTTATAGGTTTAACATTTTTACCATTTCCCAATGGTTGTTGCTACGTACATGGAAACTTTAATTTCATATTGGAGAGAATCCTTATTCTCCTACGTACTGTTGCGTAGTTGCATGTCCACCACTTTTGGGATTATATGCTCGTTATAGGTTGCAGGACTCTTGGTTTTAAATGATCCGAAAGGTTTTTTTACTAGACAAAACGTGTTTTCGGTCAATAAGACATATTGCCGGTAATCTAACAATTTGTTTTACCGTCCCGCGACACCGCGTGTAGGTAAACACATGTCGCCAGGAGCGAAGGGTGGTGGGTATGTCTTATAACTAACTTACATGCTACCATATACATACACAGTAAAATATATACATATATAAGAAACTATCCTATATCTTTATGTCCGCATGCGTAGGTTTTTGTACTATTAGATGACGTACCTTTTGTCATCCTCGCCCGACACACTAATTTTATTAATAAGCTGCGTATACAAATCGTGTTTTCTGCTCCAAATTTATACTATCTATTCATGAGGGCATTTTTATTATTAATAACAACATTCTTAAAACTATTTACATTAATATCCTTAACAACACTTTGTGAGACCACTTTAATCTTTTTAATCGTGTCTTTCTCGCTTACAATACATTACATGTGATTTTCCAATGCTCCACCCGAAGGTACTACATTGGCCAGAAAGCGAGTTTTTTTTTACCTGGAAAATTTGGAATTTTGCCGAACCCTTGCTGTTCCAAGCAAGGTAGGGATCTTTAACGTGCGTGACAACACTCACACACGGGACCTCCATTTTACCTCTCATCCGAACGGGGGTGTATTTTTGTGAAAAATGCTCGCCTAACATTTTTCAAGCGGACCGTGTCGGGATCGCTTACAATACAGTAGGTCTCAGCCCTACTACCAACAAATTCTAATACTAGATCCCTATTAAATTCGTCTTTGAATTTCTCTACAACTTTTTTGTTGACAAGCGGTATATTGTATTTATTATCCGCGGCGTAGTCACTTTTTTAAGATAAATATATCTTGTTTGGTATCAACTAATATTAGATTTTTCTAGGAAGTCCAAATCTGCAAATAAATTTTAAATAGAACCACCTCTTACAAAGTAACGCCTTTTAAAGACCCAAACCTCTAATTTTTGCCCATCTTTATTTAAATCCGTCTTTAAAACCTTTTTTTCGCTACCCAAAACATATGCTTTAACCAACCATTTCCTGAGAAATCTAAAACCGCCGTGTTCCGCGAACACCACGTGGAGATAACCCGTATACTCTGTCCACCAGGATAGAAGCAGGAAGGATTTGGAAGATGGGGGAAGAACTTAAAAATTATGGAATCTTAAAATTAATATATAAAATAGATTTACAAAATCTATACAAATATAAATAACTATCTTAGCCCTATATCTTTATGCTCTCATGCGTAGGTTGATATGCGTCCAGGGATGACGTTACGCTTGTCATCTTCGCTCGATAAAATAATTTTATTAATATGCCGTGTGTACAAATCGTGCTTTTTACTCCAGATACATACACCTGCAAGTACTCCATACCACCCAAATAAAGAGTTAGATGATTGGTGACTGTTAACTTTCGCTTCCTTCGTGTACGCCCAGACACATCCCTGCCCATGCGCACCCCTGCCCGTGCGCACTGCCCTCCCCTGCCCATGCGCACTACCCATACGCGCCCCTCTCTGTGCGACTGCTATTTCGTGGTGATGTTATAGCCTTTTATAAATAAAGAGCAATGTAATACTATTCTAAAATTTTTATTTTGACATTATACATAACAAAATTTAAAAATATTTAATGCCAAGCCTGGAACAATTTAAACTTAATTTTAATACAAAGTTATACACAGAAGAAAATCCTTTCTTTATGTTTGTTTGGAGTGGTTTTAATTTTATCTAATTTTATTCGCAGCTTAAAATATAAATCGACACCCAAGCCCTCTATCTCTTTTTTCTAACCAATAGTTTGATACATGGAGCGCGTCTAGGTTTTCGAATTGCAAAATGTACCAAAGTTTGTCGCTATATACAAAATCTCCGATTCCACCGACAAACCAGATCTATTCCTTCGTATAATTCTTGCAACTTGTGACAATCTTTTAATCGCAGCTCTCCCACTATATCCTGCATTCATATCTTGTTAGCTTGATCGTCTTCTTCTTGTCGGTATTGGAGGGAATTCCTATTCTCTCACTCACTGTTGCGTAGTTGCATGGCCACCACTTTTGGGAATATATGATCGTTATAGGTTGTAAGACCCTCGGTTTTAAATGATCCGAAAGGTTCTATACTAGGCAAATATACAATATTTAGCGGAATCCTTTTCATGTGGTGTACGCCAAAGTTACGAAATTCGCATTTCTTTTCCGTCAGGACGCCTACATAACTAAAAGAGTCTTTCTTACTAACCACAAATGCATACAGCTTGTAGAACCCAGATGTATCTAAGTCAGTCCATCGGCACATAAAATAATCTTTTAATTCTTCCTCATTTTCTCTAATACGATGTTCTTTGTCTAACACATCTTAGCATTGTTCGCGTATTGTTGCAGTGTTTTCCATGTAGTGCAACTTTGGCCTTTTTGCATCCATTTCCTCTAATTTCCGCTGTCTTTTGCTTCTACTTACAGCGTATGGCGTTCATAATGGGCCAATTTCCCTTAGCGTAAACGGATAGAGTTTACTGCCAATATTTACGCGTTGTCGTACAACCTCTGGGCGAATGTTAGGCGTATTTATCAACCCCAATTCCGAAATGACTATTTCTTTTGGAATTGTAGAATATTGTGTTGCAGATTGTGTAAAATATGTACTACCTGCTTTAATGTAGCACTTGTGTAAGAGTTTTATTTTATCTTGGCTGTCTTCCTCCTCTACTATCTCCAAATTATTTACAGGTAAATAGTTAAAACTGAAAGTCGAAAGCACATACTTTATCAATTTTTCCCTTTCCTCTGGTTTTTCGGACAAATTAATTTCCAAATCACTCAATTTCTTTGTATTGCTATTCCCCTAATACACGTACTGTAATAGGTTATTATACACTAAACAGCAGCTATTTTGTAGTTTATCCGACAGCTTACTCCACATTTTGGCAAGAGGTACCGAGGACATTGGCGCCTTTAAAATGTATAACTTACTATCTTCCAATAAGGTTAAACAGTCTTTTTAAGGGATTATACACCCGTTCCGCACTGACATAGTTTCCAATCGTACAGTTGTATATTCTCGCCTCCAATCGCATAATTCCACGTTCTTTAGCCAAAGTAGACGCGACCGTTTCCCTTAAACGCGCATTTGGACAACGTAAACAATTTAGTATATGATTTCCAATTTCTTTATTAACACCAGGATCTGCTATCTGACACAAGTTTGTTGTATATCTTAATTCTTGCATTGGTTGTTAGCCATGTTAAACAACCGATTCCCACAGTTTATCGTTGTCAACTATAATATTGCAGTTTTTTTCGTATTCACCCTTGCAGCAGAAGTTATGGTTTGTAGTTAAATAATTACACATTAAAGCTTTTCTTGTTTCTCTACGCTGGGCGTTAGTGAAACTCACTTAAAAAGATGTTTATTTTTTCTTACAAAAGTCGCGCAGAAGATGTTTTATCCGTATTAACACAATTGACTTTTGAAGACTTCCGCACTAGCTCTGAACTCTATCTTCAGCGGTTTAGAGAGACTATCAGAAAAGTCGTTAATTAAATACGGATGGGTAGGGCGCCACTGTACTTAGATAATATGTAAAACAAAAAATATCGCTAAGAAAAATACAGGAACCTCAACGAGTATATTCTATTGTAGAAATACAAAATTTTGTATTTCTAGATTGTACTACGTTTATCCTGAAATAAAATAAAATACATAAAATAATATTAGAAACAGCAATTTGCGCCTCAAAATGATATCAAATAAATCAGACAGGTTTTATACATCTATGATTTCTTTCCTTTGTGTTATAGAGATTGGACACTCTACTTATCAAATTTTATGCACATCTGGTAATACTTTTGCTTAAGAGATTTCATGAATGTAATTAACCTTGTTTAAATTAATAAAGAAATTAAGACTGCTAAGTAAGTATATATATATATATATATATATATATATATATATATATATATATTAATTGAAAATTATTTCTGAATTATTTTGACAGATAATTATCGTTACTTTGTGAATATTCAATTAATTTTTATATCTAATGTTAATCTGGGGCAATTTAAATAAAATAGCAAAAGCCTCTAGAGCAATTAGGCATTATAAATGTCATTAACGTAATTAAGGGATTTTTTAGTGTTACCTTTTCAGTACTGAGAAAATGATTCACATATAATAAAAATAGGTTGGTAGTAAGATCCTTCAAATTAGTAAAGTTAACCTCATAAATAGTTATCCTGCATAAACAAGTGTATGATTGTATTATTCGTAATTCAAATTCATAAAACTTTTGTTACATAGATAATTTTATAAAGCATAAATTTTTGATAAAAAGGAACGTTTGAAAATTTAAATATATAATTAAACATTATCACAAAGATGTTAAGTTCCATGGGTTCAAACTACCAAGGTTAGACTTATACATGACGTTATACATCAAACAGATGATTGCTGCACAAATACAATTAGTTTAAGTTATTTAAATATAGAAAATGCAAACCATGATGAGTTTCAAACAATTGGATCAATGCATTTATGGAAACTGAATTGCGACTCGCAAGTCAGCCTTGGATACGAACTTTATCATATTGACGTTGCAAGTATCGAAAGCCGACTGGCCGGCACGTCGACAACTGCTTTAACAAGCGGGTGCGCGCAAACACGCTATTGTTATCGCCTTGGAGATAAGTTGTAGAAATTTTACAATACAGACTGGACATGTATAACTATACGCTTTATTTACTATATGATTAAGGTTAACAATGGGGTGTTCCGAAATTATGATGCTTTGCTTTTAATTCTGTATTAATTGTTGAAGTACGATTTATATTAAAACTATAAAAACAAATCCACAAATTTTATAACACAATACATAATTGTTATGCGTTAATTTAGCAGAGGAAAAACGAACTGTTACAACATCTCCATCTTGATAAATGTGTCAGCAAAATCTTGGGTTACATCCATGTCAAAAAGATAGTAATAATCTTTTTTGAGTCCGTCTAATATATCTGGTAGTTCTAATAAAGTTTCCAACTTAACATCTGCTAGTGCCACTTTGTACGGAACACATATATGATTTTGGAATTTTTTATTAATGCTTTCGAGGTTTTCTTTTCCGATAACTTCTTTTACTCCCTGGCCCATTTTGTTAGTGCTTTCCAGAGAAAACGGAAGCTCAGCTTTAACCCCATGCCTAGCGGAAACAAATCGGTCGAACTTTCTTCCTAGATAGCTGTTAAATGCACCACAAATTTCTTTTTAGGATAAACATGCTTTTCCGTTATATCGCTTACATTCTCTTGTTTACGAACAGTTTTGTTATCAGTCGGATTAAATCCGACCTAGGTTGGACTGGGCAGGAGTGCGCATCGACATATGTCCGGATATATGTCGGATATATGTAGGATGTTAGGTTAGAGTGAAATTGCCTCATACGGTGAAATTGCCTCATAGGGTAAAATTACCTCATAGGGTGACATTACTTCCGACCTAGGTCGGATTTATTCTAAATGTTGAACATATGTCAGACATATGGCGGACATGGCTGATATATGTTGGATACATGTTGGACATATGTTAAACATATGTCGGATATATGTAGGATGTATACTGGACATATGTCGGATATAGTTTGGATGTATGTCGGATGTATGTCATACGCTCATACGGATGGGAGAGGAGAGAGAGAAGGACAAAGTAGGGTGGAGAAGAGGATTTATATTAGTTTACATTGTTTGGAGTTAGGTTAGTCGGTGTTGCCTGGAGTTAGGTTAAGTTAGTTGAACTTGTCAGGAGTTAGGTTAGCTAGTGTTGTCTGAAGTTAGGTTAGGTTAGTTGGACTTGTGTGGACTAAGGTTAGATAGAAGGAAAAATTGGTAGGTTAGGTAAGCGCCGCGGCGCTGACCTAACGGTCAGAACGTACAACACAAACAAACCTCAGAATAAAAAGAGTTCCAATCGCTAGAGCAAATCACTTAGTGATGTTCTCTCTTTAAGAAGGACACCAAACTTCTTGGAGGGAACTTGAGAATAGTGCAATAGTGTAGTGAACTCTCACAACACTATGAACAGGATCCGCCATAAATAGCTTGGATTCGCTCCATTTCCAAAGTCACAGTCATCAGGACCACCTCCTAGGGCTCGAGACGCCAACGAGTGCGCCAGGATTGGGAACATACCTCAATCAGTACGCTGTAATTTTTACCAACTGAGGAAACCGCCGTACGCCAGCGTCAGCATACCAACCCTATGTACCGAAGCTATGGAAATCTGACTGCAATCACTGCCACGAGTTGCCGGATTGCATTCAAGATAACCAGCATTATGGTTACTCACAATTGTGGACATCTTCTACGTGACACCAGATCCAGGTTTTGTCGTGAAACCGCAACATCCAATTCTTCAACATAGGAACGCGTTCTGCAACTTTACAAAATAAAGTGTTTTAAATTCTAGTGGTAGACTTTTTCAATTTAATTACACACACAAAGACTTGTAAATATTTCCCGTGTGTGTGATGCTTTTAATGTATAATAAGTTCATACCGATATTCTAACATGTAAATAATTATTATGCCTGTTGCTACGAAGCACTAGGAAAATGACCCCAGACAATTAGAACACCACACACTCATCTCGCACAGACATGTCTAAAAAGCAAGTTTAGAACGTATATAAATTACGACCCTGAACAAACAATTATCTTGAAAATAAAAGATCTTTTGATTAAAGAACTGCACTGTCATTTGAGCAGCTTTTACATATCATTTTCGTATTAACTTTGACACTGCAAGTTGATGTATCTATGATACACACACTAATGCCACCAAAGAAAGCTATAAAGTGGGAAATGGGGGTAATGTAATGGAACTGCATTTTCTATAACCCTCTCAAATTAATTGCTGCAGCTCTTAATATGGGGAAGTGGACAGACGTTTGCAATATTCACATATGTTAACTCATAATATATGAATCATTATATCTTAAAGGAAAACGGAAATTGTTTTAGTGCTAAGCTCCCATTTCTGTAGTTCTCCAAAAATTGAGAATTGGGCAGTACAGAAACGCCCATACAATGCACACATTTGTGCGCCCACAATGTACAAACGACTGCCTTTTTTAAAAAACGGAAGCTGATTCAGTAGGAGTACTGCGGTTTTTACAGCCCGCATAATAATTTCGCGGTGTCTTAGTATGAGAATATGATTTATCGTTTGTACACTGCACATTTATGCATTCACGTGCTTTAACAAATGACGTAGAAAAAGACTTACTGTGGATAAGCCGTGTAAATGGACCCCGAACTGTAAAAATATCAGTAGTGTACATTAGTAACTATATACAGCTAATTTCAAGACTATCTATCACAAAAAGCATTGTTCATTATATAGTACATCGTTTCTGAAAGTCGTTGGTGCTTGAACATTTCATAGCCTTTTGTAGCATATCCGGTTATTGACTACTGCAGTACTCGAAGCGCCGCTGCTACTTTGATCTCATCTCTCGCAAGGTTAGCGACTGGTCCATCAGCAAGACATCACCGTCTCTTGCGTCTTCCTTCCTTCCTCTAGCAGACCGCATTCCAGTCAAATTGAACAATGTTGCCACGAATTAATTTGATGTGGCACTTTAAACCGTTTTAAATTTAAAATATCTTTGTGTAATTTTCTTTTTGATCGAGACGGTCACGTAGTTAAAGGCATTTATTTCAATGATAACCATGCGGATATATACTTTATTGATTGCATGTAAGGTTCACCTCAAGTAAACTGTGCTGTTTAAAATTTAAATTACGATTAACGCCAGCGTCTCGGCTTCTATTACTGTTGCATTCCATGTAACCTTTGTTGATCTTTTCAATTGGTTTTATTAAGCTTATTGTTGTTAATGGTGTAATTTAGAATTATAAGGTGGTATTTGTTGACGGAGTATTATACAATTAAAAATATTTCTTCAATTAGTTGAAGCGTACTTCTGTGCGTAATTAATTTGAGGAAGGACACTCATTTTTATGTGTAGTAGAAATTTTTAAAAATTAATAATGAAGAAATTTACTGAGCATAAAACAAGTAAAAAATCGCTCAAGAGAGATAAAGTTGCGTAATTCACAAAAAAAGTTCTAATGTTTGTTTAACTCAATCCATCCAAAAAAGAGCTACTTATAGATTTGCCATAGACTTAGTAATACATGGAAACAAAAAATGCTAAATGAATTAATTTTCTTTACATTAAAGTGAAAAGGGTGGAAATCGATAAAGTGTGAAGTGGATAAAACACTACAGCGCGCAAATTTGCATTATGCCTGTTCTTACAAATCATCCTATGCACCATAAGACTAAAATGTTTAACGCTAAGAACAAAAAATAATCAGGAAATAATTTGGTTGTTACCTACTTCGAAGTTATTTGAAACACTGTCTCTAGCATTTTTGTAGTTGCTACGTTGCGCTCTATAATCCGCAAAACATCTTTAATTAAGCGTAAAACTTATTGGCTAACCGGCAATACAAGATTTCTAATGAAATTGAAGAAGAAAGTCTATTACCATACAACAACCCTCAAAACTTAATTCTTTTTGTCTCTTTTAAGATAGCCACGCTTATAATCGAAAAAACGTATATAAGTAACTCTCGATTAAACATGTCAGTCCTTATCCACATCCAAGGACCAGTACTAGTATGAGTTCTTCTCGATTGTTATCCAAAGACCAGTAACTACTAACACTCTTGTGATTGTTATCCAAGAGTCGTCTAGACTTATGCTCAGTACAGGCTACGCTAACTTAAACCACGCATTACAGAGTCGGTGATTGTTATCCTAACTAACACCACTATTTTAGCCTAACACGGTCAGTGATTGTTATTCTGACGAGCACACAGTTACACTAACATTACTCGGTCGGTGATTGTTATCTTGACTAGAAACACTGTGATTGTTATTATAATTAGCACACAATTGTTCTACTTTTCCACAGTCTGTGATTGCTATCCCGAATAACATCCATTACTCGCTAAGGCCATCAACCCCAGCAACGTCTTGCCATAGATCCTCGTCGTTTATCAGTGTGGAAAGTGTACAACCATGAACCCTCGTGTAGTGCTTATTTAAATGCTATTCCCTTTTTCTATAATATCACTAATACTTAAAAATTTGCCACGGCTGCTCTGCTCACTTTCCTGAAAATTAACTATCAACACGAAAAATACTGCTACGGTAAATAGACAACATTTATTTACACTCCATTACTAAAATTAATTTACAAGCCAAAATCAAAATTAGTCTTCTCTTTCACACCTCATTTACAAGTTATATACATTCCCCTTTTTAAATACTCCCTTAGCAGTAACATTCCAAGATCAATATTTACACATGACAATATATTGTATTAATTGCAAGAAAGTAATAGGGCTTCAACACATATTTCTTACTTTATTTCTGTTTCAATACGAGCTTATAGTATAACCTGGACCTTTAGTGCAAATTTCCGCACACACGTATTTTAAACAGACCCTCTTATCTCGTGCATAATATCAAATATTTCATATACCATAAATTATTCTTAAACCTATACATAAATAACCCAAATTAAAGTATTCAATAAAGAAACTCTCCCTATTTTTGTTCTTCTAGTTAACACAAAATTACACTCGCCCTACACAAAGTTTCAATTACATATTTACATCGTACAATGATAAGGTACAGTTATTTGAGAATTATATATACACGCGGAACCTGCTACCATTCTTTCCGGGACTGCTGCATCTAAGAACAACCCCAAATCTGGATTGCTTTCTCCAAATTGCAAGTTGTAGCCAAAAATTACCAGACGATCTCTATCTTCTACCGTTCGATAGTACACCCAAACTTCTGCTGTGCATCAAATTTTTTCTACGAGGACCAAATTTGTGGTAGTAAACCAAAACTGGTTAAACGCCGACATCTAATCGTTTCAAAACTAATTACATAGTTTACACAGTATGTGTAAATAAAATCGAACTGTTTTTACTTAAAACATTTATCGTTAGTTCAAAATTCTAACCTTCAAAAGAAGAGAATCTAAGAGATTTGTATGCTTCGTAAGAGTATCTTAAGAGCGTCGTAAAAGACGTAAAGAGAAAGAGAGCTTAAAATCAATCTCCGGCTGATTTTACACATGTTCGCCCACCTCACACATACACAAATTCTCCGTATTCATCTTTTACCGAAAATCATTACTCGAATCGTAATATATTTTTAAAAACACTTCTCCATAAAACCACTTCGAAGCGAACAACATTAAACACCCGCACTAATATTTCTTCGTATTTGAAAAATCAGTACTCTAATAACCTTAGTATAAACCCCAAGTCTACTCAAAACCAACGTTTACAATACGCCTCTATCCATCTCATTCATACATACGCACTCGAATTCGCTCTCTCACCCTGTTCTTAATGTTGGTTGTTTAACCGACAACAGCTGTCCTTTTCTATTCTTATTATCAAGTCTTACGTTCATTCCAAAAGTAAATCTTCCACTAATTGACATCAGGAACTCACACTACCTGGAATCGTTGTTGTTGTTCAATTCTTATCTTCTTTTTACTTAAATACAAGGAAACTAAACTGTTCGAAACTTGTTCGATTATTAAATAAGCGGGTTAAATTTTGTGTTTTAGAATATTAAATTTGAAATGCCGTATTATACACGGGATGTTTCTTATATGTCATGGTCATATTTCCTGAGTACTTATCTGAAGGTTTATGAAAAACAGATCTGAAATTCCTGAAAATTTTCTGAAAATAACTTTCAACATTAATTTTTAAAAGTTTTAAAAGTTGTTTTAAATGTATTTTAACATGCTGAATCCAAAAATCACGTTTAAAATGAAAAATAACACCCTTTTGGCGCACCAAATATCACAATAATGTATATATATATATATATATATATATATATATATATATATTGCTATGAAATAGCTTTTTTATGATTTAAGCCACTACGATGGGTGCCACTAATATTGCTATGAAATAGCTGCTATTTTGGTGTGCCTTTAAAATTGCTATGAAATGCCCCACGATTGGGCGTACCATTAAAATTGCTGTGATATTCCCCTTTCTTTCTATCTATTAAAAAATTTAAACGAAGCAATTCAAAATTACACAGTATAATAATAGTACAGTTTTATGTCAATTTAAAAATTAAACTCTGAATACATTATTCACATTCACCAAATTTAATTTTCCTGAAAGCCAGCAAAAATATCTTTGTAATTACTCTAAAGTGCCTTTCGAACGTTCAAAGATGATTTCCTTATTTTCAAATTCTCAAATAACCATTTTGTTGACTCTTACAGATATATAATATTTAGCAAATATTAAAATTGAAACATTCTTTAACTAATAAAAATTTTAAGGTCTCTAACCTGCGTTTTCCTTGCTCGTCACTGGAATTGCCTCAGAGTCTCTGTGGTCAGCACCCCTTGATTGTTACGGCTCGACTTGCTTCACTTGATTGGCCGGAATGATGGATTAATGGTGGCTTGTATTTTTCTTCTTGTATTTCTAGAGTAACTTTGAATATCTTTACGATTATTTTATATTTTCATGTAATAATTTATTTGGACGTGTTTTCAGACGTATTATTTAAATATGCCTTTATTTGAATACGTTTTCTTAGATCTTTATTCGAATACGTTTTCTTGGATGTCGAATACGTTTACTTGCATGTTTATTCAAAACCATAAATTTGTTAAATATTTAAAAAAATACAGTTAATAGTTTATCTTACGTTTACGCGTAAAACGGCATATTCTTCGTTGCACATATTGGCACTTTCAATTTTTCACTTTTAATAAACTATTTACTTTTACTAATTGTTACTGGTACATAATTTTTACTTTAAATCGACGTAATTCGTGCCTTGTTAAAGATATACTATCTATTTTTGAGTTTCGCATTGTATTTATAAGCACCACCTTCCAACGTTTTATTAGCGCGCATCGCATGTTCATTGATAAACGTTTGTAATTTCCGCCTATCTCTGTAGAACCTTGGTATTTCTCAAATTCCCTGGTTTCAATTGTTGTACTTTTATTCAATCTCGCACGTCGACATTCAATATATCATAGTATCTTCTTAGAATTTCCAAATATCCATTACAATTTTGTCACGTATTTCATATTTGTATCGTTTATAGTCCAAAACGTTTCATATAGCGAACCGCCTGTTATTTATTGTTTGTTATTTGAAATATGTTGGATTTTTATATAAATATAATATTCCTAGTCACTTATTCATTTTCTAATAATGACGTATTAGAATGCGTTCACTTATTCATGCGTTCACATTTTTTTTTGAAGATATCTTTAAATAGCTAGGATTCCAGGTTATTTATCTTTCCCGATAATGTGTTTATATTGATGCAATTTGTTGCATTTAGAACCTTACCTTTTACTCGTTTCTATTTAATTCTGGACTTATAAATTTAACTTAAAACATATTATACGGCGTACACATTCTTATTTTATTTGAATATTATCTAATTATTGAAAATGAGCTCCTTTCTTATGCATTAAATTAAATATAATTTATATACAGTGTGCTCGCTATTGACCTTTTGTAAAATAGTCGATTTACTCCTATAATTGGTGGAATTATTTGTTTTTCTTAACGTTAAAATTGCACCAAAAAAATATGTTTTATAAAAAAGTTTTCTTATTTATGTAATTCTATTTTTAGACATAGATTGTCCATTGAGAAAGGCTAGACTATGTTTTAGCCGAAACGTTTATATTTTCATAAAAAATAAATTATCCTGTTAAAGATTTATATAGTTTAATAAGGCCTCATTACTAAAGAAACAAAAATTAATTCCTATACTTACATATGCACACACACACGCGCGTGTCCACGCGCGCACGCACGCACCACACACACATGCACGCACACACACACACACACAAACACACACAACACACACACACACACACACACACACATATATATATATATATATATATATGCTTATATGGGGTGTTCCAAAAGCCATGGCCCAAACGAAAGATAGGAGAGATCACTTCCTCTCAAAATAACCATTATATGTTGTCATCCAATTGTTGATGATTTCAAAGTTACAACAATCATTTTCTTTTTTGGAAAAATCATGCAAATCCGCCTACTACTGATTGGTAAAAAAATTCTGAATGCATCTTTATAATCCTTTTTGTGTTTGGGGAGAGGAACCTCTCACCTATATTAGATGGCAGGTTTCACAAACAACTACAAGGTTAATCAATTGAAACAGATATTTTTTGGTAGTATTTCAGATTCTTCAAAAAAATTACAGTTGTTTAACTCAAAAATACTCAACTTTTAAAGAATGTATCGAAATATACTTAATGCGTAAGATTTGAAAGTATACCGGTTTTCAACGAACTTCGTACGTTTATGAAATCTATTTGTCTGTGTGTCTGTCTGTGTGTCCGAGGCCTTTTTAATGGTCGGACATCAATGTGTGATACATCAATCGATTCAGCTCGGTGTCCAGAGCTTAAGTTTTGATGTCAGTTAAAATCGGGCCACGGGGACGCCGAGCCCCCGGGAAAATCCACAGGGATAATTAAAATTTTAAATAAGTTTAAAATCAATATGCGACACATATTTGAACAATTTATGGCATTTCATGCCAATTATTCCAATATTATAGACATTGTTTAAACTTAAATTTTGATTACCGAAAATAATTAGATTCATATAAAAAAAAAAATTCTTATCTTATTAATGAGAACTAATATATAGCTTTTAAAATATTTATTCAATAAAATAAAATATATTAAAATGTCTCTTTTGTTGTTTATAAATTTTTGTATTTTATCTGAATACTTATAATTATTACAACATAATAATTTTAATTTCTTTAAATTGTTTTAAAGTAAGTCTACATTTGGAAGTTCGTTGCGACAATGCCTTGCATTTTCAACTTGTTTAATTCTGTAACCTATGACGTGACGCATTCTTTTATGATTTCGACTGTATCAAACCAGTGAATTACTAGCTATGTGCCTATTTAAAGGATTTAGTGTATGATCCCGACCAACAACACTGCAGAAATTAAACAACAACTATGAGGGAGCAAATTAGTGCAGTTAAACAAGAAATGTTAAATAATGCTGTATACAATTGGAAGAACGGTTGATACTTCTGTGACATTGAAATCGAGAGCATATGAAACATTTGCGGTAACAGAATACAAATTTCATTATTTAAACCATTTTATTTCTTTCATTTTTTGTTCTTAACTTAATTAGTTAAAAATTTATGATAAGTTGAATTAAATCTCTTACGTCATGATGTATAATAGCAAATAGTCAAATTATGTAATTATGGGTAGCGGTCCATTGCTAGCATTAATTAATTTTATGAAAAAAAAGACGGATAACTTGAATATTAATTTTTCTTTAGGCTAGAAATGACAATGTTTATAAAATCCTACTAATAAAAAGCACTCCACTGACAGGCGAAATTTAAATGATGGACTCACGCTGGCTGACATTTTAGGCTCCATCCATCAAAATCACTGAAGTATAAATCCGCTGTTTTCTGTTAAAGTATTGTATAATAATTTATCACTAAAAATTAGATACTTCAATATAAAGGCAACGAACATAACAAAGTACTGAAAGCTGCCAGGTGAATGACTAAGCTTTTGTTCGTAGCTACCTCTATACCTGAAGCAAAATACCAAAATTGATATTTACGACGACTCTTCAAGTTTAAAGGAGCGTAAAAACTGAAAGAATGCTGGTCCAAATTCTTGAATACCCGTTCAACTTGCTGTTTGTATAATCTTGTAGCTTCTATTCTGTCCTATATTTATATATAATTTATTTTGATTCAAATATGGTTTTCGATAGTTACAGATGTAGAATAAATATGTACCCTTTTCTCAGTTTTGTTTATACTATACTGCAAATAGAACGATTGTCTCATCATAGAAGAAAATCTTTTGTCCACAACATCATCAATCCTTACCTTGGATTTGATTTTCACGTTTTTGGAGTTGGGTGAAATATATTTGTTTAGATATTAAAATTAGTTTACTATTGGTAAATGCGGTAGTTTCAAATTAGTTCTTATTCTTATGTAGTTTTTAATATAGATCGGATTGAAAGGTTATTTATTGTAACCGTAATTAAAAAGTATATAGATCGCTCCAAAAATTAGGCTTATGCCGTTTTTAAAAGCGGCATCATATCAGTTTAGCGATAAGAAGGGATGATTCATAGGTATCGTATTACAATTATTTCTGCCTAGCAATAAGAAAGGTGATTAATAGGTTTGATAACGCACATTCTAGATGTTGTCTCAGTTAACTAAAGTAAAGGATTATTGTATACGGGCGCGAGCCCCTTTGCGATAGATCAGTATTGGTTTAAATTTCGTCCTAAGAAAAGTTCGATGCACATAAAGTAACGTAAATATAAATTGGCTTACGTAATATAAATGTTTTAGATAATTATTTTACTAAGAAGATTAGTGCTACAACTGTTTATTTTATTGTATTTAGAAGATTAAATTAGTGCATACAAATAGTGATTAAGTCAATGCTAATGTAAACAAGACTGTAAATCTTTGTGATAGTGAAGAATAATTAGACATCTATTTATTGGAAATAAAGGCAAAAAGCACAATTAAAGAATTTATTACACTGGTGTCAAGTAGTGGGATAGCAGCAAAAAATATGTGAGCGGTTTTTTTTTAAACGCTAGTAATTGGTTGTCAACAACAGAAAATGAATAGCAATATTCTTTTTTTTTGAAGGGCTTCAAGTCAGGCATGAAGGAAAACTCTGCAAGTCTGACAGAGAAATTAGAAGAAGGTAACACACATTTAACAGAGAAATTACAGGAAATTGCTGCAAACCTGCATATTATTATTAAACTGCGTTTTTTATGCAATTTTTTAGCATTGTAGGAAAGTACTTTAAAATTTACAACTAATAGGTTATACGTCATTTATTAAAGAATGCATGGGTAACTTTTATACGGTTACTTTTTTCAGAAACGCCTGAAGCGGTTGAACGTAATTATGTTAATGCGTGGAAAACCATCATGTTTATTATATCTATAGTAGTAATATACAGAAAATACGTCTTAATATTCTGAACTACATTTAAAACTGATTGCCGATCTACTTTCTAACTAGAACGGGGTAGAATTAGAAATATAATAACCTTTAGTTTAATTATATGCATGGTTGTACTAAATACGAAAATTTCTATAATCCAGGATATTAATAAATATTTCCAGTGTTCTCTACTCTATTATTGAGTTAAATCTAAATATAAATGCAGGGGTGTTTTGCTGTTATGTTTCTGAATATTAAACAGTTTGCGGGTCTTTGTTGGAGCTAATTTAAAAAAACGTGATCTTAAAGGTTTTGATGGAATAAAATTGAAACAATACGTTTATCAGATAGGGTAATGGCAAGCGTGTATATGTTTTATTGTGGCTGCCATTCCGATATAAATTAATAGGTTGAACAATGGAATTATCTTTAAAGTACTGCCAACTTGCGAACAATTTGTATTGGCAAAATTCTAAAATAGCGGCTAAGCTAGTGTCCCGAATTAAATATTTTTTACAGATTTTGATTCTCCAGAAAATTCTACACTAATTTGTTACGTTATACGATATGTTTACCTTAAAAGACATAGCAATGCAGTTTAGAAAATTGATAATAGATTAAAGATGAACACTATATGGTTTGTTAAAGGGCTCTTTTTTAATTCAGTAAGGAATGTTCCGATTTGAAATATTCCAAAAGATTTGAGAAGCTGACAAAAAAATAATATTAATCGATATCTTACACGACAGAGTTATATAGAAAATATCGGTAAGAGTACCTTTTGGTAAAAATTGCTAGCTGAGAAAAATATATAGTGGTTTGATAGGTTATACTACTGGAAAATGTACACAAAGTGAACCACAAATGCAAATAAAGAAAAACGGATTAGGTATTTAGAAGTTCATAAATAAGAATGCTACAAAGATTGGTGTTCCCCAAATTTAGGCTCCTACATAATTCAAGATAAAATTTGTAAAATGTTTTTTCGGACTCATACCCTAAAGTTTTCTCATATTTAAAAGTAAGACCTAAGTTAATCTATAAGATAGGAAAAAAATTGTATTTAAATACAAACAGGTAAAACCCACGATAACACAATTATAAGCATCACTTTTGCATGTAACACCAATTAGCATAGTAAGGAACGCTTGACCACTAGCATAGGAGATGAGAGAACCATGTTCCAGAGCGAGCATTATTTGTCAAAGTATCGTCGAGTTGATCAAAACTACAAGTTAGAGATGAATTTTTCTGCTGTTGACGTTACAAGTGATGTAAAATTGCCATTAGGTCTCAACATACTACTAGTAGGTAAGACCATCTATGCGTTAGATGATTTTACATCAAATTTTCACCATCTTAATGTGGAAGTTGGTTCTGATTTATATGGTGGTCTACGGTCAGTCATACAAATTATTTGCAATAGGGGAATGTGCCAAAATTATGCTATAAAAATGGACTACTTTGAATGGAAAGTTTTGCAATTTTCAGTTGGAATTTAGAATCATACAATTTACCCAAGAAGCAGCAAACGTAAGATTGAATTGTTTATATGGTGAGGATATTTTAGAATTACAACTGGATCGTGAATTCAAATTGAAACTTATTACCGAAATATCTAATAGAAGTGTTTGGGTGGCGAATAAATTTCAAGAAGAAAATACATATAATATGGAAATCACAAAAGACAGAAATGTTATTGTGTTACGTAAGTACGAATGCTTCAAGCTATTAAATTTGCGAAAATTAATATGCTATAAAATGGAGCAGTTGAGGTGTAGAAACTTTCCAGAATTTTACGAAAAAATTGTAGGTGTTATAAAAAATGCAAGTGGAAATACGACAGATGAAGAAAAGGTTCAAACGTTATTACAGGGAGAGAGCCGTGCGTGTACTTTTTTGTTTAATGATTGCAGCAGTGTAAATTGTTTGACAGTTTTGGAAAGTATTAGAAGATGCGACCGCGAGGCGATCGCTTAAGCAAATGTTTAGAGATTTGGCTATCCCAAATTCACCAGATTCTGGTTACCACAGCGGTAATCAATAAATGTATATATTTTAATAAAATTATAATATTTCTTGGTCAAGTTTGTTTTACTTATTTGCAACGTCAACACCAGCAAAAATTATAAATAAATGTATTAAGTTATCTTGTTTATTATTATTAGGTTTAAGGTGGTAGTCCTATTGATAGCCAACGATACTCTTAATTAAATCAATGGGGGAAAAGGTGAGGATAAGTAAAAAAAAGTTAAACCTCAACTTTTTCAGTTTAGAGACGTTTGCCGACCGATACGTAAGTCTATTGTGTGTGGTGCTCGTTAATAATAAAAATGGGGCAAGCGTTTATAATATTTTGGGTTAGGTGCTTTTAAATTAATCTCTAAAAATGGAATCTGTAAGACGTTTCTTAATCATCCCGAATTTTTTTCATATTTAAATACACTCTAAGTTCATATCTAAATTAAAATGAAGTTTGTTCATTAAATAATAATACGAGATGTGCAAGTAATGATTTCGATCGAGTCAATGGTGTAGTGATTAAGGTGTGCGTTTTGCATGGGTGCAGCACGGGTTCGAATCCGCTTGAGTAGATTTTTTCTCTAAAACTTGCGGTAAAATGTATATACAGAATGGAGCATAAGTAGATATATACAAAGTAAGTAAAAAATCATGACGTTTAAAAAAATGACAGATTGGCGTAAGATAAAATAGCGGATTGACGTAAGACAAAATGGCGGATGACAGATGTGACATAAGAAAAAAATGTTATTATCGTTAATAAGTTCCCCCATTAAAAAACGACTAGTATTAACAAGTTTTCCCATTAAAAGCGATAAGTGATAATGGGTTTTTAATAAGAAAACTCGATTAGTGGAGGAAAGAAATGTTTCTTCCATCAATTCATACAAATTATCTACTTGCATTATTAAGTAAACCAGTCTTCAAACGCTTTCGCATTCAATCCTTCGCGATAATCTGATTTTTATTCTCTTTAAATACAACACTGAATCATCGACAGAACCTTTCTTAGAGCCTATATGTCATATTATAAGTCGCCGTTCTTTTACATTCGGGTTGTTTAACCCCATACTTAAGCCGTCAATAAATGCTTGACGTCTACTACTTACAAGTTCATCTACCTACACCTTCATTCAGTCATGTTTCATCCAAATAAAATATTGGTCTGTCTATCTTCCATTCTAAAATTTCGAATTTGCCTTAAATACTTTCATCTTCAGCAAATCATATCATCGCGTTTTATTAATATGTTCTTTTTGTTTCTTTAAAGGTACATGCAATAGCAAAATCTGTTAAGAATCTAATATAATGTCGGTATCTCATTTTTGTAATAAGAAGAATTTTTACCTGGGATTTGTTTAGGGCTCTTGACATCGCCTACTTGCTTGCATTCCTTTAGAATACGATAAATCGCTGATTTTGCTGTTCTTAAAATACATTTGAAAGTTAGCTAAAAAGTTTGTTTGGTTTTCCACATCAAATGAATTGTAGCGGCTACTATTAACGCGTTTCACCAATTTAGAACGAGTAATAACAAAAGTCCTTATTACTCACTATTCACAAGTCTAATTAACAGTATATGCCTTATTTATAAACGTTTTTAGCCTAATTAACATTGAAGCACTACCACACTAATGTTATTTACAAGCCCTAATATCTTCTAAAACTAAATCCTTAACAACACTAAACACTACTACAATTTATCTATTACCCTTTTGTCTATTTATGTACAAGCTGGCGGTACAATATGCACGTTCACATAACACAAATTTATATTTACTATAGGACTTTCAAAACGTAGTGACCAACTAACTATACACAAGATGATTTATATACGGCATTTTGATATAGACCAACCGATGTACCCTCATCGCCGATCTTATATATACCCTATAATTAAATAGATGATTCATAGTCTGGTGTTTGCTGGAAGGTTCTAGACTTCTGTAGAATACACTTCGGTTATGCAGCTTGCGTGTTTGACGGGTCGCCTAGTAGTTCGTAACACTGCCCCTTTTTAAAATCGTTACGTCCCGTAACTGTAAAAACATTTTGACGCCAATTCGATGACTGATGACGATATCGGCAGCTATCTCCTCTGGTGCATCCACCACGTCGTTGGAAATAACAGTCAACACTTTTTCTTGGTGTTGGTAGACAACCGTTTGATAGCAACAAACCAGGGCCTGGATGTTGGTTCCCTGGAAAATTACTTTTAGCATTTTTCGAACTATTCTCCAATCTAAGCGAACCAGTCCACAGCCTAGCTTGGGGACCGCTAGTCTCGTTACTCCAATTTCCATCACTGAGACTTAAGATCCATCAAAGCCTCCCATAGATGTCCATAACTAGGTTTCTGCCATGAAGAATTTTTGGTGACCAGATAGTAAACATAACAATTTCCATCCTGAAGAACCAAAGATTTTCCTACAGTTGGTTGCTGTTGTACTAATTTATACACACGTTCAAACCTTTTCTTGAAAACAACAGCTATTCCTCTTGACATCTGCAAATCTGAAGCTACGCAATGTGCAAGGGAATACTCTTCCGGTGCTCTAAATAGAACTTTCTGTTTTTTAACAACAACGTCGAATCTCGCCTTAGCGGAACCATCATTCGCCGCCATGAAACTCAAAATCTACATTTAGCCCACGATTAATAACTCTTCGAACACTATTCTCATCACTCAAAGTCATCCTGGTTGTTGCCAGCATAAGATGTTAAACGGTCAAAGTGTACCACTTTCGGTTTACCACGGGTAGATCTTCTGATCCGGTACACTACATAATTAATTCTTTTTAACACTACGTACGGGCCTTCTCATTGCCTTTGTAATTTTGGCGACAATCTCCGCTAAATCTCCAGGTTGGTAACCACCTTCTTGTGCTCTTGTGTTATATTGTGATTTCATTCGATCGCTTGCCGCCTGGATATTCTTTCGGACGTTTTCGTGAATGCTATTTGATCTTTCACGAAGCATACTAACGTAATCTTCACCTGCGATCACTTCTCCAGGTTTAAATCCAAACTGAAGATCACATGATAACCGGAATTCACGTCCTAACATCACGCAAGCGTGAGAGTATCCTGTGCTGTCATGTACCGAAGATCGGTACGCAAGTAGGAACAAATGTAAACATTGGTCCCAGTCTTGTTGGTGTTCAGAGACAACTTTGGCTAGGTACTTTCCTAACGTCCTGTTCATTCTTTCGACCATTCTATCCGATTGAGCATGAAGTGGCGTGGTTCTAGTCTTCCTGATTCCAAGATGTCTGCAGACATTCTGAAACAACGCTGATTCGAAGGTCCGACCTTGATCGGAGTGTAATTCCAACGGAACTCCAAAGCGACAAAACAACTCGCTCACTAGTACATCTGCAACCGTATTGGTTAAGTATAGCATACGCCTCTGGCCATTTGGTAAAGTAATCCATTGCAACCAAGATGTATTTATTTCCTTTCTCTGATTTAGGAAACGGACCAGCTATGTCAATGGCCACCCTCTCAAAGGGATTCTCCACGTTATACTGTCCCATTAGGGCTTTCCGTTTTGTGACCGGGCCCTCTCCAGAGGCACACAACTCGCATTTCCGGCACCACTCCTTCACATCTTCTTTGCAGTTTACCCAATAGAATCATTCTCTCACTCTTTTAAGAGTTCTATTCACGTCAAAGTGCCCTCCGAAAATATTATCGTGCAAGTGCTGCAACACTTCCGGCACTCTGCTTCTCGGCACTATCACTTGAAGTCGTCTCTCAGTGGCATCTTCATACTCCAGGCGTCATTTTAAGATGCTATTTTCAATCACCAAGGAGTTCCACTGTGTCCAGTATGCTTTCAGGCTCCTACTTGAAATACTAAGCTGATTGTTGTCCTCTACTTTTCCACTCAAATAATACGTACCAATTCGGTGTCATTCTCCTGGTCTTCTCGTATTTTTCGGGTGGCCAAGTATCATCAGTTACCGTCATTTTATGGGTGACACTTATTTTCTCTTCTATCTTGGAGCAGTGGTTGCAGTCTACTGGACAAGATCTCCTTGACAGAACGTCTGCATTCCGATGGCTAGTTCCTACACGATGTTCTGTGTCAAAGCCATATTCCTGCAGCCGTTCTATACACCTTGTAATTTACCCTTCAGGATTTTGAAACTGCAGTAACCATTTTAGTGCAGCATGGTCTGTTCTTAACAGGAATTTACGGTCATATAAGTCCTTATAAAAATGTTCTACAGATTTGACGACGGCCAACAGCTCTCTTCTTATCACACAATAGTTCGTTTCTGGCCGCGACAAGACCTTGCTGAAATACCCAATAACTTTTTCTTGTCCGTCCTACACTTGAGAATGAATGCTTCCTATAGCTGTGTTGCTGGCATCGGTATCCAACTCAAATTTACCCTCCATCCGTGGATAACTCACAATCAGTGCTGTGGCTAGTAATCGTTTCAGTTGTTCAAATGCGCTGTGGCAGTCATCATTCCAATTATATTCTTGTCCAACTTCGGTTAATTTTGTCAACGGTTTGGCAATGTTCGCAAACCCTGATATAAAACGTCGGTAATATGTACACAATCCCAGAAAACTGAGTAGTTGATGTATATCCACAGGTGTAGGCCACTCTTCTATCGTTTTTATCTCGTCAGGGTCGGCTTCTATTCCGGTCTCCGAAACGGCATATCCTAGGTATTTCACCTTTTTTCCAAATAGGTGACATTTTTTAGGACTCAAGGTAAGGTTTGCCTCGCGTAATCTTTAGAATATTCCCTCTAGGTTTCTAAAACCCGCCTAACACTACCACATCGTCTAGGTATACCAGACATGTTTTCCAAGACAGTCCACGTAGAATCAACTCCATCAAACGTTCAAAAGTAGCAGGAGCATTGCATAATCCAAAGGGCATGACCTTAAACTGCCATAATCCAGTTCCAATTGTAAACGCAGTTTTCTCTTTATCGTTTGGCTCCAAGACCACCTGCCAGTATCCGCTTTTCAAGTCCAAGGTCGAAAACCATTTAGATACTGATAAAGTATCTAAGGTGTCATTAATTCTGGGCAAAAAATAACTGTCTTCCTTTGTGACATTGTTTAGCCGCCGGTAGTCTACACAAAACCTTGTCGAACCATCCTTTTTCTTGACAAGCACTACCGGGGATGCCCATGGACTATTCGAGGCCTCAATCACTCCCTGTTTCTCCATGTCTATGATAATTTGCTCGGCTTTCTTACGTTTTGCCAAAGGAAGCCGCCTGGGATGTTGTCGTATCGGTTGCGCATCTCCAGTATTGATCTTGTGTTGCACCACATTCGTCCTTCCTTTCGCACTATCATCCAGTGCAAACACGCCTCAATATCGTCCGACCAGTTCTTTTTACCTTGCCGAGTTGGTCGCCGTTTAATCCTTGACACGATGGTATCAACATATCCAGCAAGTTCTGTTAGCAACTGTTGGATGGTTTATCTTTTGTGTCGTCCATACAACGTTTAATATGGCATACTGAAATGCAACTTCCCACAATCATGTTTTTTCTCAAGGTTACCGTAAGCAAATTAATGTTTAGCACCCCTACTGGTACCATATTTCTAAATTTTACCAGTGTTCTTCCAATCGGTAATCCCTCCTGACCCATTCCCGATTCAGTTGCTTCCATCATGCATACTTGTCTTTCCCAGAGCGTCCCATCCAGGCTTTCCATTACGATCATTTCCGTTTTCTCGGGTAGTTTCATATCACAAATCATTTTCTTGAAATGGAATCACATCATCATCTATCCGAAGCACATATTCTTTTATGTTCACATGAAACCCATATTCTCTCATGAGATCCATTCTCAAGATAACTTCTTCTGTAATTTCAGCTACTAACACCCGATGATTAATTAGTTTGTCTCCAATTCCGAACGTTACGGCAGCCTCTCTGTGAGTAGAAATTTTCTCACCGCTTGCCGTTCGAAGACATACCGATGCAGATAGCACTTTTCCGCGTCCAACCAAATCTGGTCTCACAATAGTCCTAGTCGCTCCTGTATTCACGAGTAATCGGTCAACCCTACCATTAATTCTACTATCGATATAAATGTTGTTCAGACTTCCCATCGACGATGCAGCACGGATGACAATCTCCGAAGCGCTACGTTGTGCTGTCGACGTTCACCCCTTTACCTCGAGTTGCTTTAGTTTTCCCTGCTCGACCGGTTGTTTTTTTGGTTGGATACAGCATCTCTGTATATGGCCAACTTCACCGCAGCTCCAGCATCGCAAACTCCATCTCCTCGGTTCTTGTCTTTCCAGCCTTTCCGCCACACGGTTGATTATTTCGTCTATACTGTTCTGCGATTGACCAGGATCTTTTAAGGCAGACCGAACTTTGTGGCTCACCCTGTGTGATGTCTGCTTAGCTGCTTCAAATTCAAGCGCGTGAGCCAGTGTGTCATTTAGCATTTTTAGCTGTGCTAATCTTAGTGTTTGCTGTATTTCGCCGTCTTTATCGCCATCCGCAAATGTTTGAACAGTCAGTTGTTCGAGGAAGATTTCTGGTACCGTTAGGTATTTCAACCTAACTAATCCGGCAATGTCAGCTTCGAATTCTTGAAGCAAACGTGTTGAAAGTGAGCGTCTCTATATCTTATCTCAAGCTTCGATGTTAAAAGGCCGTAATAATTCTGTTGGTGATCGGGAATCGTTTGCAAGATGTTAAGAGCTTCCTCCGCAGGGCCACTATTAAGGAGATAGCTTGCTCTTTGTTGCACCAACCGTTGACTATTGCAGCAGCTTCAAATTGTTTCAAATATGTCGACCAAGGTGTTTTAGCATTGAATGTTGGTGGTTTCGCTTTAAATTTTGACGGCAATGACTCGCTTCCTTCCATGTTTTTTATTTCTGGAATGTTCTGATTTACAACTTGGTTTGCTAATTCAAGTGGCCGCGTTGTTAGTAAAATCATTTGTTCTTGCAGCCTCATCACATCTCCTTCCATTTTTACCAATTTACTGTCCAACTTATGCTCAACTGTTTTTAACTTTTCAGTGAAATCTTCTTTCGATGCAATAGAGCCTTCCATAAATCTTTGTTCTGACGTGGCAGTATTTTCACTAAGTGTCAGTTCCATACCGTATTTAAACTCTTTAAGGGTTGATTCCAGTTCAACTGACCTTACTACGTTTTCACTAAGTGTCACTTCTGGTTTAGCCGACCTCTCTTCCATACCGGATTTAAAATCCTTTAAGAAATTCATTAAAGTTTCTGCGTCCATTTTACTTTGGGTTCTTGTAACAGGCATATACAAACTACTCAAATGTCTTTAGACGTGTTTTTTTAATTAATCACTATACACCCAACAATGAAGCACAATTAACAATGAAGCACTATCACACTAATGTTATTTACAAGCACGGATATCCTCTTAAACTAAATTCTTAACCATAACTCTTCTTAACAACACTAAACACTACTACAATTTATCTATTACCCTTTTGTCTATTTATGTACAAGCTAGCGGTACAATATGCACGTTCACATAACACAAATTTATATTTACTATCGGACTTTCAAAACGTAATGATCAACTAACTATACACGAGATGATTTATATACAACATTTTGATATAGACTAACCGATGTACCCTCACCACCGATCTTATATATACCCTATAATTAAATAGATGATTCATAGTCTGGTGTTTGCTGAAAGGTTCTAGATTTTTGTAGAATACACTTCGGTTATGCAGCTTGCGCGTTTGACGGGTTGCCTAATAGTTTGTAACAGTATTGTTCGTTTTATTTCAAGCAACTGGCAGTAGGTTTCATTTTTCGAGAACCAAGTTTTGAGCTCTAAAATATAACAATTACAGTTTGCCTTTCTAAATGACCCAGGCCTAAACAAATACGTTTTTTAGGGGGTGAAAGTGAATAACTTGCGCTTGGTGTTGCATCCATATTTCATAAACTTTCATCGCCAGGAACTAATTGAAGATGTGTATTTTTAAACGGCAATTTTAAATCACTCCCCTATAGTAAAATCTTTCAGTGTAAGTAAATCTTATAGGGTAGTTTGTTTATATTTAACCCATTTTATTTATTTTTCTTTTTTTATTATCTCTATTATCGTTTCCATGGACCCCACTCCCGCACCACTGTAGTGCACCCTTAAACTGTTATAGGGTCCCCGCCCCTTCACGACAAATCTAAATTTATAATGTAACGCTCAATTTACCCCCAACAAATATTTTCATATTTTTTAATTAAAATATGAACTTGAAAAAATATTTTACTTGAGTAAGACCCATGGAATTTTATTAGGTTAGGAAAAATATTTTATTGTTTAGATCAAACCAATAAAAGTTAAGATTTAATAGAGAATTATTTGGAGTTTCTTAAGAAAGCACGTATGTATGTATTTAGTAGGGATTGAAAAAATGTAAAAATATCTGAAAAACTTGGGTATTGACAATACCTTAGAAATAAATTAGGGGTAAAGGATTGTTACTAGTGTTCAGCTTTGCACCCGGTTAATTGAGCACGCAAGTAACCAGCCTTTGAGACACTTTAATAAACATAATTTTTCAAAATTTCAAGAAACATCCTGTGTTAAAAAATATCAAATTCCAAACGTTAGTGTAAAACTTTATTCAATTCGATATACTCAAAAATACGACAAAATTTTTTTCACCTAAAATCATTGTAAGATGTCCTGTGTTTATATCTGTACTTCTTGTACGCCTAATTACAGACACAATTCGCACAATTATTCTTGTAGCGATAGCCTAAATTTCACGTAAGTTTTATGCATTTCTTAAATTCAAAAGAGAATTAATTAATTTGCTTGCGGAATGAAGTATTAATGGAATACATAATTACTACATAAATTATAAGAACACTTTAAAAGACTCGAGCCTATTTCAGTTTAAAACATTTGCGTAACTGTAGCTATTTCAAATAAACAAGCAAAAAGAATAAAAATTCTCTTGCAGGAGAATCAACATCCGCTCAACACCAACACTTAAGAAGAGCTAATGAACTGGTGAACTCACCCAATGGAACGGAACGGCTGTTTTTGTTGCGATAATCTCGACATATTTCCTCAGAGACTCATTATTTCTCGTCCTTCGGGCCTCACCAGTCACTGTGATTACTGGAACCGGTTAGGACTTCCGGTATCTGAAGAACGAGCTTGTTCAGGCATGAGTTACCGGAGATTATAATCGTTGCTTCGATGACCGTACAGGCGTACACTACCACTTGTAGTCGGTCTTTGTTGGCATTTTCTTCTACACGGGGTATATAATTTTCTACACATCTGCTTTAGTGCTTACTATAATTTAATGCTTTATGTTGTCTTAAAATTGTATGCCTTAGAGTAATATTTTCAAAGAAAAATGTTTCCGAAGATTCTTGAAGTGTTACAGTGGTTCCCGTATAATTATCTAATTAATAGATTACTGACCTAGAATATGCCTGTAATACTCGTACAAAATTATTTACAAGATTTTGAGTTTTCTACATACAGCATAAATTAGAAAAAGGACTGCCTTTAAATACTAATATTTTACTACTGGAAACACTTTTTACAAATGCTTTTAATCAATATGTTGAACTTTTTTGACTGTTCGCTGTTCGCTGAAAGATATGTACAATTATCTGCAATCTCTTAATGCTCGCAAGAAAAATTATTCAGATAAGTGAGATTTAGCTTTATACCGTTTTAATAAAACATATGACCAGCAAAAGTCTATATTAAATTACATGTAGGGTTTCTCTTAGTTTGTGAAACTTCGGCACACCCATTGAAAATATTTTCATTCATGTAAGAAGCCATATTCTACACTAACCAGATGGATTTCTTTAACGTGTAGACGGTTCCTGATCAGTTGCCGCCCAAGTGTGTTCTAGGTGAGCCCGATTATATTCAGATTAAATTCTGGACGGATCAATCAACAACCTAAATCTTAAAAGCGTTGAAAATATTATGCATTTCTTCGGGGCGAAATAAAATTCCTAGCAAATGCTTATCATTTTTAGTTCTAAATTCGAGTCTATACTGATGTGTGACAAACTTAGCACAAATTGTCACCAGTTCAATGCATCCATTTATCAGAAAACCATGGTGAATTCTTTCCAAACGAAATCTATTCCTTTACAGTGCAACCTAAAGAATATTTGCTTGTATCCCGTTTTAAACAGGTTCACCAATATGATGGGAATGGTATCTGAAATCGTTAGCAATAAGCACGATATTCCTCTTCTTCAAGTTCCCATTAACATGATTTTTAGCAAACAACAGTCAATTTACACTATACCGCGCATACCATCAGGTAGGTAACTACGCATACCGACTTAGACACGCCTAAAATTTAATACCGACCCCGACCTGCACGTTTCCTCAACGAGACGTATCGGCACCAACAGACGTTCTCGCAAGGAATGCTTTAATCGTGCGTGTCGATACGTGTCGGTGTTGGTATACCAGTCTGAACCAGCAAGCAGTAGAGAACGGACGCAGCAGAAGATAGAGAAGGAAAAATTAATTGAAAATGTTAAGCACTATGGGCTATTTTTTGTAATAAACCATCTTAAATATAGTGATTTAAAGAAAATGTTTGGAAAAAATTGCGAAGGAAACGAATCAGAGGTAAGAAAAAAAATTTATTTTATTTATAAACTAACTTGTTACGTTCAGTTTTCGTACTACTCAATTTTTCTGCAGAATTGTACATAAGTGCATCAATTACTACTTTTGGCTATTTCCAATCCGTAATAATTCTAAATTAGGTAACACACTTTACTCCGTTTCTTTCACTATTTGAAATCTGGTTTTCATTCATCAAACCACGTTTGCTTGCTCATTGATAATACAAGTCCTCTATCTAACACCTGTTTTGTATTTAAGTTTGAAATAAGGCTGTTATCTAAAATTGATAAAAGCTCATTATTAGCATTGTTTCACTTTCCTTTGTGTTCTAGAAATAAATACACAATTATTCTACAGTAACATTTACTGAAAAATTTGAAAAGAGCAAATTACACAAATATCTTTTTCTACGATTACTCCTGGTGTAACTATGGTATGTATGCATGGCGATGAAGATTCATTAACATATTTGGTTATAGATCTTTTCTTCTGGGATTTAATTTTTTGCTATGGTTAAACTATCCGATTAAGTTTGAGTTATATATCCTTCTACATATGAATCCATAATTTGACAGAGAAATAAATTGCTTCCGTTATTCCTGATGTGTCAAAGGCAACATTATATGAACCACGAGCCACTTCCTGAATTCTTATAGGAACCCCAATACTGGACTGGAACATATTCTCAGGTATCACGTAAGTATAGATTCTATTTTCTGTAAAATCTACTTATAAAAAATGTCGCAAACCTTTTGTGCCAATGTTCTTAAGGTATGCAATTACAGTATGTTAATTAACACAATAATTATCCGGTATTGGTTAAATATATTTTTAATAATTTAGCTCAGACAGAAAGTAAGTTTTATGATAACCTATGTTTTGATGTTCTCGAGCATGAAAATATACTTTCTTCTTAGCAAAATCTTAACGTCACTATTACTCATACTTATTGAGGTTTAGATTTTATAATAATTTTAATTTTGTCAAATTTGTAGCTTCCTGATTGCAATCAGAAGTCCAGAGGAAAGAAACCTTTTTCCGAGCTTGATTAGAAAATTGCGAAATTTGTATCAAAGGTCTATATCATCTGGCCATGTCAATCAGACGACTGACTTCCAAAATTGAGAGGGGGGGGGGATATTAAGGATAGCAGAAACTTTATCAACCTCTAGAAGCAGACCATCTCGGTTAATCCACTAACGATTTGGCCCGTCCTGGACTTGCACGTTTTGCAGCATGAGATGAAAATGTGAGAAAACTGGAAACTACATTGAGCGCAAATAGACGCATTGAAGTTAGAGAACTTTCTCAGTGGTTGAACATCAGCGCTGGAACTGTACATTCCATAGTACATTCATAGTCTTGGTTATCGGAAAGTTGACGCCTAGTGGATCTTTCGATTGCTTAGTGATGAGCAGAAGAATATGCGTTCGAACTTAATACATTTAGTGCGCTTTTAACAACAATATACTACTTTTCTACACCGATGCGTCTTAGTGTTATAACTACGAACCTGAATTCAAACGTCAAAGTGTGCAGTGCAAGCGTGCACCATCTCCGAAGACGAAAAAATTCCGAACCCAAACTTTGGCAAAAAAGTAATGTTGACCGTATTTTTTTAATTATCAGGATGTGTTGTTCTTGGATTTTAAAGAACCCGGTGTCAACATTAACTCTGAGCTCCATGTCGTCACCTTAATAGGCTTACGTGCCAGAATAACAAATAAACGTCACCGGTGCCCACAAATTGTGTTATTTTTTTGCATGGCAATGCTCGACTCCATGTAGCGCAGACAATTCAAACTCTACTTCGTCATATGACTTAGCCCCATGCAATTTTCATGAATTTGGCCTATTAAAACAACCATTAAAAAGATTGCGATTTAATTGGAATGCTGAAGTAGAGATTGCTATTATAGAATGGTTGATCAAACACACTCCAAAATCAACGCTATGGGTACTATTAGTTAAACTCTAACTTCAGTTTCAGTTTATATATCCATTAATTAATTTTGAAGTCCGATTTATTTAAAGCACGTTAGTTTTTCCCGTTTAAACCCAATGTAGTACCTTCGGGTGGAGCATTGGGATGAGGCCGCAAATGTGGCGGCCGTTACTTACGTTATACTGTTATAGAACGATTTCACAAACAGCCGCAAGAATTTTACCAGCAGAAAATCTATAGACTAGTCTACTAATGAGACTCATGCCTTAATATTAATGGAGACTTCTTTTAAATTCGTTGAATTAAAACTACTTCATAGCCTCTATATGTGTTTCTGTATGTAAATGATATATTTTCATGTTGAACCCTAAAACGAACATGATATGGCATTTACTAAGCTACATAGAACGAATTGCAGTATTAGTGTACAGACTATTATGTAACGAAAGAAGGCAAGAAAATCATTTTCCAAAATGTACACGTTACTCGAGCTAACTATTGTAAACCAAAGCACACAGGCAAATATTTTGTTACGGGTGACATCAACGTTACGATACAAATCTAGATTTGCCGAGTAGGGGTGCGAACCTCGCAAAACCTTTAAGAGTGCACTAGCTAACTACAGTGTTGCGGAAGAGGGTTCTTATGGAAAAAGATGCAAACATATAAATTGGGTTAGTTAAATTACAAAAGAAACACGTAGCAATGACCACTTACCTTGAAAGGTTTTATTTGTTTTCACGATTAAGAGCGCCAAACCGTCAACCGTCCTCGAAGATGTTCTACCCTACTCCAGAGACTGTTATCTAGCGATAGACACCTTTAAAAACTCCTTAGTAAATTTCGGCACTGGGGTGACTGGAAATCCCTTCATAAATCCTATTGAATAAATAATACTCTACAGCCAACAACAATTAACTTCTATTAACATGCAGTATTAAGAATGCAAATGCAAATACACAAAAAAACTAAAGCCTATTTTATGCATTTTCTTCAAACTGGTCAGGTATTTCTATAAAGGTTTTAACTAAGAGAAAGTAATTTTTGAAAGGTCTCAACTAAAGAAAAAAATAGAATAGTCCTACCCTGCATTTAATTTTCCAATGTTTGACCCGCAGGTACTACACTGACTAAGAAGCGAGTTATTTTACCTAGAAATTTTGAAATTTACCGAACCTTTGCTGTTCCAAGCAAGATAGCGATCTTCAACGTGCACGACAACGCTCACACACGGGACCTACACTTTATCCCCCATCCGAACGAGGGTGTATTTTTGTGCAAATGCTCGGCTAACATTTTTCAAGCGGTCTGTGTTGGGATTCAAAAGCGGGGCCTTGAGCTTACAAGTCGCACGCAAACCAACTAAGTTACAAAACCGTCCTAATATAATCTTACCACAAATACTGTTATTTTTTCAAATTGTTAATATATAACATTTGAATCCCATTTCTGGTAATGTCATACTTAACAATAAAAAAGTAAAGTGCAATACTACTTTCCATATGACAATACCGTTGTTCTTTAAAAATACAGCTACTTGATCATTCCTCACTGTCACTAAACTATACCTGTGAACCTACTTACTTAATAAAGAAAAGATAACCCTAATTTCGGGCAGCGTTGTCTGTCACTATACACAAACCATTTATCACATACAAGTAAAATACTTAAATTCGTCTACAGACAGTTTCTATTTTCTCCTCATTACAGAAACATCAATGCTTCAATTTTTTCCTTCTAACACCAGTTCTCTTAACAAACAACAAAACCCCATTTTTCGTTGGGTTGACGCGCAGGTTCAAGTTTCTCGATAAACACGACCTTCAAAATGCCCGCGCATGGGTTAACATTCTTGCCAAAATTGCAAGCCACGTTTTCCCCATCGGGAAGGTCTATGCCTACATCTTAGAGCTGTGTTTCTTTCAACTTTACTTTTAACTTAGTTTTCGTGTCCTCATTCCGACCCACGTGCTTGTCAAATTCCACAAATCGTAAAAAAATCTTTTCTGCACTTGACCGTAGCAAAAGTTCCAACAAAAACAACGAGGTCTCCCTCCCGCCTACTACATACACGTACTATTACGCTTCGACTTTTCTGACTTTTGAATTTAACTTCCATTCGACGATTGTAAGTTGTTTTATACTAACGGCTACTTTCTCCGTATTTGAAGAGTTATCCCATTATTTGACTGTCATTCGGATGTTTTTTTTGTTCTTAGCTACTGTGAGTACGTGTCTATTATGTTATCAGATGTTTTCCGCAGTTAAATTGTAAAAAATTGCTATTGTATTGTTGTGTTGTCTGGTTATGCCGACGGTAATATTATGGTATCTTTATAAATTTCACTTACTCACCTGTTCTCTAGAGGTAGTTCAGTTATATTGCAACAAAATTAATTATATCTAGCCCGATTACAATGTAAACAATATCTACACATGCCTCAATGTAATTTTAAAATTAATTATTTTTAATAGATAGTATGGAGAACTTTCCTTAAATACGCTGTAATTATATGAAAACATGAATATTGATAATCTCATTTTTAGTTAACCATTAATTATTTTAAAACTTTTGATCAACAAAAACAAAGTACGCTTACTTAAAATAACGCAAAATGTTTTCAACAAATTATTGCTGCAATTATGGTATGTTCACACACTATTGTCTTTTGTGGTTATCTTTTTCAGAAAAGGACAGAGTTCGCGTATTTGTAATTAAGTTTTTATCTACGGTTTTTAAATAAGTCATTGTCCTGGATTATTCCGCTCTCCAAAGTATGCAAAAAAAAACAATGTTATAGTTTTTGAGGTTATAGCTTTGTTATCTGAATTACTTTCATAGAAATAAAAAAATAATAGAAATGGCATGCTCAATTAATATTAATTATTTTTAAAATCTAAACCTTTTCATTTATTCTGTCCATCTAAAATTAATCTCTACTTTCATATTTGGCTTATATCAGAATCTATAATGATTCGATACCCTTTCCGCAAAACTCCGGGTACGTAATGTTATAGCTTGAACTGAAAAAATCTATTCGCACTTTAACGACTCTTTTGACCACGTACTAAAGAAGAGCAGGTTTGGTGCCAAATTTGGTATAGTATGATTATGTTGAAATATATTGTAGCACCACGCATGCGCGTCATGTGTTCTAACGCACAGGCGCACGCAAGGTCACGCGTAAATCAATATTAACCAATTGCGCACGCGCATGCACACTACCAGTGCTCGCACATACACACACAGCACACATATGTCTACATCTATACGCACATGTAGGTAAGCATGCTTGAAATTAAACGTTTTTTTAGTAAATTGATAAACCTTTGTTACGTTAATTTTCGTAAATCATTAATTAGTTATATGCAATAATTTTTATCTTAAATTCCTTTGGCATTCAACACAAAAATTAATTCCGTTAATTAAAAAATAACCCTTTCGTGTATTAAAATTTGTATAGTAATTAATAATAAATATCCTATCTATGTCAGTTGATAAATCTTTGTGCTTCATTAGAAAAATAAATATCCTTTCTAAGAATTTCGTCCCGTGGAATTTACGTCTTAATTAGATAGGCGATTTTCCAAGTATTTTAATAATTAAATGGTGGTGTGTATTCCCTTTTTAAAGAATTCGGCGAATTTATTTTAATAAAATTAGGGTTTTCCTGATTTATTTCCTTGCTTTGGTGCTTTAACAAATGTAACAATTCATTTGCTGTTCGAATAACCACAAAAAGCACGTTCTATTTGGCTTCGTTCGCTATCTTTATGTAAATTTTCGGCACGCATTATTTAGCGTGGTGAGTATATGGAGTTTATATAAAACAATACGTTTCGGCTTCATTAAATTAATTTATTGTCGGTAAATATTCTAGCTTCCTGCGGGGGACACGTTAATCCCTTGAGCTTCTTCTGGGAATGCGAGGTCAAATGCGCTCTGCCTGGACGTAAGACCAGCGACTGGTTCCACCCCGATGCCAGTAACTCGAGGGTGAGTCCTTTTTTTTTCTTTGTATGCACTTGTGACTTCGGAACCAGAACGTTCTAAGATGGCATTTCCAAATTTGATTTTTTATATATGAAAATTATTAAACTATTTTGGCATTTACTGCTCTTGTGTTACGGCCTTACTCTTTGTTGCTAAATTACTAAAACTATACATTGTTTGTAAAAATAGGTTTAGTGAATATTTACGATATTCTAGAGCTGTGGTTTTTAGGGTTGCATTTGGTTCTTTCTTTTTTTTACTAATTACTGTCAGGGGGTTATTACCTAAAAGCTACAGCTCGCCATTTTCATGGGTAATTTTTTTAAATGTAATATGTAAATTGGGTACATTGACTTTTTTTTGGGGTTGGGTTTGGTAGTACTGTTTTTTTGTATATATAATTTGTTTTTAATTATAAGTTCTTTCTTTTCCATCGTATGTTTTGTTCTGAGTGTGAATGAGTGAGTGTTTATATATATTTTTTAATTTTTTTTTCAGGTTCTCCTTTACTTATTTATATGTATAAGACCCCGCCCACTCGCCGCCTGAGCCCGGACTTACTTTTTTCTTCTTTTTCTTGGTTTTTTATGTTACGTCAATGCACGTAGCACCTTATTTCATAAAGCGTAACAAATAACGAGTCACTTGAGCTTTTGTAAACTTTTGATTTGATATTAAATACAAAAATAAAATTTTGTGTCCGTTTAATAAACACATTGGACGCCAAAATTAGTAGGGAAGCACTCATTCTAATAAGCACTTGTATGATTTCAACAATAAAACCTAAATAATGCAAACTTACTATCAAAAGATTAAAATGATTATGCAGTTACTTGTTTAGTTTGGTTTCAAACGTCAAAGAAACAATATGAAAGCGAATATCTTTGGCGCACACAAGAGTAAAGTGCACCCAATAGAGCACAGAGCGTTGCGTACCGGCAACGACACCTACCGGTACTGATACGACAAATTCATGTGTATGTTCAGACTGCGTCGGTATCTGTTCATGAGTTCACGTTTAGCAATCACGATGGATTGGCTCTTACAGCTTACTTTTAACGAAGAGGAAACAACAGTATTCCGTGATGCAAAGTTAAAATCGGTAAGGATATAGTTAGGGCCGCACCAACCACGAGTTCAGGGTGTTTATTGAACACGGGCGGCACAATTTAATAGACGGCACTATTTTGACAAAAGAAATTACTAATATATATATATATATATATATATATATATATATATTTCTGTGATATTTGGGGGTTAAAACAGCATTAGTATTCAATGTGGTAATTATTTCAGGATTCAGCATAGAAAATACAAATAACAAAGTGAAACGCTTTTCTGTGGAGTAAAAATGAATAATTTTACTGAATAATTTCAGTAAGCAAAAGGTTAATTTAGCATCATCCTTTAACTATGAATACTAATTAATATAGCGGTTGTTATATTTTAACCGTTGTATTTAAGAAAAAAGTGTTGTCAGTTAGAACGAATGTAGAGAAATTATGTTAGTACGTGCATTGTTGTGAGCTTAAACTTATGTTTTCGTAGAAAATCGGTTTCGGTTGGAAGTGAAATACAGAGAAATGTAACCGTTGGAAGTTTTAAGAATTGAATGTTTGTTTGAATTGACAGAATTAACAAGCTTTAGAGGGGCAGAAAAAAAAAATATAAATCCCAACGAATGGTGGTGAGGCTTTCTAAGTTTCCAGCAAGCATACGTTTTTTTAGGTTTACCATTTAGTTTACAACCAGCTGACGGCTCCAAGTATTAATACGTTTACAAGTTGCATACAAGTTCTGTTTATGTAAATACTGTTTCATTTTAATTTGCACTAAGTGTGCTAAGTATAAAATTGAGAATGGAGTAAAAGATAGTGTTTGGTCGAACTTGTTGATTACCTACACTTTATAGAAGAGGTTTGGTAGTCTTTGGTGATATGGTTGCACTTAGCAGTCGTCGCTTTTGCAAACGACATTGGGTATTCCTGTAGCCAGCAGTCGTTGATGGTATGTTGGCAGTCCTGGGGACAGTGATAGAATCCAGGTAACAGTTGCTTTTGTTTGCATATGTGTATCAACAGGTGTTTTGTCCATTGTGGGTATAATGTTATGAACTAAAAGGATAAACTTGGGAACAGTTATGGATTGAACTTTTTTTTTGCATTTTTGTACTGTATTTTATGTGGGAATTTAGGTTTAGAAATGCTTTATGATATTAACAATATTTGGTATGTACAAGGTAAAAGGGTATTTTTGGGGGAATGATGTGCAAAATTTGGACAAAGGATCAAGGCTTATTATAAGCTCGTACTAAACCGAAATTAAAGTAAAGACTGTGGTAAAGCCCTGTTAGTTTCTATGAGAATATAATTGTAAATTTTTATCTGGGGTAATTATTGATTTCAAAATATATTGTGAAATGGGTTATTTTAACAAAGTGGATGTATATAACGTATAAATATGAGTGAACGAGGAGTTTTATGTTTATCTTAGCGTGTCTTTTTCTATGAATATGTTAATAAAGTTAGACGACTTACCGTAGCAGAATTTTTTTGTGTTAGTTTGTTTTACAGAAAGCAGCTGAGCAGTCGCGGCATACTTTGTTGGGAAGCAGAAATATTTGTAAGTATTTTTTGGTATATAAGCAGCATCGAAGGTTTGTAGCATTTTGTATTTTAGAGACCGCAGCTTTTCTAGTATTTTTGGCACCCAGAAAGTGGGGCTTTTTGCATTTTTTAGGGAGAGATCGCAGCAATATATATATATATATATATATATATATAAGGGTTATTACGTCTAATAAGCATAAGAGCTTGAAAATCGATAATACCAAGGTGAAACGCCTTACTAGTAAACGAACAGCCGTTGAATATAAAATACCTTGAAACGTAAACTCCTAGAAATGTTGTTTTAAAAAGTGTGTTAATTGAACACCTGCATGTTTTCGAAATGTCATGTTCCCCTTATTTGTGTAGATAAAAGACAGTATTCGAGGTATATCGGGTAAACGGTCGGACGGTTTGCATAAATGCTAACTAAAAGTTTCCTTAAAGCGCAGAAGGAATGGACAATCAATGATATGCTTCGGAATGAGACAGGCATAATAGCAGTTCATTTTGCAACGCACGTATTCAGTCCACATGGGTTAGTTTGAAACGCGGACAGTAATATCGATTTCTACCACTCAAACAAGGTTAGAAGGGAACATAGAATATGCATAAGAGAGAAATAGCGTTAATACAGGCGGGGTTTCAAGACGTCACTGAATATCTTATTGGTCTATATAGTTAGTAGTACAACAGACAAATACGGGAAAATTTGAATGCAAGTTTTTCGGAAAATATCATAACGACGAGCTAGATTTCGAAGATTTTGAAAACGGTTGAACCAAAATTTTAAGAAGTATTATTTTAAAGGAAGGATTTTGCTTGAAGAGTGGCCGAGAGGTGGCATTCGAATTGTATAAATACTTTAAGAAAATCAATAGGGCTGTTAGTATTTTAGTATTTTCATCGCTTCAGACTACGTACAGAAAGTTACCACGAGCTTGTAAGTATATAAATTTTTTTAATTAAATAGTACAGTGTTGGCCTCATAATTTGATACGCGGAGAGTGTCGAGTTTAATTTTATTGAGATGCAACATATATTTTTAACAAGCTCGTGAAATGACGTAATGTAACGTAAATGAAATTAAGCAATTATAAAAGAAGTGTAATATACTTGGATTTGGATTTGGATGCATCGTGAATGCAGAGCATGCAGCACAACTTAGAGTGTGTTCATCTACAAATAGCTGGCGGCGGCGAGCAGAGCATAACCACGTAACCGAGGGCGCAGGAACTTAACGGTTTTGTTAACGGAATAGGGATCTTCAAGAAATTCCAGGAACGCTTTAGAATTTGTTGTTTGTATAAACTATGAAAACTATTGTGATGTGTGAGAGTGAACTATGAAGGTATTTTGCATTATTTTGCGTATTGAAAATAATACGTATAACTAACTTTTATTATGGTATTTAAATATAAATCTAAAGGTGTATATAAAGCTTATTAAAGTTCCTCGGGAATTTAAATTTTTATTGTTAAGAGTACATGGGTTTATTTTTGTGTTTGTTGTAAGAGTATGCAAAGTAAAAAGCATACATTATTCATAATTAAGTGGGTTATCATGAGCTCACCATACTCCAGAGTGTACTAATTAAAATTAATTATAAATAAAGAAAGAAGAATAAGGTATTATTCAGGGCCCATTTACTCCGGTTACATTCAATGTGTTTGATATTTCAAGTTAAAATCCTGGACTGTACAAAATTAGAATTTATTGAGGTGTAACTTAAGCACCGAAATGTAAATAATCTTGAAGTTTTATTTGTAAATAGTGGTAAATAAATATTGTATGATTGTTGTATTATTTTGTGGTTTTATTGAGAATGTGCGTGAACGATAAAGAGTATGATATTGAATATAGGTATCCAAGAGGAGGCCCCACTGAGCTAGCCAGGGAAGTGGTTGAAGAATTAAGGTGATGAAGAGAGGAATCTGATTAAGAAATTATTTTTTTTGAAAATTTAACTAAAGTGTGTGAAATTTATGACGATTTTTGGGTAAATTAATAAAATCCTCGAATGTGTTTTGAGAAAGTACTGGGCTTACTAGGGTACACGGCAAATATAGATATATATATATATATATATATATATATATATATATTATATATATATATATATATATATATATTCTTATGCTTCACCCCCGCTTTTTATTATTAATTTTATATATGATATGAAAATATTTACTTTATATTTCGTGCTTTATCTGCGTTTGGTTGGTCTATCAAAACAAAACTGTATTTATATGCCTCGACTATTTGAAACTCGCCTTCCCAGGGTATCCACCTACTTACCGTGGGTTCAGTGGTAAGTAGATGTGCAATGCACCAACCAAACAGCACTACCTTTATTTTTGTACCTGTAATCTTTTACTTGTATATGCCAAAATTTTATAACAGATCCACGTAGCCTTGTGCCAAATAAATTAATATTACCAATTTTTGACTTTGACGTTCAAAACACACAGTACTAACCTGTTCTACACGTCGCTGTCGGCCTCTATGAAAACTGGCTTAAAAATCTCACTCGCCGTATGCGTCTTTACAATGCGTGGCACTATCACTACGAATATTCAGCTGTCCAGATGCCAGGTTTTTTATATTAATTTTGATATCCCCCAAATCTAAAATAAATATGACCAAATTTAGAATTTTGACTAATTTCAATTTTACTTCCCCTGCGCTAATTTTCCTGATGTTGAATCTTCTTTACTCGTACTAATCCTCCTGCTACTCCAATGCTTTCTTTTTTCTTAATCCCCTCGTTCCAAATCAATGCTTTCTTTTTCCTTTATCTGCTCTTTCCAAATCACTGCTTTCTTCTAATTTCCACTCAATACCATTCTATCCATTTTACAATCCAAATCAATTCCAGTAATATCGCCTTCAATCTTATAAATCCTATTCAGTACCTTTCTGCCTTTATCAATCTCGTTCCAATATCCAACTATTTATTCCGCCTGTTCCACTGTCGCTCTATTACACTCTTATCACTTTTCTACTCGTCATTACTATTATTAATATTTGTTACTCTCGCTTATCTGTACTCTTCTTTGTATAAATTAAACTCTTAAACTTTTCAAAATCATTTATTAACTCTTTATAATCTTCAAAATTTAGCGCAGTTTACAAAACACGTCTTACTACCAAAATATTTATAAATCGACCCTTTTATTTACTTTATCCTAGGTGATTATTATATTTAAAATATGCCTACTCTTTAATATATTTTACACATTTTCTATCCAATAAAATCATCCCAACAAGTTCGTGTCACTAATACCTTATAATCGTTCTTTTACACTTTACTATTTCATATCTAAAAGTTCAATCATTGGTCCCTAATACTGCATCACCCTTCAATCATATTTGACAATACTTTTCACTTATAATTTTGATATTACAAATTTGTCCAAAGGTTTATTCTACTAAAATAAGTGCCGAAATGTTTCACATAAAAACCTGGATCTGTGCGGTTAATAGTGGACTTTCTACAGACGCATCCGGTTTTTCGCTTAGCAAATGTACATTCTATGGCTCATTAATATACAACTCAGTGTAAATCCTTGAATACTGTGCTTTTTCACGTCATCAAGTCATTTGTTTTACGTCTTGGCACTTATACTTTGTCTAATATATTTCAAATACTTTAACATTTGTAAGGTACGGCAAACATAAAATTTTCAGTTACGGGATCTGATATTTGACTTTCTTTGGCATACACTACCTTCATACAAATAACCTTTATACCCTTTTTCTTACTGACACTTCATTGGCCACACTGGTTTTGAATAAAAGTGGAAATTTCGTCTGTCTTTATAACTCTTTTCTTGGTGTGCATAATTTCTAGTTTTATTTAAAACCACTCCACGCTTTTCTACATATTGATTATTACTCAACCCCTAATTTCATTTCTCTCTCACGTCTGTCTAACTATACTATATAATAACTTCCACTATACAATAAAACAAATTACTTCCACTATAGAATAAAACAAATTTAAACCTTCCGTCGCATGAGCTTTCATCATGCTAAACCCTCTTCTTGTACAATTTTATATGGATATAAATTTTCTAAGTGAAAACGCCCACGACGTTCCCCTGTCATAGTATCTAATTTGAACGTATTTCCTTTCAGCAAAAATACGCGTGATTTTGTACGGCCCTTCGTAAGGAAACAGCAACTTCGCGCAAATGTTTCTTTCGCGGTTTGAAACCCTTAATCTTTTTACTACCACCATATCTCCTATTTCAAAAATCGTCCTTTTTTTAATCCTACTACGCCTTCGCTCGATGTCCCTACGCTGCATCCTTTCAATTCTACGCCTAACGCTACCCAACAACTCTGTGATGTCTTGCACCTCGACTTCTTCCCTCCATGGCCTAGCTGGTATAATCTTTCTAATCAATGTTATTGGACATGTTTTTGTAACAGAACTCGGTACGCAATTCATAAAATTTTCGATCTGTGGCAGATATCTAACCCATCTATTGTGGTGCTCTTGCGTCGCCAACAGTAGATATTTTATGACCTCTCGTATAAAACGTTCGCATGGATTTGCTTTCGGATGCCGTATACTGCTGAATGATACCTTAATATGTTCTCTATTTAACCCGTTTCTGAATCTGTGGTTATTGAAATATGTCGCGTTGTCTACTAAAATCCTATCCATTTTCCCAACCTGACTTCCAAATTCTCTAATTGACTGTAAAGCATGCACCGTGTTACTTCGTCTTGCCGGAAATAACTTAACAAATTTCGAAAAAACGTCCACCATTAACAATATGTGCCGATACCCCTGTTCACTAGTAATTAGGTTGATCAAGTAATCAATAGCTACCAATTCTAACGATCCACTCACGCTCACATTCATCGGTATGTTCTGCAACACCATGTTTTTGTCTTTCCCTAAAATACAAATCTTACAACGATTAATCCGTTCTTTAACCACCGTGATATCGTTTCTTGTATAAAACGTCTCTCTAAATACCAAAAATGTTTTTCTAATGCCTATATGTCCAAACTTTAGATGAATTTCGTCTATAATTTCCACAGCCGTGTCTCTGGATAACACTAACAGTTCTGCATCCCCTATCTTTTTTACCACAAACTGCCCTACAATTGTAAATCCACGGTACTCCTCCACATTTTCCCTCATTAATTTCTCGCGTATCGAGCTCACCTCACTGTGCCTCTGCATCTCCATAAGCTTGGCGTTTGTCCACCGACCAACATCCCTGAACTCCTGCAAAGCAACTAAACAATCCTTTACGTCTTTTTTATTCGCCTCTACCTGCTGTCTGCTTAGAAAATCCGCCGTCACATTCTCCTTTCCTGGTTTATGTTTAATTTCAAAATCGTACTCTTGCAATACTAGTGCCCACCTATACCACCTACTGTTCAAAAACTCCTTTTTTTTCATGAATGTTACAACCGTGTTGTCGGATTCTATCAAAAATTTCTTTCCTAGCAGATAAAATCGTAACTTTTTTACTGCATACACTATCGCCAACATCTCCTTCTCTGCCGTCGCATATCTGGTTTCGCAGTCTTTTAACACCCTTGAAATAAATACAATTGGTACCTCAGCTCCGTCCTGGATTTGCACCAACTCAGGCCCAATAGCATATTTCGACGCATCCGTCCTCAAAATAAATTCGTCTTTGAAATTCGGATACTTTAACGACAACTCTTCATAAAATGTACGTTTTAAATCTTGAAACGCCTTCTCCCGCTCAGCAGTCCATTTCCATCTTTCGTTTTTCTTTAACAAACTCACCAACGGCACACACAACTCAGAATATTTCGGTATAAACCGTTTATAATAATTTAAAACCCCTAAAAATCCTCGCAATCCTCTTACATTCTTTGGTTGAGCAATATTTTTCAACTCGTCTAGCCTCTTATTACAAATTTTCATCCCATGCTCACTGATTTCAAATCCTAAATACGTGACCTGGCTCTTAAATAATTCACACTTCTCCACATTCAACTTCAACCCTCCTTCGTCCAACCTTTGGATCACCTTTTCTAAATGCTCCATATGTTCTTGCTCATTCCTGGAAAAGATCAATAGATCATCCACATAGTGCGAACAGAAACATTCATACTCGTTTAACAGCTTCTGCATGGCCCTAACAAGTGCTGCTGAAGAACTACTTAAACCAAATGGAACTACAGAAAACATATAAATCTCCCCTTCAATACTAAACCCCGTAAACTTCTTACTATCTTTATGCAACGGAATCAACCAAAATGAATTTTTTAAATCTAACTTGCTAAAAATCTTCATCTCATACACCTTATATAACAAATTATCCAACCCTTGTGGTTGTTCGTACTGCGCTTTCGTAATTGAATTCAACTTCCTCGCGTCCAAACAAATTCTTATATCTCTTTTGTTAGGTTTAGGTACAATAACTACCGGGTTCACATATGGAGTCTTCGCTGGTTCGATGATTCCTTCTTTTAACATTTTACTGATCTCGGCTTTAACCCTATTTCTAATTGCAAACGGAATTGGATACACCTTGGTACTAAATCCGCTGTCTTCCGTGACCTCTAACTTGTGCGTATATCGCTTCGCAAATCTCGGCTCTTCATTAAATAACCCTATAAATCTATTAAATAATTCCCCCTGCTTCTCTTTAATAACAATACTCACTTTTCCTAGCTGTCTATCATCCATTATTCTCGCAAACATATTACATAATCTCACTTCAACCTGTCTATAATTACTTGCCCTTTTCACTCCTAATTCTGACTTATCCATATCATCACCATCCCTATATTCCGTATTAACCGTAGGCACCACCCATAACTTATCTTTATCTAATATCCTAATCGACCTATCATTTCCATCTATATTCAATCCAAAATCCTCTATAAAATCCATTCCTAATATAAAATCTACCTGTAACCCCTTTGTTATCAAGAACTCAGCATCCCCTGCCTTTTTATTCCCTACAAATATCGGTACACGGACTACCTTATAAATCGTCGTTAACTTCTTATTCATAGCCGACCATAAATTAACCCCATCAATAGTTTCCATTCGTCCTTTTAAAAATTCTGCATGTTTTATCACAATACTTTCATTAACCAGCGACAAGTGTGAACCACTATCAACTAGAGCAACATATATAAACAATCTCTTAATCTAATATTAATAAACAACAAATTCTTTTTATTAACGGTATAATTATTCAACAACAAATCACTTAAACTATAACATAAATCTATATCTAAACCTAACAACTCTGTCTTCCGAAAATTGAAGTTTTTTTTTGACTCGTTGGTGCCTCGTGCACTTGTACCACCTCGATCTTGTCCGTGTCTTTTATCGCAGCGCTGGTCGTTATATGTTGGACGTTTATGTCCCTATCAGTCCGGCTGTATCCGTCTCGCGTTCCGCCTTCCGTCGTACGGCCGTCATCCGCGTTGTCGCCGTGCTGGTACCTATTCTGTTCTTTGTACTCGTTTCCCCGGTATTCTCTATTTAAATGCTGTCGTCTATGTCCGTCGTGTCTCCAATGATTACGCTGTCCGTTGTTGAAACCTTCCTGTCTGCAGCTAGGTCTGTGCTCGTTGTGGTATACGTGTCGTCGGTTTTCGTCTTTATAACCCCGATTCTGCTCCCAGTAAGCTCCACGCGTCTTTGCCTCCAGTGCCGTCGACAAGTCAAAATTCCTCATTACTCCTAAAAATTCTCGCAGGGTTTTTATGTTCTGCACCACAACCACCTTTGTCACCTCCGGTTCCATATGTCCCGCAACTAGTAATACTATGTCGTCCTCGCCCAATTTCGGTGTCAGATGTTGTGCCTGGTTATATTTGTCTATAGCGTATTCTTTGCGTGACCCGTTTATTTTACTGTAATGTCCCGTGATTAAGTTCGTCCTTATGTTCGTCTGGTGCGTGTTACTCCAAAATTGTTCAATGAACAGTCGTCTGAATTCCGAGTATGTGTCGTACTGTTTCCGTATGATGTTGTACCATTTTTCCGCGTTGCACGTTAAAGTCGCCCCAACTATCTGTACCTTCGTCCGTTCGTTTTCTGTCTCCACAATTTCGTCTAATCTGTCCAAAAACCCCATCGGTTGTTCAGTCCGTCGTCCTTCAAATTTCGGTAGCGCGTCTCGGTTTAATTTAATCTGCTGTCCGTAGTCTAGTCCTCCGCGTCTCCTTTCTAGGTCGTCTAATTTGTCTTGTATCTGTCTAACTTCGTTGCCGACCCTGTTCTCTAATATTGTCACGTTGTCTTTAAATTTTGCGTCCAGTTGTGTCCTAGCGTTAACATTTTCGTGTTGTAGTGTTTCCAGCGTCTGTCCTAAATTCCTGTAATTGGTCGTATGCTTTTTATCACATGTTTGTATCTCCCTGTTCAAATTCGTAAATCCGCTGATCATAGTCTCCTCGACTGCTTCCACACGTGTCTTAACTTCTGCTCGTATGTCCGTCCTTGTTGCGTTCAACTCTCCCTGAAATTGTACTCGTGTATTTTCAATCTTGTCGTCTACGCGGTCTACCTTTTCTTGTAACTCAGTCTTGAGTTCGTCCTTTACCTTTTGTATCGAAGTGAGTAGATAGTCCTGGGTGTCGTCTAATTTTGCCGTCAGTTCGGCATGCGCCGTTCTAAACTCATTTCTCAGCTCCGCGTGTGACGTCTTAAAATCTGTCCGCGACTCTGCAATTTGGTTTGTTAATTCCGTTTTAATTGTTTTTAGTTCCGTATGTGAATCTGCAATTTTGTTAGTTAAATCCGTATGTGAAGTCTTAAAAATCGTCTGTGACTCGGCAAGTTGGTTTTTCAAACTCATCAGGAATCGCATAATATCCTGGCTTCCGGCGGTTTCAGCTACCTTGACCTCCTGTACCGTCGCCTTGTCCGTTTCTATGTTTATTACCTCCGGATCTACCTGCCTCACCTCCGTTTCCTGGACATCTCCCCCTGCATTTAGCTCCTCGTCTTGTGCAATAAACTCCGCGTCAATTCCGTACATCCTTCCTGACCTCGTTATCCGTCTGGTGTCCGCGTCCGTCATCTCTGCTGCCTTTTTCAAACTCTTCTTTCCTGAAAAAAAATTTTAACTTCGGGCCCCACCTGACCTCGGTGTCCCTTAATCTACTACTTCTGTCGAGCCTCACGTTGGGTTTGCCACCTTCTTATGCTCCACCCCCGCTTTTTATTATTAATTTTATATATGATATGAAAATATTTACTTTATATTTCGTGCTTTATCTGCGTTTGGTTGGTATATCAAAACAAAACTGTATTTATATGCCTCGACTATTTGAAACTCGCCTTCCCAGGGTATCCACCTACTTACCGTGGGTTCAGTGGTAAGTAGATGTGCAATGCACCAACCAAACAGCACTACTTTTATTTTTGTACCTGTAATCTTTTACTTGTATATGCCAAAATTTTATAACAGATCCACGTAGCCTTGTGCCAAATAAATTAATATTACCAATTTTTGACTTTGACGTTCAAAACACACAGTACTCACCTGTTCTACACGTCGCTGTCGGCCTCTATGAAAACTGGCTTAAAAATCTCACTCGCCGTATGCGTCTTTACAATGCGTGGCACTATCACTACGAATATTCAGCTGTCCAGATGCCAGGTTTTTTTATATTAATTTTGATATCCCCCAAATCTAAAATAAATATGACCAAATTTAGAATTTTGACTAGTTTCAATTTTACTTCCCCTGCGGTAATTTTCCTGATGTTGAATCTTCTTTACTCGTACTAATCCTCCTGCTACTCCAATGCTTTCTTTTTTCTTAATCCCCTCGTTCCAAATCACTGCTTTCTTTTCCTTTATCTGCTCTTTCCAGATCACTGCTTTCTTCTAATTTCCACTCAATACCATTCTATCCATTTTACAATCCAAATCAATTCCAGTAATATCGCCTTCAATCTTATAAATCCTATTCAATACCTTTCTGCCTTTATCAATCTCGTTCCAATATCCAACTATTTATTCCGCCTGTTCCACTGTCGCTCTATTACACTCTTATCACTTTTCTACTCGTCATTACTATTATTAATATTTGTTACTCTCGCTTATCTGTACTCTTCTTTGTATAAATTAAACTCTTAAACTTTTCAAAATCATTTATTAACTCTTTATAATCTTCAAAATTTAGCGCAGTTTACAAAACACGTCTTACTACCAAAATATTTATAAATCGACCCTTTTATTTACTTTATCCTAGGTGATTATTATATTTAAAATATGCCTACTCTTTAATATATTTTACACATTTTCTATCCAATAAAATTATCCCAACAAGTTCGTGTCACTAATACCTTATAATCGTTCTTTTACACTTTACTATTTCATATCTAAAAGTTCAATCATTGGTCCCTAATACTGCATCACCCTTCAATCATATTTGACAATACTTTTCACTTATAATTTTGATATTACAAATTTGTCCAAAGGTTGATTCTACTAAAATAAGTGCCGAAATGTTTCACATATAAACCTGGATCTGTGCGGTTAATAGTGGACTTTCTACAGACGCATCCGGTTTTTCGCTTAGCAAATGTACATTCTATGGCTCATTAATATACAACTCAGTGTAAATCCTTGAATACTGTGCTTTCTCACGTCATCAAGTCATTTGTTTTACGTCTTGGCACTTATACTTTGTCTAATATAATTCAAATACTTTAACATTTGTAAAGTACGGCAAACATAAAATTTTCAGTTACGGGATCTGATATTTGGCTTTCTTTGGCATACACTACCTTCATACAAATAACCTTTATACCCTTTTTCTTACTGACACTTCAATATATATATATATATATATATATATAGATATAAAAATTTTCTTTTCTTGGAAAATAGGTCATTTATTAAAACATTTATTCTTCTCACTTAAATAATATGTAATACTAACATAACGCGTTTCGGTTATCATAAACCTTGGTCACATGTAATTAAAATAACCGAAACGCGTTATGTTAGTATTACATATTATTTAAGTGAGAAGAATAAATGTTTTAATAAATGACCTATTTCCCAAGAAAAGAAAATTTTTATATTTTAAATAAAGGTCAAGAAATATCAAAATATATATATATATATATATATATATATATTGCTGTGATATTTTTATTATATTTAGCCCCACGACTTGGGCGTACATAAAATGCTGTGTTACTTTTTTTATAATCAACAAGCACCTACGATGAGCGTCATAAAATGCTGTGTTATTTTTTGCCCCACGATTTTGGGCGTCATCAAATGCTGTGATACTTCTATTAGCCCCTTGATATTATATTAACATTTTGCCCCACGATTGGACATACCATAAAATGCTGTGATACTTTCTGTCCCACGATTTGGTCTATAAAATGCTATGATATTTCTTCAACCCCTACGATTTAGTCTATCATAAAATGCTGTGTTATCCCCTTTATATTAATCAAGCACTTATGATGTGGAATGTTAAGTTATGGATTTTCTTTGCCTAAACTAGCTAATTCAATTAAATAAAGTAATTGTACAATACACAATATAATGATTAAATATTTACAACCTTTAAAATCTTCCCCTTTTCAGAATATTTACATATATCAGATTTAAGAAATTGAAGCCAGCAAAACGAGCCTTTTGTTTATATTTAGAGACCTTTGAAACGTTTCAAGATGCCTATTACTTTTCATAAATTGATCAATGAAACTAATGTTTTGTTGACTCTTACATGTACCAAAAATATTGAAATAAAACAGTTTTTAGTCATAAATTATATCAATATGGCTAACTTGGAATGGTCCTATAGTTCCTCTGCATTCCCCAAGAGTTTTCGTGTCCTGTCTGAATATTTAGAGTCAAATTTGGAAGTCGACATCAAAACCAAAATACTATTCAAATCGTTATTCAAAATCCCATAAGTTAATCCAATTTAAGATTCAATTTGTATATCAGTAAATAAAAGGTTTTCCATCTCTGTAATTAACAAGACAGTAATAGAACATTTACCATGTAAGTAATTACCAAAGTAATTTAACAGGAGGTGATTAACCAAAGAATTAACCAAAGTAATTTACAGGAGAATTTACCAGAGCTCTGTTTTATTTATGTTAGAAATTGTATTTTTACTAAGTTGTTTTTACTTACGTCTATAATAGATCGGCCACACTTCCACAAATTTTTACACTTTTCAAAATGATTTTCATTTACTTTCGTATGACTGGTTACGTAAATAATTTAGCACTTCTGAGTATCGTCGTAGCCCAGTTTAAAATGTATACTAAACTTGTCGCTTAATTGTTATCATATTTATAGACCGTACCTTTTGTTTTCTATTCGTTTATTTACGTGTTGGGGCGACACCTTCTGCGTTTATCTTTTGTATACTCCGGGAATTTTACCAATTGTATAGTTCAAATATTTGGATGAATGACTAAATAGTCACGTATTCATTTACATACCATGATATTTAATTGAGAAATACCACGAATTTTCGTTTATTAAATCACGTATTCATTGTTTATTGCTTATTTTAATCTAAACCGAAATAAATTTGGTGTTTGTTCATTTCCTAGTTAAATTGGATTTTTGAACAAATGTAATACTTTATGTCACGTACGATTTATTCCAATAATGCATAATTTTGGCCTGCGTATACGATGATATATTTAACGCACTTGTTAAATATTTATCAAGCCAATTCATATAGGTTTCCCGCTAATTTAATTTTGATGCATCTCGTTACGTTTTAAATCTTTTCTTAACTTGTAGCTACTCTTGGATATTTCTATTTCTTATGCGTTTAATCTCATGTACTTTTATATACAGTGTGCTCTCAACTAACAATATGTATAGTGACCTATTTACTCTTATAATATCTGTAATTATGTGCTGTTGTTAACTGGAAGTTTCTTTTATTTATTTGACGACCCCTGTGACTTAACCTACCCCTAAACTACTCTATAATTATATCAGTATATATATATATATATATATTGCTGTGATAAGGGTTTGTTTAAGGGTGCACGACATAGTGAAGGTCACTAGAGAATGAGTAATTAGAATAGGCAGCAGAAAATTGTAGTTATTTTAGGAAATAAGTAAGAAATAGAAGTAGATAGTAAGTAGGAAACACCCTGTGTACAAAGTAGAAATAGTTTTGGGGGACGCAGGAAAGACATAGGAAGACGCATAGTTGGCGTAGGAATGAGAAATACGAGTATTAAACGGATGGTAAAGATTAAATACCCTGTAGATAGTGTTCAGTTGACATAAGTAAAGCGAATAAGAATATTTTTCAGTGGAAGCACGCGTATAAATGATAAAGAATAATTAGACACGCATTAAGAAAAGAGTCTCAGACGATTAAGTAATACGGAGGTGAAAATAGAGTTTCATGTAGCTAATCTAATGCGTATAAAGATCTAACCATTTTGATAAGAGAAATGAGTAAAAATTGCGTGAATCGCATGTAAACAATGAAAGTTTAAAGTAAAATTGCATCAGTTGTTTATGGAAAGGCGACTATTCTATCAAAATACAGCATGTTGATAAGTGAAGACACCTGCAGGCAGGTGGGCATTATGAACGAACGCAGAGCATTACATCAGAAAATATTCGAAATGAAATTATTTGATTGGTCCGAAGCAAACGACAGTTCTAGACCACACCACGGATGCAGTGGGGATTCGAAATTATATTAGCAAGCACCGCGATAAGAAAGTCAGTTTTGAACTCAATGAAGGCCCAAGTGCATTGCCAGTAATACTGAATAATACGTAACAAGTGGTACAAAGTGAAATAAATGAGTGTGTATATGAAAATTACCGTTTAAAACGTAAGTAGGATTATTTTTATGAATTAATCGTAAACTAAGACATAAAAATAATAGGGCTTCGAGGTCTGAGGGAAAATAGGCCAGAATGCTTGATGTTAAGAAAGATTACAATAAAACAATTTAAATGTCGAGGCGAAAAGAAGAACATAATCTTGAAGTATAGGGGTGAACGAATTACAAATTTGAAGTCTATGGCAAGAATGATTAAAGTATAAAATTATAATTTAATGGTGTTGGTCCATGATGGTGATAAGTTGAATGGAATCGAAAATTGGGAAAGATTAATTTTAATGGAAGCGTCGTCGTAAAAAGATAAAACCAGGTCAGATTGTTAGTTATAAGGCATCTGTTTTTCTACAAGAATTTTATTTTATTTTTAATATCAAATTGGCTAAATATTATATGCTTGTAAACAAGTCAACAAAGGGTTGAATACGTATTGAAATAATAATAAGAAAACGGATTTAGAATATTCTACATTTGTTGGTAAAGATAATGAGTTTTCTTTGGTGACTTTGGGTTTTTAGTACAAATTAAATGGTTGTTGATAAATGAAATTTATAAAGGTGAATTAATTTGAAAATGTATTGTAAATAACGTCAAAGCTGTACATAAAGCATTAGTTTCATTAAATGGGATCCAAACTTACTGAATTTTTATAATTACAAATATATGCTAGCCGAGGTCATAAAATTGAAATAGTACAGAGGAGGAGCCACAAATTAAGTAGGGCAGAGATAACCCGCAAAGGCGGTAACTTGTTGAATTTTGTCATTGGTCGATAAAGTTGTTTATGATAAACTCCAGTTGATAGCAACGTTAAGAAACAGCTGGAGGAGGAAATAATCACAAGCTGTAGGAAAGATTAAAATGGTGGTTCAATAATTTAATTTAGTATTATAGCAATTAAAATAAATAGGTCGCTCAACGTAAGGACACGTGATATTACAGAATTAATAGGTCGAACCACTAAAGGGGTATTACAGCAATTAATATGTCGACCCAACGAAGGGGCTCGTAAATTAAACCAAAATAAACTGAAATTAAGAGGGGCGAATTAAATTAAACCACAATAAAATAAACTGAGATTAAGAGGGGCGAATTAAATTAAAATAAATTTTAAAGTACGATTGTAAGATTTTATATAAATTAATTAAACTAAACCGGGGATTTGAAAAGCTTCAATTAACAATAGTGAAATTTGTACAGTAATTTAAAGTTAGATAAATTTTAGTATTTAAAAAGTTTAGCATATAAATTTAATAATAATGGACAAGAAAATACGGGAAACACGGGAGGTTTTGAGACAACAAGGAGTAGAGATAGGATCCCAGGAGAGCGTTATAATTCAGGAAACCAGTTCCAGTGAAGAGAGGCGAACTTCACAAGAAAATAAGATGTTGGATATCTTAATGGCATTGAATGAAAAGATGGATAGGAGTGAGCAAGCCATAAATGCAGTTAAAATAAAATGGATGAAAACAATGAGAAATTGGAGGGTAAAATTAAGAATCTTAGTGATGGACTGAAAGAAGCAAACCATAATATCGCGGAGATGAAAGCACAATTGAATGAGAGAGTTGGTAGAGTTTCTGAGGAGATAGACGGTTTATGGGATCATATTTCTTTAATCAAAACGAAACGAGAAGAGTTCGAAAGTGAGTCCAACAATAAAATTAAGAATTTAAATATTAAGTTAAATAAAATTGAAGAAAATTGCGAAACGGAATTCAGATCAATAAATCAAGAGATAAATAATTTAAAAGCAATCCAATAAACTTTAATAGGGAACCAATTAAGCTAATGCAAACGAATCTTTCAATGGAACAATTTACGAAATTTTACGGGGACGGAAAAGTAAACCCTAAGATATTTCTGAAAAATTTTAAAATGTTGATACAGGGATACACAGATGAATTATTCAAATTAAATTTAATCAGGGCAATATTAAAAGGGAATGCTAAACAATGGTACAATCTAGTTGAGGATGAAATAGAAACGTTTGAACAGTTTGAAAGCAAATTTCTACGTCAATTCTGGAATGACAACCAGCAAAATCGAATTCGAAATGATTTAATTATGGGAAGATACGATTTGGCGAAAGGGATAACGCGAGAATCATATGCGATTAAGAAATTTACTGTAGCGAAGCAATTGGATCCTCCTTTAGAAGATAAAATTATTATAAAGTATTTAGCAAGTCATTTTAATGCGGAAGTAAAGCGATACATAACGACGCAAAACATAGTGGATAGAGACACGTTTATTGATTATTTGCAGAGATATGATGATTTGGAAAATGATGATGAAAGGGAAAATAATTTTAGGGATCGACGCACGAATTTCATAAGGAATGATGAGACTAGGAATAATTATCGAAGGAACAGGTATAATTATGATCGCGGAAGAAATTTTAATGGGGGGAACTATGGAAACTTTAATAATGATTTTAGGCAGAACAGGGATAATGGTCAGACACCAAGGCAACGAATAGAGAGAACGAATCATGAGGGAAACAATGGAGCAATGAATAGACAGGAAAAGGATGATCGACGGACACCAGCAAGAAATATTAATAGTGTGGAATTAAGGAACACGAATTGCACAGATACAGGAAGAATGAGTCAGGCAGGACCTTCGACGCGAGATCAGGATTTTTGAGTACGGACGAACCAAGGAAAATTCTACGGATTAACGGATATGAGCACCAGCGCGAGTTTATTAAATATGAAATGGATAATGAATTAGGAAGACTTGAGAGAAACTTATTACCAATAATTAATTTAAAGGTGGAAAATAAAATAGTTAAAGTATTAATTGATACTGGAGCAGAGGCATCACTTGTAGCGGAAGAATTTGTTAAACGAGAGAAATTGGGGGATAAAGCGATAAAGATAGCAAGGTGTAATTTAGTGGCACCAAATAATAAGAGATTTAGTGTAATAAATGAAATGGTAATTCTGAGATGTGAAATGGGGAATAGAATATGGGAAAATGAGTTCATGGTGGTACCTGGACTGAAGATAGATGTTATATTTGGGATGAATATGATAGATAAGTTGGCGTTGAAGATAAATGCGGAATGCAAAGAGATTGAGTGTAATGGGAAATATATTAAATGGTATGAAGAGGGGAATATAGTAATAGAAGATGACTGTGTAAATATTAACCAGTTTAGTGAAGAGATAAATAATGGGGGTAATGAAAGTGAAGAGATTAAGTGTCCAGATGATTTAAAAAATAGGGTGAATGTATTATTGAATAAGCATTCAGAATTAATTGGGTCAAAGTCGAGAATTGCCAAGGGTTATGTGCACAAGTTAGAAGTAATGAATGAGGAACCGTTTAACAATAAGATATATCCTATTCCAGTAGCATATAGGAATAGAGTGAAGGAAGAAATTGAGGAAATGTTACGTGAAGGCATTATAGAAAACTCCAGTACACATTTTGTGAATCCATTAGTCGTCGTGAAGAAAATGATAATAGCATTAGGTTATGTTTGGATGCAAGAGATAAATAAGCGAACGAAGCCGCAATACAATTGTCCACCAACGATGGAAAGCATATTAGCAAGAATAGGTAATAAGAAAATATATAGCAAATTAGACTTAAAGAATTCATTGTGTTTGATTCCATTAGCGCGTGAATCAAGGAAATATACGGGTTTTTCGGTAGAAGGAAAATTATACCAATTTAGGGTGGTCCCGGTTGGTTTGTCCTCGAGTACGGATGCATTAGAGAATGTGATCAAGAATATTTTGGGACTGTATGAGGAATTTAGTATCCACTATAAGGATGAAATATTAATATTTAGTAATAGTGTAGAGGAACACTACGTACATTTAGAGAGAATATTATTAGAGTTGAATATAGCAGGTTTAAGGTTGAATTTAAGGAAGTGTGAATTTTTCAAAGTAGGGTTAGATTTTTAGGATATAGGATAGATAATAAATATAGGATTGAAAATATAGATTAAAAGGACCCAGATTTAAGAGTGAAAAAGGGGGAAGTAGAAAATAAATAAATTGAATTGGCCCATGCAAGGACAGATGAATAGATAAAAGGAAATGTAAAATAAATTATGAATAGGTATACATAGAGAAATAGAATAGGATTTGAACATAAGAATAGGCATAGATAGGAATAGTATAGTATAATAGGACATAGGTATGGGATAAATAAAATGTAAATATGAGATTAATAATGAAAAGGTTGAATTTCAATATGGAAATAAAATATAATAATTTCATACCAATGTGAGTTTAAGTTCACGTTGGGCAACAAAATGGACATTGATATAAAATTTTATATTTTAATTTGGGGGAATTATGCTGTGATAAGGGTTTGTTTAAGGGTGCACGACATAGTGAAGGTCACTAGAGAATGAGTAATTAGAATAGGCAGCAGAAAATTGTAGTTATTTTAGGAAATAAGTAAGAAATAGAAGTAGATAGTAAGTAGGAAACACCCTGTGTACAAAGTAGAAATAGTTTTGGGGACGCAGGAAAGACATAGGAAGACGCATAGTTGGCGTAGGAATGAGAAATACGAGTATTAAACGGATGGTAAAGATTAAATACCCTGTAGATAGTGTTCAGTTGACATAAGTAAAGCGAATAAGAATATTTTTCAGTGGAAGCACGCGTATAAATGATAAAGAATAATTAGACACGCATTAAGAAAAGAGTCTCAGACGATTAAGTAATACGGAGGTGAAAATAGAGTTTCATGTAGCTAATCTAATGCGTATAAAGATCTAACCATTTTGATAAGAGAAATGAGTAAAATTGCGTGAATCGCATGTAAACAATGAAAGTTTAAAGTAAAATTGCATCAGTTGTTTATGGAAAGGCGACTATTCTATCAAAATACAGCATGTTGATAAGTGAAGACACCTGCAGGCAGGTGGGCATTATGAACGAACGCAGAGCATTACATCAGAAAATATTCGAAATGAAATTATTTGATTGGTCCGAAGCAAACGACAGGTTCTAGACCACACCACGGATGCAGTGGGGATTCGAAATTATATTAGCAAGCACCGCGATAAGAAAGTCAGTTTTGAACTCAATGAAGGCCCAAGTGCATTGCCAGTAATACTGAATAATACGTAACAAGTGGTACAAAGTGAAATAAATGAGTGTGTATATGAAAATTACCGTTTAAAACGTAAGTAGGATTATTTTTATGAATTAATCGTAAACTAAGACATAAAAATAATAGGGCTTCGAGGTCTGAGGGAAAATAGGCCAGAATGCTTGATGTTAAGAAAGATTACAATAAAACAATTTAAATGTCGAGGCGAAAAGAAGAACATAATCTTGAAGTATAGGGGTGAACGAATTACAAATTTGAAGTCTATGGCAAGAATGATTAAAGTATAAAATTATAATTTAATGGTGTTGGTCCATGATGGTGATAAGTTGAATGGAATCGAAAATTGGGGAAGATTAATTTTAATGGAAGCGTCGTCGTAAAAAGATAAAACCAGGTCAGATTGTTAGTTATAAGGCATCTGTTTTTCTACAAGAATTTTATTTTATTTTTAATATCAAATTGGCTAAATATTATATGCTTGTAAACAAGTCAACAAAGGGTTGAATACGTATTGAAATAATAATAAGAAAACGGATTTAGAATATTCTACATTTGTTGGTAAAGATAATGAGTTTTCTTTGGTGACTTTGGGTTTTAGTACAAATTAAATGGTTGTTGATAAATGAAATTTATAAAGGTGAATTAATTTGAAAATGTATTGTAAATAACGTCAAAGCTGTACATAAAGCATTAGTTTCATTAAATGGGATCCAAACTTACTGAATTTTTATAATTACAAATATATGCTAGCCGAGGTCATAAAATTGAAATAGTACAGAGGAGGAGCCACAAATTAAGTAGGGCAGAGATAACCCGCAAAGGCGGTAACTTGTTGAATTTTGTCATTGGTCGATAAAGTTGTTTATGATAAACTCCAGTTGATAGCAACGTTAAGAAACAGCTGGAGGAGGAAATAATCACAAGCTGTAGGAAAGATTAAAATGGTGGTTCAATAATTTAATTTAGTATTATAGCAATTAAAATAAATAGGTCGCTCAACGTAAGGACACGTGATATTACAGAATTAATAGGTCGAACCACTAAAGGGGTATTACAGCAATATATATATATATATATATATATATATATATATATATATAGTAGCGGGCTACTACTACCGCGTTCCACTAATTTAAAACAAGTAATAACAAGTGTCTTTATTACTCACTGTTCACAAGTCTAATTAACAGTATATGCTTTATTTATAGATGTTTTCAGTCCAATTAACAATGAGGCAGTATCACACTAATGAATTTACAAGCACTAATATCTTCTTAAACTAACTTCTTAACCATAGGTCTATTAACAACACTAACACAACTATTTATTTATTACACTTTTGTCTATTTATGTATTCTACAAGCTGCATGTACATTAGACACGTTCACATACTATAACATTTATGTTTACTCTCTTGGACTTCCAAAAATTCAACTATTTAACTTTACACGATATAATTTATATTCGACATTCTGATATAGACTGACCCTTACATTAATAAGCGGTCTTATTTATATCCTGAATTAAAAAGGATGATTCATCCTCCAGTAATTGCCTTTCAAATTTGATAATTATCAAATTTTTTACTTTTTAAATTGACTCACTGTTCATATTGTTGTGAATATGGAAGAACTTTGAGTTCTAAATTTGAAGATTTCAAGAATTACAGCACTCGATCAAACTACTGTCTGTTACATGAAACAATTCTATATACTGTTTAATTGAAAATACTCTATTTGTATTTTTAAATAAATTGTTACACTAATTTTCTTGTTTTAATTAAAATTGGTTAATTAAAGTATGTACTGAGGACGGATATGTTTAAAAAAAAATTAAAGCTTTTTCTGAACGCATAAACCCAAAGGCTGCTAAGAATAACAATAGAAATATAACAGTTTGAAACATGCAAGTTTTAAAATGCAAAAACATTAAATTGTTGTATTCATCTAAGAGTTGACGTTGAAGCTTCACTAATACAATTTTTGGTCACTTTACACGCTCGATTACTTTAGTACGATGAAAATTGTGAACAATAGAAATATGGAAGTTTTAACTACAACTAAAAAATATAAAATTTTACAATAACCTTCTTGACCATCATGAAAATACTTTAAACTATGGACTACTTAAAATACTAGATCGCTTTAAACACGATGGGAAAATACAGCAGATTTGAACTTTGAATCGAAGTAAAGCATGTAACGTTTACTTATCTTATACACCATTCTTGAGTGACTTTTATTTGCTTACTAGACAAGATTGTAAGACGAGTGTTAAAGATTGAACAACTTAGAGTTTGGACGGTTTTTACGTTCACGTAATTAAACAACATTGTTTAATTACAATTAAAGAATATTAAGCATTGTTTGGAAAATACCATCAAATGAAGCACTAATTAGTTTAAACTTCATTTAGTAAACTAGTGTAGTAAACACAAATCCGGCTTGTGTAATGTGGGAGGTGAGAGGTGGCAGATGGGTAGTGGAAGTTGGAGTTGGATGGTGGAAAGTGGGAGCTGGGAGTTAGGTGGTGGTATGTGGGAGGTGGGAAGCGGGAGATGGGAGGGAAATTGGTAGGATGTGTACAAGGTGGATGGGGCAGATGAAGAAAAACTCCCTGTCATTCTCCTACTTTTAAGATACTGATATGACCACGAAATATAAATAAAATACTGATTCTACCAAGGAAGACAGTTCAATGCTTGTTATCTTTTCCCTCATATTTGTGTGAAAGTTGATTTTGTCTTTACTCAGCAACAGCAACCAAAACTGAAGACAGAAACAGATTAGTTGCAAGTTCTGACATGAGAATTTAGTTATTGACAATTAAGTCATATTTCAACAAAATCATGCAGGATAAAAGAAGCTTAATATATCACATTAAAAAATTATTTTTTTGCTGTAATTTTTCTTATCATTACTTTTCCTTTTTTAATGATGGTTAGAGTCATCTACTAACGGCTCACTTCTTATGTGTTTAACTATAAACTTACGAAAAGTTTTACGCTCCTATAGAACAGTTTTTTACAAAGAATTGGAGAAGTAGCGCATTATAACAAGACCTATTTAATCTTTTCAGCATTTATGAAGTATGAACAAGACATTTTGGGCTGAGAAACTAAGTTTGAATGTTGCGACGAATAACAAAAAGTCATAAAATTTGTTTCTAAATTTTTGCAAAATAAGTGTTTACTTTTTTGAATCAACTTGTTCTATTTACATCTTTAAAACAGTTTACTTAAAAATAAAACCTAATATTTGCGTTCGATTTTGAGCCCACTGTTACCCGTAATATGAGCGGACCCGGAAGAAAAGAATTCAATCAAGAGTGAACTCGCCCGAATTACTGGGTAACAAAGAGCAGATAGGGAAAAAAAGAATGCCACAATAACACAGTTGAACATGGGGGTGGGGGACTGAAAACAAATCAACAACCAATTTATCACTTTTAGAACATCTGCAGCTATGGTGCAAAATAAACACAGAAACGCATGAACTCTAATAAAGCAACTTTTACGAATTTAAATAGCAAAATAAATATTAAATTACTGGTTTAAAGACAAACATCTGAATTCTTCACTCCTCACGTACTAACATTAAATCTATATTAATTATATCTAGTGACGATCAAGCTGAAGGGTGTTTTGCAAATAAGAGAACTACTCCATTACACACCTTAAATATTGTCGCAAACTTTAAGATATAAGACTAAGTGGCATTTAACCACTGTAATTAAACTGGCTCAACAAGCAACTAATTAATAATATTTACACAGTGGCATCAACATACGTATTGTAAATATAGTTAGAATCTTAACTACTTACCCTATATAGGTGCAAAACGAGCTCATTTTGAATAGAAGCTACTGAAAAATATAAGCACAAAAATACATATAGGAGAGATAAAATGATAGGCCACATACTAAGGCATAAGTGTTCCGTCTATATTGTAAATTTACTGCAAATTTTATTAATACATTGAGTTTGTTGGTTATCTTAAATTCGCCGCGGTATATTTAAATTTATTAGAGTGGAATTTCCTTGGTTTTACTTGAAGCACGCGCCAACCAGTGCCGTGAGTGATAAACGACTACTCCGCATGTGCAAATAGTGTAGTAGTGATTGGAAAATCCAAGTTCTACATAAAAGAGTATCAATTCGTCGTTCGAACACACCGAATCGCTATCTTACACGTTCTACATAGTAGAGAATCGTTTCGTCTTTCAAACACACCGCATCGCTTTTTACACGTGCTACATTGAACAAATTAGATGAACCGCTTGCTACAGAACCGCTATGTAATAAATGTGCTTCGCTTCTTCCGCCAAAGGAAGAATCGTATTGATTTCATCGTTTTTCGTCTGCACGGCTGCATAATTTAATAAGGTGAGTGCTTTATAGCAAACGCTTTGCTTTAATTAACTTATTAAGAACATTTAATTATTGGTTGTTTGTTACACTATCAATTAAAATTTATACAGTCCACTTTTTTTCTCCTAATTAGCTATTTGAAATTTACACCACAATTATTTTACATAGAGAGAGGAAAAAAGAAAGGTAGAGGTGACCTAGGTTAGACTATAGCATGCAAATAGTCAAAGATGTAAGATGTGTAAATTTCAGGAAAATGTGTAGCCTATCTCAGAATAGAAATCAATGAAGATACGCATCTAACCAGTTCCAGTAATGACGAAAAAAATAACTGTGCTTAAACCGGATGGATACTATAAGCAACTACAGGTATTGGTTTTGCAATATTCTCAACTAATGTTAATTGTGCGAAAGGACTTACTGGAAAACTATTAATTTGGCAAATTTTCTGGTTTATTTATCAATCACTTTTAGAACAGGTAGTAATTGTGCATATTAAATTATAAAACCGGTCGGGTGCAGTCAGACAACGTCTGCAGTTGCTCATTGGTTCATTCAAGGACAAAAATCTAGTATTCAGCTGTAGTAACCTCCCACATAACTAAAAGTGGTTCATATATCGACCTACGCTCATTTCCAGATTTCCTTTTAAACAGAACAAATAGTCTGTTACTTTATGAGCGAATTATTATTATACATTTGATAAAGGTAGGAAATGTGTTTGCATATTAACATTTTTATGTGTTTGGAGTATTATGTGGATTACATAGTTTCAGAAAATTAGTGAACAATTTTTAAAAAACGACTTTTATTTATGCCATTTTGGTAACGATTTTTATACGGTATGTATTTTGCTTTTAGTATATTTTTTGTTTCTGTACTTTTGCTATATATGTTCCTGTTAATTGCAAATAATTATACCCGCAACTTGATTTTCGGCAAAGATAATATTCGGTTGTTTATTCACTTTGATCTTACGTCTACAACCACACATAAATTTAACATGAGCTTTCATGTACTTTTGTTTAGCGACATATTACTCTGAAATGAATTTGAATGACTTGAATGCACTGTCGAAGGATGAGTTTTGGCCATGGTTTGGTGGTATTCCGATAGAACAAGCTGAAAATTCTGAATATGGAGGCGACAGTGATGCAGATGATGAAATACGAGAAACACATTCATTGTCAAAACAAGAGCCTTGTTTGCGAACATCAGGTAAAATTGCATTTACCAAAGTCACAATGTTTTGAAACTGTATATTTGTAGGAAGTATAACACCTATATCTGCATCATTATCACCGTCTTCATCAAGTATGCTTGATGCAGACTTTCAGGATGTACCATCCAGTTCGTCTAGTAAAATTAGTTGAACGGGACGAGCCACCGTAAAGAAATATTCTAAATATGACGATAATTGTGATTACTTCAGTTTTGATGATTCCATCGTCGATCCAACTTATGTAAATGGAAATAATGTTGAAGACTGGAATTCAGATGAAGAAAGCGAAATAGAGGAAGAATCCAGCAATCGTCAACAGAATCTATTTACTTTTTCAAAAACTGCATCTACTCCAAAAGTTTATCAAAATTAGGTTTTTCTTAGAACTTTGGCCGTACCATTAACGTAAACACCAAATCACCAGCCGAAATTTTTGATGCCGTTATTGCCAAGGAGCTATTGGACATTATTGTACAAGAATCTAATAGATTTGCGAATGAAAAGAGCGTAAATTTGGAACTATCTGTGGTTGAACTAAAAGCATTATTTGGAATCCTAATAGTTATGGGATTTGATTTTTTGCCAAGTTTCTGTCTATACTGGTCAACCGTTCCAAATATGAGAGTTGAAAGATTGGCAAATATTATGGCCCTAAAGCGATTTTAAATATTCTGCGACATTTGCATCCAAATGATAATTCTAAAATGCCCCGGAAAGAAGATTCCAATTTTGATCAACTTTACAAAATTCGACCTATGATTCACATTCTCGATGATAACTTCAAAAAATGTTACATACCAGACAGACAACTTGCAATCGACGAAAGTATTGTTGCTTTCAAAGGAAGAATCAGTTTTAAGCAGTATATTCCTTTGAAGCCTGTGAAGCGCGGATTCAAGGTTTATGCTATAGCATGTTCAAAGACGGGCTATTTATTGGGATTTGATGTCTACCAAAGAAAATTAAAAGAATAAATAAAGAAACAAGAAACACTAGGAGAAAGTGTAGTTTTGCAATTATCAAAACCATACTGGAACAAAGGTTATTGTTTATATTTCGATAATTATTTTAGTACTTTTGAATTGCTGCAATCGCTTCTCAAAAAAAAACTTTTGCTTGCGCAATATTACTCTCTAATCGAAAGCATTTTCCAGAGGAACTGTTACCAATAAACAAAACATTGATTTTGCAATGTCTTCTGACATTTCAGTTGTAAAATGGAAAGGCCGTGGTAAGAAATCAGTTTTGGTAGTTAGCAAAATGGACAATCCAAGTGAAACTACATACGTTCAACGTGTGAAAAAACTGGGGGAAAAGAAGTAGTAAAATGCCCTCTTCCCATTTATACCTACAATCGTTTTATGGGAGGAGTTGATCAATTTAATCAACCTCATTCCTACTATATTTCTTGGAAGTCGAGAAGATGGTGGCTAAAATTATTTTATAGATGCAGTCATTGTAAATTCTTTTATTTTATAGAAAGTTCAAATGAAACTCGATAGCCAAAAGACACTTCCTCAACTAAAATTTAGAAATCTATTAACAACTCAATTGATAGGCAATTACATTCCAGAAAACGTAAAGCTCCCCTGCCATCAGCGTATAAAACTTTAAAAAAGTTAGTGGTCGATCAGTCACAATAGACGATTCAAATAGGCTCTCTGATATAGGCAAACATATGTCAATACAGGGTACATCAAGATGTTGTGCATATTGCTATACCAAGGAAAAGTGTGTACGTCACACATGTCATGCAAGGCTTGTGATGTTGCAATATGTTTACGTTGTTTTTTACCATTCCATAATGTATAAATATTTTTTGTATTTATTATAATCAATAGATTATGTGGACATTCTGAGTATAATTATTATGTGGTCGAATTATCAACCATTGCTTACATATTCTAACGCACATTATCAAATGCTCATTGGTTGATATATCGGCCATCCATTTTTTTCAAAAATAAACAAAATTTCATACAAAATGTAAATTGTCTCTACTACTTAAGCTATTTAGAATTTGTGGCATTAAAAAAAGTTTTATTTTTTAATAAAAAATAGTACTGTGTCTTAAAGGGTTAAGTGTTGGGGATCTTGGTAACCACAAGCTGCTTAACCCCCTTCACATATCACTGAATCTCCGTGAAATTGGGCATATAACTAGGAAACAACAGAAGGGGAACCGAGCTGTATCTAGGCTGTGGCAATTTCAAGCAACTGTGTAGGCTAGCTCAGACTAGAAATAAGTGGAGGTACGCGTCCCGTCAGTTTCAAGACGGAAAACCTAATGACGAAAAAAAATAATTGTACTTAAATCTGATGATTATTATAAACAACACAAGGTGTTAGTTTTGAAATATTTTCAACTAAAGTTGTTTATGCGAAAGAATATATTGGAAAACTATTAATTCGGCAAATGTTCAAGTGTTGGGGGATTTTGGTAGCCGCAGCCTGTTTAACGCCCTTCACATATCACTGAATATTGGGGAAGTAGGGTATATATTTGTAAAACAATAGAAGGGAACCGAACTGCATCTAACAAGAAAGTGCAGCGGCTATGTTCGAAGACAGCAAACATTGGTACAAGGAAAAACTTGTTGTAAGCATATGTGTGGAGCATAGCGCAGTACTTCTCTGAAATAGGAGCAGTAGGAAAAGCAGACAGAAACATGGTAGAAGCCTTTTGGAATGTTATACTTCAGATGTATGAGGATGGTAGCATGGACAGACAAAGTTAGTAACAAAGAGGTTGTAGAGGTAGTAGGAGAATAAAAATATCTGTAGAAAACAACAAAAATGAGAGAAATAGAAGGGCAGGTTACGTTCTAAGGTATTTTTGGGGAATAGTGCGGGATATATTACAAGCAGAAATAGGGGGGAAAAAAAGGTAAAGGTGGACCTAGATCAGACTATTGAACACAGATAGTAAAAGATGCAGGCTGTGGAAATTTCAGGGAAATGTGTAGGTTAGCTCAGAATAGGCAACAATGAGGGTTCGCGTCTAACCAGTTCCAGGACTGAATACCTAATGGTGATCATGGAGCAGTAAATTTAGAAGTACAAAATGAAACGTTGCACCACCCGATGATATCAATAGGATACGAGTTTTATAAAGAAATAAGTTTCTAGATAACCTAAGCTCTTGTAGTAAGTCTAAAGTACCACAATTTTAGAATTATTTCATACTGTTACGAGCTACTACTAGACAACCCATCAAACACACACACAAAACGCCGCAAGCACTGTTTATTCTCTACGGTTCCAGAATTCTTCTAGAAAATACTAGATAATGAGTCACATCTTTAATTCAGGGTATGTATAAGGTCGCTTATGAATGTAAGAGTTAGTCTATACTTGAATGTCTAATATAAATTGTATCGTGTACAGTAAACGTAGTTGAGCTTTTGGAAGTCAAGAATATACATAAATGTTATATGCTGTGTCTAATGTACATGCAGCTTGTAGTATACATAAATAGATAGAAGTGTAATAATTAATAGTTGTGTTAGTGTTATTAATGGACCTATGGTAAAGAAGTTAGTTTAAGAAGATATTAGTGTTTGTAGATTCATTAGTGTAATAGTGCTTCATTGTTAAGTGGACTGAAAACATCTATAAATAAGGCATATACTGTTAATTAGACTTGTGAACAGTGAGTAATAAAGACCTTTATTATTACTTGTTTTAAATTAAAGAAACGCGGTAGCAGTAGCCCGCTTCAATACTTTACAGATGAGAATATACCGCCAATGATTAGTTTTGTAGGTGAAACTATAATTAAAAAAAGCTATATCAAATAAAGCGATTATTAATAGAGCTTTATTGTATTTCATTTCTACGGAGTAGTTTCCCTTGAAATCTAAACTAGGAATTATTTGTCAAGCACGTTTTTAAAACTCCCAGAACCATATTTTATATCCAACAAAAGTAACATTTAATATAAAAAGCTGGTAAATTTATTACGTCGGAATATTTTTACAATTTTGTCTGCTCCCTTAAGGTACTGATCCTTTTTGGTGTGTATATTATGATGGTTGGGTACAAACCCTATTCTGTATTAAGCATTTAACCTGTACAAAAGAATCCCAACGACCCACCTATTGTTAAATTAGTTTTTCTTGACAAAAGATTGCGTCGTAGCGTAAAACCCCTAGATAGAGGGTCGCATTTGAAAGCAGGTGTAGCGTAGGTAGTTGTTAAGAAGTGTGGGGATCTCTTATACAATTACCACTTAAAGACAGGTATTTTAATAAGCTGACTGCTGTAGGTTTTTGCTATTGGTACGCTTCTGTGAGAGCTCCACATACTTCTGCTAAATTTTTGTATCTGTATGAGTTTTTCGATGTTTGCGTAGCTCTTATTTAGAAGTACTAAAAAAGAACATAAATAAGTATGGCCTTCTAGAAAATTTTATTTCAGGTAAACTGCGTGTGGTATTAATTATTGTGGAATGTATCCCTATTACATGATTGCTCCAATTAGTGAATGAGTGAATGGCAAGTCATTATGGAAATTACTAATAGAAAAACATACATCTTCATACCTCTGTAATTTAAATGGTAGGTAATTTTCAAACATGCAGCTGTATAAGACCGTGATTACTTCTTCTCGATAAAATAGCATGCGGAAGCTATTAGTTTGGTGTTAAATTATTAAACAGGAAAGTGTACGATTTTGTATACACCTGTGGACGCGATTAAATACCGTTAGAATTCTAGAAATTAATGAACTACCATTAGATCTACATTATAATTTGATGATTCCATGTTAAAATAATTATAAATACTATAAAATTGCTTCATAAATTTTTGGTGGATGAGGAATTTGTAAAGCTTACATTCCACTAGAATCAACATGCATATCTTCGTGGTAAGTTGACAGAGTCCATTCTGTATACAAGTGGTACATAGGGTGGTAAACGTTCTTCTTTGTCATAGAGAAAGCTTTATAAGGTGCAACAGTCACAAGCTACAGGGCGCTTTATTCCAAAGTTACACCAGGAACGCTAGTAAACTAGGTAAGGACAGAGTTCAGACATAAAAGGGCGTAAGAAACCCTAACCGTCATTCAGGTACAGATGGAGGTCGTGGGTGATTAAAGACTTGCCATCACCCCACTTTTAGTGTCCGATAATGTACGACTTTTTAAAGCGCCTTACTCTAGAAGGTCTTTATGTATAACTCCATATGCAGATAATGAACTGGTTCTGGATACGGGCTAGTTCGTGAACACGGCATACGTACGAATGCGTGTGATAGTTCACTAATAGAGGGATGTGCGAGGAAACATGCCTCTCTAAACTCGCAAAAAAATGGAGACTGTGTTCTTTATTAAAATAATGAACTCTAGACCAAACATTTTTTGTTATTTAGATGATATCATTTTAGCTTCTGCATCTTTTGAAGAGCATGTACGTTTGTTGGAAGAAGTGAAAAGACGTTTGCAAGACGCAGGTCTTACTATCAATTTAGAGAAGTGTCCGTTCTTTAAGCAATCACTTAAGTTTCTTGGTTTTGTAGTAGGATAAAACTCCCTTAGAACCGATCCTAAAAAGGTTTCGGCCATGACAAATTACCCGCGTCCGAAAAACACTACAGTAGTGAAACGTTTTTTAGGAATGTGTTCATGGTACCACCGGTTTATCAAAAAATTTTCATCTCTAGTTTCTCCAATAAATGATCTTATTAAAAAGAAAAAGAAAGGACAGGCCATAGTTTGGAATTCGCAGGCAGAGTCAGCCTTCGTTTTAATTAAAGAAGCATTAGTATCGGCCCCCCTTCTTTGTCAACCAGATTATTCCTTGCCTTTTGTTATTGAGTGTGATGCTAGTGACACCGGTCTTGGTGCAGTTTTGATTCAGAATGTTAATAATGAGGAAAAGGTTATACCCTATGCGAGTAAATCACTCACTCGTACAGAAAGAAATTACTCAACAACGGAAAAGGAGTGCGTTGCAATTTTGTTTGCTATAGAGTAGATTTCGTCCTTGGGTAGAAGGCACCCGCTTTACGGTCGTAACGGACCATTTTTCATTGCTGTGGCTTAACAACATTCAGAATCCCACAGGAAAATTAGCTAGATGGGCAGTTCGTCTACGCCAAAATTTATTTGAATTAGTACACCGTAAAGGTAAATACAACGTTGTGCCGGATTGTTTGAGTAGAGCTGTTCCTGAAGTACACAATGAAGAAGTGAATTTAGTTCAAATTAATCTTGAGAATTTGGATCAGTGGTTTATTTCGTTGAGGCAAAAAATTTTGGCGTCGCCCGATGACTATCCACAGTGGAAGGTTGGGGACGATTTTATTTTCAAGTTCATACCTACGAATTTACCGCTTCAATCTAACTTAGTTGAGTGGAAAATTTTAGTGCCTTGTGTACAGAGAATAGAGGTTATTAGATCATGTCATGATCCATCAACTACAGGTCATTTTGGTTATTACAAGACGATGGCTCGTGTACAAGAAAGTTATTACTGGCCAAAAATGCGTATGGATATTTTAAAGTTTTGTAAGCTATGTTTAGTTTGTGGGGCACAAAAATCATCAAATTTAGGTCCATTTGAGAAGATGGGAGAAGAAAAGCAAGTAAAATTTCCATTTCAAGTTATGGCAGTGGATCTCATGGGTCCATTTCCGAGATCTAAAGCAGGATTTAAATGGTTGTTTGTTGTTGGAGATTGGTTCTCTAAATATACGATTTTACATCCTATGCGTACAGCAAAAGCTCACGCTATACAGAAATTTCTGGAAGAGAAAATATTTTTAGTATTTGGTGTACCGCAATTCATAATTTGTGATAACGGACCACAATTAACAGGTCGAATTTTTAAATCTTTAAATGCAAAGTATGAGATTGAAAAGGTATGGTACAATGCAGTTTATTCGCCTCAAGTAAATTTTGTAGAGAGGATTCATAAAACGATTGGTACCGCCATGCATTGTTATGTTAATGAACATGATTCTTGGGATGTTGAGTTGCCACAAATTCAATTTGCAATTAATTCAGCAAAACATGAAGCCACGGGTCACACTCCAAATTTTTTTATTTTTGGACGTACTGTTCTAATTACAGGAAAGTTTTATGGTTATGAATCTATGCCGGAGGAGGATATTGAAGTTATACCGGGTAGCAGACCACTTTACGTTTCTGATCGTCAAGGTTTGTTTGAAGTCTTTAAAGATATGCGTGAAAAGTTACATGTAGCTTATGAAAACTTATGTAGAAGGTATAACATAAGGAGGAGAGAAATTGTGTATAAAGAAGGAGAGAAAGTTTGGAGGATTAATAAGGTACTTTCGAGCGCAGGCGACAAGTTCACCGCAAAGTTAGCGCCCAAATATGTGTTATGTAGAGTTCAAAAAAAATATCACCTTTGGTATATCAATTAATAAATTTGGATGGCAGTAAAGCTGGAAACTGGCACGTCAAGGATCTAAAGCCTTGCTTGGTCAATCGGACCTAGAGGTTTGTAGTTTATTAAGTCACAGGACTTAGATAATTTTGTAGTTTAGTAGGTTAGTATAACCTAGTATATTTTGAAAGTTTAGAAAATTTTCGTGATTTTGTGGAGATGTGTATTCATACATGTACACATCCATTTTGAGGTGTACTGAGTTCACATAGATGCTGCAGTGATACATAGATGCTTAAGCCGATGTTTTATGATCATTGGTGATGTAGAATTTTGTACAAAATAGATAAGTTTAGTAACGTTAGTTAAATTTAAATAAAGCTACTATATATATGTTGATGGTTAGGTTAGACTATGTACAGGCGTAGGTTTGTTTTTGTTTTTGTTTTCTTTGTTTACTCACCCATATTGTTTTGAATATGTTGGAGTGATTTTGAGTCTCTCCGATTATGTCATTACCGGAAGTATCTTTACCGATTGTGTCTCCTTAAGGACGTATGGTACGCTTAGTTGCTACAACACTCCAATATTCTATCCCTATAAAAAAAGGAATTATTTTAAATTTAGTCTCAGTTAACACCATCAGAAGAGTAATGTTCAGATAACAAGGTTTTGTGTTTAGTTTATGTTAGTGTTAGTATTAGAATGCTAGGTTGGAATTATTTTCCTTTCCCTTTTGTCGTTAGAAGATTTGGTTATATATAAAAAAAAATTCTATCCCTACTACAACTTTTGTTTGGATAAAATTTTTTCTTTCTGGAGAGAGGCAGTGTACCGTGTCAAATTTTCATGGCCCGTTTTAATAAATTCTTAACCGCGGTAAGAATAAATACTCAATGGAAAACGTCACAAGTAACGTATCAGCGCTGCCAATATTGTAACTAGATTATTTCCCACGTACGCAGGAAGTAACACGTCGAAAGAAGCTCATTTTTTAAAGAGTACCTTGACAGATGTAGTCTGGATAAAACTTCGTGCCGCGAAAGCACGATGGTAATCTTGTTTTGGAGATGGGCGATCAGAATCGCAATAAAAAAAATGCTGGTGATGTAGCAAAGTATTTGTTTGATGGTTAGTGAACGTGCTTAATAGTTTAGTAATGGTTAGTATAATTCTTTAAAACAAAATGATTTAAGTAAATCTGTTTTAGCGAATTAATTTAGTTGCTTTGTTACTTATTGTTGAATAGATTAATTGTCTTTTGATTCCTCGCTTAATGCAATATGGTTTTTGTGTTATGGTTCGTCAGCTGATACGAATGTAGATGCAAATGATGTTTTTGAAATTAATGCTATAAGATTGTTTGCGAAGTGCAGAAAATCTTTCGTTTTGTTGAAGCATGCTACTGTTTGGTTATATTCCACTACAATAAGAAGCACATGTTTGCACGTAAGAATATAAAACAAGTCAAGGTCGATTTTTAACACGGTGTAAGTAACATGCCGACATCTGTTATGCTTGCACATGTTGAAACCATGGCAAGTAGAAAGCTATTTTTGGAATAAACGCTTCGTAGTTGACATAGTAGAGGGCAGGAGTATTAATTGTGAAGAGCATATATTGATAATGCATACGATTCGCACTTTTTACCAAAAATGTTAAAAGACTAAAGTAAGAAATTCAGAAACGAGTTCAATAATTATTCAATAAAAATCTGTCAGTTTATAACTTAAATCACACATAATGTGTACGTAACCTGTTTAAGAACAGCTTTGATGATAATTATATATTATAGTATTGCACATTTTTATTAGTAGTGTGTATTCTCATCAAAGATCTTTGGTAATATAGAGCTGTTGATGGCTAGTACATCAATGGTAGACTATTGAAAAGCATTAAGTAATTTGCATTAAAGGGTTAGAAATTATTTTATTCAACTCAGGAAATTTTTGTATAAACAGCTAAGATAAAGGAAGTATTAATGATTATCACAGAGAACATTTAAGTAAAATAGTAAGTTATTATTAGAAATACGTAAAGGGAATCATTTCAGTAAGGGAGGGATTAATTCTAACTGTAAATAAATTAATGTAAATCATGAGTAGTAGTCGTAAATATTCTTAAATGTTAATAGAGGAACATTTAGCTTGCATGTTTATTTCTCAAAACACTCACCTTGATATTAGTGAATCAAAGTCTACTGATTTTCTTGTAAAAAATATCCTCGATTAGAGTTGAATGTATTTGTTTAAGAACACAAAAAGTGTTCTAAATGTTTGTTTTATAAATAATTATGATCATGCATTTATTACAGGTCCAGTAATAACACTAGTAGCGTAACATAAATTGAAATCTAAGGTTTGTGTTTTAAAGGAAATACTTGATGGTTTCTGCGTTCTCCCTTAAATTATCTGAATTTGCTGAAATCAGACGCAGTGGCGCCATTTTAATTTTGAGTCAGTCAGGTCAGCGGTATTTTTGCTTCGTATAATTTAGACCCCGCCCTGCATGCTTCATGCCTCTGCAGGAATAGACCCAGAGTTAGTCCGGAAGAAACCTCTTTTTACTGACCTTCAGTCGCAAGAAGGGGCCAGTGTTTTTCAACCCATGGTATTCGCCTCATAGGGTCTTACGGTTTAAAACTTCGATAAATACAGTTAAAAAGTCGATAATACATCGCGCAAGCGCGATATAAAAAACGAGCTACGCCCCTGGCGGATGGTAGCGCTAACCCTTTTTTACAGATTTTGCGCGGCCAACTGCCAATGACGTCACCAATGCACAAATTACGACGCAATTATCGGAAAAATATATAAAGTTCAGGCAATATATTCTAATGCAATTACTCACATGAATATGTCTCTGGATTAAAGTTGGCTTCTATTCCAAGTCCATCAGGGCTCCATCCCGGAGGAATTAAAGATGGTACGCCCGACGCTCTTCCCAGCGTTCGGACCAGCTCCGGCAATCATGGGGCTCTTTCATCCAGGGTCGTGCAGTACGGTTCGCCTACGGCTCAAATTGTCACCTACCTATGCAGGGAATGACGGAAACATGGTAAAGGTCGACAAACAAAGATAAGCAAGCAAGGAAATCTACATAGGTAAAGATAAGGCACGATACGATACCTCTAAGCGTCCACTCCACTCGAAGATCAAAGGCAAACAGCCACGTTCAAGCGTCTAACGGAAACTTCCTCCTACTTTTGTCTTTTCCGCGTCGGCGCGAAGTTATCGTCCAACCCGCTATTGACGTGACGGAAATACGCGCACCGCGTCTTTTGAAATTGTGGCGCGAAACTTCCGCACATCAAAATTAAACTAATAACAATGTTTAAGGGCCAATTTGATTGGCACGTAACTAGGGAAGAAAACAGTTGAAGGAAGATCGTACCATAACTCCTCCCGTTTATCGATTGCATGTAGAGTGGGAGACAGGACAGTACTTAGACACCCAATAGAAAAATTAATTAACCATTCGCGAGCAGGTAATTAAAAAAGTCGAAATGTAATCACACGAGCAAGTAATAAGGCGGGAGAACATCGATGGTGCAGTCGGTATGAGAAGTGGTTGAAAGTTGAAAAGAAACACAGCTTTAATATGAGAATATAGATACCCACAGGAAAAAACACGCTAGGTGCGACTTATTTTTTTGAAGAACGCTTGCATGGTAGGGTACGTTTCAATTCACGGTCTCGTGGAATTCACGTCGTATGACCGGGTAGGGACCTATAGAATTCACTTATCCAATAATTTGAAATTTTATGTTGTGTGTGTGTGTGTGTGTGTTAAGGAACCTGTGCTAGTTGGAAAAATATGTGGGTAGCTGGAAATGAACTTCATAGCTGTAATTTTATAATTATACATAATTGAATTACTCAAGGATGGCTTATTGCCCAATTCCCTAAACATGGCCTGTTCCTGTTGATAACATGAACTGAAGTGTTCAACATAAGCATTGAAAATGGAAATACCGGTGGCTTCGGGACATCTTCAAATTTAGAGGTGTATTTGAAAATTTAATAGCTAGTAATATATGAACTTTTTTGATGATGATCTAGAATCATGTACATGTGAATTGTATATCTAAGTTTTAATGAGTCGTATTTATGTAATAGGAAATTAAAAAATCATGAACGTAGACTTTGATGGACTAAATTAACGACGGAATTAGTCTATATCGATTTTAAAAGTAAGCTTAATTAGTCAAAATATTGTTGGTATGAGAGTATTTTTAATGAACATTGAAACCGTTAACAAAAAAGTTAGTATTATAATATATTTTCAATGTATTGTTATAACGATCATTTCCAAAAATAAGATTTAATCTGTCGTATATATCAATCTTGTAAACTAGAACAATGGCAGAGTAGGCTTAGGTATGGATAATGTTTTTTAAAGATTTCTGTTAATAGCTCCTGGCCAGTTGGATGTTACATTAGGTTTGTTTTTCTTTAAGGTTAATGTACGTGTATTTATAATTCAAAATTTATTGTTAATAAAGTTTTACTTAGGTGGAATTTTTATTTAAAGTTGTTTATAATAGAGAAAAGATAGGAAAACTAGTAAACCTTTTTAATTAAGACAAAGCTTATTAGTGTTTTAAGATATTTTAGAGAAAAGTAAAATATAAAAGTATAAATTTAGAAAACCAAAAGCAAAAACGACCTATTCGAACTAACAGTCTTCCGTGTAAGGATAATATCGAAGAGATTGCAGAAAAACGACGATTTGATTCTTACTATCTCTTCTTTAGGAACGCACTCCCGCACGTTGTAGTTAGCCTGCGCATCCTTGAAATCGTCACGGGATTTCGGTCCTTTCAGAACAATTCTAAATTTATAGCGTACCGCTCATTTTATGAGCAACAAACGGTTCAAGTTCTCTACTTGCTATATGTTTTAACTATTTTTTAAGGTCACCTATCTACTTTCATTATTATCGGGAATAACTTTTAGTTCCACATTTAAGCTAGAGTTCTTGCAAACTTTGTTGTAATTAATAAGCAGCATCTACTTATAACTTTTACTTACAGAAAGTAGAATACATTTATTTCTACACACGAAAAGTATCTTATTTTATTTTTACCAATAGCTGTTCTTAATTTATTCAATGAAATTCCTATTTTCTTCTTGCAATTTTTTCTAGCCAGTAATTAAAGATGTGTATGTCTTCATGTTAGTTCCTGCAATAACAAGTTCTGTTTCTGTTTCTTTACTTCTTGTATAAGGATATCGCCCATCTGTTCTATTTCTTCCTGTATGAGTCCATTTGCTACGCCTTTCGTAAATTCTATAAAAATTTTAATTTTCGACAATACGTGGCTACTTAATGTAGAAATTCCATTAGTTTTAAGTATTTGAGAACAGTTATAATATAACTGTTATAATATAACACCCTTTTTTGTTAGTTACTCTCTTGCATGGTATATTTTAATAAACCACGGCTTGTAAAAGCCACTTCAAAAATATACATTGTTATCCTCAGTAACTTTAACATAAAAATACTTTCCTCAATTATTAAATGTAAACGCAAAAACATTATATACACCACGTATATCCAATATTTTCCAGTAGGTTTTAAAATGCTTTATTAACCTTCCCGTTAATTCTGTTATTGCCTTTTCCACTAGTTGTTTTTATTTTTGCTTTATTGCTAGTGTTTTCCGCGTTCTTCTTTTTAAATCCACATTTTTTAAGTCTGGTATTTTTTTCTTAATCGATAGTACATAAATAGCCGCCCAAGTTTATTGCATAAACGAATAAAATAAAATAAAATACATGTCCTGAGGTAGGGGCTTTATGCCCTTACCTTATGGCTGAATAGAATTGGAGCATATTGTTGGTAGCCAAAGCAACCGTGATACTAGTGTGAATTAACACGTGAGTATGTGAGTGTGCAGAAGAGGGAGTGAGTGGAGTGAGATAAGTTTAAGTGCAGCTAGCTGCCGCGGGTTTTGGATAGCAGGTTTGGTAAGAAAGATTCTGCTAAGGAAAAGGTTGAGTTCTAGCGGGGTAAGAATTATGTTTGGAAGAAGGAAAAATGGATAAAAATGGATCTCGGTTTTGAACTTTTTTTGTAAAGGAGTTACGAGTGGTCAGTGGTAGATTAGCTGGGTGCGAGTTTCAAGATGGGATTGAGCGTCACAGGGACAAAAGTAATGGGATTAGGCAGAAATCGTAGAGTTTGTCTTGAAAATTTTCATGCCCGGACAAAAATTGGATTGTAGGTCTGCTGAAGAAAGGGATGTTGTGGATGTTGTGTTGCGGATGTGGGATTTAATTACGGTATTTGGGGGATGGTATGATACTCGTCAAAGAGTAAGGTCCTGTCATGTAGGGGTACTGGGATAGTGCGCTTGAGGTTACGGATTTAGATTAGAGAAATAGATTTCAATAGGTTGGATTTGGCGCAAGGTGTGAAGGGTCCCGGTGTAGGTGGTTCGATAAGCTCTTGAGGTGTATAGAAAAAAGGTCTTATTATCATGTTCAGAGAGTGCCTGGAGAAGTTAGAGGGTTTATGTATAGAGTAATACAAAAGCAACTCTACGTACTAAGAGATGACGTTAGCTAAATCGTAGAAGTAAGTATAAGTGTAATCTCTAAAACTAATGTGCAGTAGAGACAAGGATGGAATAAAGTTGCAAATACCTTCCACATATTTACAAGGGTTAGATAACAAAAACATTAGGAACCATACTATGGCCCGTGTAACATCAATGCCTTAATTAAGCATACATTTGTATATAGAAAAGCATTTCCTTTTTTTGTCAGTTAAAATGAGCTTTAGTGCGAGGATACACGTAAAATTTTATAAGAATTGGGATGGTTTACAGTTTACAAAGGGGTTATTCAATTTATAATATTAAAATAACGTACTGAAATAAACAAGAAAAGTACGCAGTGCATTCTTCTACAACCAGCAATAGAAGAGACTTCACATGTTGAACATCAAATTAGGGAAACTTCAATATATTTTTCCATAATTAATCGTTATACGAACGTGTATTCGTAAATATTCTCACGCACTGTAAAAACACCGAAATCATTGTAAAATCAATATAAAATTACATGCGTAAGAACTAACCAATAGTGCAGCTATGGTATTAAATAGACAGTGTGAAAATAGCAATTCATATACCTTCATGTACCGAAAAATCATTGACCTCTACTTTAAAGCAGTTCAAATCGTACAAGCCTCGTGAACCAAAAAATTGAATAAACCCTCGGAAACATTATAACGTATAAATACCGCCGAATCGTAATAGAGGGGACCAATCAAACATAGTTGATCATGCATACCTTTCGAGCGGTTGTAGTTTAATTGATCAGCAACTTGTGCCGAGTAAATACCACGTTTTAGTAATCCCAAGTAACAGTTATCTTATAACTTCGGGCTTGCTAGTGAAACAAGCTCCCGAATTCAAACATGACTGCGAAATTAAATAAATTTCCGTTACTAGTGAAAGTGATCCGGTAGTGGTTGATTTCTTCAACACTTGCTAGATTAAACAAATTACTGACAACCTCATGTTTGGTCTTGCACGACAAGGTCACTCGAGCGTTGAAACGATGAGTTGTAAGTCATTGGCTTTTTCCACCTGCTGCATATTTTAAACGTTATTTATATTTGGATGCGTACAGCTAGTTTTATAACGGTGATTTTTACGTTGGTGTACGCCTGACCAAAAGCGATTTATAGCCAGAAAACCACTTCAATTCTAGTTACATAAACCTATAGATAGATACCCATTTCAATGGCTGGGTACTTATAATTAATAAATTAATTTTTACACGCAGATTTGACCAAATAGGAATAGTTAATTTAATCAGTATGTTCTGCTACTGTGATATTCATGTTTCATTATAGCTTCAGTAAACAGCATATAGTTTTATTATTATTTATGTATATTTTAAGTTAGTAGGTAAATGAAAAAAAGGTTCACACAAGGCTCCACCAGCCTATATTTCAGGAAGTTAAGAACTATTTAATTGGAAAATTTCAGGTGAGTTGACGTTTAATAAAATTGCATTAAACAGAATGTTCAGAATTATTTCCAGGTAGGTGAAAGTGTAACGTTGGTTTACCCCTAAATGATTTGCATTTGTTTTCGTAGAATTTACACCTCGCCACTTCAAGATAGCTGGTGCATTCTAGAGGTTTTTGAATTGAATTAATATAAATTCAGTTGATCTACCTTGACATTATTGACAAGTTTGTAACTATGAAAGACAAATTGATCTTATTTTTATCAAGTCAAAAACATAAATCGAATGGTTCTTACTAGTATTTTTTGTTTAATTTTTATTTGTGTTTTTGTAATTTAATGTATGTGTATTGTTCAATATTTTTTTTTATAAATTACGAAAAATTGTTTTATTCTAGAAATCGCTTTGAAATATGGACTTTTATTTCAATGTGTTTCGCTAATTCTTGAGCTCATGAGCTATGACTGATACGAAGTCCAACAACGAATAGATGAGCCTAGTGTTTTAGTACCAAATGCGGCAAATCTGCAGCTTTAATAGACTCGCGCTTCTGTGACCTTGATTCATAACTCAGTAATAGTTCAAGCCTAACATTCCTGCAAGCTTTCAATCCTTAGTGGTGAGTTAGATTTTGAGTCGTTGGGAGCTTCTTTTTAAAAAGTTTATTTCCAAAAACACTTCTATCAAATTAATTTTAATTCTATAGTTACAAAAATTGTTTATTTCTTTTACAACAACTTTTATGTTTATTAATCGAAATTGGAAAAACAAAAATATATCAATAGTTAATAATTACAAATGAGTAGCTTGAACCACCAACCATGTTAAAGTTTTGAAGTTCGAAGACTGACTGGCGATCAGGGGTTTCTCGCGGTTTATATGAAGCCTCTGGTTTCACATCATCTTGTGAGAAAGCACAGAGCTTGCTGTCTGCATTGTCATGCATTGTCTTATTCTAAGTAACTATAAATGAGTCTGTTTCACTGCAGTTCATTGTTTCGGCACCTGCAGTATCAGGTTGCGTTTGGAATACAAAGTAGTCGTTTACTTTCTTATTTCTGATATTAACTATGATAACACTTAATTTATGACCTTCATTTAATACAATGTAACATGTCATTACTAAGACATAATAATTACGTTTGTTTTATATACATTTTAATATAAAGAATATGTAACCGGTGCAGTAAGTGAAAACGTGTTTCTATCGTACGTCACGGAAATGGAATCGCAAAATATTGCACAAGAATACGCAATTTCCTTTTGCATTAAACTCGGTGAGAATGCGATTACAACTTAAGTAAGTTTCAAACGGTTCTTGGAAATGAATAAAGTATGTCAAGAGCTCGAATTTTCGTAGGCATAAAATATTTAAGGAAGCCAAAACGACATTGAAACAAAGAGCGCAGTGGACGACTTGAAACCTCACGTACAAATGCTAACACCGTAACACCGCCAGGATTAGTGAAATTACACGATCGAATCGACGATTATTTGTAAAAACGATTACAGAAGGATTGAACATGAATCGAGAAACTTTTCACCTAGCCATAACAGAAGATCTGGGTATGCAAAAAATGTGTGTAAAAATGGTCCCAAAAATGCACGGGAAGGTGTAGCAGATGATCAACTGGAACAAGTACAAATCAACCCAAGTTATTAAATTGTGCGTGATGAGAGTTTGTTCTTTCGCACAAAACGCCAAATTTTGCAATGGTTTTCAAACAAATCACCCAGACCAAAAAAAAGCTGGCATGTCAAAACAAAAGGGAAATGCAGGCTGGTGTTCTTAATTACAAAGGCATTCTTCGTAAAAAGCAGGTGCTTCCTGGGCAAGTGATGAGATCATATTTTTACTAATAAAGGAAAGACTTTGAAAACGAGTCCTCCACGTCCGGGCAAACACTGCATGTAGTTGGATTCTACACCACGATAATGCGCCATCACATTTTGCACTGTCTTTGTCGCCATTTTTAAACTCAAAAGCCAGTTGAGTACTTACACAGCAATTTTATTCACCAGATCTAGCCCCGTGTAATTATTTTATTCTAAAAATTCGATTAGGCAATCAAGTGGCACCATTTCAAACAAAAGAAGAAGTTCAAAAAGCTGTGACGAGGATTTTAGAAAATATTCCAGAACAGTTCCAGAAGTGTTATCAACAGTGACAGGACCGTTGGACTAAGCGTGTGCAAGTATATGCAAACTTCTATGAGAATTACATTGCAGCTAACTAAAAAACGTATCTAAAAATTTTTATAATTTCAATCTGACTATTTTAATGCTCGACCTAGTATAATTTTGTCTTCTACCATAGCGCAATTTTTTACTGTTGCTTTCTGATGTTCTTGCATCCATACAATGTAAGTGGTTTCTATTTCCATATCATACAATAATTATGAAAGTAAACTTCAGCGACTACAAATATTTTCTTCGATTTATATAACCTCTAATTTCCTGTATTATGCGAACTAATAGGAATTAGTTCAATTGTTTTGAATTAATTTATTGAGTGACTTAATCTAGCACACCTCATTTAAGTAGGTAACCCAGGCGCGTATTGTCCGGAAGAACTTTTAGTTGTCGGAGTCAGCTATCGTATCTGAATGCAGGACGCGATCTACTTTCCCTTTTCTTTACGTAATATTATATAATAGTCTCACTCCGATACAGTTTCCGTTAAAGATTGTGTCAGATACATAATGAACTCTTAACCCACGATATTTCAAGCAAATAAATAGCTAATTTAACCTGGGACAGTAATTTAATTAGTGGGATAGGCGATGTGGTAATTCCAAATTGTATGATTTAATTGCATTGGCAAAATGTTGGAAATGCTTTGCTAACTTTCGTTTACAAAAATCATTGCTCTTTAATATGCAGTATGCTATTTTTAGAGATCTTGTAGATGAGTTTAAGTATAATAATGCTTAGAGTTATTGCTGGTAAAACTTATATATTGAAAATTTGTTTATACTAAAAATAATTTTCTGTTGTGCCATTTAACACACTATTTCAGTTGCAAATAATTGTCTTCTGTAATTGTCACTTTTTGTAAAAAGGAAATTTTCTTCTCATAGTTAGTAACAGATTATGAAAGTTTTATCTATCCGAAATAATACATTAAATGATTCTCAAATTTAAAAATACAAAATTCTGGTGTGCATTTTAATGGACGTTCTCAATAGTTTCTATTATCGATAGCTGCTGAAGATAAACTTATCGATCACATGCGACACAAACGACTATCGATAGTTAAATAATAATCGAAAGTACCACCAATACCTCAAAACAATATATTATCTATTAAGTTGAAACAATTATCACTGTCATATTTCTATCAATTGCTTTCCGATTATTATACAACAACTAATAATTTTGAAGCGATAGTAGCTATGAATGTAGATAATAACTACAATAAATTTGCAATACGAGAGGAATTAATATAAAGATTTATTGCTAAATAATAAACTAAAATTTTGGGATTTAAAACACTATAAAACACAACGTCGCAATTTGTCTATAACTGCATACAAGCCCGAGAAAAAGTTTTTAGAACAAAATCAATTTGGTACCCTCATTTGACGTGGTCCTGCAGACCAATTCTTGACATCGTTCGTTAAGATACGTATTCGCTACGTAGCGAATGCTGTTTAGCGACGATTTTATTAGGAACATATTCTTGACGGGTATTCGTTGAAGCATTCGCAACACCTTAAAGTAAGCGATTAAGAAATATTGCAACACCGCAGATGAGGAACATTTTTTATAATTTTGTACGTTTTGTACATTTGACGTTAATAGCGAGTTGACATTAAGTTCACATTTTTATTCTTCTTGAATTTTGAAACAATAATGCAGAGGAAGAAGACCCGTGGTCAAAAAATTTTAAAAAGTCAAAGGAAAATGATGGTAGACTATTTATCAAAGAAGCCGGAATTAATTAGCGGGTCATATACGTCTCCAAAACATCAGATAAGTAAGTAACTAACTCTTTTGGTAGCCAAAACGTCTTAAGGAATGCATCATCATTCATACTTAAGAATGGATTTATAGGATTTCGCGGAATTCTATAGATATCTACATTTCTTTCTGCCAATTCTAGATGTTCTATTAACATTACGTTTGCGTTAAACAAATTGTCCATATTTTTCAAACGTCAAACAATGACAATGATTACATTACGCAACATTAATTTTATAAGTTACCATCTGTAACTGCTTATAAAGCCCGCTCGCTGTGTAGCGAATAGAAAATAGCGAGTTCGCTTGTCAACGACTGACCAAGAATAATATTTGGTTGCGTTCGCTAGTAAGCGTGTAACCTTAGCGTTAGCGAACGGTCAAGAATTGACCCCCTGGCTCTATATATTTTAACGAAGCATCACTTAGTCTACCTTAACCGAAATAATACAACTGAACGTAAACGTGACATCTCTACACAGTTGATAGTCACTCTGTAGCATGACACCTTCAGATTTACTTGATTGACGTTAACAAGAGGTTGCATTTAAGAACTTTAATAAACTTACAATAGTATCCTTCTTGTTAAAGTGTGCGCGCGCGGCATGTTATCAAAGGGTAGTGCAATGTATGATTATAAACTATAATATCAAGTGTGCATCCACCTACCAATAGTTTTAACTTTTGTTTGTTTGTTTTACAGTCGCTTCATAAATCTTCAATACAGTTAGACGTGTTTATATTAAGTTCTCAAGTCTGTACTATTTCAAAAAACTCTAACAGATTATGGGCTCAGAAAAATGTGTACAGTAGGAAATTGAAGGTTTCACTTATAATTTAGTTGACAAGTTTGAATAAGTTTATAGCTAGTCAATTTCAAATACAAGATTGTCAATTAGAAAAATATGAGTGATAAAATCGTTTTGATAAAATTTAATGGAACTGATTTTCCGGTATGGCGTTTTCAAATGGAATCTTTTCTGGCCGTCAATGAGTTACTAGACGTTGTGGATGGAACTGCTAAACGACCCGTTGATGACAAAGAGCAAGCGACCTGGGATAAATTAGATTGCAAAGCTCGTTTGTACATTGAAAGTGCCCTGGAACCAGATCAGGTGCGCAAAGTGATGAAGTGTGGAATCGTTTACTGTCCTAGTATGAAATGAAAAATGCCGTAAGTATTCATATCCTGCTCAAACAGTTTTATAAATACAGAATGAAAGAGGGTTCAACCGATACACAACATGTCCCTAACATTGAAGAAATGACAAGGAAACTAGAAGACTTAGGGCACAAACGAGAAGAAATAGCATTAATGACCAGCTTCGTATAGGCACGTAATATCTGTTTGGGATTCTTTACCTGCCCAAGAACAGACGATGGCAAACTTGTTGCCACGATTACTTAAAGAAGAGATGATTACAACCTTTCTGCCAGAAACGTTGTTGTGTATTTAATCGTACAACTATTAAGCTTTAATCAACATAAACTAAATATGACAATTTTATGAAACACTACTAATGACATTAACGGCAACTGACTAGATGCTTTAAATATGACTACATTCTCTCCCACTAACGTTGATAATCGCGTAGGTATCCTGGAGGTTTCCTGACTCTTTCAGATCGACGAGGGTTCACGTTCGAAGGGTTAGGAACGTCTTGTTATCCGACTGGGACGCTATCTTGCATCTCTTGTATATCGTATTGATGAATGTCTTCTTGGTCAGGGGCCTGCGTCTCTACCTAATCTCCCTTTCTTTCGCTAATAGCTTCAGCATCCGGCTGTTGTGCCACTGGAGCTAGGTGTCGGTTAGACACGGTTAGCTCTCGCCCGTCAGGTAATCGGACATAGCTGTATTCCGGATTAGGTTCTATTAGGTCTACTTCCTCAACAGTTGGATCATATTTACTCGCACGAGTAAACTTTTTCAACAATATTTACCCAGTTTACAGCCACGATGGCATGGATTGTCCACAAGAAGACCTTCTGGGATGGTTGAAAATACGATCATGTGGGGTGCTATTTATGGCGGTGCATAATAGAGACCTGACACTGTGAAGAGCTTGCGTGATGACAGATTCCCACAAATTTATGTTGCACTTACTCGTTTTTAAGGCTAAGCGGACGGTCGCCCATAGTGTCCTATTTAGGCGTTCCACCTGGCCATTCTACGGAGGATTGTAACTTGCTAACGGCTGCTAGCAATGCCTTTCGAGTGTAAGAAAGTTTTTAGCCCTGATGACATTAACGACGTACTTTGATCTGAATGTATCATTGAAGGCATTCCAAACGTACTAAAAATTTTGGTTACGCAGTTACTAACAGTGCTAGTAGTAATGTCTTTGCAAGGAAAGGCGAACGGGAATCTTGAGGATTCGTCAATTATTGTTAAAAGGTATTTATAGTAGAAACCACGAAAGAACATATCTGCGTCATGATTTGTAACCGTATGTATTAAGTTGAAAATTTCATATCAATGTAGCATCTAGTTCATATATACCAAATTAATTTCTGTTGTGAAAAATATTTTATTTTCACATAAGTAGTTGCTTTTACTACTTTAAAATTGTTGTCTTAATACTTTGAGGGCTCAATAAATTCAGTTAATATAAATGCAAGGACACTAAAATAAATATATATATCAAATAAATATATTGATTCGGCAGTTTCCGTCGCCCGTCGCTCATCTAGAAACCGCAATGAAGCGAGGTTGCAAAAAATATTTTATTTTCAAACAGGTCGTTGCTTTTAGTACGTTAAAATTATCGTCCTAGTAATTTACGACTTCAATAAATTCAATTAATATAAAATGCATTCTCAAAAACATAAAGTGCTCCATGTTTTGCCAATCTGGTCTCAATACTGTTTACAATTGTGTCCATGACGGAATTGTAGACCGTTAAACGAAAATAATCTTCGGCATCTACGCCAATCTGTTCATCTCGAGCAATTTCATCTAACATCACCTTTACAGTTCTTTTCCTTTTTTGTGGAAGAGCATCTTCTAAGAATATATCGAAATCCATCTTTTCAAGTTCTGTATTTATAACCGGTACAAATGGCTTAGCCGATTGTAGTATGCCAACAAAATTTCGTTGTTCTGCTTTTAATTGGTTAGTTGCATTTGATATTTATCGCAATGCCTGTACGTAATCTAAATTTTCTGTATGCAAATAATCGGAGGCAGGCGTAGTTATTATAAAAATTTGTATATAAATCATAGCAAGTAGAACACTTTCAAAGGAACAAAACTTGTTTGTTTAACTCCTTGCGATAAGCAAGTCGATTCTAAAATTGTCTTTAGGGCCAATACCAAATTCAAAAAACAATCTTTTGATATGAGAACTGTCTTGAGTCTCCTGCAACCACATATATTTCCTTCCAAGGATTTTTGTAATGGCATCGCTTCTGCTTCTCCAACGAGTAACGCCGATTGTGTCAAGTTTTAGATGCACTCCGGTTGTATTACCAGATTTTTCAAACAAATTGAGCCTTCTATACGATTCTTTAAAAAAGACATGAACTTCTTGTAAAAGATTAAAGAATGATGCTGATTACCAAATTAAGCCCATGAGCGTAACACCACGTATGAATATGAGTCGCTGAGTTTTCTGTCAGTTTTGTAGTCACTGCGTTATACTACCCACTCATATTAGCAGCACCATCAAATGCATCGGCTATGCAATTCTTCAATGAAATGTTGTTATCCTCTAAAGCTGTTCTCAAAATGTTATACAGGTATTCCCCTGTTGTAGAAGTTACATACTTTAAAGCAAGTGCACGTTCAACAACCCTATTACCTAAAACGTATGTAATAACTAATGCACATTGATCGTTCTCTGTTACATCCATAGTAGTATCCATCGTCACTGAATATATTTCGCTTGCCGTACTTCTTCGGAAATTTTTCTAAGAATTTCATGACCAATTTCTAAAACAACTTGAGTAGTTGTGCTATTACTTAAAAGGGTTACTAAGTTTCCTTTTCCGATTTGTTACTCTCATTTTCTGCAATAATTCGTTATTTTATTTACAATAATTTTTAACTCAAATCTTTTGCTAATTAATTATCCGTTTATCTAAATCCCATGTCTACGGTTAAATAAAATCGTCGATTCATAATTAAAAAGAAATACGTTGGCTAACAATTTTCAACTAAAATTCACTTTGCTTCTAAAACGAAACTTTATTCGATAAATTAAATATCATGTATATTTTACTTGGTAAATACTTCCGCTAATTAATAATAAATTCTAATTCTCAGAATTCCCTAACGTAAAGTTTACGCTATACTCAGATAGTCGATAACGTGTTCCAAGTATCCAATAATTGCTTCTTATGTATTTTCCATCGGAAGAATTCGTCCAATTAAAGCTGCGTATTATCCCAATATAAACTGTGGTTTTCCAGATTAATTCTGAATAGAAATATTATTTTGAACTCTGGTCACTAGCTGAACGAAATTAATTTTATTTGCTTTCCAATCTACACAACGAAAACACGTGTAAAAATGTTTGGTTTTAACCGTTTTTCGATATAAAAATTTTGCGCACGCAATACGGCGTGGTGAGTATTTAGGGTTTTTATAAAGTTGTTTTTTTGTCGAAATTAAATTAAATTTTACTGGTAATTGCTCTAGCTTCTTGCGGTGGTCTTAAAGCCACGACGAATGGTCGTCCCTTGCTGTAATAGGAGGCCAAGTGCGTTCTTTCTGGGTGTAGGCCCACCTACTCGTTGCCGTAGACCAGCTAGTGGCTCAACCCCCGACGTCAGCAACTTCGAGGGTGAGTGTTTTCTTTTTCCATCATTTACGATTGCGACCATATCGGTTGGGATTTTCGGTTTAAGCATTCCTAGATTTAATCCGTTTAGACGACAATTAGTGAATTAGTTTGAGATTTATTGCCACTAGATGAATGCATTACAATTTGCTTTAAATAACTAAGAATGTACAATTTATTAGAGTGAAAATGATTTGAAGGCTTGCTGGCACGTTTTGTTGTTGCCATTAGATGTATATACTTAGTTTTAGATTTACCATGCTGATTTAGAGCTGTTGGTTTTAAAGAGGTAATTTCGCTTAATTTCTTTTTTGTTGAAACTCAAGCTAGGGAGTAACCTAAAACCGGCAGTTCACCATTTAAAAAAAGATTTGTTCTTTTGGTTGATATATTTTTTTTTAGATTTAGTGTGTAATTATTTATTGCGTGTACATATTGTGTTTAATTATAGGTCTCTTTTGTTGATATGTTGTGTTTTGAGTATAAATGAGTGCGTGTAATTTTTCTTTCTTTATTTCACGCCTCCCTTAATTTTTGTTATAGATATAATACCCCGCCCACTCGCCGATTGAGCCCTGTCCATTTCTTTTTTTTTTGTTTTTTTTAGGCTACGTCAATGCACGTAGGAATTGCCACTTTTAGATTTACCCCTTTCGACACCTGTAATAGCTTGATTGAAACGTTTTTTGTTTGTTATTTGTTTTGGCGCAAGTAATACTTATTGTTCCAAAAATCTTCCGACAACACTAAGGGTCTATTCCTGGGTAGAGCAATGAGAAATGGGGGGTAAGTTGAATTCTGTTTGCAGATCAAACTTAAGCTAAATCAAATAGGCGCCACCAAGTCCTGATGTAATTACGATAATTGCATAGCATAGTTCTAAGGGCGGACGTGGAGACCCAAAGAAAAAAATGATCGCCTTCGCTGACAAAAACCTGTCTTAATAAAATAAGACGCAGCGCCTGTAAGAAATTGTGATAATTAAATAAATAAAAAAGTGGAACACCATTTGTGTCCTGAAAAAATACATAAAGAAATAATAAAAAAGTATTTCCAATATAAAATTGGCATCAGTTTATTACTCAGAAGGGTTTTAGCTTTATGTGATTAGATTTGATCACACTTGATCAAAATAAAAAATCTTTAATCTTGAACCAATTGTTTACTAAAAGATCTCTTTTAAAATAATATAACTTGTAACAAAAAAATTTTATCATTAACTGCATCAATCTTAAACTTTTAACTTTCCTGTTTGTCTTTATTATTATTCATCAAGCACTTTACTTTAAAACATGAACTTGTTGTACAAATAGGATTCTAACCTGGGCAGATCTTTTCAGTTAGATAACAAATTAATAGCTCCTAACTATATTAGCATTTGAGCTTTCAAAATTACGTATACTAATTTTAGTGTAGATAAAGCTGATCACAAAAATAGACATGTTTACATATATTGTACTACAGCTGTTCAAAGCATTTGCTTTTAAAATAACATCTGTCAGCTGTACAAAGTAGAAAAATATGACGTCAGTAACACCTGTTGACATTACCGACGATTCATATGGAGCAACGCATGTTTTTTTAGAACACTAAATCAATGAACTTTCGTTTTACTACTGGTAAATCCAGCTCAACAATTAGTTGAAACTTTTACAATGTACTTGTATGACGCATCAAAGCAAGTTAACGTGTTCCAAGTTTTGAAACACATAAAAAAACTGATAGCTATCTACGAACCAAAACTGCAATTGTCGCATTGTGACAAAGGAAGACGGGATCCCCGTTCTTCAAGCAACGATAACAGCGTTTGCAACTTGAAACAAATTCATCCAAATCAACTTCTATAATTCCTTCGTTCCACGTGTCGAATCATATCCTGTCGCCTTACATTCTGCAGCAGTCGTACTCTCAAAGTTGAATTACGTCACCTTCTAAAGGTTGCATCTTACATGTGTTTTTCTGTGTCCTTGTGTGTTTTTAAAAGTTGCATCCTACTTGTCGCGCTAAATAAATTATTTCAAATTACACAAGTTCGCACAATATATACATTACCGACCGTTATTCGAAGATATCCTCACTATTTGAAATGGATTCGTAGATTGCCGGCCTCCAGCCAAGGGTACATGTTGATATTTCTATCACCTGTGGCCGACTATCTTATAACCAGCTCGAGCGGTCGCGCCGTCAGGAGGGGAACGAAACAATCAAACAGAGATGTGCTTGTAAATAGCTTTATACGACACAGATATCTGAATATAACTAGATTACTAAAGGACGATGCAGGCTTAGCGTATTACTTTTGAAGTTGAATGCAAATTATTATTATTATTAATAAAATTGTTACATGATTCTTGAAATTATATGCAAAGAATTATTATTATTAATAAAATTGTTACACTATTCTTGAAATTATATGCAAAGAATTATTATCGAAAATAAAATTGTTACATGATGACTTTAATTTTGTTTGCTTTCTTCAATAGCTTTTGTGACGTGGGTATTTAAAACAACATTAAATTTTGAGATTACCAAAATTATCTCTAAAAGGTTCCTATATTTCACCAACGCGTCTTCTAAATTATAAGCAGTTTCATTCCTATAACCACGAAAGAGTAGCATTTGTATTCCAATCAGTTTAATTACTTCAATTATTCGAACCATTACTGCTCTTCTATACATTACTTGTTGCTGATGCTTGTCATACAACTCTCGATTTATATAATGTATAATGGATGGTCCCGATCTTTTTTTCATAAAATATTGTACAGCGTCACAGTGATTCTTAGAATTTTCATGTTCTGCAATTCGTTGATAAGCATGCTTCCATTCATTAAAGCCCCGTATAAATTGTGATTTGAAGATACTGCCAAATACCATGCATACTGTGCAATACAAACTATTGTTTACTTCATTAAAACTTAACCACTTTCGATTACAACCTGATTTATCACTATCACACTATCAGTGGTAGTAGGGTAAAATGTTTTGTCATAATCAAACGGTAACGGAGTTCCCGTTTCTAATAGTTTAGGTTGTAAAGGATGAATACGAAAAAAAGTCAAAATTTGATCATTCTTTGGATTAAGAAAAAGCGAGAAAATCTCTTCGTCCTCGTTTCGTCACTTTGCGATTTTAATAAAAGTACTTTTTCTGGTCTTCTGAGTGGGATTTCAAATCTAAAGATTAAAATATCGACACTTAAGATTCATACATACGTTATACAAAACGTCGTCAAGTAAGTCCTCTACAAATCACGTAGGGGGAATCCCTATAGTGAGGCTCCTTTGTCTGTCTGTCTGTTTGTATGTCACCACATGTTCAAGGATGTGGTATACAGACAGGCAGAGCCTTTATACATTTTAACAGAACTGAAGCTTGCTTTTAAAGAATTGTCTTTTCCAAGAATCTCTCTTCGTGAATATTCCCTTCACCACATAGGCTTAAGAGATCCTAATAAAAAGAACAGTGAATTAATTTTTATCAGTCCCAGGCTCGAAGACAAGATAATACGATAATACAATTTGTTGTTCTTTTTTCATAGGCAAATAGAAAACAGCTATTGTTTAAGGCCCCTTGACATTATGCTATGCAATAGGTATTGCATTGCGTCTTGCCCGGACGTTTTAATTGTCTCTTGACATTAGCTATGCAATATTTTGTTTGTGAATTGTAAATTGCCAACATAAAAATGAATAGGTGCTTCCAACCCGACTAACCTTGGTATGCCGGTACTATCTGTTGTGTTGACAGTTCTGAAATTTTGGTATTGCTGCAAGAAAAATAGCCCCGGTTGTATCTCGTGCAATGCAATTTTAATTGCACCAGCTGATCCAAAATTTTGTAACAGCGCAAGCGCGCGTGCAATATTGCGTCTTGCATAGCATAGCGTCAAACGGCCTTTAGAGGATTAAATTATTTTTAAACGAAAGTTTAATTCTTCTGCAAATTACCAGAAAATTAGGCGATACAGTATAGTAAACTACACTACAAAAGTCATCGCTATTCGTGTTGCTAGGACGTCTTTTTCGCCATAGGTCTATCACCTTGTAGTATTTTTTGTCATATTATTGCACGGAATGCATTTTCAATGAATTTTATCAGGTAAAATATTTGTGATTGACCGAAATTTATAATATCATTAATACATAAAATATATAATTAAAATTGAAAAATCCAAGTGGAGCTCGCGCGCCAAGAGTTCCGTACAAGCAATATTAAATGATGATAAGTATCGATATTGAAACCTCTTTCTGCCTTACTTTATTTATACTGCCAATACCATTAAAATAGCTGTAATTATTATTATTATTAAATAACTTGCACTTCACGTTTATATTTAGAATGAATTACTACAAAGTTACGAGTAGCATCCATAAGCTCCATCTCTTCATCTTCAGTAGCGTTTTGTGTGCAGTTGATGTTGATGGGCCTTGCTGATCTGAATCGTCTTTGCTTTCGGATACCTGACCTTTATGTAATAACCGTGATTTCCACAAATCTATTAATTTTGTCGTCTTAGACGCAACTCGTTGCAATTCAGTTGTTTTTTAATATGTCGCTTTTCATGACCAGAAGGAGCCCTTCTTTTCATTTTTATGTTCTTATTTATTAACTTATCTATATGAATATTTTTCAGTATTGTATTGTCTACTAATATACTTATCAATATAAACTTTGTAAAACAAATACGTTTTGCTTTTTGACTATGCAACTATGCATATCTATAACTATAACTATTTAATCCATGCAACTTTGTAACGTTGTAACACTGCCTGGTGAATGTTAAAAAAGAACAGTCGATTTACTAAGGATTCAAAACTGTAAAGTCCACAAGAAAAGAAATGTACCACCACGGTTTTAAGAATGCTTAAATCACCGGCATCCGGTATGTCCATGACAATAATTATAACATTTCATGTGATGTGTTTAAAGTCTTGGATCTTGTTACAAATATAAGTACCTATCAAATAAAAAATAAGTTCATTTTATACTTTTAACTTTCATAGTACCTTATCTGAGAATCGTGCACTTATAGTACTCGAGTAGGACATTTCTTTTCAGAACTAAATCTAGAGTTCTATCGAATCGATTTTAATAATTGAAGTGTCATTTATAAATTCGGGGCCCCTTTTATTATTTTGTTGAGGACCCACCGGGATATTCCCGTTTCCCGGTGGGCCAGCACGCACCTGAGACAGGGGAATCCATTTCACGTCAACTTGTAAGTTGGTTCGCAACAAACCAAATCGAACATGGTAGTAAATGAAACTAATATAGTGGAGGATAAGATCATCGTTTTACTTTCACCGCAACAAACAGTCGAGTATATCTTTTTGTTGTGAAAAACATTCCAACCGTTGATAAGTTGTAATCAAAATAGTAATTGGCCACATAAAGTTCATTTAGGTGTAATGGAACATCACTATGCGGAATACTTTTTTCAAGCAAGTCAATTGATAAAATTGAAGCGTCTTCTTTTATTTTTATCTGTAACAAGTAGTTGTTGAGTTGAAATTAGGTAAGCATTGGAACCGATTCATCAACCAAACACAGAAGGACAGCGTTAGGTTTCTTGAACCAGCGTCTGTATAGTTTCTGAATAACAGTTTTCACGTGGTTCAGAAATTCTCTAGTCTTAAAAATTTTAACACGATGCAAATCGACCAGCAGAAGAATGTAAAGTTGTGAGTAACATCTGGTGTCATACTTGCAGAAATAATTCAACTTTTGTAGTGATTGTACATAAAATGTAAGTACCTGCGGTAAGTTATCGCTGTAGTTACGATGAAAGCAAGATAATATAAAGAAAAGGATCCAGTAGGTACAAGTTGACAGATAACAATTTTTAAACAGTTTAGCTTGTAATTATTTATCAATTAATGTATTCCAATATTTGATATTTATCATCTTTATCGGATACAAAAGATATAGCAATTGGAGACGAGGTGAAGAACAAATTAAATGGAATCAACATTATAAAGCTATGGATCCAGAAAAATTTTCACAGTTAATAAATGTTTTCACAAGGAGTCAACAAGATCTTACAACATTTTGATCAAAAGAAGGAAAAATTCAAAAATTACTGGGAACGTTTTGAAAATTATTTAGCCATCAAAAATATCACAGAGGACTTACAAAATGCACAGCTTTTAAGTATATCAATAGGATTAACACACTAGATTAATTTATCGGCATTATTGGGTCCTGAAACAGGGCTTTTCTATTAAACACTAACTGATGGATTTGCTGATATGCTTTCTCCAAGTAGAAGCATTTTTGTGTCACAGCACTATTTTTTTAGTACATATCAAAAAGAGAATCAAAACATAGCGGAATTTGTAGCAGATCTACAGCGAGATTTGAGTGAATGCAAATTTACAGTTTTATGCGAATGTAATAGAGTAATATCAATTGCAGATATTTTTCTACAAGCTCAGTTTATCCGTGGATTGAAAGACAATTGGATTCGTGAGCAATTATTAAATTCAAATCTTTTCACTTTCTAGTGCGTTAGAAGTTTCCAGGTATGAAACACAGCTGCCTACCAATAAACTATCAAATGTGAACAACTTATATTCCGGAGTGTATAAAGTCACAAATTACAAACGTCAAACCATAAAAGATAAAAAGCGTGGTCGAAATGGTCAATATTTGAAATGCACTTCATTCAATAATCGAGCGCATTCAAGAGGAAGGTCTAAATCAAGAGTTGACTATACTTTTTTAGGTATCAACGACTTATGTTTCAATTGTGGTCAAAATAGTCATCGCTCTAATGAATATTATATAGAGAAAAACAAATTAAGATGTATATCATTAAGGAGGAACATCATGTCGCAAAAATTTGTATAAAAACACTTCTAAAGGGAAACTATCCTACAAGGTTTTCAAATAATACAGATTCTGCCAATTATATTGATGTTTCAAATGAAAATTGTGATAACTGTATACACCAAATTACCGGATTAGCAAAAATTGTGGATATTTATGACCAGCGTTGTTACCAGACTGCAAACTATGATTCTAGGAAATATTTTGTTATTGTCTACTTGAATAATAAGTCAGTTGAATTAGAAGTAGATTCAGGTGCAGGGATTACATTAATTTCTGAAGAATTATATTTACAAAGACAAATAAGATTTAAATTAGATGCCATCCGATCTTATAAACCAATTTCTAACTCTCCATCAAACCATTGTGTACAATCAATTAAAGTGGGGGAGAGGGTTCAATCAAGATGGTTCTCAAGAAATAAGCACATATGGTTATTTACTACGGTTACTAAAAAATTAGGTGTTTTACACTATCTCGTTCGGTTGGACTCTGAACGTATGGTAAAACGACATATTGACCAGCTAAGATGGACATTAGTTAGAAAAGGTACCTTTTAAACTCCAACAGAAGAACAACCTTCAATCAGGTGTGCCTCTTTTAAAAGATCAATTACCAGATGACACCCGGGAATATCAGATGCTACCAGAACTAGTTGCGTCCCTAAGTGATGATTTCAAAAAGCAAGTTAAGTGGTTAAAGAAAAAAATCCATGGACTCTGCTGGGACGAGTAGTCTACGAGTGGTTATACAAATGTCGGTGATTTGCTGAAAGAAATCATACCTCCTGGGGCCCTGTCTATGTTAAAGGAGAACAAAAGAAACGGCTGTTATCGAAATATTTATCAAACAACATTTTAAACATGGAAGGTGTATTCTCAGTCCCTAGACTCAAAGAATTAAGAAGATTCAGCGATAGGTGCAACCACTGTTTAAACCACTGTGTGAATAATTTAAGTTGCTCAAAGGAAAATGTTATACTGTTTAATGTATTTAATTTTTAATAAAATATTTTTGGTAATTGTTTTTTATTATCTTAGCTAAGAGACTATGTAAAATTTGAAAAACGTAATACAATATATATGTAAAACTGTGCATTACTTTGAAAAAATTAATCGCGACAAATAAATTAGCCAATGTAAAATTAAAAAAAAAACAAATAAATTTGCATGCGCTGTATATAAAATATGAAAAGAAATTATACACCGCTTCCACATGTAATTCGGGTAATCCATAATCGACAAGAAATTAGTTCAGATACGAATTGTATTTTCCAAAGTACCTATTTAGTATCGAGCTAACTAAATGTAAAACCAAAAAATTGATAACATTTGTGTAAAGGTCTACCCTGTTTAAAATTTTAAAAGTAATGTTTTTGAATATTCTAATTAAAGAGTGTGGTTTTTGTTGCTAAACTCGACCTTCCCATTTATATATTAAAAACACATTACATTGGAATGTGTTACATTATTCTAAAATAGAACATTCCTGTTTGAAAATGGTTTTAAATTAACACGGTTTTCGAGCACAAAAAAAACATACACACCGTTAGCCGCAGGAGTAACTGTATTTTGCCACGACTAGACTCTGGTCGGCGAGAGGGAGTGGGAATTTGCACCAAGATACAAATAACCTAAGGTCGACACGGTGAACAAGAGTCTTGGAGAGCACCACCTAAATCGGAACTGTACGCCTCCCGCGAAATCAATCTAGGAAATTTCTCACGCAATCTGTAGATGCTTAACGGACATAAAACTCGACAACAAGAAAATACAAATAATATATAATCGTTTACTGACACAGTTATGGTTTCTTATATTTATAGGGTTAAACATAAACATCAACTTCACAACATAACAAAGCTTAAATGCAAGCGATTGGGTTAATGAAACCAACGTACTTTTCAATATGTACCCTACACTTATTAGAAATTGAATGGCTGCAGTATATTTTCATTAGGTTCACTTTTTATAAATTTAAAATCAGTCGAACGCTGCTCGCGGTGGTACCAACGCTTGTGCGTACGATTATGCAGATACAAATATCTATCAAACGAATGTGTACAATAATTCCTTGGTTAAATTAATTCCGCGCACAACTGTTACAAAAATGATATTAAAATAAATTACATTATCAGTTTCAATGTGAGATGGCTCTATGTTATTTGCAGGTGGAAAGCTAGCATGGATACCAGATTAGCGGCACGTACAATCAAAATATAATATGGAAAGATCTTACCATAACAGGTCCTGAGCACGGATATCGTATCTTGCAGGTACGCCTGAGTTTGTTTCAATAAAATACGTACATAATGTACCAGACTGAAATACCAAGCACTACAAGACTGCAAACTACAAAGCTGTAAAACTGCAAACTGCAAATTGCAAATTGCGAACTGCAAAACTGCAACCCTAAAGTGTTATAATTAGATGTGAACACACCTACTATTTACTTTACCGTTTTGCGGTTCCTTTTCAAAACGGGCTTAAATCATAAGAACAAAACTCGACGTTATCAACGAGTTTTCAAATGTGTGTCCTACAAAGATAACAACTGTATAAAGTTTACGTGCATAAAAATTGTAAATAACCTTACCTCGAACCTCTATAAAATTTTCAAAAGAACAGAGCAAATATAAAATCTTCACTAATAATTCGCTCTTAAATAACGTATTATAAATTCCCCAAAATTAAAGTAATAAGGGCGGAACTACAAGTTAGTTCACAATAAGATGCACGTTACAAGCGTCAAAGATCAAATTAAGAATAGAACAAATAATCACAACTCGTATTGAAGTGATTAGGATTAGTTTTATGCACGTTATCAACACACAAGAATTAAAACTTGAATTTATGAACGAAACTTGATAAATTACAATAAGGAAATAAACCATAGGCGTCGTATTTGAGAACGAAGTATATTTAAAAATTGGGAAACGCGTTACGTAAAATTAAACCGTAACAAAATATCAAACACTTATGGCTTACAAAAGGTTCATTTCTAAAATTCCAGCGGTTTTAGATTTTCGGGGAATGGTTGGTTAAAGCATATGTCGTAGGTAGCGAAAAAAAAAAGGTTTTAAAGTTAGAGTTAAATATAGATGGGCAAAAATTAGAGGTTTGGGTCTATAAAAGGCGTAACTTTGTAAGGGGTGGTCCTATTTAAAATCTATTAACAGATTTGGGTTCCCTAGAAAAATCTAATATTAGTTGATACCAAACAAGATATATTTATTTTAAAAGAGTGACTATCCCGCCGATAATACATACAATATACCCCTTGTAAAATGCGGTAACAAAACTACGATAGCTAACTAGTAGAGAAATGTGGACTGTATATAAAATTAAGTGATAATTTAACAAACAACATATAATTAATGGTTTTAATCAGTTCAAGCGTTTACTAAAAGCACTCATCTGTTGATTACGAAGCCGTGCCAATAAAAAAAACCATGCTTTTGCGGATGTAGCGAAGCACATTTATGACGATAGCGGTTCTGAAGAAAAGCGGTTTATAATTAGAAGTTTTACGTAGAACGTATAAAACAGCGATGCGGTCAGTTCGAACGACAAATCGATTCCCTCTCGCTTTGTAGATTTTCCAGTCAATACTGTTCTTGCACATGCGGAATAACACAAAGTTTTATCACTCGCGGCACTTGTTGGCGCGTGCTTTCAGTAAACCATGCAAATTTTACTAACAAATTTAAATATACCGCGGCGAACGTAAATAATCAACAAACTCAATAGAAAATAAAATTCAGCTTTAATTATTTATATTATAAACGGAACACCGCTTGTCAACAAAAAAGGTGGGAAATTCAAAAGCGAATTTAATGGGGGTGCAGTAGGTATTAGAATTTGTTGGTAGTAGGGCTAAGTCCTACTGTATTGTAAGCGAGAAAGAAACGATTAAAAAGATTAAAGGGGTCTCACGAAGTGTAGTTAAGAATATTAATGTAAATAGTTTTAAGGACATTGTACATAATAATTCTGGCGCTCATATGCATAGCATGGTGTGTATTCGAAGTCATAAACACCAACTTTATACCCAATTCATTAATAAAATTAGTTTGTCGGGCGAGGATGACATAAGGTACGTCATCTCTAATAGTACAGCAACCGACGCATGGGGGCATAAAGATATAGGATAGTTACTTATATATGCATATATTTTATTGTGTGTGAATATAGTAGCATGTAAGTTAGTTATAAGACATACCCACCACCCTCATCCTTAATAATCCCTTCGCTCCCGGCAGCGTGTGTTTATCTCCACTCGGTGTCGCTGGACGGTAAAAGATATTATTAGATTAACGGCAATATGTCTTATTGACCGAAAACATGTATCCTCTCTTTTTAAACACATTAATGTCCTTTTTGTTACAGGTTACTTTCAGCTGCTTGGATTCGGCTACACGAAGAAAATAAAATAATGCTATACTTTTCAATGTAAAAATTGTATTCTATTAGTTTATCAAACTGTAAATCGGATAAAATAAATTATTAAACTTTTGTGTGCTTATTTTCTTTGTGTTAATACCTCTAAGTGTTTGGTTAAATGATTCTAGATGTTATAAAGGAGAGGTGATTAGAAATCGCAGCTGGTAAAAAAATTTTTAAAACGAGGGTAGCTCCCTGGGAGATGATGCAATCTGAAAAATTTCTAGAAATTCAAATAGCTGAGAAAAATCTGATATTAATTTATACCAAACAAGGTACATTTATCTTGTGGGTAGAAATGTGGAGAAAGATTTATCTCGCAGAGGGTATGTGTGTAAAACGGTAAGGGGTGGTCCTATTTTAAATCTGTTTGCAGATTTGGATTTTGCGTAAAACAGCAAAATGAATTCGTATCTCAAACCCCCTAAAAAGTATATAGGAGGCGATTAAAAAACCAGTTGGTAAAAAAATTCTTAGAATGAGGGTAGCTCCCTGGGGATGATGCAATTTGAAAAATTCCAAGAAATTCAGATAGCCGAGAAAAATCAGACATTAATTGATACCAAACAAGGTACATTTATCTCGTGGGTGGAAATGTGGAGTAAGATTTATCTCGCAGAGGTTAAGTGTGTAAAACGGTAAGGGATGTTCGAATTTTAAATCTGTTTGCAGATTCGGATTCTGCGTAAAATTCTAGTCTAAGTTGATGTGCCGCATGGTTAAAAAAATTTATAAGGTTGGTCAGAAATCGCTGATGGTAAAAATTCTTAAGATGAGGATAGCATCCTAGGGAGTGATGCAATCTAAAAAATTCCTAAAAATTCAGATAGCTGAGAAAAATCTAATATTAATTGACACCAAACAAGATACATTTATCTGGAAATATAAAATGGCTAGCCGAAGAAAACTATTTTGGTCCAGGAGTGTGTGGAAATGTGGATGTTGGTGGAAATGTGGGCCCAGGATTGTCAATTTTACCCTACTACGGATCTAATTCTTTTTTTTATTGTGCGTAATACTGATGAAAAAATCCTTCAAAAAAATTTGTCCCATATAAATTAATATTTTCGTCGCAGGTTGTGTTTAATTTTCATTATTTTGTTTGTTTATACCACCTGTTTCTCTTACACAAAAATAGCTTGTAAATAAAATTTATACCAGGATGACGCCTGCTTTGCTTAAATAAGAAAATTTAGTATACCCTGACTCTCCCCACTCTTCGCGTTTGCAGCTAGCCCGGTTTAGCGAAATTTTTTTCTTGGTTTTTTATGTACGTTTCTCATCTTTTCAACGTAACATACTTCAAGCTAGGAGGTTTACTGAACCGGCCTTAGCTTTCTCTTTGATTACAAAAATCTGCTGTTTTCCATCTGCTTCCCCGTATCACTTAACTATGGATTAACAGAAAGCACATTATTTAAAAGACTTCCCGTCTTCCATTTTCCATAAAGTATTATGTCTGGACATCACTTTACAAACTGATCTTTGTCTTTTTATATCATAAATACCTCGCTTCTATTAGGTAATGATTACAGTTTTTGTGCATTTAATCTCTTGCGCTGATTGATGTATAAAAGTAACAGAGAAGGTTATCTAGATAGATATAAGAGATTCATCTAACCTTGAAATCTTTAAACAGCGCAATAATTAATCGAACATTGAATCATTGAATTTTACAATTTTTTTCAACGATAACTAGTTTCACAGGTAGGTGTAAATCTAGAATATATTCAAATAAGTTAGACAATATGTTAATTTAAGCAGTTTAGAAATTTATTACTGATTAATCAGTTGGGATACCTAAATTTAAATAATTAGTTTCTTTTCAAAACTTCCTGGTAAGAGTCTCATCAGGCAGAATAGTATAGGTATTCTAGATGTCATTTAAGTGGATTCTAGAGCGATGTAACTTTATTTTGAGAAAAAGGAATTTATAAAGTATTTTCTGTAATCTGCTAATCAATTAAAATCATTTTAAATCTCTCGATGTATTTAATATTTAATTCAACCGTTTAGTGGACATTTATTTAAATAAAAATTTATCAAAATACTAAAGACGTGTCAGGCGGAAACTACGCAATTTATAATTTTGATTATCAGCTTGAATTGATACAGGCTGTGAATGTTTGTAATGTGCTAATATTGACGCTGGCGTTCCTAAATTATATTACTATTAAGCAATAGTAAACAAGAGAAGCTGGCATTGATTATGGATAATTATCTACCGCCACAATCTGCTACTTGAAATTAAAACAGCAAAGCTAACGCGCCGAAAATATTACGCACTCAACAGGGACAAGACCAAAGCAAACTTTTAATCGGATATCTGTGCAATCAAGATGCATATTCAATATTTAAAGAAATGCGTAAGTTCCGCACTTCCAAAACGAACGTTAAAGGCACGTATTGTTATCATAACTTTCTAGTAACGAAGTATTTTAAGTACAACTTGTTGAAACCTATGATTTCTCATAAATCTTACAATTTGTTGATAATTCAAACTCGTGGTCACTAGTGACGAGAAGGAATAAATAGGAATTCTGTAAGTTTTTCTTTCAATTGACCAAAATTGAAACTTTTTTGTGAAACTGAAAGAACTGATAATGGAAACAACTAGGATAAATATTGATTTAGTGGAAGGAAGGTGCAACTGGAACACTTGGAAATATCAATTGTGTATTCTTGTACGAGAAATTTCCCATTGACGGTAGAGTTGGGTATCATCCACTACCAACAACAAATGCAAGTGCAGAGATAAATTGAAGTACAAATCCGATTTAACGTTATTTACGAAAGGGGATAGTAGTACCCTTTTAATCATGACCACAAATATGACTGAGGAAGCTCTTCAAAAAGTTGTGAGATTCCCAACATCACGTAAAGTATGGCTGGAATTGCATAGACTATATGATGGAAACGCGGAAGATAAAACATAAGATTTATGAATACAGTTTTTAAGTTATAAAGGACAGTCTGGAGATGACATACCTGAAACGCTTACGGAATGAACTACTCATATGCAATATTTTGGGTACTTTACCAGATGAATACTTTTTTTTCAGGTCAAGCTGGATGCTGATGGCAAAAGTTGATAGAAAAATCTAGTCTCAGAAATCAATTGCGTGCTCACGAAAACGTATTTTTGAGTAAAAGTAAATTTAATCAAGAAATTTTAATGGTTGAAAAGGGTAGTTCTGTAAAGGCCAAAATCAAGCCGAAAAAACTTATCAATTCAAATGATTGCAAAGCTCTTGAGTAGCTAAGCTATGTTCGTACGAGACCAAAAAACCGGTTTTCTTATGGGATTTAACATGGGAAATTCTAAGTCCAAATAGGCCATTTTTGGTAGATACAAAGGTTTTTCACCCCATATCTTGCGTGACCTTTACGTTCCAGTTTCACATGATCCTATGACGTCAAATCTTCACCACATGGTTTTCAAAACACACTGCATTTACCCTGTAGAGGGAGGAAGTTAGTTCTAGACCCACCACCACAAACATCACCACAGAGGAAGGAAGTTGGTTCTAGACCCACTACTACCACCACCCCCACAAAGGGAGGAAGTTGGGTTTAGGCCCTCCACCACCAGCACCACAGAGGAAGGAAGTTGGTTCTAGTCTCACCACCACCACTACCAACACCACCACCACCACCACCTAGGGAGGAAATTGGTTCTAGACTCACCATCACCACCAAAACCACTACCACCACCACCACCACATCTTGCAAAAAAATCGCGCATAACCACCCAACCACACACCACCACCACACCTTGCAAAAAATTCGCACATATAATTTTCCTCAACTAAGCATTTTTTATCCCCCGGCATGGATTATTTAATTCAGTTCCAATTTGCCTTATCTTACAGTATACTCTTCCACCAAATTAGCAAATATCTGCACATCTAGTTAAAGTATTAAATAACATTGTCATCTTAAATCTGCACAATACTTATCTTCAACTAATCGTTTTTTAGCCTCCGGCATAGATCGTGCTCTCGACGCCCTGATCGTCGGACCCCTTCCGCAGCACCTCGACATCCTTCCACAGAACCACCGGATCTGCAAGTTCTTCCGTTAATTTATGGTGATATTTACATAAATCTACTAGATAAATCTGTTAAACCTAATGCAATCGTTTGCAAATTAAATTCTTATTTGCCACAATCTCAAATATTTGCATAAATCTTGTAGTAACATTGATTAAGTACTGTATTTGCACAGATTAATCCGAAACAGCGCCACCACCACCGCCTCTAATTACGTTACTAATTTATGACGTCACATCCGCCATTTTCATTACGCCGCAGTAGTCATTTTAAACCCAACTGTTACTTTGACATATTTTTGCACATTTGCCATCTTAAATACGTCACGACAAGCATTTTTAACCCAACTTTCACTTTGACACATTTTTGTCCCATTTTTGTGCATTGCAAGAATCCTATCTCAGCCTTCAAAGAACGTATTCATACTGGCGTAATTAGTAACATAACACACAAGGATGTGAAGACCTTTCTAACAGACTGTAAGAGTGTTTTCAAAAGAAGAATTAATGATACACTAAAAAACAATGAAGCTGTTAAAGTTAATACCATCTTTTGCAGAGAATTTGAGATTACAACTGGTTCCAAAATTATGCGAAAATATAAGTACTTCACGACGTTAAACGTTCCCAATATTCAAGAACACCGATCTAAACAACTGGTTTGATACGAAAGTCCTTAAACCAATAACATCTGAATTAGAATATTTTCAAGAACGCGACAGCGGCTGAAGAAATTCAGACCACAGCGGCACCCGACACGTACCTAGTGGAAAAAAATTTACGGAAACGGAAGCTGGGCAGGAACTACTGGTTGCTAGGCTTGGTGGGAGGGAGCAGCTGGGTTAAGGAAACAGACTTGCTTTAGTTTGGTTATTTGAAAATCAACCATCGACAAGAATGCTGCACTATGGCTTACATCCTGGATATACAAGGCTTCCGGTATAAAACAAGTAAACTTTTTATTTTAGAAGTGGCAGTTTTTGACATGCAAAACGACAAAGCATGGCACGAAATATTGGAGATACCTTTAGACTATAGCTATTTGAGTGAATATTTCAAGAAACATTGCGCATGGTTTCAGAAGCACTTGCGCGGGCTTAGCTGGGAAAACCCATCAACAAATCTGTTATCACCAAACATACTTACATTATACCTGCAAACTATTATACCGCCTCATGTTACAATTTATATGAAAGGACTGGAAAGGTAACATATCATATTCAAGTATATGCCGTACAATAACGTTATAACAGTAAAAATGATTGGAGTTCCAAGCCTAAAGCAGTTGCAAATGAAGAACGCTTATACAAGTCATTGTCTACTACACGAAGATAACAATTTAACATGCGCTCGACAGAATGTTGTATTTATTCGAAATGAATTTTGTTAATAGATTAAATGTCTGTATTAAATATATATGTATTGTTTTAATAAAGTTGTATGTAAATTATATAGTTTTGATAATAATTTGGTTTAATGGATATAGTGCTTGTTTTGTATTTGGACGAGCCAGGTACTAGTCCAACAGCAGCTAAACCTTTTTCTATAAAGTCTGAGTATGTCGAAAACAATTATTGACGTAAGCAAGATAGTGGATGTAACAAAAATGCGTCAAAGTGAAAGTTGGGTAAAAATGCTTGTCGTGACGTTTTTAAGATGGCAAATGTGCAAAAATATGTCAAAGTGACAATCGGGTTTAAAGTGACCACCGCGACGTAATGAAAATGGCGAATGAGACATTATAGGTTATTGACTTAATTGGAGGCGGTGGCGGTGGCGCTGTTATCGGATGTGGCGGTGTCGGTGTCGGATTGAATTTGCAAACGATTGCATTAGCAGTATATATAGATTAGTGTAAAGGATTAATCTGTGCAAATACAGTACTTAATCAATGTTACTACAAGATTTATGAAAATATTGAGATTGTGACAAATAAGAATTTAATTTGCAAACGATTGCATTAGGTTTAATGGATTAATCTAGTAAATTTATGTAAATATCACCATAAGTTAACGGAAGAACTTGCAGATCCGGTGGCCCTGTGGAAGGATGCCGAGGTGCTGCGGAAGGATGCCGAGGTTCAACGCTCCAGATTAGGGTGTCGAGAGCACGATCCATGCCAAAGGCTAAAGAATGATTATTTGAAGAAAACTATTATGCAGATTTATTATGACAATGTTATTTAATACTGTTACTAGATAAAGGCAAATTAGAATTTAATTAAATAATCCATGCCGGGGTATAAAAAATACTTAGTTGAAGAAAACTATATGTGCGAATTTTTTGCAAGGTGTGGTGGTCGACATTATCTTTTTGGTGAGTTCATAGGTTTCGACGAAGCTCACATCTTTATCGCTTATCGCAGCAGATGGTGATTGCATTAAAGCTATCAGAAAAGGGAAGATAATTGTAGAAACATCTGTTAAAGGCAAATAAGAGAGATTCACGTTAACTGATGTTTGGTGTGTTCCCAGTATAATAAAAACTACTATTTTATGTTCTGTCAACGCAAGATAACCGTCCAAAATGTGACTTGATCTTAAAAGCAAAAATAATTGATGGACAAGTGAATCTTGTTGGCGCTCGAGGCCGATATGGCAGGTTATTCAAACTGTATTTGAAAACTGCCAAGCCAGTTACAGAAGTGCAAGTAAATGTAGTTTCGAACGATCATGAAAGACTAGATCGTCAAAACAAAAAACGCGTAAAATCTTTTATCTGATGCGAACTAAATATCAATTAAATTGGACAGTAAATTATGTGAAGGATGTAGATATAATAAATCTCCTAGATAAAAATTCGGGACTAGACAGCACTATAATGCAAGGTCAACTCATTCATTTGGATGTATGTGGATTCTTTGTAAAAGCAATGTCGAAATATTGTTATTTTGTCTTATTTAGAGATTACTATAGTCGTTTTCGGTATGTGTATTTCAAGAAGGAGAAATCACAAGTACTTTACATGCTGCAAATTATGTTAGCAGAGGTCAAAGCTACAGAGTATGTAGTTAAAAGAACTCCTTAGTAACAAAGGCAGCATGTTTCATAGTAAAAAAGGTATAAAGTCTTCTTCAACAGAATGGAGTTTGGCTGTCGCGACAACGCGCTTGTTTAGTTAGGCCGTTATATTTCTTAAAGGCAGCGGAGAAAAAATTGGAAAGTTGATGGATTTATGTCACAGAAAAGTTGCGTTTTTGTACTAAAAATTTGAAAATAAAGTTTTAGAAGCAATTAACTAGATATTAAACAGACACAAAGCAGCGATCAACTTTGGAGCACTAACAGATGTAACACGGGTAGTGTGTAGTGTTTCTGGTGTAACATTTGGCGACCGTGACAGGACGACGCTTTGTGAAAGGTTTGCTTGAAATTTATATCGCTATTCCAAAATAGGATAGTCACCGAGAAAGTTTGATCAGTAGAGTTGAGTAGGTATATCCCTCATGGAAAAACTCAAGAAGTCTAGAGCAGTATTGCTTGGTATTTACACGAAAACTGCAAACCAATTAGAATGACGGTTAGAAAGTGAAACTAAGTCCGTTCCCGATTTGAAGGCAACATTTGACATTCTTCAAAAGAAACAATGTGCACTTACGAAAGTTGAGAGTAAAAATATACGACCTGATGCTAAAAGCCGACGTAAACGAAGACGATCTTGTACAAGAAGTAGTTTCTTTTGATGAATATTTGACCGTATTTACCAAATTATCAGTACACTATAACGATTCGATTATACCCGAAGACGCAAGATCTGTTGAGAAAAGAAATGTTTCTGCAGCAGTACAACTGTCAAGTCTTAGGCTACCTCAAATCGAACTTAAAACATTTGGAGATGTTCGTGATTGGTTAATATGTTGGTGCTACTTTATAAAGATAAATGACAACGATGACCTTGATGCGAAGGACAAGTTTCAGTATTTAATCCAGGCAACCGAACCTCGTTCAAGAGCTCGCGAGCTTGCAGAGAGTTTTCCTCCCGTAGCAGACAATTACAAAAAAGTAACTGAGAGCTTGAAATCGCGCTTTGGCCGTGACAAATTGCAAGTGGAGGTATACGTGCAGGAACTGTTAAAATTAGTGCTAAATAAACCTTTTTAAACGATGACGTTTCTTTAACTGAGTTATACGATAAGATTGAAACTCAATTCAGGGCAAAGGGATCCTTGGGATTACTGCCAAAAAAGTGTGCAGCTATGTTGTATCCGTTGGTTGAGTCGTATTTACTAGAAGACCTTCTACGCGTTCAGAATATTTTACTTAGAGTAAACGCAACGAAACGATATGCAAGTTGGAATGCCCCTACATGTGATTCTCCAATGCTCCTCCCGAAGGTACTACATTGACCAGGAAGCGAGTATTTTTACCTGAAAATTTCTAATTTTGCCGAACCCTTGCTGTTCCAAGCAAGGTAGGGATCTTTAACGTGCGTGACAACACTCGCACACGGGACCTCCATTTTACCTCTCACCCGAACAAAGGCGTACTTTTGTAAAAAATGCTCACCCACAATTTTTCAAGCGGTCCGTGTCGAGAACTAAACTCGAGTCCTAAATCTACCATCAAAGACCACAACACAACAACGAACAAATGCAGACTACATCAAAACAAACAGAAACTATGGATGACATCACAAATACTCAATTTGCATCAATAAGTATCGATACGTAAACAAAGATGAATTTAAAAACTATGAGTGGTTTAATTCCCAAAAAAGATTAAAAAGAATACTTTTATAATTCTACTAATTACTAACCTTATAACGAAATCATTTACACTAACCTTATAACAAGATCTATTTACAGTAATACAAATGCATTCAGCACCAAATGCTGAAGAATAATAATATACTGGGGGGATGATCAATACTTGTCATCAACAACCCTACAAGACACACTATCAGAAGTACATACAAATACATACAAGTACCTACCACAGAACATAGTCGAAAACATGGAACATAGATTATACTAGAATAAAAATATCATAGCAGCGAAACATTATACAACAAACCAGGTATTACAGTAATTCACAAACAAACAAAAATAACATAACTAATACCCTAATCCATCCCAAATACACTCAATATACAGAAAAAGACAGTACAAAGATCGGAATATTGTGGCACGAAGATAAAGTAGAATTAATGCCAATCATAATATCAAGCACTGAAGTAATCGGCACATTCAAATACTACAACTACTTCCAGACACATACTTAGAAATACAAAAATCAGTTATCGTCGACGCGTGCTTAATACACATTGTATTGTACACATTATATCGTAAAGACATGCATTAAAGAAATTTTCAAAATAAACGCCTCTTCCAAGTACAATTCCATCACTGGTACAATGAGCAAATTTTTATCCTAGTTCATAAATAAATGCAAATAAATTCAACTTATGCTTAGCCTCTATTAGCATTAAACAATTGCAAAAAAGCACTAATTTCCTAACCTCATTCTTGCCAGACAACGCTAAAAGAAATCATAAACAAAACATTATATTAAATCTATAAATACTACTATCATCCTAAACTTCCCGTTTCCCATAAAACCTCAATTTCTGGAAATGCTTTTATAACAACATAGAAAACTTTTTCTATTTATTAATTCATATATATATATATATATATATATATATATATATATATATATATATATTGAAATGTTTAAGGGAGCTACCAAGGGTTCTAAGGGTTGTTTAGTACGAGGTAGTGTATGCCCAAGCAAAATAATCCATATATTTGATCACATAACTTAAAAATGTATGTTTGCCGTATTTTACATATGCTAAAGTAAAATTCAAAATGGTAGTTGAAATATAAGTGCCAAAAGGTAAATTAAAATGACTAAATGACGTAGTAAGATGCACAGTACTCAAGGGTTTATACCGAGTTTGAATTTTATAGGCCATTGAAAGTACATTTGCCGTCCAAAAACCGGATGCGTCTATGGATGTTCACTATCAACCACGCATCCAGGTTCAAGTGTGATTTATTTTGGCTTTTTATTTTAAATAGAATCAACTTTTGGACAAAATTTGTAAGCTCAAAATTATTAGTTATAAAAATGTCAAAATGTGATTGAAGGACTGTAAATATTTAGGACCAATACTAGAATTTTATGTGAACTATGAAAGTGTAAAAAAACATGAATTATGGTATGTGCGACACAAACGTAGTGTTTGGATATTATTGGACGATTTTAGTTATGTAATTTTATAATTTAGTAGGCAAAAAATGTTATAATGGTCGCCTTGGAAAGAAAACAAAGGGAGATTATTTCGAAATTTTTTTGTAAAAAGACGTGTTTTCATAGAACTGTGCTAATTTGTGTAACGATTTTAAAAGTTAATAAAAGTGTTTGATTTTTGAATAGTTTTGATTGAATAAAGAAGGGTAAAGAGCAGCAGCGAAAGATAAATAAGCAACGACGACGATTATAAAAAGTGTAAAGATTGGTAATAGTGCGACGGCGAAGCGACGAATACTTAAATAGATTTGGAAAGATATTGGTAAAGGCGGAAGGAAAATCGAGTGGTTATACATAGGGACGAAGTTGGATTTGGATAGAGATTAAAAGGCGGAAGGACATAGAGTGGTTATATAAGCGACGGCAAAGCGACGAATATTTAAATAGATTTGGGATTGATTTGGATAGCGATTTAAAGGCAGAAGGACATAGGGCGGTTATTTAAAGAAACGAAGATCAATTTGGATAGAGATTTATAGGTAGCAGGACAATCGAGTGGGTATACAAAGGAACGAAGAGTGGTTTGGATATAGATTTATAGCGGGGCATTGAGTAATTTGAAACAGGACGGCGATTAGATTTGGATTGAATACGAAAAAGCGGACGGATTAATTGAGAACACGAGGAGCGAAATTAGGAGAGCAACAATTGGTAGTGGAGGATTCAAAGGAGAAATTAGGACAGAAGAATTAGCGCAGGGGAAGTAACATAAACGGGTATTCCAAATTCTAAATTAGGGTTATTTATTTCAGATATTGGGGAGCATCTAAAATTTAAGAACGACACCTGGAGGCGATACGAAAATTCCATCAGATAGTACAACCGTGTAAAGGCGCATACGGCTACGAGGATCTTGAGCCAGCAGTTAGAGAGGCCAAGAACGAAGTATAATCCAGGTGAGTACTGAAATATCTTAAAACGTCAAAAAAGTCATAAATTTGTGGTAGTAAATTAATTTGGCACAAGGCAACGTTGATCGTAATAAAAATTTGGCATATACAAAAGTAGTTTCAAAATTTAGTACTAAAACAAAAGAGTGTGCAGTTTGGTTGGGCATTGCACATCTACTTATAACGGAACTCACTATAAGTAGGTGGACACCCTGAGAATTAAGAGCTTAAATAGTCGAGGCATTGTAATAAACAGTTTAATTAAAGAACCAACCAAACGTTGCAAGTACGGGGCGTGCATAAGGTGTGCACATTACATAAAAGGCGCGACAAAAAAGTGTAAAATAAAATAAATAAAAATTAAAGAAAAAAAGGGGGGGTAGAGACTAGATCAGTAAAATATATATATTATATTAATAATATATATTACTTTTCTATTTATTATTTCATTGTCTATTATAAATACAAAATTGTTTGTTTCAACTTATAGTAAAATTCAGCAACAAAACTTACATAAAATTTAAATTCACATGTCCTTCATTATAAAGTGTATATATAAAAAAAAACACATATTACTCACTGGTTTAATTTCAAACTTTCAAACTTTCAGGTTGTTCAAAAACTTCCGGCAATTCAATTTTTGTCCTTCAAACAACATGTCGTCAGATTTCAAATTAATGAAGGAGTAAACATTACAGATCAACACCCTGCCCGTGCAAGCCTAAGTTATAAAAACTTAATCTTAAATTTGAAGCTGGGTTTATTTTCAACTTTTAGCTTCCCGCTACCTTACTATTCGCTCCTATTACTTACATTTCTACAATTTCTAATTCTATTTTCTTGTCGAGTATATAACTTATATCATTTCTCATATTATAAAATCATATTAGTTGCGGTCAGCATCCGGTAATATAATGTATTAGTTTTAATATATTTTTATGTATATTATTGTGACGTTATTTGTGTGTAATTTGTATTAGTGTTTTAATATTGTATTATTTTTACGTTTTTAGTTGTCGGGGCGGACATACGCAATGTACATGTATATGTTTTTATTTGCGGTTTTAAATTAAGTCATCGCCCTGGATTAATTTGCCTACAATGCATTTAAAGGAAATAATATTATGCTTTTTGAAGTTAAGGTTTGCTAGCTAAATGCACTCTATAGAAACCACATTTGAAGTATCAAGTTTAGTTACGATTAATTATTCGTTAAAATTATTACACAAGATGCGTCCATATTAAATTTGTCCATTCAGATTTATTAAATTTCCTTCCCCTTCTAATTTGTAGCTAGTGTAACGCAACGCGCTACAAGTTAACAAACAAAAAAAAACAACCAATACACAAATCCATCTCAAACACACTCAATATACAAAAAAAAATAGGAGAAAAAGGTGAGAAATACATTCAACTAGTTGAAGAGATGTGGTACCAAGACAAAGTAGAAATAATACTAATCATAACATCAAGCTCGAGCCTTACCAAACAAGTTGCATTAACACATTCCAGCGCCACAATTACACGAAAATACATTTTTACAACTACCAAAATCAGCCATAATCAACACACGTTCAATTAACCAAAAATGGTTAAACGCATAATAACTAACAGATATAAAAGAAGCAGGTTTAGCGACAGCCGCAAGTTACAAATTCTCCAAATTAGGATATATATGTAATCAAATGAAATTATTAAATCTTAAGTTAGATTGTTACAATGTATAAATTGAAAGACACGTTGAAAAAGGTTAGTGAAAGTTTACAAACCAGACATGAGAACGGAAACAGACATTGTATTCCAGACGCAACATGATACTTCAGTTGCAGCTCACAGTAGGTTATAAGACAGCAATTATTAGAATGAAGATTACTAAGAAGTAATACATTGTATTGTATAAAAAAATAAGCAGACATGAGCTCTGCATTTCTCATAAGCAATTTGGGGGGCGGGGATAGCATAAATACTCTCAGGAGCCCAAGAATACCAGTCAGTCAGTCAGTTCAGCTACTCACCGTAATTTCAGTTTATTTAAAATAGTGAAAGTCAACTTAGAATTGTTTCGATTCCCACACGTTACTGCATATAACGCACTTGTAATTAAAAATTAATATTTTAATTTCTGTTTCAAATAAATTTATAGAATAGTGTTTTGAAGAAGCTTTTTTAAAAAGCCGCCCCAGGAGGCCCAGAACCTATCTGATGCAGCCGGTAGGATTCCAGAAGGGCAAGAACAGAATCCAAAATCGAAGAAACTAGTGGTCTTGAATTACTATTTTTAATCTGGAACAAAGAACCAACTGGACAAAGTACAAGAATAGGCGAAGTCCAGAAACAAACAATACAGAATGGAACTGGCAAACAAACTCTTGTAAGTACCAAAGTTTATTTTCCTATCCATCATCAACTGAATATTGATATTAGCTAGTAAGAAACAAAAATAATTTTTATGTATAATTTTATTATCGCAATTTTATCATTTCTGAAAAGAATTTACTCGGGAAATTTATTTAATAAAGGAATTATATAAACGCATTTAGATGTACAGTTATTACAATTTATTACAATAAATGAAACGATTTATTCAGCAAGTCTGAAGCTTTAATGTATATTTAGAACATAATTCTTTTATTACAGCAATTATTACGGAAACGATTTATTCAAAACTCCCTTCTCAACACATTTTCTATAATTAAACACTTGTAATGCAACAAATTAACGAAGGTGTATAATTATAGAGAAGCATTTTATGTACTTTATTATTGCAACACTTAACGAAATAATTACTCAGCACAAGTCTGAAATAAAAGCGTATAATTATAACGCAGTTCTTGCAGGAAACTATTCAGAAAGCTTAAAACTCAATTCGCCTCAATTGTAATCTCTGCAAAGTTATAAATATACATTTCAACGCGACAGTAAATGGCGAGAGAATTACCTAGCAGAATTCTTTAATATAATTATAGTATTTTATAATTACATATAAAATTGACGTAAAATTTAAGTGATTCTTTAAATAACTCTATACAAACTAAGCTGAAGAGTAATTCTTAATTATTATAGCAACAATGAACTCTAATATGAAACTCTACCTCGAACCAATCCCGGTATACGACGGAAATAAAGGACTATTAGGTATCTTCATCACCGTGTGCGAGATATTTTTAAAATCTTTTTATAAATCCGACGACAGCAAACGCAACGTTTTATTCTTACACCTGATAATAAGTAAGCTGACCGGCAGAGCATTAACCTTGATTGCCAGTCACGACGATCTCATCGAATTGGACGATTTCAAACGTATATTGATTGCATATTTTGGCGACCAAAGAAACATCAAATGTCTTGGCCGCGATTTAATAAACCTAGGAATGGAAAATAATCAATCACCCTATCGATTCGGTATGAAATGTCAAGACGTACGAAGTTTAATTTTGACAAAACTAAAAATTGAAGAACCTGATCAAAACATAAGATTATTGGAGGCAAAAATGTACGACGAAATGGCTTTAGACGCATACATCAATGCCTTATCTGAACGGATATTGAACAAAACAAGATTTCAACATCCCCAAAATTTAGAAGCGGCAATGAACACGATTGTAGAGGAAGAAAACGTTATATACTACAGAAATAGATTGCATAACCCTAACGCAAATAAAAATTACGCACTTATGAAAACTATATCATAACCAAAAAAGAAATTTCATTTCCGAAGAACTATTTCACCAAGAAATAAAAGATTTTGACAACCCGGACGCGAATAATGACGCCACTTCGAGTAGAGACGATGAATCAAACTACGAATGCAACAACCCTTATGAAAATTACGAAGAGGACAAAGAAAACGCGTGCTCAAATTTTTAGTTGACCGATTCAAATACGACCAAGCGTAATCAATTTAAATAACATCAATCAACAAATTTTACCTTATGTAGAAATACCTTATGCAGAACTCAAATTACTAATCCAATACCGGATCCGGATCTTCAAAAACTTTAATTAGCCCTAGAACCGCACAAAAACATTATTTAGATTTTGTAGAAAGAAAACCCTTTAAAATCAAAACAGCCCACAAAACGACATTACACCAATATATAGCAAACATACCCCTACCAAAAACTTTTAACTTAAAAATGAAACATAAATTTTGCATTTTTGAAGTTAACGACAAATACGACGGATTAATAAGCATGGATTTTCTAAGAAAATTAGAAACAAATATTGATATAAAAACCGATTACTAAAAACAAAACACGGACACATTCCCATTAAATTCCAAATACAGTAATATTCAAACCGAGCAAAAATACGCCAGGACAGAAAAACAAATAAAAATTTTAGTAAATTCAAAAGAAGGCGTAGGAATTATAAATCACATGTCATTCCCACCTGGAGTAGAAACACCCACAGCATTAGTACAAATAAAAGACAATTACGCAACTACCACAATTTTAAACTCAAACGATTGTCCCATAGAACTATCGTCAACAAATCCTATAGACGTAGAGAAAGTAAACTTTAGCGAAATGGAAATCGACAAAGAATGTGCAAACGATTCCAACCTTACAAAATACGACAAGATGTTAAAAGAAAATTTAATTAACATTTGATTTAATAACGACATTAATAACGAAAAGAAGAGAGCAATTAAAGACTTACGTTTCAAATACCGTGATATATTTCATTGCGAAGGAATACCTTTAACTTTCACCAACAAAACAAATTTTAGTCATAAGAAACAAGAAACGCAGGTAAATAAAGAAATAATAAATGAACCCTTAGGGACAATGAGTTTCAAAAATTAAGTAAAACCCTTAATATCATCTACGTCGGGAGGAGTTACATATCCCCCAAATTAGGATATACATGTAAGCAAATGAAATTATTAAATCTTAAGTTAGATTGTTACAATGCATAAATTAAAGGACGCATTGAAAAAGGTTAATAAAAGTTCACAAGCCTCAGGAGAACGGAAACAGACCTTGTATTTCACACGCAACAAAATACTGCCAGCGCAGGTCACAGTAGGTTATTAGACAGCAATTGTTAGAATTAAGATTACTAAGAAGTAATACATTGTATTATATAAAGAAATAAGCAGACATGAGCTATACAGTTCCTATAATAGCATAAATAGCATAAATACCCTCAAGGGACCTAGATGGCCAGTCAGTCTAGAGCTTCACAACTTTAACATTGTTGGTAGTTCAACTACTCACCGTAATTTTAGTTTATTTTAAATAGTGAAAGTCAACTTATTATTATTTCGATCTCCACACGTAATTTCTGTTTCAAATAAATTGATAGAAGTTTTTTGAAGAAGTTTTTTAAAAAGCCACTCCAGGAGGCTCAAAACCTATCTCGCGTACTTTCTACAAAAACCAAATAAAGAAATTTGAGAAAAGCGAATAAAATTAATAGCAATAATGAAAATACCAACACAGAGCAAGTATGCATGCTTAGTTCTGCGCAGTACATTTATTTTTCCCGAGGAAAAGTTATGCCTTTTTTTTAAAGTTCCTATACCATTTATTTTTTAGTCATAAATAATAGTATTAAATTTCCTGAATTTAAAAGCTTCGTAAGCAAAAAAAAACAGAAAGCACATTTCCCAAATACAAATACGTTCTTTAGAGAAACCAATGTAGAAGTCTAAAATGCATTGAAAATTAGCAGGAAACCATTGTGGCGACTGAAACACTGTGTCCATGTCTACGTAGCATTTCTTGTTTTTTTGTAATACCTAGATAGTATATAAGTAATAACCAAATACCACGTTAATTAATTTGAATATGGCACGATTGTTTTATTTTTGCCACGTGTTACAAATAAAATATTTGGAAATTCACGCAATGTGCAAATTTTATGGTTTGGCTAAACAGATACAAGCTATTATAGTTCCGCCATCTGTTTATTATTAGTAATAATTTATTATTATTAGTTTATCAATATTTATTTATATTGTGACTAGCATGACGTTTAAATACAGTAAACTTGTCTAGTTGTAGGCTAAATATTTGTTTTGTAATATCATGCGTCATATGACGTCAAAGTACAGGCATACTTAATCCCAGGACGTTCATTACAAACTTATACAATACTAATACGAAAATTTTGATCATCAGCCATGAAACTTAATTTAATTATGTATCACATAACTGAGTTACGGCAGGCACATTCCTTAGAGGTCTCACTGATTCGATTAATTTTTGCAAGTTAAATGAACTATAATTAATGGGTACCAGATTCGAAGCTATAATAAATCTCGAAAGTGAAATTTGCCGTCACTCTGAAGATGATTCTATTGCTTAACTGCATTAATTATTTTTAATAAACCTTGCAACAGTTATTGTTGTCGTTTAGTAAAGCCATTTTTTTACATAAACTAATGTAAGATTAATTTATCGTTTGATACTCTGATTGTTTCATCCTAAACAGCTTAGTTTGTATTTACTGTTGCACTGGGAATTCGCCGTTTATTTTCTCTTACAAAATCTTATTCTCATTCACTACTGGTTCACATAGTTGATGTAGAAAATGTCTTACGAAACGACGTGTAAACCAGGGAATTAGCAAATATAACCGAACAAACACCTACATCAACCTTTTGAACAATTTGGGACACTTGCGGAATCGTCCGTACTCTCTTGGCGTAAATGATTATTCAACTATTACTTCATGCATGTTATACGTTTTGCAAGACATCCTGATATTCGCGTGAGCAGCTTATGATTTACTAATAGTTATGCGTCTAACCATCGTTATTTTCTCTAGCTTTTGATACCAAATTAATTGAATATACAAATTTTAAATCAGATCTCCAAACTTTTTGTCTTGTAGACCACGTGCTCATTTTTTCTGTTTTTCTAATATTGAATTGTTAAAAATTCACCTACTTCAAATGTGTTTTTGACAGCTGACACAATGTTACTCATTAGGATAGGTTTAACTGTGCAGTGAAAAAGTTAAAAAAACGTTGTTTTTTATACATTTATTAATTAAAACGACACAATAGGCAAATCTATTAAAATTATAACACAAACTAACAACACAAAAAAATTAATGGTTCTAATGGAAGGAATACATCTGATGCTTTAATAGCAAATTTAAATATTTGGCTTGAATTTAGTAAGGTTTAACCTTAAATCTCCTCAATCGCCATAAGACACCTTTTGGCTTTGAATAGGCTAGTAAGTCTGCTTGTTCAGGAGTAACTCTACTCTTTACACTTTAACTTGTTTACTTAATACTATCATTCTTATCTTTATTATTATTATTTATTACTGATTTTCTTTTCTTGTTCTGATGAAGCCCCTTACAAAAGTGGGCGAAACGTCGATCTTAGTTTATAAAATGACACGGTCCCAACCCGGACCAATAAATATTTATAATGTTTCTTTTTGTAAGAAGATTTTGCAACCGCGCTGAAACCTCTTTTGGGATAGTCGATTATGAATGCAGAATAAGTAATAGGTATGTCTCTTTAAAATCAAAATTACTGATATCCCTTTCTGAGCTGTTCAATTCTTCTTGTAATATGACATCCGTTTTCTCGATGTCATCGTATGAATCGATAATTCAATCTGGTATTTTCATAGTGAAAACATCCTCAAACCAAGTTTCAAAGTATATGTAAAGTATACTTAAATATTGAATGCAGGTTGAAATATCATCGTCGTGGCAGTTTGTCTGCGGTAAATCGAAAACTGGGAAAGTTCGCGCCATTCAATATTTTGCTTCATTACTTCAAATCTGTCAAGAGAAGGTAAAATAATGGACTCTATTTTTAACAAATTGTAACATTATTTTGTAATGTTAACGATTAAATAAATTAATTAATTAAAAATTCAGTAACTTGAATAAAGTATAGACAAAAATTCCCACAATAAATTACTTTACATTCAGTCAGGCTCCTTTATAATAAAAAGACCACATTTACCGATAGCTTCGGGCTACTAAATTCCAGCGGCAAGTCATCATTTAAAGCTCTAGACCCCATCGTAAGTCAAATACAATAAACTTCTTAAAAGTTAGGTCGGTAACAGACTAACAAATCCGATTAAATTAAAATGTAATAGTACCTTTTTAGCGTAAATAAAGGAAAACCAATTTCAGTTTGAAAAGCTTAACCTTCGTTGCTTGACAGCGGATTAGACAAAACAAAATATTATAATAGCACAAAACTATTTCCAAGTTGATTTGTTCAAATATTGCAAGTAATTTTAAGTAGTCTGGAGACATTCGTTGTATTTAAAATCCATTTTGGCTCAAGTAGGTTAGCCGGTCTTTGTTAATGGCAGACACTGTCGCCATAAGTAGATTCCACATTGCCATATTTAAGTAATTCGTAGAAGGTAAAAATATAATTTAAATTCGTGGGAAAGTGATTGCATCCGTGACCATCATCTAAAAAGGGGTTGGATTTGATTTCTGAAATCTTGTTTTGTGGGAGGATCTGTTCAGTCATTGGATAACAGAAAATGACGCTCATAATTATTACGGTAGGGAAATAGTCTATATATTTGAAGGCCTAGCCAAAGACAGAGAGTTTTTCCAATGGGGCCGACCGTGGTTAAGAAGTAGAGAGAAACGTAGTTTCGCGGTTAGCGTTCTCTGGCATGACATAGAAATTAAACTTCGTATCACGTTAGAAAAAAATTGGAAAGAAGGTTACTCTTCCAGTTTCGCGAGGGTTATGCCCATAGTTCGCGGATTTAAAGTGATACAAGATAAATATTTAAAAAGCTTGTAGGCGTGTGACGCACAAGTAAGTGATATTGTCAAAATTCTGCCGAGTTCGTGTGCCAGTCAATTTTCTTAAACACTATAAACAGAAGCAACAAGCGAGATTCTCTTCCCAAATTTAATAACTGCTCTACGTTGGAAAACAAACCCTCAAACAATGGACAATTATTAGTAAGTAAGTCTTTATAGTTAAGTAGCATGACCAATTTTTAGTTAGTTTATTTGTTAGGACGTTTTGGCCATAAACCGTAGGATTAATTTATTGTACGATTTAGAATATAAGTTTCTTTCATATACAAGTGTTTGATAACTACTTATGTACACAAAATTTTCATAAATTCCATAGTCACCTATTCACTTAAATTTATAAACTAAAATCAATGCATGTAAGAGGTTCACGTTTATTGCTCTGTGAATTAAATAGTTTTGTTTGCCGTTGATTAAGTCAATAGTTTTCTTATTTTTTTATATAAGTAGTAAAAAAGTGAGGAATTGATTAAAAGAAACCATTGTCCTCCTTGGGATGACAAGTCTCTCAAGGTTTTGTACGAACATTTGGACATTCTCGACTTGTCTGGCGCCCTTGGCAATTGTCATTAAGCCACAATATTTTATGAAAGGTAAGTGCCACATTTTTGTAGTATATTATAAATTAATTTAACCCTTTTTTCAAAATTTTAACCCTCTATATGATCCACGACCTTCCGCTAGCTAGTGCCGGTGACCCCCCTTTAATTTTTGTTTTACAGGCCGCCCCCATTTTATAATTTGACTGGAAAAGATACACTTAGTAGCTTTTCCGCCTGTAACAAAATTTGGACTGTCATCTTGTAGCTGCAAGTAAACCTCACTAAATATAGTAAACAAATCTGTTAAATAAGCAATGTGTAACAGGTTCACGTCACTTTGAATAAAAACTAGATAGAAAATGGGAAACAACTGTAGTTATGGTACAAACTAACCCCCAGCAAGGTAGCAGTAATATAGTTACAATACAGCTTAGTCACTTAAATACCGACGATGACATAGTGGAATTCACAGATATCATGTTACAAACGATCTCGCCAGCAATAATAATAAAATAAGACACAATACAATGTTAAAGGTTATAACGCGCCCATTTGCAGGATTGCTGAATCCATACGATAACATTAACTACATATAAGATCATAGGGAGTCACTCGTATTTCACATGATATACGTATGCTCAATATAAAGACCGCAATACAATGACATACTCCTCAAAAGCATAGAAAGTTAAAAAAAGAACGAAAATTGAACAGCGGATGGGAACAATTAATTAATTACTCGCAAGGCACTGACGAGAACCTAGATAGAGGATAACGTTAATATGGTAGTCAAAGAAACCCCTTGGGCTATGAAAGCAGCAAACAACAAATATCAAAATTTAGACAGACTGGTTCCAAACCCACCAAAAGGGGAAGTAAGTCACTCATGGAAAAAATGCAATCATGGCACAATGGAAATCTTTATTCACACGCGCACTCACTGTAAGTTGTAGTAGCTAGTTGTTTATTAATTTTATTATTGTTTTGATGACATTTATGTTACTTTAGGTTAAATTGACATTAATGAAATTATACAGCTTCCACCATCATTTTAGGATATAGTATTTATTTTATTAGATATAGCAACCTATAGATTGATATTAAACTTCAAAAGGTAGAGAACGTGCAGCAATGATTATAATTGAATAGCAAATTTATGACCATAGATAAAACCACACATTAGATGGGTAACATTTATGGCCGCGATTTTAGCACTGATTTAGTTCATACTACGCCCGCGAGATGGTACGTGTAATTTGTAATGCAGAAAACTGTTGGACGTTAGATGACATTTCTAAGATAAAACTTTTGTCAATGGTGACATTTGTGGGTATTGTTTAATTATTGTTATTTGTTGAACATTCATTCGGAATATTTAGTGTTTTTATTTGCAGATTAATTTAATGTGTTTCGCATTTATTGACTTAATTTTTGTATTTAAAAAGGATAACTTCAGTGCAGGTTAGATTAATCTATAGGAACAATGATTTTCTTGTGCTGTGTGCCTTTTTGTTGTAAAAAACTCTGAAACAAAACTGCACCGGTTTCCTACTGATGACATCGTAAGTTTTGTGAAATAATTAAATATAATTGTAAAATTCCTATACAACTTCTGTGTATTGTGCGATATTGTACTGATGTTACTGAATAAAATTAAGTAAAAGGGACTTGAAATGTTGTTATAAAATTACAAACACCCTTTCAAATTAAAATTTCAGTTTAACAGAACAAATTTGTAGCTTTTATTGTATATAATTTTACCCAAAATATTGAAGCCTGGGCATTATTCATGTTCATAGTTTCTTTTTCTTGAGAAAATAGTATTTATCGAACGTTTTCATTTCTGAAAACGTCTGATAAATGATATTTTCATTGCACGTGGTTCTTTATTTCAAGAAAAAGGATATAATGGTAGAAGCTGCATAATTTAAATATTACCGCCATGATAGCTGTTTAGACTACGCCCGCTAGAGGTCGCGATGAACTTAAAAGAAGTTAGTATTAGGCCGTTGCCCATCTATTGTGGGTGGGTGTTTATCTATGTTTATGACTAATCGAAAGTGAGTTGATTTAGGTAAGTTTAATATATTACGTGTTCGCCTGTTTACAAGACTACTGCTACAATTCTTGTATTCAAATAGATTTAGGTGATGCAGTGAGAAGGAGTTTTTGTTATATGAAGAATATAGATTGATTGTAAAAAAAACTCTATTCTACCACGAGTCAGACCAAATTGCAATCCCTTTAAAAACTCGTCTTACCGAGTACAGTACCCTAGACCTAAGAAGTTTACGCCCATAATTTAAGACAGTACCAAAAGCCTTTCAGGGTGGTTACAATACGCAAGGTAGATAATTATAACTTCCCCATAAATTTTATTTCAAAATATCAATTTGTTCATATAGGAACCCACTCCCACTCCACTGTAACTAGCCTGTGCACTCAGGGCCGTAACTAGAATAAAATTAAGGATAGGGCATTAGAAAATTGCATCAGACGCTAATTTTTAAGCATCCGAGTTCAAACTACAACTATTATCGCGACCTTTTAGATAATCAAAATAGCATATATGATTATGAGGTACTTGTGAGTGACTATGAGTAGGGAAATGCCTGGAAGGGGCTATATCTTTGCTCGTCCATCTATATCTTTATCTCCACTTCGACCTCAACCTCCACCTCCACCATCACCTCCACCTCCACTTCCACCTCCACCTACACCTCCACCTCCACCTCCACCTCCACCTCCACCTCCACCTCCACCTCCACCTCCACCTCCACCTCCACCTCTACCTTTACCTCCACCTCCACCTCCACTTCCACCACCAACTCCAGCTCCACCTACACCTTCACCTCCACCTCCGCCTCCACCTCCGCCTCCGCCTACATCTCCACCTCCACCTTTACCTTTGCCTCCACCTCCACCTTTACCTTTGCTTCCACCACCTCCACCTCCACCTCCACCTCCACCTCCACCTCCACCTCCACCTCCACCTCCACCTCCACCTCCACCTCCACCTCCACCTCCACCTCCACCTCCACCTCCACCTCCACCTTCACCTCCACCTCTATCTCCATCTCCACCTCCACATCCATCACCACGACAAAACAACTCCCTCACTAGTACATCTGCAACCGTCTCGGCTTCTTGGTTAGGAATAGCATTCGCCTCCGGCCATTTGGTAAAATAATCCACTGCAACCAAGATGTATTTATTTCCTTTCTCTGATTCAGGAAACGGACCAGCTATGTCAATGGCCACCCTCTCAAAAGGATTCCCCACGTTATATGGTTTCATTGGGGCTTTCCGTTTTGTAGCCGGGCCATTTCTATGGACACACAACTCACATTTCCGGCACCACTCCTTTACATCTTCTTTGCAGTTCAACCAATAGAATCTATCCCTCACTCTTTCGAGAGTTCTTTTCACGCCAAAGCGCCTTCCGGAAATACCATCGTGCAAATGCTGCAACACTTGCGGCAGTCTACTTCTCGACACTATCACCTGAAGTCGTCTGTCAGTGCCATCTTCACGTTGTAAGCGTCGTTTCAAAATTCTATTTTCAATCACCAAGGAGTCCTACTGTGCCTAGTATGCCTTCAGGCTCCTACTTGAAATACTAATTTCTTTCCAAGCTGGTCGTTGTCCTCTACTTTTCCACTCAATAATACGTCCCAATTCGGCGTCATTCTCTTGGTCTTCTCGTATTCTTTCGGGTTGCCAAGTATCATCGGTTACCGTCATTCTATGGATGACACTTATTTTCTCTTACATTTTGGAGCAATGATTGCAGTCTACCGGACAAGGTCTCCTTGACAGAGCGTCTGCATTCCGATGACTAGCTCCTACACGATGTTGTGTGTCAAAGTCATATTCCTGCAGCCGTTCTATCCACCTTGCAACTTACCCTTCAGGATTTCGAAACTGCAGTAACCATTTTAGTGCAGCATGGTTTGTTCTTAACAGGAATTTACGGCCGTATAAGTACTTATAAAAGTGCTCTACGGATTTGAGACGGCCAACAGCTCCCTTCTTGTCACACAATAGTTCTTTTCTGGCCACGACAAGACCTTGCTGAAATACCCAATAACTTTTTCTTGTCCGTCTAGCACTTGAGAAAAAACGCTTCCTAATGCTGTGTTACTGGCATCGGTATCCAACACAAACTTCCCCTCCATCCGTGGATAACTCAGAATTGGTGCTGTAGCTAGTAGCCGTTTCAGTTGTTTAAATGCGCTGTGGCAGTCGTCATATTCTTGTCCATCTTTGGTTAATTTTGTCAACGGTTTGGCAATGTTTGCAAACCCAAGTATAAAACGTCGGTAGTATGTGCACAATCCTAGAAAACTGTGTACTTGGTGTATATCTGCTGGTGTAGGCCACTCTTGTACCGTTTTTATCTTGTCAGGGTCAGCTCTTATTCCGGTCTCCGAAACGACACGTCCTAGGTATTTCACCTCTTTTCCAAATAGGTGACATTTCTTGAGGCTCAAGGTAAGGTTTGCCCCGCGCAATCTTTGGAATATCTCCTCTAGGTTCTTAAGGTGTCCTTCAAAAGACCCGTCTAACACTATCACGTCGTCTAAGTACACCAGACATGTATTCCAGGACAGTCCACGCAGTACCGACTCCATGAAACGTTCAAAAGTAGCAGGGGCATTGCATAATCCAAAGGGCATGACCTTGAACTGCCATAGTCCACTTCCAACTGTAAACGCAGTTTTCTCTTTATTACTTGGCTCCAAGCCTATCTGCCAGTATCCGCTTTTCAAGTCCAAGGACGAAAACCATTTAGACCCAAATAGAGTATCCAAGGTGTTATCAATTCTGGGCAAAGGATAACTGTCTTTTTTTGTCACAATGTTAAGCCGCCGGTAGTCTACACAAAACCTTGTTGACCCGTCCTTTTTCTTGACAAGCACTACCGGGGATGCCCATAAACTATTCGACGGTTCAATCACTTCCTGTTATTCCATGTCCGTGATAATTTGCTCGGCTTCTTTACATTTTACCAAAGGCGGCTTGCCTGGGGTGCTGTCTTATCGGTTGCGCATCTCCAGTATTTATCTTGTGTTGCACAACATTCGTCTTTTCTGTCTCACTATCATCCAGTGCAAACATACCTCGATATCGTCCGACCAGTTCTTTTACCTTGCCCAGTTGGTCGCCGTTTAATGCTTGACACGGAGGTATCAACATATCTAGCAATTTCTGTGAGTGACCGTTGGCTGGTTTACCTTTTGTGTCGTCCACACAACGTTTAATATGGCTTACTGGAATGCAATCATGTCTTTCTTCAGACTCACCGTGTGGGGATTAATGTTTAGCACCCTTAATGGTATCATAGTTTTTCCAATTAGTAATCCCTCCTGACCCATTCCCGACTTAGTTGCTTCCATAATGCATACTTGTCCTTCACGGAGCGTACTATCTAGGCGTCCCATTACGATCATTTCCGCTTTCTCGGGTATTTTTATATCACAAATCATTCGAACCTGCATTGTCTGGTTACTCGTCCCATGAAATGGAATCTTACCATCATCTATCCGAAGCACATTTTCTTTAATATTCACATAAAACCCATATTCCCTCATGAGATCCATTCCCAAGATCACTTCTTCTGTAATTTGAGCTACCAACACCCGATGATTAATTAGTTTGTTTCCAATTGTTAACGTAACGGCAGTCTCTCCGGGAGAAGAAATTTTCTCACCACTTGCCGTTCGAAGATAGACCGATGCAGGTAGCACTTTTCCACGATCAACCAAATCTGGTCTTACAATAGTCCTTGTCGCTCCTGTATCCACGAGTAATCGGACAACCCTACCAAACTTCCCATCGACTATACAGCACGGATGATAATCTTCGAGCCACTATGATGTGCTGTCGACGTTCGCCCCTTTACGTCGACTTGCTTTAGTTTTTCCTGCTGCTCAACCGGTTGTTTTTTTGATTGAGTACAGCGTTTCTGTAAATGATCAACTTCACCGCAGTTCCAGCATCGTAGACCCCCATCTCCGCGGTCGTCGTCTTTCCAGCCTTTCCTCCACACGGTTGATTGTTTCTTCTACGCTATTCTGCGATTAAACCAGGTTCTTCTAAAGCAGACCGAACTTTGTGACTCACCCTGTTTGTTGTCTGCTTAGACGCTTCAAATTCCAGCGTATGAGCCAATGCGTCATCTTACATTTTTGGCCGTGCTAATCTTACCGCTTGCTGTATTTCGCAGTCTTTAACGCCATCCACAAATGTTTGAACAGCCAGTTGTTCGAGGAAGCTATCTGGTGCCGTCGGGTATGCCAATCTAACTAATCTAACAATGTCAACTTCGAATTCGTGCAGACTTTCATTTGTCTTTTGCGAACGGTTACTAACTTGTGCATGGTAAACCTGTTGAAGGTGAGCGTCTCCATATTTCGTTTCAAGCTTCGATGTTAAGAGGCTATAATTATTCTGCTGGTGATCGGGAATTGTTTGCAAAATGTTAAGAGCTTCCCCCGTAAGGCCGCTATTAAAGAGATAGCCTTTTTTTGTTGAACCAACCGTTGGCTATTGCAGCAGCTTCAAATTGCTTCAAATATGTGGGCCAAGATGTTTTACCATCGAATGTAAGTGGTTTCATTTTAAATTTTGACGGTATTGACTCGCTTCCTTCCATACTTCTTATTTCTGGAATGTTCTGATTTACAACTTGTTTTACTAATTCAAGTGGCCGCGTTGTTAGTGAAATCATTTGTTCTTGCAGCCTCATCACATTTTCTTCCATTTTTACCAATTTACTGTCCAACTTTTGCTAAACTATTTTTACTTGTTCAGTGACATCTTCTTTCAATGGAATGGAGCTTTCCTTAATCTGTGTTCTAACGTGACCGTCTTTTCATTCAACTCTTCCATTTTCTTAACATTTTCATTTAACTCTTCTTTAAGGGTTGATTCCAGTTCAAGTGACCTCACTAAGTTTTCACTAAGTGTCACTTCTAGTTTAGCAGACCTCTCTTCCATTTTCTCAGCATTTTCACTAAACCTTTCTTCCATACTGCATTTAAAATCCTTAAGGAAATACATTAAAGTTTCTGCGTCCATTTTACTTTGGCTTCTTGTAACTGGCACATACAAACTACTCAAATGTTTTTAGACTTAATTAATCACCCAACAGAGCCTGACACCAGTGTAGCGGGCTACTATTAACGCGTTTCACTAATTTAAACCAAGTAGTAATAAAAGTCTTTATTACTCACTATTCATGAGTCCAATTAACAGTATATACCTTATTTATAAATGTTTTCAGTCCAATTAACAATGAAGCACTATCACACTAATGCTATTTACAAGCATTAATATCTTCTTAAACTAAATTCTTAATTATAGGTCTATTAACAACACTAAACACTACTATAATTTATTTATTGCACTTTTGTCTAGTTATGTACAGGCTGGCGGTACGATATACACGTTCACATTCGCAGATTTATATTTACTCCAAGACTTTCAAAACTTAGTGAACCAACTAACTATACACGAGATGATTTATATACGACATTCTGATATAGACTAACTCTTACATTTATCAGCGGTCTTATATATACCCTGAATAAAATGGATGATTCATACTCCGGTATATGCTAGAAGGTTCGAGGCCTCTGTAGTATATACATTGCTTACGGCGCTTGTGTGTTTGACGGCTTGCCTAATAGTAGCTCGTAATAATACGTATGTCCAACATGAAGTTGTTAATTTAATAGAACCAAGTTGCTTCTAAAATTAAAAGTAACCAACTTGATAAGGTATTATCCAAACAGTATTGTCTACTTCCAGTCAGTTCGATACAAATACTACAAGGTAAACTAACATACTTAAGTTGAATGTTGTTTCTTTAGACGTTAGTTGCAAAATAATCTATAAAAAATTGACCTTTTCTCTATAAAACAATCAGGGTGCCTTTGACAAAATTTGGACAAATAAATTAAGACTGCAAATTGAAATTACTTGTATTGTTTTTTTTATCTAATATATATGGAAAATGAATTTATAGAAAGGTTAACTAGAACCAAAAAAACGGGCCCTTTATTTTTTTATCAGTACAAATTTTCATGTGAACGTCTTCGTACTCAGGCGATAAAGTCATAAGCGCGCCAACAAAGTTACGTTGACTGATGTTACTTCTAACCTTTAAAACCGCCATAATGAATTTGACAACCATTGAGTATGATTAATATACGATCCAGAAATCATCCTTTCTAGATTAAGAATGCATGTAACACAAAAATTATACTTCTTAAAGGAAATAACCTAACCCTATAGGTGGAATTAACTAATATGGACTATTTAATTGAAATATAATTATAAAGATTTCAAAGGAACGTCAGAAACACTTGACTCAACTTTCTGACACTAGCTCAAAAACAAAATTCTTTTAATGTCCAGTGTTACGGTTGAAACTTTCACGACGACCTTTGATTTTTAGCAGTGTATTAAATAGTTAATTCTTTCCGTATTAGATTGTACATACTTTAATATTGATAGCGCATTATCAGGTACGAGTTTGCAGACCAACTCTAGTGGTATCATCTTCACATAATTCTTCATTTGAATCGTACATTTTTAATTTACGCTTTGGGTTCGTATATATGCCCGCCTTCGTTGAAGGGATTTTAGCGAATTAATTTGAAATTATTCTGCGGTAATTTAATATAATTTTCCTTATTGCCTAATTGGGATCACGGCGATTTAACTAAAGTTGAGTCCTCGACTGCTATCTGGTAACCACCTGTTACACATTTTGTTTGTTTGCACATTGAACCCGATTGTGGATCGGGTTTTAGTTCTAATTCTGGTTCAGGTTTTACGTCAAGTTCTACTTCAAGTCTAGTCTAGTTCCATTCAAGATTTATGTTCCACGTTTTGTTCCACGTGCTCTATTCTACGTTTTACGTGCTGCTATTCTATGTTCTAGTACCGTTGTAACCTGTATGTTGAATTTCGAGTTCTAGATGTGGCATCTGTAATGAAAAGGAGAAAATGTTTACAAGTACGGATCCAGTAGACCCATGCGAGATAATTGGTGGCGATATTCTACCTGCCCGCGCCATTTGAGCTGGAACATCGTCGTCCACATCAGCAGTTCGTAAGTGCGTTCCATATCTTATTTTTATCATCGCAACCGTTTGGTTGACTTTGCACGCTGGTGAATTACATTGTAACATTATTGGGTTTACTATAATAGGGTTGGGTTCTAATTTAGGGTGTTTAACATTGCATATTCACAATACTTAATAGAGTATGTAAAACTAAGCCAACGACCCGCTTATTATTATTACAGGTATTATTGCAGATACCCTCAGTACTTAAGGGTTATCCTGCTAGGATCCTAGTGCAACCCTTTATTTGCGTAATAGTCTTTTTAAATCGACCGTATGGTCGCAGATTTATGTTGCCTTGTTGGCTGTGTTAATATTTGCTTTTAAAGTAAAATTTGAATTAGTCAACCGATGTATTGGTATATGTATCGTTAGAGTTGCACCATAACAAGTGGGTAAGTCCAGTTATTAATTAAATTATAGTTTATGTGTTTATTGTTATTAATTTGATATATTCTTGTATAGTAAATGTATTGAATAGCTACGAGGTCTACATTACTGTGTGTCAACGTATGTTAGCTGGATTGTATGCTGTGTGGGTATTATTTGTGATCGTTAGGAATTTCCTATCTCAGTTCCGTCGGAGCCCAGCTGTTAGAGTTAGGTGGCGCTCATTTTTGGTAAGAGGTTTGGTTGATGGTTTATCCCACTCCCCGCCTCGGTACTGGGTTAGCTCAGGGTACATTGAAGCTGATTGCTCCGACTGCCCCGATAAGCATTTACCTTGCTTACCTCATTAGCGATTTTAGTGTAAATTAGAATTCAGTTTGAAATCCCCCCTTGCTCGTTTTCGTTGTATTGCGAGCGCCACGTCCCGTTATATTGGTCGCCCAACGTGGTAGGCCGTTTGTCTTACATATTTTGATTGTCCAATGTAATTGGCCTATTGTTTGATTGAATTATTATCTGTTGTACATACGAGGTACAAGTAGAAATTGTGTTGAATTTCGAAAGTTGTTATTGTTAATTGATATGGATGTAAACCGGTTATTATCGGATGAACTTAATTACGAATTAAAGATACGTCGTCTTTGTATAACCAAAGGCAGTGTTGATAATAAGCGCAAGTTACTAAGAGACCTATTACTAGAAGGTATTACGTGTGAATTAATACCTAATAATAATTTAAATATTTCAGCAGGTACGGAGCTTGCTATTTGCTTAGCCAAGCTTAACGACATAGACTCTGACTTAAACAATTTAAATTATTCCAACCAAGTAAATGAATTTAAACGGATATTTACGCGACTTGTACATGTTGATAACCGATTACAACGAATTACTTGCTCAGACGAAGACGAAATAAGCCGAAAAAGTGAACTAATAAACAAATGTTTGACTTTAAAAATTTTTTAACAGAAATTCAGAATAAAGCCGCTGTAACAAGACAAGTGTCGAATGAAACGTCCTTGATTGATTTAGGTATACCACAAAATAGTTCTGGCCATGTTTTAGATGAGCCCAATCTATTACTACCTGAAGTAACACATGTTAACAACATGAGTTTAAATGACGATAATCCCTTTATTGAACCAGTAAGAATTTCACATTCAAGCCCAATACGGCGAAATAACTCGGACACTAATAAAAATTACCTTCCATTATACAAATGGAATTGCACTTTTGATGGTTCGACTAGCGTTAATGATTTCCTACAGCGAGTAGAAGAGCTATGCAACTCGCGCGGTATATCGAAACATAACCTTTTTAGTTCTGTAATCGAACTGCTCCATGGCCAAGCACTTATCTGGTACAGAGCAAACAAACATACAATTAATTCATGGCAAGACTTAGAAATCCGATTACGCCAAGCATTCCTACCTTATGATTATGAGTTTATCCTCCAAGAAGAGATTCGATCACGGACGCAAGGCGCCGATGAAAGAACCGTTTTATTCATCTCGGTGATGGAAAATATGTTTAGTCGATTACGTCACCCTCCCCCCGAAGATAGTAAAGTTCAATTAATTAGACGCAATTTGTTACCACATATTCAAGCGCAATTAGCATTACACCCCATACGTACTATAGCTGAATTAACGGAATTAGGACAAACTGTTGAGGAAACATTAATGAGAGCAAAGCAATACCGTCCTCCCCCGTCCAACGCACAAGGTTTACTCGAACCTGACTTAGCCTACCATAAACCAAAACACAAAGCTGTTTTATGCCCTATAGAGGACAATAGTCCCAAGTATGTCGAAGTGAAACCTAACCTGACTAATACCAATCCGTTTTTAGATTATGAGTTATCCGACACACCTACTCGATCCGTAAACCCGTTTCAACCTAGCTTGTCTGCAATTAAGTGTTAGAATTGCGACAAGGAAGGGCACCCCTTTTGATTATGCCCTCAACCAAAAAGATTACGCTGCTTTAAATGTGGTACTGCTAATTTCACGGTACGAAATTGTCCGCAATGTTCGGAAAACGGACGATTGAGCCGCCGATAGATCGGTCCGCGTGCTCTGTGTCGCCCCCAAACCCGATCGATTTGTCTAAAGTAAATAAATTTAATAAGAAACTCCATCCCACCATCCAAGCCAATCTTAACTTTGTTTTGGCAAGTGTCATAGACGACGAACGCCCTTATCTTAAAGTGAATATATATGGTATAGCTATGCTCGGTTTACTCGACAGTGGAGCATCCCATACCATATTAGGTCAAACAGGCTACGATAAGCTTCGAAAACTAAATATAAAACTCCTACCTAGTGACATTACATCATGCCGTGTTGCGAATGGCCAAATTTGTAACATTATTGGCACTTATAATCTGCCAATTAATTAGAAAACAAAGTTGTTTGCATTAAAGTTCTGGTGATTCCGTCTATCCCGGACCCATTGATTCTTGGTACCGACTTTTGGTTTAGTATGGGCGTAGTACCCGACTTACGTCACGGCTTGTGGCAATTTTCTTCGGTCACGCCCACCCTATCTAGTATACAATCGAATGATGAACTTAACCCGGAACAAACTGCGCTTTTAAGTTTGACTATTGAACAATTGTTCAAAGAGGTGCCTGACACATTAGGTTACACTCATATGGTAGAACATCTGATAAGAACGAATGCCGAACCGATAAAGCAAAGGTTTTACCCTTTGTCACCTGCTCTTAAAAAAATTGTAAACTCCCAACTGGACGCTATGTTAGAACAAGGTGTAGTTAGTCCTTCTTCTAGTCCTTGGTCGTCCCCTGTTGTTATGGCCAAGAAGAAAGACGGTAGTTATCGATTTTGCGTTGACTATCGCAAAGTAAACAAAGTCACCGAACGCGATGCCTACCCTTTATCTTTAGTTTCAGCGACCCTCGACAAACTACGAGATGCCAAGTACCTTACTTGCATAGACATTAAGAGCGCATACTGGCAAATGCCTGTAGCCGAAACGTCCCGCCCGATTACCGCTTTTAGCGTCCCGGATAGAGGCCTCTTTGAGTTCAACCGAATGCCTTTCGGTTTGCATAACAGCCCTGCCACTTGGCAGCGACTTATCGACCGCGTTATTGGTCTCGACCTCGATTCCTACGTGTACGTCTATCTTGACGATTTGGTTATAGCCACAAATGATTTTAATAAACATCTTGAAGTAACTAAAGAAATTTTCAGTCGTTTAAAATCGGCTGGTTTGACTGTAGCTCGGGAAATATGCCACTTTTGTAGACCCGAAATCAAATATCTGGGATATGTTGTTGATCAAGATGGTTTACATGTCGACCCCGAGAAAGTCTCGGCTATTTTAGACCTCCCTCAACCCAGCAACGTTTCTGAAGTTCGCCGCTTCCTAGGCCTCTGCGGCTGGTACCGTCGTTTCCTACCGAATTTATCTACGGTAGTGGCTCCAATAAATAAATTGATGCGAAAAGGCCACCAATTTTTATGGACTGATGAATGCGAACTCGCATTCACCGAAATCAAAAATTTTCTTGTGTCAGCTCCCATTATGAGTTGTCCCAATTTTGAATTGCCGTTTACAATTCAAACCGATGCCAGTGATTATGGCTTGGGCGCTGTTTTGTCCCAACTTCATCCCGATGGCGAAAAAGTTATAAGTTATATTAGTAGATCTTTGAGTCCTAGCGAGCGGAAATTTACCGCTACTGAAAAAGAATGTCTTGCTGTAGTGTGGGCTATTGGCAAGTTTAGGTCTTATATTGAAGGATCCCATTTCACTACTGTCACGGACCATTTTGCTTTACTCTGGCTAGATAATTTAAAGGACCCTGCCGGTCGCTTAGCTCGCTGGAGTGTCCGTTTGCAACAATTTAGTTTCGATATTGTTCATCGTCGTGGCAAAGACAACGTTGTTCCCGACGCTTTATCCCGTTGCGTACCTATTGTTAATGAGGTCAAGGTTCTTAGTAACTCGGAACCGTATTTCAAAGGGATAAAAGATCGTTGGTTCCACAAGATGTGTGATCGTGTTTTGAATAAACCCCTTAGTTTTCCCGCATGGCGATTTGACGGGGCAAATTTATTTAGGAAGTGTAAAATCCCTTATCCTGATCTAGAATCGGCTACTTCTGAGTGGAAGATCGTAGTCCCCAAATCACATAGGTTAGATATTGTGAGGAGTAACCATGATGAACCTACTTCCGGCCATTTAGGCATTTTTAAGACATACCATAGGAATACTTCTAAGTATTATTGGCCGAAGGCCAAAAGCGATGTTGCGAAATATGTGCGCAATTGCCAAACTTGCATTGCTAGCAAGGTTGAACAGAAGCCACCTGCTGGTTATCTGTTAGGTCGTCCGAAGGTCTCCAGACCTTGGGAACTTATTTTTGTAGATATCGTTGGACCTTTTCCTAGGTCTACTTCCGGATATAAGTATGTGTTGAGTGTAAAGGACTATTTAAGTAAATTTTGTATTTTCCTACCCATGAGAGAGGCTACTTCATCCAAGCTTGCTGAATTATTAGAGGATCATGTGTTTTTGTTATTTGGTGTCCCTCGTACCGTGGTTTGCGACAATGGCAACCAATTTCAGGGCAGACAGTTCAAAAATTTGATGAATGCTTACCGTGTTAAGGTTAGCCATACTGCAAATTATAATCCTCAGCCGAATGCCGCCGAGCGACAGCATCGCTCTCTCAAGACTATATTGATTTCTTTTATTAAAGACAACCAGCGCAAGTGGGCGTCATTGCTTCAGAAGGCTGCTTGTGCAATTCGTACTTTGAGACATGAGGCTACTAATCTCACCCCATTTTTCGTGAATTTTGGTCGTGAGATGCATCATAGTGGCGATAGTCACGACTTACCAACGGTCCCTTTAGAGAATGGAGTAGAGTAAGATCCCGTGCTTCCTGGGGATCGCCCCCCAATTTTTGACAAAGTGTTTAAAGATATTCGTGCTCGTCTAGATAAAGTATTTGAACGTAGCAAAAAGGTGTATGACTTACGACGTCGTCCCGATCGCTATGTTGTTGGTCAGAAAGTATGGCATAGAAATTTCGTGCAATCGAATGCCGCCGAATATTTTTCAAGTAAACTTGCACTCAAATATGTCGGCCCTTTTATTGTGTCCGAATGCGTTTCACCGTGGACCTATCAGTTAGAATCTGCTGAAGGTCGTAAGGTTGGTGTTTGGCATGCCAAGGATTTGCGTCCTGATCCTTGACTATGTTTGTGAGTTCTTTTGTTGTTGTTGTTGTTGTTTTTTTGTTGTCCATTCTGGAGTTTGAATTTCAGTATTTGGGAAATATTACGTTGCACTGTTCGACAATCGCTGGATCTGTTCCCTGTGCTGGGCTTCAAGTGATTTGATTGCCTACAGTTGCTTGGAGGCGAAGAAGTTTCGGATTCGATGTCTCGATATGTTGGACTTTCTAGTTGCCGCTTGAAGCGAGCGGACGTGTTTTTGCCGAGCTCCCGCTTCAGCAATAACAAACAGTAAGTTTTTATCTAGGGTTTTATTATTTATTGTTGAATTATTTTATTTGAAGCTTTGCTTTTTATTGTGTTTTATTTTTATAATTGTGTGCCATCAAATTTTAAATACAGGGCAGTAAAATAAAAATTTTAAAACAGAATTTAAACTAAATAAAAACTAAATAAATTGCGTTTTCTTTGTAATTTAAACTAAATCCGCGTTTTAAAATAATATAAATAAATTACGGGCCAATAAAACAAAAATCTACTAAACTAATACTCAAAATAATTTCGGAATAACTTAAAAAGGCATTTTTAATAATAAATTTAAAATAAAAACCGCGTAAATCGAGTAAAAAACCGGATAAAACAACCAAAAAGTGTGTGAAATTTTTATAGTGCGCGTATAATAAAATAATAACCAAAAAACAAAAATCTAAGCCTTTTTAAATCAAATAAATATCTCAAAAACTGTAAATTTTAAAACAATTTTAATATAAATTTTCCATAATTTAACTACACGCGTACTTATAAGTTCTTTTAAAATCGATTTTGGTGTAATTAAGCGGTGTAACAGTTACGGGTTGTGCTAGTTACCAAGCGATAAAGTGAAAGGTCATTTCCGTTATCTCATTCCGATTGCGCTCGACCTTATTTTCTTAATTACACGTTTAAAAATAAAGTGTTGTTGTTTGTAAATTATATATTTTAACATTTTGAAGTAATTAGTTTATTTAAATTGATTTGGCGGTTTTAGAAATTTAAAATAAATAAATAGTGTTCTTCGCGGTACATTTTGAATCGAATTGCGCTAGGGAATTTATTTGATTCTAGTTGTTATTTTGACGCTTGGTGCTTGTTGTATTTTTGTTAAAATTTGATATTTAATTGGGCGGTTCGAAGTTTAAATAAATACAAGGTTGCTTACGGTTCACCTTTAAACAAAACATTTTTATTGGACCAACATTTTGCGTTCTTCTAGCGTCTTTCTTTTAGCGTCGTAACGGTCAAGTGGTTTTTGAGCTGCGTTTTAGGTGTCATTTTTTGTCGTTTGTTTTGTCAGCATGGTGGTCCACCGCGACGAGGACCCGTTGCCCAGGAAGAAGAGGGGAGATAGGTCGGAGTCTAATAGGTCGGAGGCTGAGGGCGCTGTTGGGGGGAAACAGCTAAAGGTAATTTTAAAAGACGTTAGGTTAGGGATTCAGGAGGAGGTACAGGAGGTAGAGGAGCCTGTGTCTGCGGCGGTCGTGTCGGGGGAGTCGGGGCCCCCTGGGGTGGCTGCGGCGCCTGAATCGCCCTCAACTTCGGGAGCCCAGCGAAAGATGTCGACTAGCAGCGACGTTAGCGTTGCAGCTAGCGACCTCGATGAGCTGGACCTCCTGAGATTGAGGGTGAGGAAGGCGCACTGGGCCATCTCCGGGAGGGTGCCGACGACCTCCGCCACTATAGTCGTGGAGGACAGAAAGAAGATTCGCTACGCCCTGGATGATTTCCTCGACGCGGCGAATCAACTTATAGGTATGGTTAGGGCGCTGCGGCTTGTGGCTAGTGATTCTGGGAGAGCTAATGTTGTCGGGGGAAGTCCAGCGGTGGTTGCTTGTGTTTCAGGGCAGCAGTGTTCCAGGAGCCAGGAGGTGCCGATGCCGCGGAAGGCGTCGTATGCTGCAGCTGCTGCAGGTGCGACGCCCACCTTTGCAGTTAGGGTCGACGCCAGGCCAGGGAGAAGGATGACGTCATGTCGACCCTAAAGAAGAAGGTCGATCCCGCTCGTGATGGTTTTGTTGTGGTCGGAGCTCGTAGAACTCGCAAGGGCGGTGTAGTTGTCGAGTGTGCAAACCGAGAAGATGCGAAGAAACTGCAGTCGAAGGTTGTCGGTGACTGCAAAGAGCTCGTGGCGAAGACCATCGAGAAGAAGCTCCCACGGGTAGTTCTTCCGGGGTCGAAGCGGGGATGAAGGCGGAAGAGCTGGTGCGGTTGATCGCGTGCCAGAATCCCGCTTCGGCGATTTGAAGATTGAAGACCACCTGAGGGAGAAATTTAGGTTTGGCGGAAAGGGCCCTAGGGATCCCTTCGTCAACGTAGTCTTCGAAGTGACCCCCACACTTCGGAGACGTATATTAGCTGACGCTATAAACCTCAGGTGGCGAAGAGTCTGGGCCCGGGACCACTTCTCGATGACCCAGTGCTACAGGTGCTACGAGTACGGCCATAGATCGATGGAGTGCAGGGAGAAGGTACAGTGGTGCGGTAACTGTGCCGAAGTCGGTCAAGAGTTCAAGAATTGCCGGAGGGCAGTCCCCTGCTGTGTGGTTTGCGCTAGGGCAAACGACAGAACTGGCGGTGGCGCGAAGGTCGATACGCGCCACGACGCCAAGTCGAGTAGATGCCCACGATGCTGAGATTGAAGAACGCAATCACACGCAACATCGATTATGGACCGTGAAGAAAAGATAGATTTAAAGAAGCAAGAAGATTAAATTCGCGCAATTAAATCTCGGGAAAGGAAAAGGGGCTACAAATAACTTCGTAAAGTTATTTAGCGAAAATAATATCGACATCGGGCTTGTACAGGAACCGCACCTGTACAGCCATAAAATAACAGGTTTTGGGAAAGGGGTCACCGTTTTAAACGCAAACAGCGAACGACCGCGTAGCGGTATAATAATAAATAATGAGACGTGCGCCGGAATAATACTAAATAATTTATCCAACGAATTTTTAACAAAGGTCGAAATTAAATCAGGGCTAAATACATTTTACGTGATCAGCGCGTATCTTCCGCCGGTTGATTCCGGCGGGAAAATCCTCAAACCGAGGACTTATTAAACCAAGTTGAAAACATTTTGCGCAAAATCGGTAGGAATAAAATTTAATCATCGGGGGAGATTTTAATGCTAAGTCGCCATTATGGGGCAGCCCTATCGAAGACGATAGAGGCTCGCAGGTTGCTGATCTTTTTACGGGATGGGACCTTAGTGTGATAAACACTAATGATTCACCTACGTTTGAGACGCATAGAGGCAGCAGTTTTATAGATATTACTGCAGTCTCGCACGAAATGTTAGAAATGATTTGTAATTGGAAACTAAGGTCGGACGAGGAAACGCTCTCTGACCATAAATTAATAACATGGGACGTTGAAACCAAAACAAGCGCAAACGAGCCGCTAACTATATTTCCGCGGTTCTGTAATAAAAAAGCAAATTGGGAGCTGTTTAAAGAAAAATTTGGCGAAAGTATCCCTGCGCTCGAAAATGAGCTATTTAACTGCCGAGAGGCAGACGAAGTAGAAACACTCGCGAAAAATTGAACGATGCGGTGGTAGACGCGTCGTCGTATTCCATGCCGCAAAAGAAAACATTTAAAGACAGCGTACCCTGGTGGACCCGGGAACTAACCACCAAGCGGGCAGAAACGCGTAACCTAAGGCGCCGCTATCAACGCGCCTCGGGAGATATAAGAGAACAACGGAGAATAGAATATAATCAAAGTTACCGCGAATATAAAATATTAATAGAAGAAACGCGAACGAATAAATTTAAAGAATTCTGCACGCAAAACTCAGAGAAAGAACCCTGGGGAACCGCATACCGCGTAATTAGAGGAAAACAACAAAAATCGCGCTCAGTAATATAAAGAAAACAAATGGCGAATACACGGAAGGTTTTAAAACCACAGCGGAATATTTACTAGAGAAATTTTTCCCATCGGATAATCCCGAGGGGGATGAAGGGTCGCACGATTTAGTACGTCGGGAAGCTGCAGAGGCGCAAGGAACAGGTGCCGATAAGGCAATCCTAGTTCACGAGGTCGTCAGGGCTCTTAGGAGGATGAACCCTAAGAAGGCACCGGGGCATGATGGAATCACTTCAGACGCAGCTCTGCAGGCGTGCCTGTTAGCCCCGTGTGTCTTTGTTGGGTTGTTTAATCTCTGTTTAGAAAGGGGCGTTTTTCCGCGTTGCTGGAAAATCCAGAATGTGAAATTTATACCCAAACCTAAAAAGGCGGATGCGTCAGATCCGGGCAGCTATCGTCCAATTAGCTTGTTACCGGTGCTGGGGAAAGTTTTAGATCGCGTTATGACTACGCGTGTTGAACACCTAGTGCGAGACAGCGGCGGTTTTAATAACCGACAGTTTGGTTTCGTGGAGGGCAAGTCGACTATCGACGCGTTAGAGTTCGTTGTCGGGGAAATTAAGCAGGCAAGAGATGCCAAAGAGTACTGTGTCGTTGTTGCTTTGGACATTTCAGGAGCATTTGATGCTGCCTGGTGGCCATTAATCGTTTGCGAGTTAGATCGTAGGGGTTGTCCGCGAAACTTGATGTCTTTGGTCAAGAGCTATTTCTCGGGGCGATTAGCACAGGTTGAAATTCCGGGTGAAGTTCTGTCGCGTGAGGTGGAAAGGGATGCCCGCAAGGGTCATGTTCTGGTCCCACATTTTGGAAGTTGTTGTATGAGAGCATCTTTAGGGTCAAGTTGCCCGCAGGATGCTCAATCGTTGGGTTTGCAGATGACACACTTTTAATTGTAAGATCGAGATTGTTAATGGATATGCGCACAAAACCGATCGAGGCGCTTAATAAATTACACGAATGGTCGCAGGCGGTAAAATTAAAATTTAACACGGCGAAGTCAGAGGCGCTTTATTTCGGCACGAAACCAGGACAGATACCTCCTAGGTTAGAGCTAGGAGGGGAGAAAATCCCGTTTAAAGATTGTATTACCTACCTCGGCGTCAAGATCGACAATAAATTAAATTGGAAAGCGCACGTACAATACGTAAAAAGTAAGGGCGGCGAAATATCAAACAAAATGATGGCGGCGGCTAAAATAAAGTGGGGTTTCAGGGGCGAATCGCTGAGGACGGTTTATGCCGGAGCAATTGAGCCGGCAATACTGTACGCAGCTTCTGTATGGGCAGAAGGTTGTAAAGTCCGGGAGATGCGTCAATTGACGAGCGTACAACGCATAACCGCGGTAAAAGCGGCGAGGGCGTACAGGACCACCTCCACGGAGGCTGTCCTGGTGATCAGTAGGACTCTCCTATCGAATATGTCGTTAGGAGATTAGAGATAGACGATTAATAAATATAGGAAAAGGGCGCGAAATTATCGAAGATCTTAATCTTGGTAATAGGAAATTGCAAGAAAGATTGTTGTATCTGAGTTAGGGCACCCGGCTGATATTAGAGGATCGAGTTTGTCGAAGGTGATGAGGACGCGATGGGTATCAGAATTTATACGGACGGTTCACGTATGGACGATGGGCAAGCAGGCGCGGCGTTTGTCGTGTATAAGCAGGAAAGGGAGGTGTTTCGGTTTCAAACCAAACTCGCGAACTGGTGCACTATCTTCCAGTGCGAATTGGTAGCCATACGAGAGGCTATCGATTACGTAATAAACCATACTGGCAGAGACGAGTATTATATAATCAGTGATAGTAAATCGGCGCTAACGGCTTTAACAAACATGAACACCTCGACAGATCTCCAAGCGGACGTCTGGAGGATAGCGCGTACGGCGCTAGAGTTTCGACGTTTAAAGTTCTGTTGGGTCAGGTCGCACAATGGTAACGTAGGAAACGATAGGGCTGACGAATTAGCTAAAGAGGCCGCGACGGGCGACTTTCGAATATCACATTCGTCGATACCGAGGTCTTTAATCAAAAGAAAGCTGCGCGAAAATCAATTCGACAATGGGAAGAGAGGCGGAACAACGCTGCCACGGGCAGGTTGACCCACAAATTCATACCGAGCATAGAAGCCAGAGGTAAGATCGAGGTTAAGCTCGATCACAAAATGGTGCAGTTGATAACAGGGCACGGCGCCCTGAAGGCGTATTTACAAAGGTTCGGTCTAACCAACAGCGACCGCTGCGAATGCGGTGAGGGCGCGGAAAGCGCAGAGCACGTGCTCTTCGACTGCCCGCTTGAGGCGGGAAATCGAGGGTTGGCTGATAGCAAACTAGCTATCCTAGGTCTGGCATGGCCAAAGAGCCTAGAGGAAGTCGGGAAGTGGTTAACCAGAAGGCGTTCTGGACAGCCTTAAAAGAATTCGCGGGAAGGGTCGTGAGATTAGACAATCAATGACGACCGCGTGTAAAAATTCGGTGGGGTTGGTGGGAGGATTGAAAATTTTAGATTGACTTGGCGTGAGTAAGGATACGAGCATAACCAAAACCTGATATTAAATAAAAAAAAAAAAAAAGATAATTATACCAAAATGTCCAATATGCACGAGAAACCCCCACTCCATTAATACAATCACTGCCTATCTTCATAACTATGTGCGGAAAATCGGGAATAAATAATACCAAATAAACAATAACAAATAAATCATAAACCCTCATTAAATTAAATCAATAAAGTAAACAAGGATAATAAAACAGAGCGCAACCGCGCATCCCCCCAGGACTTGAAAGTGAAGTGATAGTGATAGTGATTGTGATCCCCCCAAGAACATTTAGTGCATACCCACCAGGACTTTAGCAGTGCACCCCGTCCCACCTTTAGAAGTAAGTTACAGACGACCAGATCTTCGGATGCTGGAGAATTTTATTATCGAGGTAAGACTTAAATTGTTGGCGGCTGTACTCGCACAAGCATTGATTTACATTAATTAGTAGTTTTTGAAATAATTTAAGAAGCACGTTTGGTGTGTAAAGGCGCTAGCCGACATAATGCTTGTGCGAGTGCACCTGATAAATAGGGTGATGCTTACGCTATTTTGTGCACTGTTATATGCTTAACGCTTATTAAACATTTATTTATATATTTACATAATTATATTTATTTATATTTTATATTTACACTTTATATTTATTTATATATAGCATGTATTATGTGGCTTATTTGTTTTGTTTGACGTTCTGTCGCCATTTTGGTTGCAGTATATATTTGGGAAAGACGAGCAGAATTGCGAAGATTGTAATCATAATGTAAATCAGTTAGGGAACGATAGGGAAAGCTAGGGATGGATTTAAATTAGTTAGCTAGATTTGGATAGTTTTACGACGACCCTTCAGGTCGCACTGGTAAGCAGAACCGGCGTCTGCTATCCGGTATTACGGATCCCTCCCCCTCTCATTTTTGCTTGTTGATCGGGTACACTCGAAAGTCAGCGCTAGGGATACCATTATTTATTATTAGTTTTTGTTTTGTTTTTGTTCCAGTTTTTGTCAGATTTTAGGTTTGTTAGATTGTTATTTAAGGTGAATCAACTATGAAGTAAGGATAAATTAGGAGCACGACTATTTTTCGCGTTTAAACCCAATGTAGTACCTCCGGGTGGAGCATTGGGGACGTGGCCGCAAGTATAGCGGCCCTAATTCAAATTATAATGTCTCGATATGTTTGTGCGTGGGTTCGAACCCCACCATAGGTTAATCATTTTTGGGTAAGATGGGGATGTTACGGTTGAAATTTTCACGACAGTGTATTAAATAGTTAATTCTTTCCGTATTAGATTGTACATATTTTAATATTGATAGCGCGTTATAAGGTACGAGTTTGCAGACCAGCTTTAGTGGTATCATCTTCACATAATTCTTCATTTGAATCGTACACTTTTAATTTACGCTTTGGGTTCGTATATATGCCCGCATTCGTTGAAGGGATTTTAGCGAATTAATTTGAAATTATTCTGCGGTAATTTAATATAATTTTCCTTATTGCCTAATTGGGATCACGGCGATTTAACTAAAGTTGAGTCCTCGACTGCTATCTGGTAACCACCTGTTACACATTTTGTTTGTTTGCACATTGAACCCGATTGTGGATCGGGTTCTAGTTCTAATTCTGGTTCAGGTTTTACGTCAAGTTCTACTTCAAGTCTAGTCTAGTTCCATTCAAGATTTATGTTCCACGTGCTCCATTCTACGTTTTACGTGCTGCTATTCTATGTTCTAGTACCGTTGTAACCTGTATGTTGAATTTCGAGTTCTAGATGTGGCATCTGTAATGAAAAGGAGAAGATGTTTACAAGTACGAATCCAGTAGACCCATGCGAGATAATTGGTGGCGATATTCTACCTGCCCGCGCCATTTGAGCTGGAACATCGTCGTCCACATCAGCAGTTGGTGAATCCGTTCCATATCTTATTTTTATCATCGCAACCGTTTGGTTGACTTTGCATGCTGGTGAATTACATTGTAACATTATTGGGTTTACTATAATAGGGTTGGGTTCTAATTTAGGGTGTTTAACATTGCATATTCACAATACTTAATAGAGTATGTAAAACTAAGCCAACGACCCGCCTATTATTATTACAGGTATTATTGCAGATACCCTCAGTACTTAAGGGTTATCCTGCTAGGATCCTAGTGCAACCCTTTATTTGCGTAATAGTCTTTTTAAATCGACCGTATGGCCGCAGATTTATGTTGCCTTGTTGGCTGTGTTAATATTTGCTTTTAAAGTAAAATTTGAATTAGTCAACCGATGTATTGGTATATGTATCGTTAGAGTTGCACCATAACAAGTGGGTAAGTCCAGTTATTAATTAAATTATAGTTTATGTGTTTATGGTTATTAATTTGATATATTCTTGTATAGTAAATGTATTGAATAGCTACGAGGTCTACATTACTGTGTGTCAACGTATGTTAGCTGGATTGTATGCTATGTGGGTATTATTTGTGATCGTTAGGAATTTCCTATCTCAGTTCCGTCGGAGCCCAGCTGTTAGAGTTAGGTGGCGCTCATTTTTGGTAAGAGATTTGGTTGATGGTTTACCCCACTCCCCGCCTCGGTACTGGGTTAGCTCAGGGTACATTGAAGCTGATTGCTCCGACTGCCCCGATAAGCATTTACCTTGCTTACCTCATTAGCGATTTTAGTGTAAATTAGAATTCAGTTTGAAATCCCCCCTTGCTCGTTTTCGTTGTATTGCGAGCGCCACGTCTCGTTATACCAGTGGTTTAATTTTTAATACATAGATTTAAAACCCTTCTCTGCACATGTTAAATTAATTATCGTTTCTTCGTATCTGCGTAAGGTTCCGGTACCACCATAAGACGACCTGCTAAACTCTCCGATCAAACCATCTGACGTAAACAAATTGTCAAAATAGTTTCGCACCTGTAGGTAATTTGGCATGTTCAGCTAGACCAAGAACTACATTGACATCGTGTCCATAACTGATTTCGGGCAAATGAGTGTGTGTACCACAGGGCTCCGCATGGTAAATATATTCATTTAAACTTGCTATACACCTCAATGTATAGACAAACCTTATTGGTTTTCTTCAAATAATCTGTTTAGCATCGTGATGACCGTAATATGCTATAATACTTTCATCTTCACTGTATCAGTCCGTATAGTAGGGGACAAAGAATACTGCTATAGCAAGCCTGCTTATCGTAAAAGGCGATTTAAAAGTCCCAGCACGGGGCAGTAGCCTTGCTGGCTAAAAGATAATGGAGGAGAGTCGGTTGATCTCGGGCAATCCTCAATAATTTACAAGATTGTTGGGGGTTGGCCGTGACAGATACGGCTTTTTGCTGAAATCTTTAAAAACTGCGTTGTGGAAAAATATGGGAACCTACCACAATATTTCCTAGGTATACGTGTCCTAAAACACGAACTATGTATGATGGAGAGCTGAAAAGTCAAATTTTTGTCCGGAGGTGAAATACCCCTCATTCGGATCTCCGGGGGGGCGAGGGGTACTTGGGGTTCGTCATCGTAAGAATTTAAAACTACAGTTCGATTTAGTGATAGGGACTTGGAATGTAAGGCCATTACTTAGAGTAGATAAGTTAACAATTTATTAGTCAAAATGAGAAAAGGAAAGTTGGATGTTGTAGGAATTAGTGAGGTGAGATGGCCAAATAGTAATGACTTTTGGAAAGATAATTATAGAATAATTACAACTTCTTCAACTAATGGACAGACAAGGGTATGAATAGTGTTAAGTAAAAGATTAGGGCGTAAGGTTACTTACAATTTAGTGATAGAATAATTATGGTTAGATTGAGTACGAAACCCACAGACACTGCTTTAGTGCAGGTTTACATGTCAACAACTCAGTACGAGAATGAAGTAGTAGAAAAGGTAAACGAGGATATAAATAGTATAGTGAGAAAAGTAAACGGAAATGAGGATTTAATAGTTATGGGCGATTTTAATTCGTCAGTGGGAGAAGGTAGTGAGGGAAAGATTAGTTGAGTTTTGCCAGGAACATAGATTAGTAACTGTAAACACCCTATTCGAACAACATGTTAGAAGAAGATATACTTGGAAAGCGCCAGGTGGTAGGGCTAGACACCAAATAGATTATATTTTAGTTAACTAAAAATTTAGAAACCAAGTCAAAACTGTCGTAGTTATCCAGGGGCTGAAATAGATAGCGATCATAACTTAGTTTAAATGAAGTGTAATCTAGAATTCAAAAAATTGAGAAAGGCTAAAAAACAGAATGGAATCTAGATAAGCTTAATGATAGTGAGGTAAAAGAGGAATATAAACAAGTATTAAATAATAAGATCAAAGAGATAGCTATAGGAGGAAACAAAGAAAATAGATAGAAAGAAATAAAAAGGGCTGTACATTATACAGCAACACCGACTATAGTAAGAAAAAAGTAGAAGCGAGAAAACCCTGGGTAACAAAAGAGATATTAGATTTAATAGAGGAAAGAATAATGCTTAAACCTTTCAGAGAATTGGATAGTGAAAGTAAGCAAAAATATAATAGAGTTAGAAATAAATGGATGGAGGAGAATCATAAGGGAATACAAGATGATTTGAGAAAAGGTAAGATAGACAGGGCTTGCAGGGCAGTTAAAAAGTTTTTTGGGGAAGATAGGAAAAATATAACGATATTAAAGATGAGAATAATGAGCTTCTAATAAATAAAGCAGAGGTAACAGATAGATGGAAAAGATATTTAGAAGATTTATATAAGAGAGACGATATGGACGAGTTAGAGAACGACCAAAAAGAGGATTTAGAAATAAGGTTCTCAATATTAAAAGAGGCATTTGATAGAGCTGTTAGGGATCTTTTAAACTAAATAAAACGCCGGAGATAGACGATATACCCGCAGAATTAATAAAATATGCAAATCAGAAATCTTTAAACAGATTATATGAACTAGTAAAAGTAATATATGACACAGGTGAGGTGCCAATAGATTTCGAAAAAAATATTATCCCAATCCCAAAAAGTTAGGAGCTGATAGTGTGAGAATTTTAGAACGGTTAGTTTAACTTCCCACGTTTCCAAAGTAGTATCAATAATAATTAAAAACAGAGTAAAAGCTTTGACTGAGAATTGTTTAGGCCAAGACCAATATGGTTTTCGTAAATACGAGAACCGATACTAATGATTAGGGTAATTATCAAAAAAAGGCTACAAAGAAATAAAAAGACTCATTTCGCGTTTGTAGATTCAGAAAAAGCATTTGATAGGGTTAACTGGATTGTTATGTTCAACATTTTGCGAAAAATAGGAATCTCTCGTACGGATACAATAATTATTTACAGTCAATATAAAAACCAAAACGTAGTAATTAGATTTGATGAAATAAAAAAGGAAGCTAAGACTAGAAATGGTATTAGACAGGGCTGTATACTATCTCCCTTGATTTTTAATGTTTATATTGAGGAAGCTTTAAACTTAGTTAAAGAGAAAAAAGAGATAGGTATTAGTGTACAGGGACAGAAAATAGACATGTTACGTTTTTCAGATGATATAGCCATTATAGCAAAGTCTAGTAAAGAATTAGAAGTGTTTTTAAATATTTTAGATAAGATACTACAGAGTAACTATAGTATGAGAATTAACTCAGGAAAGACAAAGATAATGATAAGTGAGTTACAGTTTAGTTCTAAACCAAAATTAAAAATAGGTAACACCGAGTTAGAGAAGGTAGATGAATTTTGCTATTTAGGTAATATAATTACAAAGGACGGCCGTAGCAGAAGGGATATAGTAGCTAGAATAGCTCAAGCTAGAAAAATGGTTTTAAAAAAAAAGACTTACTAATAGCTAATAGTATTAGTTTAGATAATAGAAAAAGTTTCTTAAAGTCATACGTATGGAGCATTCTGTTATACGGTAGTAAGACTTGGACAATTAAAGAGGTAGATAAGAAAAAAATAGAAGCTTTTGAAACTTGGTGTTATTGGAGAATGTTATAGATTAGTTGAACAGATAAAGTAACAAATGAGGAAGTTTATAGAAGGATAGGTGAGGAACCCTGTATGTGGAAACAATTAAAGGTCAGGAGAGATAGAATGATAGGGCACCAGTTAAGACTTGAGGGACTATTTAGTAAGGTCTTAGATTATAGACTACCGAATAAAAATAGAAGAGGAAGACCTAGACAAAGCTATATTAGTCAAATTATTAAAGATTTAGGGTGTTTCACTAGCTTAGATTAGAAAAGAATTTAGAGCTGCGTCAAATAGACCTTAAGTAAGTTCGAAAACAAAACAAAAAAGATAAATAAATAACAATCAGTTAAATGTCACCATGACTTAACTTACAATTAGTTAGTGTTCTGACTGGTAGCGATTCGACGCTTAAACCTTACCATAATATATAATTTAATAAACGTCACCATGACATAACTCACAATTAGTTAGCGGTCTGGCATGTTGGCAGCAATTCGCTGCTTAAGCCTTACCATAACATATAACTTAATTAACGTCTCCATGACATAACTCACAATTAGTTAGCGGTCTGGGATGTTGGCAGCTATTTGTTGCTTAAGCCTTATCTTAACATATAACTTAAACGTCACCATGACATAACTCACGATTAGCTAGCGGTCTTGCATGTTGGCAGCGATTCGTTGCTTAAGTCTTACAATAACATATAATTTAGCACTTTTCCTTTTTTGGAGGGGATAACTAGGAAGTATGTCATTTCCTTATAAATGGGAATCATGTAAACATGATGGAGTTCTTTAACAAGTATCAGCTTGCTAATGTTTATGTAGAGCCAGGTAGATAAGAAAAAGATAGAAGACTATAGAAAAACCTAGACCAAGCTATATATTAGTCAAATTATTAGAAATTTAGGTTGTGATACGTATGTGGAACTTTTTAGATTAGCACAGAATAGAAAAGAAGTCCGAGCTGCGTCAAATCGAACTTAAGGTTGAAAACAATATATGATAATGATTCTTCGAAAATATTAATAATTAAAATCTCTTTGTTTACCAAAATCGATCAAATTCTGTTACACTTATCGAAGACCAAACAAACAAAAAACCAATAAGCTCTTTCTGCAAAATTTCTCGCAAATCTCTCTTCTAATTAGCATTTCCACAGTTTCGTTCTCGCAAAACCATATCGATTTTCTTCTAGTAGTTCTTAACATAGTTCGTTTACTTTAAGAGGCTGCGGATATTTCTTGAAAAAAAAAGGAACTAGAAGGGGAATACTTTAAAGGGAAATTTATTCTATTAAGGACAACTGAGTAAAACCAAATGTAATAGTTAAAGTCAACTCATTGATCTCATAAAATGAGAATTTCATTACTTCGAGAAGGAATTGTAATGTTTCAATATTTTTCTGGTAAAAATATGAAAATAAAACTTTCGGCATTACTACAGACTACGTACTTAGATATTTCAGATGACATGGCAATTGTGTAGCAGAATTGCCATGTCATCCAATAGAGCTAAGTTTTAAAAACAAGTAGTTTTTGTGATGGTATAAGGCACGTACGTACTTAAAATTCGTATAGAATTGCAATTCCTCTATAATAGACCATTAATAATATTGACCATAAAAAGGGCAACCTCCGAAAACAAAAGAAATTCCAAGCTGTGCTTGTATTTCTGAAAATTGGTGCCAGTTCCGTTTGCGATTTATTATAAATTCCCATCGTGGACATGGTATCCAGTAAGTACTTGCTAACAACAAACACGACTTGAATACTACTTATTTATTTTCTTGGTAATTTATGTTGAATACTAACATCAGCGCACCAACGGTATTCCCACGTAAAGATATTTCTCAGAAACGATTTTTGTTCATTCAACCTTGACTTAAGAAAAATTATATTTGGCAAGACGTGATGAGCAAAATTTTCATCTTGCAGTTAAATATCTTGTTTGTAGTAAAACCAGTAATGTCTTCTCGTGACCTTGTCCGTACGCATTGCGGAAGTAATTTTAAAGAAAAAGATTTCAATAAGTGTTCTTCAAGTTCTTTAGTTTGCAGAACGGTGAATTTCAACGGTACTTGTATAGAAAAAATTTTAAATTGTGGTTGTATCGTTATTATGATACTACTTGGGATGAAAAAAACATTTGCAAATTATTGGCAGTAAGTTTTTAATATCTAATAACCCCTTAAGAATTATTACATTTAAGGGCAACTTAATTGGTCTCGAGTTCTAGTTTCGGGTTTATGTATATACAAGGGAAACGTTTTGTCACAACAGAACTCATTGATGGACTTCAAATTAGATTGTATTACTTTATAACAAGTTAATTTATAAAAACTTTTGAATCAATTATACAGCATCTGATGTAGCAGTGCCGAAATGTAGAAACAGATAATTGCCTGTTTAAATACAAATGGTCCAGAAACGCTCTTCACAAAAGAAAACTGCAAATTGTAGAAAACATTTCGTGTCGATTTGAGGTACATGCATCCTAAGGGGACTATTTAAAGATGGCACCGTAAGATCAGTTTATTTCAAATATCTTCAAAACGGTTTCCTTTTAAGTGATAAGACTATATCCGTGGCCCTGCGGGGAAACTCTTAACATCTTGAAAATGATTCCCGATCACCAACAGAATGATTATGGCGGCCTTTTAACATCGAAGGTTGAGATGAGATATGGAGACCCTCACCTTCAACAGGTTTACCATGCACAAGTTAAGAACCGTTTGCAAAAGACAAATAAAAGCCTGCAAGTATTCGAAGCTGATTGGCATACTCAAAGGCACCAGATAGCTTCCTCAAACAACTGGCTGTTCAAACATTTGTGGATGGCGTTAAAGACGGTGAAATACAGCAGGCTTTAAGATTAGCACGGCCAAAAATGTTAAATGATGCACTGGCTCATGCGCTTGAATTTGAAGCAGCTAAGCAGACATCACACAGGGTGAGTCACAAAGTTCGGTCTACCTTAGAAGAACCTGGTCAATCGCAAAACAGCATAGAAGAAATAATCAACCGTGTGACAGAAAGGCTGGAAAGACAACGACCGAGGAGATGAGGTCTGCGATGCTAGAGCTGCGGTAAAATTGACCATATATAGAGACGCTGTACTAAACCAAAAAAACAACCGATTGAGCAGCAGGAAAAACTAAAGCAAGTCAATGTAAGTGGACGAACGTCGACAACACAACTTAGTGCCCCGGAGATTATCATCCGTGCTGCGTCGTCGATGGAAAGTCTGGACAGCATTTATATCGATGTTAGAATTAATAGTAGGGCCGTCCGATTACTCATGGATACAGGAGCGACAAGAACTATTGCGAGACCAGACTTGGTCGTAAAAAAGTGCTACCTGCATAGGTATGTCTTCGAACAGTAAGTGGCGAGAAAATGTTTACCCACGGAGAGACTGCCGTAACGTTGGGAATTGGAGACAAACTAATTAATCATCGGGTGTTGGTAGCTAAAATTACAGAAGAAGTTATCTTGGGAATGGATCTCATTAGAGAATATGGATTTCATGTGAACATGAAAGATAACGTGCTTCGGATAGATGATGATGAAATTCCATTTCAGGGGACGAGTAACCAGACGATACATGTTCGAATGATTTGTGATATGAAAATACCCGAGAAGACGTGATGGAACGCCCGGATGGATACTCTCTGGGAAGGACAAGTATACATGATGGAAGCAACTAAATCGGGAATGGGTCCGCAGGACACTGATAAAGTCTCGAAATATGACACTAATAAGGGTGCTAACCATTAACCCTCATACGGTGACTCTGAATTTAAACATGATTGTGGGAAGTTGCATTCCAGTATGCCATATTAAACGTTGTGTGGACGACACGAAAGATAAACCAGCCAACGGTTGCTCACAGAAATTGTTGAATATGTTTATACCATCGTGTCAAGGCTACCAACTGGGCAAGATAAAAGAACTGGTCGGACGATATCGAGGTGTGTTTGCACTAGATGATAGTGAGAAAGGAAGGACGAATGTGGTGCAACACAAGATCAATACTGGAGATGCGCAACCGATACGACAACATCCCAGCGACTTCCTTTGGCAAAACGTAAGGACGCTGAGCAAATTATCACAGACATGGAGAAACGGGGAATAATTGAGCCCTCGAATAGTCCATGGGCATCTCCGGTAGTGTTTGTCAAGAAAAAGGATGGGTCGACAAAGTTTTGTGTAGACTACCGGCGACTAAACAATGTGACAAAGAAAGACAGCTATCTTTTGCCCAGAATCGATGACACTTTGGATACTCTATCCGGATCTAAATGGTTTTCGACCTTGGACTTGAAAAGCGGATACTGGCAGGTAGGCATGGAGCCAAACGATAAAGCGAAAACTGCGTTTACAATTGGAACTGGATTATGGCAGTTCAAGGTTATGCCCTTTGGATTATGCAATGCTCCTGCTACTTTTGAACGTTTGATGGAGTCGATACTGCGTGGACTGTCCTGGAAAACATGTCTGGTATACCTAGACGATGTGATAGTGTTAAGCGGGTCTTTTGAAAAACATCTTAAGAACCTAGAGGGGATATTCCAAAGATTACATGGGGCAAACCTTATTTTGAGCCCTAAGAAATTTCACCTATTTGGAAAAGATGAAAACGGTGGCCCACACCAGCAGATATACACCAAATACGCAGTTTTTTGGGATTGTGTAGATGTTACCGACGTTTTATACTAGGGTTTACGAACAGTGCTTACGAAATTAACCGAAGATGGGCAAGAATATAATTGGAATGACGACTGTCACAGCGCATTTGAACAACTTAAACGGCTACTAGTTACAGCACCAATTCTGAGTTATCCACGGATAGAGGATAATTTTGTGTTGGATACCGATGCCAGCAACACAGCTATAGAAAGCGTTTTTTCTCAAGTGCAGGACGGACAAGAAAAAGTTATTGGATATTTCAGCAAGTTCTTGTCGCGCCCAGAAAGGAACTATTGTGTGACAAAAAGGGAACTGTTGACCGTCGTCAAATCCGTAGAGCACTTTTATAAGTATTTATACGGCCGTAAATTCCTGTTAAGAACAAATCATACTACACTGAAATGGTTACTGCAGTTTCGAAATCCTGAAGGACACGTTGCTAGGTGGATAGAACGCCTGCAGGAATATGGCTTTGACACACAACATCGTTTAGGAACTAGCGATCGGAATGCAGACGCTCTGTCAAGAAGACCTTGTTCGATAGAGTGCAATCATTGCTCCAAGATGGAAGAGAAAATAAGTGTCATCCATAGACTGACGGTAGCTGATGATACTTGGCAACCCGAAAGAATACAAGAAGACCAGGAGAATGACGCCGAATTGACACGTATTATTTAGTGGAAAAGTAGAGGACAACGACCAACTTGGGAAGAAATGAGTATTTCAAGTAGGAGCCTGAAAGCATACTGGGCGCAGTGGGACTCCTTGGTGATTTAAAATAGAATCTTGAAACGACGCTTGGAGTGTGAAGATGGCACTGAGAGACGACTTCAAATGATAGTGCCGAGAAGCAGAGTGCCGAAAGTGTTGCAGCACTTGCACGATGGTATTTCTGGTGCGCACTTTGGCGTGAATAGCACTGTCGAAAGAGTGAGAGAAAGATTCTATTGGGTGATCTGCAAAGAAGGTGTGAGGAAGTGGTGCCGGAAATCTGAGTTGTGCGCCTCTGGAAATGGCCCGGTCACAAAACGGAATGCCCCAATAAGACAGTATAACGTGGGGAATCCCTTGGAGAGGGCGTCCATTGATATAACTGGTTCGTTTCTTGAATCAGAGAAAGAAAATAAATACATCTAGGTTACAATAAATTATTTTACCAAAAGGCCGGAAGCGTATGCTATACCTAACCAAAAAGCCGAGACGGTTGCAGATGTACTAGTGAGGGAGTTGTTTTGTCGCTTTGGAGTTCCGTTGGAATTACACTCCGATCAAGTGTACCGGATCAGAAAATCTCTCCGTGGTATACCGAAAGGGGTACACTTTGACCGTTTAACATCTTATGCTGGCAACAACCATGAAAACTCGAGTAATGAGAATGGTGTTCGAAGATTATTAATCGTTAGTCAAATGTAGATTTTGTGAGTTTTATAGCGGCGTATTGTGGTTCCGCTAAGGCGAAATTTGGTGTTATTATTGAAAAACAGCAAGATCTGTTTAGAGCACCAGAAGGGTATTCCCTTGCACATTGCGTAGCTCAAGATCTGCAAATGTCCAGCGGAATAGCTGTTGTTTTCAAGAAAACGTTTGGATGTGTGATAAATTAGTACAACAGCAGCCTACTGTAAGGAAAACTTTGGTTCTTCAGGATGGAAAGCGGTATGTTTACTATCTGGTCACCAAAAATTCTTCATGGCAGAGACCTAATTATGAACATTTATGGGAGCTTTTGCTAGATCTTAAGGCTCAGATGATGAAAAATGTAGTAACGAGACTAGCGTGCCCAAGCTAGGTTGTGGACTGGATCGCTTAGATCGAAATATGCTAGAAGTAATTTTCCAGGGAACCAACCTCCAGGTCCTTGTTTGTTGCTATAAACCGGTTGCCTACCAATGCCAAGAGAAAAGTGTTGACTGTTATTTCCAACGATGTGGTGGATGCACCAGAGGAGATAACTGCCGATATTGTTGTCAGTCATGGAATTGGCGTCAAAATGTTTTTACAGTTACGGGACGTAACGGTTTTAAAAAGGGGCAGTGATACAAACTATTAGGCAACCCTCAAACATGCAAGCTGCAAACCGAAGTATATTCTACAGAAGTCTCAAACCTTCCAACAAACACCTATGAATCATCTATTTAATTATAGGGTATATATAAGATCGGTGATCAGGGTACATCAGTTAGTCAATATCAAAATGTCGTATATAAATCATCTAGTGTATAGTTAGTTGGTCACTACGTTTTGAAAGTCCTATAAAAAATATAAATTTGTGTTATGTGAACGTGTATATTGTACCGCCAGCTTGTAAATAAGTGTAATAAATAAATTACAGTAGTGTTAGTGTTGTTAAAAAGACTCGTGGTTAAGGATTTAGTTTAAGAAGATATTAGTGCTTGTAAATAGCATTAGTGTGATAGTGTTTCATTGTTAATTGGAATGAAAACATCTATAAATAAGGCGTATACTGTTAATTAGACTTGTGAACAGTGAGTAATAAAGACTTTTGTTATTATTTCTTCTAGATTGGTGAAACGCGTTAATAGTAGCCCGCTACAGTACCGAACTACGTGTAGTTTTCAACGCCTCCGCTAAAATTTTATCTCAATCGTTTTTAAATGATCATTTGTTTGTTGGCCCCAAGCTTCAACAAGAAATTACTGCAATTTTGTTACAATTTCGTGTTTATTCCTGTGTTATTACTGCAGATATTCGCCAAAATGTATAGACAAATCCTTGTTAATTCTGATCATCGTGATCATCAACGAATAGTTGGGCGTTCTTCTCCTGATGAGTCTATTCAGGACTTCCAATTAAATACCGTTATCTATGGGGTACATTGCGCTCCTGCAGTTGGTTGAAGATGAAAGAAATTCTTTTCCTTTGGCCTCCTTTGTTCTTCAAAATAATACCTACATCGATGATATTACTTCGGGTGGAGACTTTATAAAATCAACCTCGGCTATACGGAATCAACTAAGCGCTTTTTTAAAACTCAGTGGTTTTGACCTCATACTTGGTCTAGTAATTGTCGGGAATTACTACAGGATCTTTCCGCTTTGCAATAATTCGCACTACTTCGCTCCTTTACGGATCCTGACAATCAGTCTCTGAAAGATGTAGGTCTTCAATGGAATCCCACCTCAGATACTTTTTGTTTTCTAGTTCAGCCACAGTATACCGCCTGTATCAAGAACAACTTATCCCTTTTTTCGACTCTATTAGAATTCTACCTCCTCTATGGCTTTTTTAGTAAAACATTTAATTCAACGTTTGTGGTCTTTGCAATTAGACGGGATGATCCCCCTCCCCCCGACTTACTCCGTTTGTGGGTAAGATATCTGCATGAACTACCATTTTTGCTTTACCACGCTTGCTACTTTCGCCACAATTTTCGACGTATAAAGTTTATTGTTTTGCGGACGCTTCCGAACGCGGCTATAAGATATTTGTCGCCAATCAAGTTTCCTATATTCAGGAAAAGCCTCGCACTTCTTGGTAACATATTCCTTCCAATGAGAATCCTGCCGCGATTTGCTGCCTTTCAACTTATTTCATTGTTCCTTATGGTGGACGGCAATGTCTGCCTTGCAGAGCTCCTTCGCCAATTACAGTCCACTCATTCCGCCTGTTAATTCTTCGAAAATTTTCATCGGAGAACGTTCTATTGTTTTAATATAACATAAGAGGTAGCTTGCAGGTAAATTCCCATTCATAGTTATCATACTGTTATTAATGGTTTTCCGCGATTGTTAAAACCTTTAACTGCTTTTGTGTTATAGGTGTCGCACTTTTGTACAGTACAGTCGCTAAAAGTTGTTCCAACTATTCCAAACAGGCAGGTGTCTCTTAGCTATGGTGCTAAACGTTTGAGTGCCGCAATCGGTCAACCGCTATCATTCCGCCATCTACCGTTGCTGCAGATTATTATAGTAAGTGCTTGAAGGTTTCGCATATTTTTAAATTTACTCATATCTACACGTCCACTATTCTCCACCATATGTGGCTATCCAATCACCGCTAAACATTGATTCTATTCGATCCGGTGTGAAAAACCTGCAAGTTACTTCGTAACAAACTGCTTTATTTGCAAAATAAAATCGCCAATTTATCAAGTTGCATTCGCTTTTCAATTCGGTTATAGAATTTGTTTCGTATATATTAAATTTGTTTCATTGAAAGTATCATTTGTAAAATATTTGTTATTAGTAAATAAGGTACAAGTATTTGTTATCGCTTCACATTTAACACTTTATTTATTTGAGTTATTTCCCGACTCAGATAACGTTCGATTTCGTACGATCGACTAATTTATAGCGAAAATTACGTTCTCCTTTTTATTAAATTTGTTACATTGGTTAGGCGTTAATATTGTTCCTTCTGTTTGCATTTAGTTTAAATAATTAGTTATGATGGAGAAATTAAAACACATGCACTTTTTACGCATCAGTTGAATAAACACGCTGCAAGATATTTTTGAGATCACACACAAATTTGAAAGTGACTCCTGTCTGTTAGATCTGTTTCACGCTCAATATACATCGATTGACCGGATTCTCGAAAGCTTTTTTGGTCATCATAACGCCGTAATCTCTGCAATCGACTCTGTAACCGACGCCGACGACCAATTTGAAAGAGAAGACGCTATACGGAAACAGCTTGAAACGTACTTTTTTTTAACAAAAGCGCTTTTCTGAAACTTTGTTTGAGTAAACCTGCCTTGCCCCAAGCTAGTTTACCCATTCCTCCAGATACTTAAGTCAAAGGTGTCTCTATCGCCGCTTACCCTCCCTACTTTTGAAGGGGATGGTTGTTTATTTGAAAGTGGCGGCTCCGTGGCGTAGTGGTATGTGTGTGACTACTACGCCCAAGGTCCCGGGTTCGAATCCCGACACGGTCCGCTTGAAAAATGTTAGGCGAGCATTTTTCACAAAAATACACCCTCGTTCGGATGAGAGGTAAAATGGAGGTCCCGTGTGTGAGTGTTGTCATGCACGTTAAAGATCCCTACCTTGCTTGGAACGGCAAGGGTTCGGCAAAATTCCAAATTGTCCAGGTAAAAAACTCGCTTCCTGGCCAATGTAGTACCTTCGGGTGGAGCATTGGAAAATCAAATGTAATGTTTATTGGAAAGTGTTATTGACCGTTTTGATAGTTTAGTTCATCTAAATGACGAGCTGTCAGCCGTGAATAAATTTTCATGCCTTAAATCAGTGCTAAAGGGTCCACCATTGCTTACCATTAAGAACTTTGATCTTACGGACGTCAATTACCCTCTTGCGTACAATAAGTTTTGCGAATAAAATCGTGATATTCACCGTATTACATACGCGCTTTGGAAAAACATGCTAAATTTCCTAAGTTGAATTCTGATCATATCAGGCTTACAAAAATTAGTGGACACCTTTGTCGGCAACTTGCTGGCGCTTAAAAATTAGCTCTATTTGTAGAGGAATGGGATTTCATCCTGGTGCACATGATTTTAAACCGCCTTTATGTACATACAGCTCGCAATTTTGAATTACATTAGAACCCCATCTCTATCACAACATATACAGAGCTAATTGCTTACTTAGAAAAGACTTGTAAATCCTTGTCAAATTTGTCAGTTAATCATAAAACCGATTTAAACAAAGTTATTCCATCTAACCTGTTCATGTCTCGCTCCACTGTTTTCATGTTAGTACATACCAGTCTTAATGTCGTTAAGTGTCCGCTTTGCCGTCAAGATAACAGTCTTTATCGTTGCAATGAGTTTGCTAAACTTTTTCCATATGATCGCTACACCTTTGTCAAAAAACATAAACTTTGTATGAACTACCTTAGTAATTCACACGTTTTGAATAAGTGTAAATCAGCTATTTCCTACCGCCAATGTAATGAACGACATCATTCTTTATTGCATTATCATCGCATTACGCCTATGCCCGCTACTGCTAGCAGTAGAAAGGCTTGTTTGAGTCCTGCTCCCACGTCTCTACGGTTTCGCCTGCTACTAGTTCCGCTCTTCAGACCGCTATAAGCCATCCGCTACTCTTGTTTCTAAGGAACTGTTTACTTCGTCTAGCAGCAGTGATACGTCAACATCGTATGCTGTTTAATTTAATTCTTTCGTCAAATCTTCAATTGTGTTGCTCTCCATTGTTCGAGTGGAAATCACTGATCGCTCCGGTTCTTTCAAAAATTTCGTTGTTTGCTCGACTCAGGTAGAATTCTCTAACCCTTAGCGGTTTAGGCTTCAAGCTCTCCGCGGCTATGCATGGCGCTGTAACAATTTTGCTCAAACCCATAGATGATTCCTCGCCTACTATTAATTTCGTAGCTGTCATACTTCGCAAAATTGGTGAAAATTTATCTACTACTAATATTTATTCTGTCAATTACGCTCATCTAGGTAATTTCAAACTGGCTGTTTCGCTCTTCGTTTAATCTGGACCTATTGATTTATTACTTAACGCGGATATTTTCCCTAGTCTTAATAAATGACTGTATCCAAGGTTCAAGTGATTAACCTATTGCTCTTATCACTATTTTTCGATGTGTTTTAACAGGAAGCATACCATCACCGCCCGCTTCTACAGTCACTAGCTTGTATTGTATGACCGAGTCTGCTTCCCCCCTGAAATATATTGTTGCGAAATTATGGAAAGTTGAAGAGGTTGCTGATACTAAACCTTTCACACCTGATGAATTCTTGATTGAAAAATATTACGGTGACACTCTTCGTCGCAATGAAAAAGGACGGTATTTCGTCTCTCTGCCCTTTGAAGATCCAAAACCTTCCTTTTCCCGTAGTGGTAATCCGCTCTACTGCGCATTGTTTTTTAAAATTCGTCTAACTAAACAACCTTTGATTAATGAACAATACCTTTCGTTCATGCACAACTATTTAAATTCCAAACACATGCAATCTGTTTAAACCGCGTCTATTTCCGACTATTCTTATTATATCCCGCATCATGGTGTTATAAAACTAAAAATGTAAGTACCAAACTACGAGGCTTGTACAAATGAAACCTATCTTTGGTCAGGTTAGCCTTAGAAACAATTGTAATCACTCAACTGACGTTTTGCAACGTTAGTGATGTTTGTAAACTTCCCACTGGTCAGTTTCTCTCGCATATATTTGACAGCGATTTTAAGTATTGTGACTTTGAAATGACGTTTGTTGTTAACAATCCAACCAAATGTGATCAGCCTGCGGTCATTCAACTTCTGTATGCTGAAAGGTTTGCAATCATTGGAAATTCATACACAAATGCAAGCAGTGTATGAAAACGCATGTTTTACGTATTCAGCTGTCAAAGAATGGTGTCGAAAATTTAAGAATGGACGCGAAGGGACGAATGATAAGCCACCGACCAGGTACAACGTGTACTGCGTCAACAGACAGGAATATGGCATGTGTGAAAAAAAATCTACAGCGAAAGAAATGGAGAATATTAAAGCATCCCCCGTATAGTTCCGATTTATCGCCTTGCGATTTTCACATCTTTGGGCCACGGAAAAAAGCGTTAAAGGTATCGGTTTTCAGTCGGACGAAGAAGTACAAAACGCCGTGAAAGAATTCTTCGAGCAGCAGCCACAAAATTTCTTTAGGCAGGGTATACATTGGTTGACGAAACAATGGGATATGTGTCTTAATCGTAGTGGTAATTATTTGTAAATTTAGTTGTCAATAAATTTTTTCTGAACCAAAAATGTGTTTCAATTGAACTAGCCTGGTAGGTGTAGTTTTGAACGACTCTACTAAAACTTTATCTCGATCGTCTTTAGATGATCATTTGTTTGTTGGGCCCAAGCTTGAACAAGATATTACAGCAAGTTTGTTTTTCGTCTTTATTCCTGTGTTATTACGGCATATATTCGTCAAATGTATAGACAAATCCTTGTTAATTTTGATCATCGTGATTATCAACGAATTGTTTGGCGTTCTTCTCGTAATGAGTCTATTCAGGACTTCCAGTTAAATGCCTTCACAATTGTAAATATATCCATGATATTGCTTCAGGTGGAAACTCTTTAGAGTCAACCTTGGCTATACGGAATAAACTAAGCGCTCTTTTAAAAGTAGGTGGTTTTGAACGGCATAAATGGTCTATTTATTGTTCGGAATTACTAAAGAATCTTACCGCTTCGCAACAATTCGCACTACCGCTCCTTTGCGGATCCTGACACTCAGTGTCTGAAAGTTGCAGGTTCTCAGTGGAATCCCACCTCAGATACCTTTTGTTTTCTAAGTTCAGCCACAGTGTGACGCCTATACCAAGCGCAACTACTTTCCAACTTAGCCCGTATTTTCGACCCTCGTTAGAAACTTCTTCTCTTCTGAAACTTCTAGTATTTACATAAATCAAAAATTAAAAAAAGTATTTTATGGATTGGATTCAGTCACATGTTTAATACAATTTCTTAAATACTTTTTATTCCCTTCCTTATACTCAAAATATTCATCCTAACACAAAATGTATATAATGCTGTGATAAGCCCCGTGTTGGAGCGTTACTAAAAAAGTGCCGTGACAACGCCTCGCATTCATGCGCCGCTAAAGGATGCCGTGATGCAGATACAGCAAATTGTAAAATTTGAAACTGTTGACTTACCTTTCTTTCTAACTTTACTTACGTGGCTAGTTCAATGAAATTGACAGAGTTTCAAAATGTATGAAATATTTTCTCTCATACAAAAGTAGTTGGAACATTTACAACATTGTTTCTTTCAAACATAAACTTATTCTCAACAAATACTTATTTATGTAAAAATGTTTCTCACCTCAGGTTGCTTACAATTTACAGAACTAAAATCTCTTCTCTTGTGGATAGTTTATCTGGCTTTGATTCTCACGCTTGAAAAGTTTTTTGACCAAAAAATCCTCGACAAATAATCTTTAAAAAAATCAGAGTGTTTCGAACTCTGACCACACTTTCCTTAGTCAATAACCTTACAAAAACGAAAAACAATATATGATTAGTACTTATTCTAAATTAAATTACAATATTCAAATATCAGTTACAAACAATATAAATCTAAAAGTAATACTTGCAAAATGCAAAAAATACGCTTCTCTAATTTGCAATTAATGGTATTAAATCTCTTGGGCTTCTTGGCATTATTTTTAAATTGACGTTCAAAATCAGCTTACATGATTTCAATTTAAATCTTCATTTAGAAACCAATCTGCATCCTCGGTTTATTTATTCAATTAAATTTTTAAGGTAGCTTTTTATTTTGGAGGAGTTTTCCATCCTCATTGTATCTTACAAGATTAAAGAAGTGTATATTTTAAATATAAATATAATAAATAATATATTATAATAAATAATAAATAATGTAATTAAATATAAATATAATATAATATAAAATGACTTCTATATTTACTGTTACATTGTAATTGTGAAATTATGGTATTCGTACTGCATACTCAAAATAACAGCTTCGAAATTCTTTTCTCAAAGTAACATTTTCGCCATCGATTTTATAAATAAATCTCTTTAAGAAAAATCCCCGTTTATATACAAAAATTATCTCTTTTCTAGTACGTTCTAGCTTCAAACGAAACATTTTACACCGTAGCGATGTAAAATTTTTCGGAATTCCTTATTAGCGTTGAATCATCGCGTTTTATTATCTCGTTAGTGTTGATTTATGTGCGCTATTTGTCCTACTGTAATATTTATAAGGTTATTGTGGCGTCGCATCTCTCCTACAGTGATTGTAAAAGCTAATAATAACTCTTACCTATTTTTATTGCATTTTATGGGTGTTTTAATGTTTCGGCCGCTTCTTCAAATAAATGTTTATTTATTAATTAGGTCATACGAAATTGACGTATTCTCAATTCTTTTCAAAATTTCGAGAACATGTTTTATTTAAATTGAATTTAAGTAATGCAAAGTCAATGTGGTGATTAATTTCAAGCTCTATAATGTAAATGAAGTGCTTTTTTATAGAAAATATTTGTTTTTACCGTAAAACGTGTTTTAATACACAAAATTAAGATTAATTGGGGTTTTAAATACACCAAATTATTTATTCTTATGCACGGAAAATGTACTTTTATTACAAATAAATGGCTTTGTATTTATTTTAGACATTTAATGCGTTTTAAAATATCTTAAAGATAATTATTTTTACATATACGGCTTACATTATTTGCTATGTATTAACCATACGCTTATATCACACAGGATGATTATTTATGCACGCGCAATTGCATTTTTGCTTGGCACTTTAATGAATAAAAGTACGCTTGTATTACACAGGGTGTAATCATGAATTTTCGGAAATTTCTATTTTTCCGGATTCTTTTATATCTTGGTGAAATTTACTTGTAGAATTTGGGTTTCAATGACCTTTTGTGACCCCTTATCACGTTAATATAATATATATATATTATGACATTTGACATTTATCAAAGGTTCTACGAAGGTAGTTCGTTAGTGCTACTGATAAAACCATAAATTTTCCATTTTATCAAGCTATACTAAAAGTTAAAAACACTACGGTTAACAAAGATTGATGAATAGTTACTTGTTGAAAGCATAAATAGGATATTACGTACTAGAAGTACAGCGTTTGAAGTTTATAAAAAGCATTATATATTGTCTGCATATACGAAGGGTATCTAATGCATCTTCGGTTGAATGTGTATAGGTTTTGTCTTCAGTTTAGCATTTGTAATTTTTGCAGGATACTGTATGCCAATTATAATTTTGAGTTTCCTAAAATAAGATATGTTTAATACATTTAAAATATAAATCAACATAAAAATTTTGTAATGTCAAATAAAATGTAAATAAAAACAAACATGTTCTAAAATAGTAATTAGGTAGATTTAAGTCAAATTTGTTGAATGCACCCTTTATGTTATATTAGTAGTAGGCTAGAAATAAGTTTGTTTTTGTTGGTTGTTATGGTGATAATTGTTTTAAATGGGATTAATTAATTAAAAATTTTTGGAAAAGAGAGTTTGACTAAATTTTGGTACATTGAAAAATTGTTTTGGCTCAAGAGTTTGTAATAAAAAATTGTTAAAAATAATATACGTGTTAATTGTGCATGCATTTTGATTCAAAATAATAAGGAAGGAAAGTTATACGACGAGGATAAATTCCAAAAGAGGAATTTAAATATATACCAACATCGGGGCATCCTTTGTTGTGGTTCAGGAGTTGCAGCTGATCAGTTTTAATTGGTGATGTATTGAAGTGTTGTAGTTATACAGCAATTAAGGCATATAGTGATTGAAGTAGTATTCAATCGTAGAACCTAAACTATAAGAAAATCCTTAAATTACATAGACTAAAGCATAATTTTATTAGGTACTCATTGAAAGCGCTCGAGGCAACTTAGTGTATCCTGTATCCAATCCTGTACAACCAGACACATTCAACGGAGTTACAGGTATAAAAGTTAATATTATCTACTCTTCATATTAAGTAATTTGGAATAAATTAAATTTCAACGTTAACCAGAATAAATAATTGCAGAACAAATTTATCAATCTTTGTTTAATCGGTATACGAAAGCACAACTTAGAGGTTAAATTGATTTTGATCGTATACGCTTTAGGCGTCTGTGTTTCAATACCTGTAAGGGGATAAAGAACCTACTTCTCCTTACAGAGTTAAAATCCTAGATTCAGTTTCCCTGAGAGAGAGTTTCAAAAAGCCGTGGAATAATTGAATTGAGAGAGTTTATTTTATCAATTACAGACTAACACCATATTACAGGTTGCACCTATTATTTTACTCTTATGTTAAAGCATCATTACACATAAAATATCAACATACATAACATATATATATATATATATATATATATATATATATATATATACTTATATAGTGTTCACAAGCACTTCTGAAAGTAACTCTTGATAAGTAAATACCAAAAAATAATGTAGTAGTAGACAACAATAAAGAAAAAAAACATCTATCAAACGAAGTGCATTTTAAAGCAGCGGTAAAGAATTATGTAATAACGTCACATATAAGCAATAGTCTAACTCTAAATTTTTTACAGAAAATTTAATGGACAGTATTTTATAATTAATACCCAACTAATAGAAACTGTCGTAATTAGCATATCTACAACATTAAACTAAAGCAATTAAAATTTACCAAATTGTTTCTACCCAAATTTTGTTTATCTCAGTAACCACATTTTGTATACCTCAAACTATACTTTATAATTAGTTAGAATATAAATCTGTAAACTTTATCATACAATGACCATATGTAAACAACATATTTCTACCTATTTTTTTAAAAAATGCACTAGAATGATTGCATGGTTATAAATTAACTTTTATACCATAAAAACTTAAGAACTTTTGTCCTGTAAATTACAGTCGCGAAATAAATAAAACTAGCTATGTAAGCTAACTTAGAAAACTAAAATATCAATGCATAGAAAAACATTCTATATACATACACTGTTACGATTGATGCGTTCAAAAGGTGCACTTTCCGAAGACCTCGTCCTTCATGAAATCAGAAGTTTAGGGTGATCCTATTTGAAAAATTCCAAGAGATTCAGGTAGCTGAGTAAAAGCAATATTGATTGACATTTTACATGACGGATTTATATTAAAAATATTTCTAACAATTGGTATTCGCAAAAACTAAAAAACAGGGGTAAACACCTCGGAGGTTGCTCCGATTTGAAAAATTTCAAGAGATTTGAGTAGCTGAGGAAAACTTATAGCCGTTTAATAGGGTACACTATCGGTAAATGTCACAAGGTGGGTGAAATATGCAAATAAAAAAAATGTAGAGAAAATGGATAAGGTGTTTATAAATTCATAAATAATATTGCTACAAAATTCGCTGTTTTTTAAGTTATGCTCCTACATATTTCAAGGTGAAATCAGTAAGATGTTTCTCCGGACTGTTCCTCTAAAAATTTTTTCATATTTAAAAGCAGGACGCAGATAAATTAAAAATGGAATATGTGCATTAAACAATAATACGAGATGTGCAAGTAATGATTTCGAATGACTCGAAATGTAGTGATTGACGTGTCTGCTTTGTATGGAGACAGCAAGGGTTCGAATCCCATTTGAGTCGATTTTTTCTCTACGAACTTATGGTAAGATGTATATACAGAATGGAGCAAAAGTGGATATACATAGAGTAAGTCAAAAATCGTAACGTAAGAAAAATAACAGAGTGACTTAAAAAATGGCGGATAAAATGTTACGTAAGGTAAAAATGACGAATGATAGATTTGACGTTAAAAAGAATGGCGCATAACAGATGTGACGTAAGAAAAAAATGGTACTATCTTTAATGAGTTTTTCCCTTAAAAAACAATTAGTGCTAAAAAGTTATCCCATTAAAAAACGATTAGTGGCTCTGTGGCGGTGGCTCTGTCCTCGGATGCCTGTGTTATCCTCTAATGTGTAAGTGCTGTTGAGCCGCTCTCTGGCGCTGATGGGTTTTTGCCAATTTTTTTCATATTTGAATGCGATTATTTCGTATATTAAGAACTCTACGGAAAAAATGGGTTGGACCTTTTTGTAGAGAATTTAATTGTCTATATTTGGTGAAAGTAATTTTTCCGTAGGTTCAATAGATTACGAGATATTACCAAAATAACCAAAAATAGGTACCTTCTTTTACCTCCTCCACCCACCAATACCACCTCGCTTTCCCTCCAACCATCAGGTTTTTAGTATGTTCATTATTAGATCCTCTCAAACAATATTACGAAGTTTGAAAACTTTGAGAAGTATGTCCAGAGGAAAATTAATTTGATGGGACTATTTAATGTGTTATTGTTTAAACAAAACACTAAATATTCTAGCATCTCGAAAATGTTACATTTCTAGCATTGACCACATGATATGCACTTGCAAACAATTTACATATTAGAACATGCATAACCTAAAAATGTTGTATTAATTTTACCGTAATTAATTAATATTCTGTTTGGTTCGCTTTTCTGGGGGTGCCCACACTTTTAAATTAATACATAGTATATTATTAACATATGCACTGTTATTGTAACTACACAGCGCAATTTATGAATGTATAATGAATTTTAATAACGATATGCAAATTTATTAGGTAATAATATTTATATAATATTCTCGTATACAAACAATATTTATTATTCATGCAAATAACTCCTTTCGTTGGATCACGTTTAAAATACAAGATACATACATGAAGTTTTACAAGTAATAATAATGATAATTGTATTCCAAATGTGTACGTCCCTGCTGCGAACAACTACATGTACATGTGTTATGACGTCACACGTTGCATAGGCGGTGACCTGATAGAAATGCGTAACTTATCGTTTCCTGTTTTAAGATGTGCACTTATGTGTGGGTATCTGGAATTCCTACAGCTGGTAGTGATAATCTGTAAAGCAGCAACACCCACTTAAAGTAATTGAATGAAAGATTTTATGGCGATACTTTTTATTTTTCATATGCAGCCGACGCGCAAATCTAAGTATTCTGCTGTTCAAAACATAGAGAACCGTTAACTCCATTTTAGTTACTAGATATTCCCACTTATAACTTCTTGAAACTTTTTTTTTGTTTTAAAGGATTAGGGTGATATGTTTTATTCACTATGGCTCACTATTAATATTTTTCGATAATACTGCGAAATGGTATTTTTAAAACATGCTAAGTATGGTTTACCTTAATATGCGATGCGTGACACCTTAAAAATATTACAAGGAAAACACATACTTAGTTTTAGCGTATGAATAAAGTAAAAAAACTTGAATCTAGACACCGGAATTCCTTGCTCCTTCTGGAGGAAAGAATTTAAGAGGCCCAAAATTCACAATAATTAATTCATGGATAGGTTTTCAGTACTAGAACTGGTTGGACGAGTACCTTCATTGTTTTCAATTCTGAGCTAACGTTCACATTTCCTGAAATTACCACAGCCTGCACCTTTCACGTATCAGTATGCAAGAGTCTAATCTACGTCTACCTCTACCTCTCTTTTTCCTTTCTCTACTTTTAATATATGCAGTGCTATTTTCTTTCCCTACCATTTCTAGTATCTATTTGTTCTTAATTTTGTCTGTTCACGACATCTTCATGATACCACTTTTTATCGGCTTCAGTAGATAAGCTATGTTCGTACAAGCGCAAAAAACCGATTTCCTTATGGGATTTAACATGGCAAATTCTAAAGTTTATTTTGGTCATTTTTGTCAGATACCATGGTCATTCACCCCACGTAACCCTTTACATTCAAGGTTCACGTGACTTTTGCTTAGCTGTTTTCTTTACCTAGATTTCAGAAAATTTCTTATCTTACTTATTATATAAATTTCATATCCTTTAGGAATCTTTAATACCCTAATCTTTCAACCACATCTTCCCACGTAACCCTTACACCATTTTTTATTCTTTACTTCAGTATTCACGTTATCCAAATTTATACTTTTGCTTTTACTATTTATCATTGCAGTCATACCATATCCTAATCTATCATAAATTTTGTAAATAAAAATAAGAAAAATGTTTTATTACACATATATAATGCATTTAAATACATTAATCATATATTGTAACATACTTATATTTAATATTACATATATTGATATCGGTTTATCTGAATTAACTAACATATTACATGATTATTTATAAATTAACATCCTACAGACTAATGTTTATAATAGAATATAATTTATTACATGCATTTTCAATTTCTATATCATTATATATATATATATATATATATATATATATATATTATCGTGTAATTAAAAGGGTTAATAGAATACATAAGCACATAAGTGAACTCATAGGCTTGAGAGCGATTAAGTACAGTAAAATAAATTTATTTAGTTAAAAGAGTTTTAATAATCACTTTCTATCTTAAATAGTGGATAATAAGGGAATATCGATTTAAGTTTTACGCGTGATTAATGTAGAAATAATTTATCTTAATTAGACTTAGTTAGGGACTATGTATTATAGTATACATGTTAAAGAGAATAAGAAATAATAATTTGGGGTAAAATTATAACATATTGGATTGAGAATGAAGTACTATGGAACAGTTTTAAAAACATTGAGCATATTACAAATAACGATTTCTAGGTTTCAGACGTAAAAACCAACACGTTTAATTAACAGGGGGAAAGATATATTTCTTAGTAGAGTTGTTACAAATAAATTTACTAGCTTATTGGTACGAACAACCGTTGGAATGAAACCAGCAAAGGACGTAAACAAAACCACGCAGAATTGGTGTAACAGTATACGTTAGTTAAAATATTGATTTTTAATCTTAGATATAGAGTCGCAAGGAGCAATGAAAAGACCAGGATTGAATAAAAGACTTTGAGTTCAAGCGAGAAACATAAAGTATATTCAGAAGAAGAGAATCGAAAATCGATAATTTCATTGTAAACAAGCACGCGTCGCTCAGAAAGGTGGGAAATGAAGCCAGGCGACATGATTGGTGAAAATTAAACGAGAAGGGCTAAAAATTCAGATGGTAGAGGCATATGTGTGCGATAAAGCGATATGTGCAAGGAAGATAAATGATGTTTGTTTGAAGTTAAAGGCGGGTATCAAGCGAGGAATAGAGGCTAATCCGGAGAATTTGAAACAACAGTTGACGGTTTTAAGTAGTTTACTACGTACTGTTGTGTGGGGTTATTAAAAATTACGAGAAATCGACGGTCGTTGGTGATTTTCGGGGAAAATAAAGTATCGGTTAAACAAATGTACGTGCTATTTTATAAACGGGGGGGGGGCAGTTTGCATTATATATTCAGTAACAGAGAGGGGTTTTGTCTCTTTTATTCCATCCGTGCTACAGTTAATTTACTTTCAAATGAATTAGTGCAGTCGAATTAAATAAAGTTTATGTAAAAGCTGATAAAGCGTTACTATTAAATAGTGAAGTTGAGATGTAAGTACAAGGATTTTTATTTGGATTCACGAGAAGTAGTGGATTTTGAAAATTGTTTGGATGAGGATAAATGCGAGGTTTGGTTAGTACAATTTATTTGCAATAAAAATAACGAAATTTGGAGATTGGATATTTCGATTAGAATTTATAAAAGAAGAGTTCTTGGAGTGGAGGCATGTATGGTACACATAGAGATTCGACTATGAAATTAATGGATAGACGGAGACCCTGATCTAATTATTTTATCCTAAATTTGTCCCTAACGTTTCCTATCATTCCCTAACTGACATATTATATATACAATTTTCTTTTCTATATATACTGCGGCCAAAAATTGGCGACAGAACGTCAAACGAATCACGCCACAAAACAATACAATGCAGGCAAAAAATATTAGTGTAAAAATAAATAAAAATATAATATAAATATATAAATAAACATATAATAAATATATACATAAATTTCTGAATAAGCAAAAGCATGTAACAGTGCATTAATCAGCAAAAGAAAATACATTATCAGGTGCACTCGCATGAGCATTATATCGACTAGCGCCATTACACAAAAACGTGCTTGTTAGATTATTTCAAAATCGGTTTAAAATCACAAATCAATGCTCGTGCGAGTACAGCCGCCACAATTTTATTCTTACCTGCAATATAAATTTCTCCAGCATCCGAAGATCTGGTCGTCTACCTATATCTATTGGTTTTCTACCTTTATGGGGGAGTTGGATATGCACTGTTAAAGTCCTGGTGGGTATGCACTAAATGCTCTGGGGGGGGATCACAATCACTATCACTATCACTTCACTTTCAAGTCCTTGGTGGGGGGGGGGCGGTTTCACTCTATTTTATTCTTTGATTTTATTGATTTAATTTAATTAGGGTTTCTGATTTATTTGTTATTGTTTATTTGTTATTATTTTTTCCCGATTTTCCGCGCATAATTATGAAGATAGACAGTGATTGTATTAGTGGTGTGGAGGTTTCTCGTGCATATTGGACATTTGGGTATAATTATCATGTTAATTTTTTAATTTTTTTTTTTAATTTTTTTTCCTTTTTTTTAAATCAGGTTTGGTTATTTCAATGCTCGTATCCTTACTCACGCCAAGTCAATCTAAAACTCTTCAATCCTCCCACTAACCCCACCGAATTTACACGCGGTTGTCACTGTCTAATCTCGCGACCCTTCCCGCGAATTCTTTTAAGGCTGTCCGGAACGCCTTCTGGTTAACCACTTCCCCGACTTCCTCTAGGCTCTTTGACCATGCCAGACCTAGAATAGCTAGTTTGCTATCAGCCAACCCTCGATTTCCCGCCTCAAGCGGGCAGTCGAAGGGCACGTGCTCTGCGCTTTCCGCGCCCTCACCGCATTCACAGCGGTCGCTGTTGGTTAAACCGAACCTTTGTAAATACGCCTTCAGAGCGCCGTGCCCTGTTATCAACTGCACCATTTTGTGATCGAGCTTAACCTCGCTCCTACCTCTAGCTTCTATGCTCGGTATGAATTTGTGGGTCAACCTGCCCGTGGCAGCGTTGTTCCACCTCTCTTCCCATTGTCGAATTGATTTTTCGCGCAGCTTTCTTTTAATTAAAGACCTCGATATCGACGAATGTGATACCCGAAAGTCGCCCGTCGCGGCCTCTTTAGCTAATTCGTCAGCCCTATCATCTCCTAGGTTACCATCGTGCGACCTAACCCAACAGAACTTTAAACGTCGAAACTCGAGCGCTGTATGCGCTATTTTCCAGACGTCCTCTTGGAGGTTTGTTAAGGTGTTCATGTTTGTTAATGCCGTCAGCGCTGATTTACTGTCGCTGATTATATAATAATCGTCTCTGCCCGTGTGATTTATTACGTAATCGATAGCCTCTCGTATGGCTACCAATTCGCACTGCAAGATAGTGCTCCAGTTCGCGAGTTTGGTTTGAAACCGGAACACCTCCCTTTCCTGCTTAAACACGACAAACGCCGCACCTGCTTGCCCGTCATCCATTCGTGAACCGTCCGTGTAAATTCTGATACCCGTCGCGTCCCCATCACCTTCGACAAACTCGATTCCTCTAATATCGGCCGGGTGCCCTAACTCTAATACGACAATCTTTTTCTCTGCCTCCCTATTGCCAAGACAAATGTCTTCGATAATTTCGCGTCCTTTTCCGGTATCTACTAACTTTCTATCTCGAAACTCCCTAAAGACATATTCGATAGTCTTGCTTTGAGCAGCAGGGATTCGGCAAAATTCAAAATTTTCAAGTAAAGAAATTAGTTTCTTTCGGGTCGAGCATTGGAAAATCAAATGTAGAGAGGGAGTACTTCATTGAGTTTCTTAGTAGATTCCCGGCTAGATTTTCTTAGATCAAAACGATGTCGGTGCAAATATTGTTGGTAGTTGAATACTTTATTACAAAAATGCGTCAATATTGTAATGTAACCGACCTGAAGGCTGACCCAAACACCTTCTATAAACGGTACACCGGGCTCCATGTTCTAGCATCTAATGGCAGTGGCCCGACGACACCCACGTTGTGTTGTTATAATGTAACCCAAATTCACACTGGGAAGATGGCGTTAAGGCAGGGAGGTTTGAAATAAAACTACAGCATTTACCTAACTTGACTTCTAATCAAAACAATAACCACTAAATACGTCATTCGCATGAAAGCATAGAAAAATGATATTTAAAGCAAACAGTGCCGTACTCAACCTGGGCGATTGGGGAAAGAGCACGGCAGAGAAAACCCCAAACCGCCCTCAAACTTTCAACTACATTTGGCACATCTCCACAAGGACGGGTAACGTACAAGTACCCAGATCACTAACACTGAAATTGACGGGATGTCAACTGTTATCCAGCCATACCACACAGGTCAACTGAAGAAATGTTATTGTAGGTCAGCTAGTCTTTTCTAACAGGTACTGAGGTCGGATAACTAATACTACCCAGCTAAAGTTGAAAGAGAGGGAACACCAGGAAAGTAAAAGTGCCTTGACTACCAATGTTCCTCATCGCACGGATATAAAATGTTAGTAATATTCAATAAGGCTCGATCACACGCGCCCACATACATGCATTAACAGTTCCTAGCCCGTGTTACAAAATATTTTACAAAGGCTAAACGACTTTTTATTTTTTGCAAGAGTACAACTACAAGTGCATTGACAAGACGACATGAATCGTTGAAATGAACTTATGGTATGATTGCACATGGTTAAAAAGACACTTATTATTAAATAGACTGTTACGTTTATTTCGCGTATAAATTAATTACCTTATTTTTCTCCCTTGTTCATTCATTACCCATTCGAATAAACTCCGTTTCAATCCTTAAGTTCTTCAACAACCCCCTATATAGTTCACTTGTTACTTCATAAGCCGGTTTTACCAAAAATCTGTTAAATACTTCAACATAATTAATAACAAATACGCTTTCTACAAATTTTCATTTTGAACTTATTTATTTCGAAACGACAATTTTATGCTATAATTAAATAGTCTATGCCTTGTTTTAAGTAACCTTCAATTTGTTAAACCTTCCGATAGCGTATAATTGTTTCTTATGTATTTTTCATCTAAACATTCGTCTACATAGTGTATTGAACTATCCGATATAAGCCGGGTTTTCCAGTTTTACCGCGCTTCGATAAGCTAGGATTTGCAGTTCGATTCCGTATTGTTTGAAGCATTGTTGAATGTGATTCTACAGCTTGTACATTGAAATATTTTCTATATTTATTCGTCACCGTATTGCAAAAGCGATTCACGCTCTTTTGTTCGACAACAGGAGGCGTCTTGCATGTATTTGGTGAGTTTTCCCACGCGTACCCATTCTAATCAGATTTTCTTTTTAGCTTTTTTTAGCTGGAGGCTAAGTGGGTTTTTCTTTGTGTAGGCCCAACTGTTCGTTGCCGTGGCCCAGCTGCCTTTTGTCTTTGGATCGCTGCTGTAATTACGATAGCAGGGTGAATGAACCCTGACGACCATAGCGTTGCTGTGCTGACTCACCCCCGGCTGCTTGCAGGATACGCATCCCGGCGCATAGAGGTTTGTGACTCGTTTTCTTTTACGTACATCGAGGATCCTTATTTATCAGCGGTTGATGTGGTGAAACCAGTTCACCATCCATGTTTAAAAGATAGCTTCGCTAGTGCTTCTGGTTATCTCTCTTTAATTCTTACTACACCTTGGTTTACCTTTAATACTTTAATTTAACACACGTGCTATTGAAAAAATCTAAGCATCCCTTTTTTTAATTATTTTTATTACCTGTTAGCTACGAAATGCGCACTTCGTGAATCCTTTCTAAAATTTGTTCTGTAAAATATAACTTAAATTTAATACTTTTCTTTGTACCTGTGAATCAAGAAATTTTAATTTAGTTTCATTGTTAATAGATAGTCGTGGGCGATGTTTTTTTTTGTTTCTGTTTGGTATGTAGGCGAATCCCCCCACTCTCAGTGGTTGGTAGTTAACCTGGTGTTTTCTTTTCTTCCGGCTACGTCTAGGTACGTAGCATAATTTCTGACGCCATGGCGTGGGGCTGCGTATTTGTTTTAGTTAATATTTTTTTGTGCCCCGATTTTGTTTTGTGTAACGTTGGCTTAACTTTTGCTTCGATTTTGGCTATGGTTAGCGTTTGCTTCGATTTTGTTTCGCTTTATTTCTGCCCCAATTTTTGTTTTGCTTCTCGGCCTGATACTACTTATGTTTTCTTCCCTTACGCTCGAACTAGTATTTATTTCTTTCCGTTATTTCTGGTGCGGGTTCGATCTTCTTAAATTGTAGTTTTGTTTTCGTTCCTAACCGCCCAATATTATCGGTTGGTTAATTTCAGATTATTGGACTTGTGTTTTTGCAAATAATCTTAGTCCATTGAAAACGCTGGCGCCCAAGATTTTTCTTTTTTCTTTCCTTCCCACTCTGTACATTTTGTTCCTCCCGTCAAGTCTAGAGTCGGTTTCTTTTTCCCATTTTTCATTTATTCTACAGCTCTGTTCTAATTTTTATTTTGTTGCTTAGCTCTTATTCGTGTTCCTGGAGTTTATCCGTCGGATATGTTTTAAATTGTCCTGTATTAGCAATAATTCTTTTTTGAGCTTTTATCGAGTTACGGTTAGCCTTTACTTAGTTACTTTCTCCTAATTTCTTTTTTACTTTTACTAAAAATGACTGATCGTAGGTTGGTGGTGTTTAATATGATCTGTAAGAGACGACAGACGTCATCCGAAAGCATTACTAACTATTTCGCGTGTATGACAGGCCTGTTTGGGAACTATGATTCTTTTAGTGAAGATGTTCAATTGTCCGCTTTGCTTCGTAATCTTGATCCATTTTAAAGAATCCATTTGTCTACCGTCCACTTCTTACAAGAGTTAAAGAACGAATGTCTGAAGTTGGAACCGGCGAAGATTCTGGCCGATAATTCCATATCACCTAGTCACAACCAACAAACTGTTACTGCTGAACCGGAATCAACCCCTGCTGTAGTGCCCAAGTCAATCGCTACTTCTTTTTCGGTTTTCTACCAAGGTCTTCCTGTGTGGGAGTGGAATTTAAAATTTTCTGGTGACCCAAACACTCTTATCGTACATGATTTTTTGAGACGGGTCGAAGAACTCCGACGAACTCAACATGCGTCAAAATAGCAGTTATTTGAGTCTGCAGTGGACTTGTTTGAGACTAAAGCGTTGCTTTGGTATCGTGGTAATCGGCATAGGTTTTCTGATTGGAAGTCGTCCAATTTACTGATTCAACATTTTGAATCCCCCGATTTTGCTTATAAGTTTGCTACAACAGAGAAAAATACTTTTGCTTCAAATGACCGAGTTGTTAAGATTTCTCCTACGCCTACGGGTAGATCCGATACTTCTTCCGTACGTTCTACTGTTCTTCTTCCTAGTTCTGCTTCTACTCGTTAGGTTATCTGCTTTAATTGCGACAAACCTGGTTATGTTTTGGCACGTAGTACTCGTCATCAAGTACTCCACTGTTATGGTTGCGGAAATAAGGGAGTTTCTCGCCGCAACTGTCCACACTGTCATCCTACTACTATTAGGTCTTTGAATTATACTTCCAATTCTGTTCTCAGCTCTAAGAGCCAAACTTCTTCTGCTTCTTACTTTACGCTCTCTTCTGTTTCCCATCCAGGTAATCCGTCTCCTACTATCAAAGCATACTCTTCTTCGGCAAATATAACTTCGAACAAGATTTCTTCCGTTTCTAGTTCTACCTCCTATTCTATTCCTTCTTCTGCTCGCCCTACTTTTTCACTCACACCCCAGACTGTGCCTCCACCACCATTGAAATCCGTACTTCGAATTAGTGACTTGCAGCTAACTTCTCAAAGTTTGTTCCTGCTTTCTTAAATGATTCTACCCAAGAGATTCCTGTCGTGTCTGCAAGCACGAATGTCGCAGAAGTGACGATAACTTCTAATTTAGTCAGCGAAGGTCCTGTTGAAGTCCATGGACCTGTACCGTTAATGCCTGTTGCTGCTTTCGTCAAAATTTTACCTGTTCCTGCTGTCTTAAATGATTCTAGTTAAGAAATTGCTGCCGTACCTACAATAACAGCTGTAGCTAAAGTGACGATAACTTCTAATTTAGTCAGCAAAGGTCCTGTTGAAATTAGGGAATCCGTAGCTGTGATGCCTGTTGCTGTCATCGTCAGAGTTTTACCTGATTCCTGTTTCTGTTTATCATACTATTGGTAAGCGAATCAGTTCCTATTGTGGCTGAATTTATTGTCTGTTGTTGATCTACTGTGATGCGTCTTACTGATTTTCCTTTCTGTTGATCTAATGTATGAAAGTTCCTTTCTGAATTTATCTCCTTGTATTTGCACTGTTGTATGCATTTACGTTGATGAAACGTTACCTCTTCTTACTCATTTTTCTCATGCTGACAAAGTGCTATTTGCGCTGTCTGTTCTTGTACGGTTGATGAAATTCTACCTGGTTCTACTCCTTTTCCTAAGGTGAATACTCCTACAGCCAATGTTGTTTTCGTTCATAACTGTAATACTTCTAGTCCTTTCCGCAGTTTGTAGTACACCGTTTCATTCTACCAGCGTTTCTCCTCTCTTCCTCTCGTTCTCCCTTGTTGTCCGTTTGTCTACTTGAGGTTTGACCTTTTGGTCCCGTTTGGGCTTGTATTGTCGGTTTTTTTCCTCGTTCCTTTTCTTACTTTGGTTTTTTTGCAAGAAACCAATTTCTTCTCTCGAGGTTGAAGACTTTACTGCTTCTTCACTAGAAATATTCGTCCTCCGATGACTTTTTCAGTGTCAATGCCGTTCCATCTTAATCCTCGTTGCTTGCTTCCCTTCTTTCCTTCTTTTTTTTCTCTTTTTTATTATTGGACCTTCGAACCGGACAAGAATTCTTCTTTTTTATTTTGGGGTGTTTCTTTTTTTCCTTTTTCTGTTTTCTTTTTGTTTTGTTTTGTTATTCTATTTTCCCCCTTGTTCATTCATTACTCGTTCGAATAAACTCCGTTTCAATCCTTAAATTCTTCAACAATCCCCTACATAGTTTACTTGTTACTTTATAAGCCCGTTTTACCATAAATCTGTTAAATCCTTCAACATAATTAATAATAAATACGCTTTCTACAAATTTTCATTTTGAACTTATTTATTTCGAAGTTTATGCTATAATTAAATAGTCTATGCCCTGTTTTAGGTAACCTTCAATTTGTTAAACCTTCCGATAGCGTATAATTGCTTTTTATGTGTTTTCCATCTAAACATTCGTCTTCATAGTGTATTGAACTATCCGATATATGCCGAATTTTCCAGTTTTACCGCGCTTCGATAAGCTAGGATTTGCAGTTCGACTCCGTGTTGTTTGAAGCATTGTTGAATGTGATTCTACAGCTTGTACGTCGAAATATTTTCTACATTTATTCGTCACCGTATTGCAAAAACGATGCACGTTTTTCTGTTCGACAACCAAGAGGTGTCTTCCATGTATTGGTGAGTTTTCCCGCGCGTACCCATTCTAATCAAATTCTCTTTTTAGCTTTTTTTAGCTGGAGGCCAAATGGGTTATTTTTTTGTGTGGGTCCACCTGTTCGTTGCCGTGGACCAGCTGCCTATTGTCTTTTACTTAGACCAGGGAAGAGGAATTTGTAAATTTATAGAGCAGGAAAAATAGCTGGATTCACTAGTAATATATTTGGCGTATTCTTAGAAAATTTGAATCCATTTTAAATAGCTAGCTAGATTTGCATAGTTTTAAGTCGACCCTTCAGGTCGCACCGGTAAGCAGAGCTGGCAGCTGCTATCCGACATTACAGATCCCTCCCCATTCGTTTTGTTTGTGTTTTGTTGATCGGGCACACTCCAAATCAACGCTAGGGATACCATCAATCAAACCCTATTTTTAGTTTTTGTTTCAATTGTTAGATTTTTATTTAGGATGCGTTAATTTTGAAGGTAGAATAATTAGGAGCACGTTTATATTTTTGCGTTTAAACCCAATGTAGTACCTTCGGGTGGAACATTGGGGACGTGGCCGCAAGCATAGCGGCTTTTAATTTATAATGCCTTTTCTCTTTGGATCGCTGTTGTAATTACGATGACAGGGTGAATGAACCCTAACGACCATGGCGTTGCTGTGCTGACTCACCCCCGGCTGCTTGCAAGATACGCATCCCGACGCATAGAGATATGTGACTCGTTTTCTTTTACGTACATCGAGAATCCTTATTTATCAGCGGTTGAGGTTGTAGAACCAATTCACCATCCATGTTTAGTAGCTAGCTTCGCTAGTGCTTCTGGTTATCTCTCTTTAATTCTTACTACATCTTGGTCTACATTTAATACTTGAATTTAACCCACTTGCTATGGAGAAAAACCTTCCTTTAATATTTTAATTTAACCCACATGCTATGGAGAAAATCTACCTTTAATACTTTAATTTAACACACGTGTTATTGAAAAATCTAACCATCACTTTTTTTTAATTATTTTTGTAGATCCTTTATAAAATTTGACTTGTAAAATATAACTTAAATTTAATGCTTTTTTTTTGTACCTGTGAATCAAGAAATTTTAATTTATTTTCATTCTTAATAGATAGTCGGGGACGATGTGTTTTTTTTGTTTCTGTGTAGTATGTAGGCGAATTCCCTCACTCTCCGCGGTTGGTAGTTAGCCTGGTGTTTCCTTTTCTTCCGGCTACGTCTAGGTACGTATCAAGACTATCTCCAACATAGTCATAAAAGCTAACGCGAAAGGTACGAGATGGTCGATCATACCAGAAGTTCAATTTAATTACATTACAACAATTATCACAAACCTTAGATACTAGTTAATTATATAGGAACATCGGCTAAATAATAGGATAAACAAAACAACAAACATATAATTATGTTTAAACCGAGATATGAGCGATGCAGTGCAATAAGTGGTTAATATGCTGAAATAAAACAATTACACATGTGTACACAAGCGTAAAACTTAGCAAATGGACTGTAATTGTATGCAATTGGAGGTAAGGCGCGAAAAACAGTAACATAGGTCAAATCGTAATTAATGTTTTGCTTACCTTGCAATGTTGTTCACCAATTTACTCCCGCGAAAATAGGTGTTGTTTACCGGTCGACGCAACTTGGTCGGGCAGCAGCACTTATGCACTCGCGGTTATAGTTATTAGGTGTTGAGTCGGTGAAACGATACGAGAGAGTGATGTTGGTGAAACGAAAAGGCTTTATCGCTCCGCCATATGTGTAGCACAACAACAATATACGATAAGGCCGTCTATACTGTCAATCGCTGACCTCCAACTGTATGAAGTTTTAACAACACATAAAATGAATCACAAATATCAAACATTATAAAACGTAGGCAGCAAATACATATCAAAACTTTATATCATAAATACAAGCCCAGATTCAGGCGCTAAATGTTTATATAAATGCATGTTAGTTATATATATGAAATCTAGTAAGCAAATGTTTATATAAATGCATGTTAGTTAAATAAATGAACTCTATACTCCATTCCAGTTAAGAAGGTACTGAAGAAAAAGATAGGACTGAATTTTAGCGATTCTCATTGGTGGATGGATGAGCCAAGTGTACACAAGTATAAATATCCCGTATGTTTGTGTTGGTTGTTTGAACATTTTTATTATAAGACAGATTGTCAATTGGCATTTTGACATTTGCTATTGCCCTATCATATTTTCGTTTTTGTTATTTATTGTATTTTGTTATTAGTTTGCCTTTGAAATTTTGCTCGGCCTTATTAATTTGTGTTAATTTTATATTTAATATCAAAACAGTTCTTGTCAGAGCTATAAAACACCAGTGTCTTCATAATAAGGTAAGCATGTCTCATTAAAGATAAGCATATAATACTAACAATGAATTCTTTTCAGACTTTTATTTAATTATGGATCACCAACCTATTAAACATCCCAAGGGCAAACATGTTATGAGCGGGCAAAAGCTTATTGCCTATAATATATTTAAAAAATTCCACAAATGCATCCAAAACGCAATCTGTGAAGCAAACTGCGTTAGAAGTGGGTTTAGGTGTTCGATCAATGTGGAATATTGTAAAAGAAATGGAAACTACTGGTACTGCTTTCTCGCCAAAGACTACAAGAGTGCGTACAACGATCTACGACGAACTTGAAGAATTTGAAAGATGTGCGATTCGACGGCATGTTCATGCATTTTACTTTAGAAATGAATTACCAAATTTAGAGAAAGTATTACATGCAATAAACAATGATGACTCTTTACCAAACTTCAGTCGCACATCACTTTATCGGGTAATGATGAAATGGGTTTTAAATATGGAAAGCGTAGCCGAAAACAATTTTAATTGAAAAACCTGAAATTGTGTTGTGGCGAAGAAAATATTTAACTGCAATTAAAAAGTATAGAGCTGAAGCAAAAGAATTTATTATACTGATGAAACGTGGTTGAATGCTGGACATGTAAAGAACAAGGTATGGCAAGACACCACTGTAAAAACAGCAAGGCAGGCATTAATCGAAGGTTTATCGACTGGTATACGAGATCCCTCTGGCAAGGGCAAGAGATTAATTGTTGCGCACATGGGTAGTGATATGGGATTTGTCAATGGTGCATATTTAAACTTTCAATCTAAAAAAACAGGTAGCGTATTAACACTATAAACAATTTAGGACCCTGAGTTCATAATTATCGTTTTAGGAGATTATCACGAAGACATGAACGGTAAAGCGTTTACAACTTGGTTGAAAGGTGTATTACCTCTTCTTGATAATGATAGTGTAATCGTGCTTGATAATGCTCCTTATCACAGCGTCAAAGCCGATAAGGTTCCAAATCAAAGTTGGCGGAAAGAACAAATTGATAATTGGTTAAACGCAAAACACATTGAAGTTACCAAAGAGCTATTAAAAGTTGAATTATTAGCCTTAGTAAAGCAGCACTCTCTAGCTCACCCGACACCTTATGTTGTTGACGAAATTGTAAAACGCTCTGGCAGAACTGTATTAAGGTTACCCCCATACCACTGCAATCTAAATCCAATTGAGCTGATTTGGGCCCGAGTAAAGCAGCATGTAGCTACCAACAATTTTACTTTTAAAATTAACGACGTGAAGGTGCTTCTGGATGAAGGAATTGCAGCCATAAATAAAGGGCATTGGGTTAATTGTATTAACCATATAATTAAAGAAGAAGGAAGATTGTCGAAATTGGATGGCATTGTCGAAGAACTTGTCGAACAAATTGTAATAAATGTTGGATATGAAAGTACAACAGACGACGAAGATACCTCTGGGGATGATATGGACGTAGATTAAATATAAGTTTGTGATATCATTGTTTTGATATTGTGTGATGTGTTTAATTAAAAATAGCTTATATATTGTTCTATATTAATATTTTATTTAAACTTTAACCAAAGAGGTAGAAAATAAAGTTCAATAATGCTTGATGTGTTTTAAAACCGTGTTTCTTGGATGTATTTATTCAAAAACCTCAATCTTGCAAAAAATATAAATAAAAATCTGTATAAACATCGATGCATTGCTTTAATTTCAATCATTGTTAACAAACTTACAACCTTTCGAAAAAATAAAACTGACAGAATTTTATTAAAGCATTCTATAACTCCAGGTGAATGTTTGTTTCTACCATAATTGTTAAGAAGATATAAGGCAAATTCATAAACACACTCATACTTAAGTAATGCTCTATCTCAATTTTTGGTATTCGGAAAATACTAAAAGTTGAGATGGAACATTGATTAAGTATGAGTGTAGCTATGTGCTTTATGAATTTGCCCTAAGTTTCGTCTGTCTTAAACTTAATGTAGTTCCAAGTCCAATTTTATCTTCTGAAATTTAATACCAAATTACAAATACTCCTTGTTATTATTTAGACAACTATCCTAGGAGAAGGATCGAAACGTCAATAAAATCATTTTCAAAAGCAATGTGATCTTATTCCTTAAGAAGAACACCAAATTGCAATTACTGAATGCAATAATACTTAAAAATTAACTAATAAAGTCAGCCATTTGCATTGTTATTTTTGAAAAACTATCGTCACAAAATAGTAAATATACAACCGACGCCGGCAACTTTTCAAATACAGCAACTAATAAATTTTTGATCTATGTAAATCTGACTCAAGCACAAGCGCCATCTACTACCTTCTTAACTGGAATGGAGTATAGTAAGCAAACATTATGATTGCATCGGTTAGAACATACTTTTAAAAATTAAACACATCGTGGCATTACAAGCTACAACCAAAAAATATACACAACAACGTTGTGGTTAAATGCAATTACTATCTTAAAACCAAGTGAAATGTTTCAACCATACATCTTGACATCTCAAAACAAAGGTCGTTTAACTCTTGTCGACTACATCGATCCTCTCTACACTTGCGTCCCCTTATACTGTAAATTCTGACGTCACAGAATGGGTTCAGAAGCCTGCAAGTGGTTACTAAGCTACTCTAACAAATACCTTCGAATATCGAAAGGTACACTATAATATTTTTAATAACTATCAACCAATGAGAAAACGACTTAGAAACCTTACGAATCACTACATTATCCATTCTGTATTATCTGTACAACACTTTTTAACTTTGAAAGACATTTCACCTGTGTCGCTTCTTGTGATTTCTTTTTATTCCTAAATGTCAAATTAACAGCCAAGGGACGCCATTTTCAAACAATGGAAGACGTTCAAAATGCTCTTACGAGTGTCTAAGACAACATTCCAGAAGAAGTTTCAGGAATGTTTCCAGGCAGATCGTTGAACTAAGTGTGTGTGTGTAAGCAAAAAGGAACTATTTTGAAGAAGATCAGACCTTAGCTGACTAAAAACCTAACCGAAAATTTGTTAACATTAGTCTCATTCCTTATTGTACAACCTCGTACATCAAAATAATTGTATTATGCTGAATAAAGATAATATGAGGCACAAAAATGCGCAATATGTTGGAGTCATACCTTGATTAAAATTCCAAATAGAAAAATTATAAGTCGATATCCATCATTAAAAATTTATACAATCTTTAATTGACAGAATTTATGAAAATAATGCGACTATATTAATAAATACATAAATGCAATAACATTAATTGTAAGCACGTCCTTGTCAAAGCAAACAAGTATATTGTATTTTGAGACGTGGAAATATCTAAGTGTACACCTGCGTTGGCTATTGAAATTTATGTATATTTCCTACCACACCTCCGACCTATAGAGTCAATAAACGGCCTTATCTACAGTAAAATATAGAATTATCTAATTGAAATTTAATTGAATCGTTACATAATAATTCTGTGTAATGTTTACTGTACATAGTAAATAGAGCAGAACCTGTCCTTTCTTGATAAATAAATGCCACATAAAACTCGAAAACAAAAAAAATTTATTATAAACTAAAAATGCTCCATAACCTAATAATTTCTTATAAACTAATGACTAGTTTTGTATTAAATTAATTTTTTGTATTGAAGATTAGTCTTCATAATGCAGGTCGTCATAAAAACCGTTCTGAATCTTCAGCTCGTTATGGTATGAACACTGAAATAAAGATACTTAAATAATTTAATTATTAAAATGCAAGTTTATCTATTTATACCTCATTTTCGTGAAAGTGAAATTTCTGGTCTTCCAGCAAAAGTTTTTGTAGCCCTTGTATGTAACAGATGGCGTTTTGAAGTGTTTTAACTTTACTTATTCTTTTACCTCTGCAAATAATAGTCGCTATTACATTATTATACATAAATAGACGAAATCGTGCATCAGGTGAGCAAAAGCCAACTACATTGAATTAAAATAAGCATAATTTTAGCATCTTAAACTACACAAGGCCTGTCAAAATCCTGGTTTTACATTCGCATGCTTTTTTACTAAATTATCTATAAGCAATAACTACAAAAACATATACACTAAGGTCACGAAAAACTTTATATTGATCTAGTATGACATTCAGTAATCATTCAAGTTTATAAATTGTAAATAATCGATTCAATTATCATACACATGGATGTGGATTCTTTCATCTACAAAAGAAGAGATCCGAGAATAACGCAATTGAAGCGAATGCAAATTTTTAAATTGGCATCAGACCTAGGCTGTCAACACCGAAAGCGAAAAAATAATATTGCAAATCTGTCACATGCAGTTCCTGCATTTGAATATTTATTGACGATTTTGACTGCCTTTTCGGTTTAAACGGTTGCTATTTAATTAATTACTTTAAATTAATTTAAAACACTCTAATCTATTCTATTTTGTTATTACATTAAAAATGTGGGCTTTATGTTATCAAAAACGTTCGCTCTCCTAAATATTACAATAAGTGTGTTACATTTTATAATATCAATGCCGAAGGTTAGGCAACTTATCCTACGCGTCTTTATATTTTCAAGGAATAGGTTGCATATATTTCTTATCGCGTATGTAGTCATTTTGACATATATTCATGTGGTTTGGAACGTGCGAACCGGTTGCCATTATTTGGTGGTAGTTTGACCTGCTAAAACAATAGAATAAGTTGTGTTGTACGAGTTGTATTGAATGATTCTTTTAAGAAATATTAGTAACGTTTATGTAAGATTAGAAATATTCTATTTTCTTTAATAAAAAAGTATATAATTTGTGGCATGTATAGCGAAATATTGACGTAAAATTGTAAAATTCGTGGGAATATTGCACTCGTTTTCCTGCTGCACTTTCATAGATGTCATTGGTATTCTAAATTTAACTAAATCCCCATTTTTTTTGTTGTTTACAATTTAGAACTAGTATACATTTAACTAGGCAATTGGAGGTAAATAAATCTGTGTGAAGATATTTTCATATTCAGTCAAGTGGTACTAAAATGGTTCTTGCTTCATATACAGTTCGTTCTAAGTGATCTGTTTGTAAAAGAAAATAGGCTAAATTTTGTCGATTTCTATATTATGGTGTAAAATGTACTCAATAGATAATCCTGTATAATCGAATTAACATAAGTACAAGTCTGATGTGCCATGTGATCCAGCATATGTTGATTATAAAATGCTGTTGTAACCCAACAGTGAATTATCAGAACATTCAAGATCACGATGTGATAAACTTAAAACAGGAGCTTCAGGCCTGGCTGTAAGGCTTGCTGTTTCTTCTCTGCGTCGTTTTAATGACTTCTATCAGGAAAAATTGCGTCTGGCTTTTTTAAGTTTTCAGGTTACTCATCGCACAACTAAAGAGATTACGGTGTTGAAATTGAACTTACTTTGCGCAAATCGTCGGAATATGCTAATGGAGACAGCTATTATTGGTTGAGTATTAATTATAGACTAAAATCAGCATTGACTGTCCATAAGATTTTCTATATGAAAATTTAGAATTTCATCATTTTTTAGGTGTAACTTTATTACCAAATTCTATAGCGCAGCTGCGAAATGCATTTCGGCTAGTTTATGGGGTTTTTCTTTATTGCTATTGTTTATTATTACTTTTTTTGTATTTACTTATTAAGGGTTGCTTTTAAGAAGTGCTTGTGGACACTATGTAAGTAAATATAAATTATTTAAGAAATTGTATTAAACGGGTAACTAAGAAAAATCCGTAAAATATTTATTTCTTAATTTCTATTTGATGTGAATAATGGAATTAGTTTGAAGTGATTAAGAAGTGTATTATTATTTCTGCAAAGATTTTTGTACCGTGTAAATCCTCCGGAATATACTAGTCAAATATTGTTTTCTCCGCAGATTGGTTTTCTTTTTGTAGCTTTTTTTTATTAAAGGTTTTGTGAATTAACTTTCTCTCATAAGGTTTTCTTTTTCTTCCTTTGTGATCTATCCCACTCTACGAGATTTTAGCTAGCCCGTCATTCTTTAGATTCCTTGTTTGTTGCGGTACTCGGTGCGGGCTATTCTTGTTGCGTACATTGCCTTTTTTGTCCGTAAAAAACATTTTGGCCGTTTTATTAGGTAACGATTTCGCAATGAAATCCATGTTCTTTTCCAATCGAATTCCGAAAACGTCGTGTAAGAATAACAAAAATTTTGAGGAGGTTGCGCGTTAATGGAGGACAACACAGAACTAACCTGTTACACAAATCTGTGGAAGAATCAATTCATTAGTATTTTGTTTAAATGGCTACAAGTAAACGATTTTAAGCAAGAAATTACTTTTTAAGTTTCTCGGCATGCTTGTTCGCCCAACCGTATAGAGTAAAATAGATTATTTACAATAAAATTGTTTGTAATGCGCTTGAGTTACCTTAGATATACACCAGACTTGAAAGAAAAAATTAATTTTGGGTAGTTTTACGTGTTAAGTGAATTAACCCGTAACACACCATTTCATTTATTGGATAGCCAAGGTTCTATCCCGTATGTTTACTAAATCTATTGTATTTAGTATAGAAATAAGAAAGTTCCTTTTGTTTCCTAAATTCGGCCCTGGTTATTTTAGAAAGTATTATTTACGTTGTAAGAATGAAATGGTTTCGACAAGCATAAATATATTAAAATACCGAAGATTTTTATCGCTTTCGGGGAAATTGAGTGAATATACGCTATTAAAGTGAAGGCTTTCTCAAATCTAATTGGTTCTAAGAAATCAGCCGGTTAGTCTAATCCCGTGAGAAACGAACAGGTTCTGTGACCATGGGTAATTACGTAGACACTTTAGTGCTGGAATTTAAGAAGGCGACTGCTTGCGGAAAGTATTGTTCCCGTATGTGTTTCTATGTAATGTCTACAATTATCGTTCCAACCCTTCTTACCTTTTCCTTATAGGGCACTACAGAGATATTATAGGCAACAATATTATTAAATTTTGGAAAACCGCATCACCAAGACTCTGAGAGAAACTCGTCGCCGGTAGCCATACTAAAAGTGATAATAACTTTATAAACTGGGCTTAAATAATAATTAAGTAAGAGTGTCAAGGTTACCGGTAACAATGGCGCTACAACTAATGAGGTGCTTTCAATAATATAACATTGCTTGTTAGTTATAAAGTGTCAAGGTTGGCATCTTTCTTCTTTTCTATTAATAATAAAAATTTACTATTGTATTGTAAACTACTTATAATAACTTAAATTGTGGGTAAGATTATTCTTGCTGTCTTATAAAATAGAATTTCATATACGCAGTAACGGCAAAATAAGTACTTGCTTTTTGCCAAATAAAAATTACTATCCAAACTAAAAACATCGACTCTAGTACCAAACTAGAAAATATCTTTAGATTTCCTAACTAAATAAATTTTCTTGAGTACTAAAACAAGTTGGAAGTTTTCTTAGTGTTTTTAAATTTTAGAAAGCTAAATTTTGAAGACCTTGTGTAGGTATTAATATTTTGGTTTTGTACTAGTTTGCGTAATTTATTGCAAAATATCCTAAAATAATACAGGAAATGTATTTTTCTCATATCTAGACAGTTCATGTGAAGTGATAATTATTGTTTGAGGTTTTAACATAATGATTTAATATTTGATTTTTTGCAAATATCTTAATCCAATTACGTCTATCTAGATGTATAGCTTTAAAATTTTGTACCTAATAATGTTTTTATATCTGCTGCCTTTCACAGTTTTATAATATGAATAATATTGAATTAACTGATATTGCGATAAATCAAAAATACCAAAAATCATACTAATTAGTTCGTGACCGTTCACTTCTCCCGATTTATTACAAATTATTTTAAAACGCAAATATCTTCTCACAGTGTAATTAAAAAAGCAAATTTTTATTACTTTAACTGCAATCGCTTTCTTTTCATCATATCAAATTTTATTGAACCCGTGCCCGTTTACTTGTCAGTATTTAACATTATATTTCTCAAGAGCAAATTTCTTATTCCGAAAGTTAATTTCATATTCAAAGAGCTACATAGCTAAAATTGATTAAGGATGAGTAATATTGCAAATCCCTAAAACGTACATGAGAGAAATAATGTAGTATTAGAAATTATTTACTGTTTTCTCCAATATGTGATAACTACCAACCTATAATAGTCGCGTACGCCAAAATACACGTTCCGAGAAATTTTTCTAAAATAACCTTAACCATAATAACACGTAATTTACAAAACAAATTTGCTTTACTAAGTCAATAAAATGAAAACTAATTTTAATTTTTTCTTAACTATATATATATATATATATATATATATATATATATATATATATATATATATATATATATACATATATATATATTGCTACGATATCGCCCTTCGCCAGATGTACAACGATCAATTGACTGCCGATCGCCACCTCTCTGTGCCTTTAAAATAATTTAAAATTAACACAATTAAGTTTTAGGCTTCTACTAGCTCAGTGATACCACACACAGAGTGAATGACGATATGATAACAGAGAAATTTCACTCACTTCTGTCCAACACTCAATATCTCCGCATAAGACAAACTAAATTCGCCAAAAATTGCATAATGAATTAAATAAAATTACTATTTACAAATCTGCGCCCCCTTTAATATCATTTACTTTTTATAGAATTTTTTAATCAAATTTTAAATAAATATTCTTATCAAATTAGCTCTTTGCGAAGATTATAGCTACACCTTTTTATCGCAATTAAAGCCAGCAAAAAAATTGTATTTTTATCACGAATAATTTCGTTGAACGTTCAAAGAAATACCTTTTTTCTAAAACATAATTCTACGTATCAACCAAAATTTTGTTGACCTTTTACACATATATCTTAATCACGTGAAACTTTTAAGCACATCTCCGAATACCCAAATTATTTAAAATTATAAATGCAACATACTATAAATTTAAAAAAATGGTTAACATATTTCTCCTGTTTTGTCTTGCAGGAGTTTCCTCGCCAAAATTGATCGCTCGCTCAGTAGCTTGGAGTCGTTTGCCAGCCGCTTAACGTGTTGCCCCAGTATTTAGAGTATTTTAACCATTTATTTAGAGTGTTTAACCATTGAACTAGTGTATTAATCCAGTAACTTAAAGTATTAACGTCGTAATTTAGTTTAACGTCGTGATCTAGTTTATTAACGTCGTGATTTGGTTTATTAACCCAGTGGCTTGGTTTTAACATCTTAATTTGGAATATTAACCCAGTGACTTAGTTTATTAACGTCGTTGATTTGGAGTGACCAGCGATTTAGTGCCGCTTATATCAACGGCAAAATTCTATATAAATTATTTCAACGCGCACTTTTACTGTTTCCATCACTTGAAATATAACTCTTAACTTTCACTAAGATTTTGTTCACGTAATAATTTTCTTTCAACTATTACAGTCGGCGCGTCGATTGTGGAATGAATGTCTTTCATCTGCTTAAGTTAGTTTTGTAGATAAATTCCTTCCAGAATATTCCACGCGTCCTCATCGGTTGACAGCCCGCTATCGGTTGTTAGTCCGGGGAAAGGCGTTTTGATTATGTGTTATAACTGCAACCTGTTGGATTTTATTAAATATTGCATTCGATATACGCTCTAAGGGTCACGTATCTCGCAACTTTGTAAATTGCATTTTACATACGTTTAAATTTGAACGTACATCGGAACTTTGTATTTTCATACTTTCTTTACATATGCTTGTTTTACCAAGTCTGGCACCTTATGTGCGTTTTAAAATGCACGTACACCATCGCTTTAAATACCTACAGTTTATGAAATATGCCCGCTTTTAAATGTTTGCTTATATAAACTGGTATAAATTTACAAGCGTTTATTAACCTTTTTACTCAAAAGCGTTTAGATTGAAAGAAATTTTATTTCACGGTTATTTTTCTGCAAATCTCTTAAATTTGTAATTTGGTTTTAAGCTTAGGAATATTTTAATGTTCTAAAAATGATTGAATTACTTCCGCAATTATTTATTTTAACGAATGTCGTGAATTTATTACGGAATGAGCTGTCTTTAATTAATTGCAGTTTGCTATTGATTTTATACAGGATGATTTGTATTTGCTTTTTGCATAATGAATGAATTATGTACATTTTATGATTTAAATGTTTAGTTTTCGTGGTTTTTATGATAGTTACATGAAGTTTAGGAAAACTTTGTGACCTTATATAACCTTAAATAACACTATTATCATAACAATATATATATGTATATATATATATATATATATATATATATATATATATTATATATATATATATATATATATATATATATATATATATATATATATATATATTACTTACCTTGTGTAATTAACTAAATAAAATATTTATATATATATATATATATATATATATACAAAATATATATACAAAGTTGGGTTTTCATTTCATCTTAATAACTATTAATATATATATTAAGCATTCATTTGCATTCCAAATGTGGATTATTCTTCTCTATATTATATATATATATATATATATATAATAATATCTTAATATATATATAATAATATATATATATATATAATATAGAGAAGAATAATCCACATTTGAAATGCAAATGAATGTTAATATATATATATATATATATATATATATATATATATTAATAGTTATTAAGATGAAATGAAAACCCAACTTTGTATTTAGTGGTTTTCAATTACTAGTTCGATTTGAAATGGTAATTCAACTTTAAATACAACGTTGGGTTTTCATTTCATCTTAATAACTATTAATATATATATATATATATATATATATATATATATATATACCGGGTGTTCCATTAAGCGTATCGCGCGGCTGTATATCATATAGTATAAGGCCTAGAGCTGTGCGGAAAAAAATTTATTAAGTAAAGTGGCCAAGAAAAATTGCTGGAAATTATTTTTAAGTTTCAATTTCTACCGCAAGGGGGAGTATTTGCTAAGTTCAACAACAAAATTCAATTTTTCTCCCAAAATTTAAGCACAAGGTATTATGCTCAAAACGCGAATAGGCAGTTATCTTTATTATTCACAACTTTTATTTGAAACTTTTTTCTGTAGATCACACAAGGACAGCTGCAGGACCTGGTAAATTGGTTTACATGTAAATAGGGTTATCTCACAATGCCCATGTTGGAATTTAATAATCTTACAATCGTTTGAAAGAGAATTTCACAGGGATAAAGAAAAACAACTAAATTGATTTGTCTAATGTTTTCTAAATATGTTAGAGGGCGCTTTTTCCAATCATGCCAGTTCTTGTTCATTTACCAACCAAACAATTGCAAAAATGAGGGCGCAAATGCAAGAGAAAATCGTGAGGATCACGGAGGAAATAGACTGTGTATGGGATCAAGTTGGAATGGTGAAATCAAAGCAGGAGACATATGAAAGTGAGACGAACGATAAAATTACGAATTTAAATATCAAATTACGGAACGTTGAAGATAACTGTGAAACCGAGTTCAGAACGATAAATCCGGAAATAAGTAATTTATAAACTAATTCAAGAAATTTCAATAGTATGCTAATTCGACCAAATCTTTCAATTGGCCAATATAAAAAATTTTACGGGCACGGAAAATTAAATTCAAAAATATTTTTGAAAAATATTAAAATGTTAGTACAGGGCACAACAGACGAGCAATATAAATTAAACTTAATAAAATTGATGCTGAAATGGGGAGCTGAAATGTGGTACAACTTAGTTGAAAGCGAGGTCGAAACAGTTTGAGCAAAAATTTCTAGGGCACTTTTAGGGGGATAATCAACAAGATAAAGTTAGGAATAACCTGAGCATTGGAAAGTACAATTCAGATAGAGGAATGGCGCGGGAATTATATGCTATTGAAAAGTTTACCGTAGCGAAACAATTAGATCCTCCTTTACACGATAAACAAATTATAAAATATTTGGCAAGGCATTTTAATGCAGAAGTAAAAAGATATATCACAACACAGAATTTAGTGGACCGAGACACATTTATAAAATATTTACAAAGGTATGATGAGTTGGAATCAAATTATAAAACGGAAAATAATGCTAGGGATCGACGCACAGATTTTACAAGGACGCAAAGAAATAATGAGACTCTGAGTACTAATTATCAAAGAAACAATTATGATGGAAGAAATTTTAATAGGGGGAATTATAACAATTTTAATAATGATTTCATGCGAAGAAGAAATACTGGTCAGATACCAAGGCAACAAATAGAGCAGACTAATCATGAGGATCGACGGACGCAAACGAGAAATATTGATCGCACGCAAATGAGGAATATTAATTGCACACAAGCAGAAATAACGAATCAGGCAGGACCTTCCACGCAAAACCAAAATTTTTAGTTACGGACGAACCAAGTAAATTTCTACAGATAAACGGATACGAACACCAGCGAGAATTTATTAAACATGAGACGGAAAATGAATTAGGAAGATTTGAAAGAAACTTATTACCAATAGTTAATTTAAAGGTGGAAAATAGAATAGTTAGAGTATTGATTGATACTGGGGCAAAAGCATCACTTGTTGCGGAAGAATTTGTTAAACGAGAGAAATTGAGGGATAAAGCGATACCTATAACGAGGCGTAATTTGGTGGCACCAAATAATAAGAAATTTTCCATAATAAATGAAATGGTAATTCTGAGATGTGAAATGGGAGATGTGAAATGGGAAAATGATTTTATGGTAGTACCTGGACTAAAGATAGATATTATATTTGGAATGGATATTATAGATAAGTTGGGGTTGAAGATAAACGCAGAATGCAAGGAAATAGAGTGTAATGGGAAATATATTAAATGGTATGAAGAGGGTAATATAGAAATAGAGGGTGACTGCGTGAAAATTAGTCAGTTTGATGATGAAATAGATGAGGGGAATACGAATGGAAATAAAGAGATTAAATGTCCAGAAGATTTAAGAAGCAGGGTAAATTTGTTATTAAGAAAGCATTCAGAATTAATAGGGTCGAAATCAATAATTGCCACAGGTTATGTGCACAAATTGGAAGTAGTAAACACCGAACGGTTTAACACTATATTATATCCTATTCCAGTAGCATACAGGAATAGAGTACAGGAAGAAATAGAAGAAATGTTACGTGAAGGTATCATAGAAAGCTCCAGTACACATTTTGTGAATCCATTAGTCGTCGTGAAGAAAAGTGATGGTAGCATCAGATTATGTTTAGATGCAAGAAAGATTAATAAGCGAACAAAACCGCAATACAATTGTCCACCAACAATGGATAGCATATTAGCAAGAATAGGTAATAAGAAAATCTATAGCAAATTAGACTTAAAGAATTCATTTTGGTTGATTCCATTAGCGCGAGAATCAAGCAAATATACAGGTTTTTCTGTAGAAGGAAGAATATACCAATTTAAAGTGGTCCCGTTTGGTTTGTCATCGAGTACGGCTGCATTAGTGAAGGCTATGCAAAATATTTTGGGACCGTATGAGGAATTTTGTATCCACTATGTGGATGATGTGTTGATATTTAGTGATAGTGTGGAACAACACTTTGTTCATTTAGAAAGAATTTTATTAGAGTTAAATATAGCAAGTTTAAGGTTAAATTTAAAGAAGTGCGAATTTTTTCAAGATAAAGTTAAATTTTTGGGATATCAAGTCAACACGGAGGGCATATTTATAGATAAAAATCGATTATCTGAGATATTAAAATATCCTAGACCAAGGAACGTACGAACGTTGAGAGCTTTTCTGGGAGTCATGAATTTCTATAAAAAGTTTGTTCCGTCGTTTTCACAGAAAGCGATGCCACTTTTGCTTTGTTGAAGAAAGGGGCTAGATGGTCGTGGAGTGAGGCTCACGAAGAGGCATGCCTAAGCCTAATTAAACAGTTTCATGAGCAGGTTATTTTGAGGCACCCGGACTTCACAAAGGAATTTATAGTACGCACGGATGCGTCCGATAATATATGTGTATTTGTCTTACTGGTGGTATGGTTTAACAAAAGAGTAATCCAACACACAAAATAGTTTACTAGCAAATTCTGAGAGGGCCACATTACAGCAATATACTGCAATATATATATATATATATATATATATATATAAACAAAGACAAGTTATTTGCAGTCCGCAATAAGAAAATTGAATATAAAGTAAGATGTATCTCTAAACGAACTCTTATGAAAATAATAAGAGCCATTGACAAATACAAATCGGGCTGGTAGTTATATAGCCATTAACAAAACATTAGCTTTATTAATTCATAGGGGAGGAAACATCCACTGACCAATGGTTTCGGCTTGTTAGCCTCATCAGAGTGGACTGTTCCCAAGAACCCTATGAAGTAATCGAAGCTATTATAATGATATAATTTCGAAACAATCACTGTACTATGGCAAAAGTAAATAAAACCGCCATCAGGTGATAAAACACCAACACTACTAAAGTGTGGAAGTACAGAATTGAACCGAAACTACATAATAAATTTTAAAAATGACTATAAAAGTACGTTGGGCCTTTGAGATTTGCGGAATGTTACAGCAAAATTTATTATTACGTTAGCAAATAAATGTGCTTGGTTAAAACTGAGCTAGCCAAGGCATTAAAATTATAATTGAAATTGACCAGAAGAAAATTTTTAACCTTTTTATTCCACAAAAAGGAGACACCGGGTATTGCAACGATATCACAGCAATATATATGGTTATTTTCTAAATACAGTTAGTATTGAGTACAATATAAGGCCACCTGTAGCTAACCAGTTTACATTTGACTTCCCGCTATTTAATTCACCTGAACTGATAATTCAATTGGAAAGATAAAGGAATTTAAATCGCGTACGTCCTTTATCTCTACTTTATTTTTAATTACATTAAGCATTAGTTTTATACTTTAAGTCTAAAAAACTGCATGCCTTCGGCTAACTTGGCTATTACCCCGAAGAAAAGTTAGAGGTGGTTTGGACTGAATTTGATGCATTTCCCAACAAAAAATATTTTAACATAAGCAACTCTTAAATTACAAGACAGAAAAATTGCCAACGTAATGGCACGTCTATTTCATTTTTGAGAAATAAATATCTGTTATTATAATAATACTATATAATTCATATTCAATAAGATCATCAAATAATATTGCGATTTTTTGGTTTTAGAATACTCAAACGGGATTTTTAAATAGTTTAAACATTTACAAATTTGTTAACTTAATTATGATGTGTCAGATCTGTCATACCACCTACACGGTTATGATTTAACTAAGTTTTACATTATAGAGTAGTATGATTGAGTGGTTTTTTTCACTTTTATACAAGACAAACTTCATGTAAATCAATATAGAAAGAAATCTGTAAAAAATAATTTCTTTAGTCCAATCTGTCACAAATGAGAAGAACAAACAAAAAAAAGCTCCAATTTTTACAAATTTTAAATAAGAATTTACTTAAGTGATTTTTCTTTTAACAAAATATTTGAAACTAAAGAACTGAAATTTTATTTATAATTTCTGTTTTAAGAAAAAATCCAATGAACCGAAACGATGATGATTTTATATCTAGTTCTACTAACGAGTATATTGACGCCTCAAGCTTTAAGAGAAGTTGTTTAATACAACCGGTTTTTCATAATTTCTTTAACGTATTCAGCAACAGAATAAATCACTCACCCTTAATAGCAAGTTGTGGGTAGACACCCCGATGAAATTACTCTGCTGTGCTACTGGGTTTTAACTAGGCGAAACCATAAAAGGTATTGACATCAGCGGTCCATTTTTGTGAAACAGATCTAACTACCTCAAACCAACATCTCTGAAGAGAAAGCGGTATTAGCATCCTTAAGTTTAGCTCTAAAAACACAAACCAAAGCACTGTTTTAATTCTTAAACTAAATTTTACCATCAAGATCCTATTACAATGGAATTGAGGTGATCAAATTAACAAAACGCCTCGTTAGAACGATTCCTTCCGGAAAACCTATATACCGGGAACTACGCTAGAGGAGACATATGTGTAACAAGACTAAGATGGACCACTAGCCGTGTTTATAAAACAACTCGGAAAACCTTGAAATATTTGAGAATAATAATGTATTTACTTACAATTTCTAATGTTAAATGCTATTTTAAACGATTACCTTGAGGTTTTGGTCACGTTTACAACAAGATTTCAAACACCTGAAGTATATAATTTGTTATTACAACAAAGTATTGAATTTAACCTTGCTATAGAATTAATTGGAAATAATGAATTGTTTATTGTTTTCCATCTGGAACTAAAAATTTGCTATGAATATGAAAACTTATTTAGGATTACAAATAAGTAATTTAGCAATTTTTTCATTTTATAAAAAAACTGTTACAAAGGTCACACACGGACAAGGTTTGAACCTGTATCAATCAAATTTGCACTTGGATGTTCCACTAATTAAACCGCCAAGACGGGTAGTTCAATTGGGAAAATAAATAAATTTAAGTTGCATATATCCTAATGTTTTAATCTAACTTTCAGTTACATTTGGCATTTTTCTAAAGCATGTTGTTTGACATTACATCAGTTATAGATAGGCAACGGCCGTCAAATTCATTGCTGAAGCCACTTATTAAATATTTCAAATTGAATTAATTATTGAAAGAAGAAAAAATATAAAGTGTCAGAGAGGATTTGAACCTGTAACCTTCCGATGTTTCTAAGGCACTCTATCAACTATGCTATTCAGACCGGTAATCTAATTGGAGAGATGGACAAATTTAAATTGCGTTGGTCAATATTATATCAGCCCAATTTTCAATTACGTTGGACATTCTCGTGGATCAAATCTGATAATCTCAAAGTTGCAAAAACCAAGTCGATTTTTAGTATACGATAATGATTGAAAAGATCAGTATTAATTGGCCATTTATATAGTCTAAATAGTCATTTCAAATTAATTAAAAACTCTGGATGTATTAAATTTTTTATGGATGTGATAAAAAAAATGATGCTCGAGCTTTTAATAATTACGCAAACAACCTATTTCTCTGTTTTGAAATATGAAACGTTTTAAAAGTAATAACCATTTACGTGTAAAAAAATTGAAATTCGTTGTCATTTCAGTCCAGTATTAGACTATGTATTTTCCTTATTCTGCATGCATGTATAGATCATGGATTTTTATAGAAATTAAAGATCTCTAAATATAAAATCTTAGACATAGGAGTTAAATTCAATAAGAATTTTTACCTGTAGTTTTCAATGGGAACAGCTTTTCTGAGTCTCATAAAGGCACTATTAACTGCTTGAACTCGTCTTCGTTCTCTCGCGTTTCTTCTTGCGACGACCTGTGGAGGTTTCTCTTTATGAGGCACGTGTTTATATCCACTACTCTTTTTGTTATTCTTTTCTCGCAGCGGCTTAGATACTTCTTTAAGCTGTTCTTTTGTGCTGCTCTTGTTTTGATTTACATCTGCTTGCAGTGGCGCCGTAATATGATCATCGTACAAATCATCTGTCTTGTGTACAATCCACGATTTTTCTATAACTTCTTTGTGATCTCGCCATGCATTTAGATACGTGTAAGAAGACATCGTAGATATTAAATTTCATGCGCACTAAATGGTCATTTCTAACACTATTTTTTAACCTAGAATTTCTTTTATACTAAACGTATTGTGACTTGTTAATTTGGTATTAATGTTAATTCTTTGCCCGCATACACCTGGATAGTAGATATTTTTGTAGGTGGGGTTAGGTTCTCATTTTTTAAAATACTTTTCTCCAGCTGCCTTGAACAATAACTAAATTTTCAACTATTGGTCAGCGTGATTAACTAATAACTTTAAGGGTGCTTAGGTGAGGTACAGCTGAAGAGATCGCTGTTATCTTGTAGGGCTCGTGCCGCACGCTTTCAGCTTTTCCATTATGGAATAACACCTGGTTACAGTGATTAGTCTAATTATATGCTATGAATAGGCAGATGATGATTTGTGACTTTAACTAAATGTTTAAAATTAGTAAATGATATACGACTTCGACGATATATTTACTAAAATGAAATAACTTTAGGTGGCCTGTTACTTCCTACTTGCCTAAAAGTTTTAAACAACGTTGATGAAAAATATGCAGTGTGCTTTACAAGACTTTTGTAACGCTTTGAGAATTTTATACGAAGAAATTTTAAAGAATTATATGAATTTTAAAAGTTTATTAATCAAACATCTCTAACTTGTTAGGGGTAAAATAAACGTTAAATGAATAAAATTGTGATTTGTCCTGAAAGCGCGGGGATCCCGTAACAATATAAAGGTGCGTCGATTAACTGCAATAGTGCAGGAGTGGGTACCTAGGTTAAAAATGAGAAAAGAAAAGAAAAAGAAAAATCAAAGAAATACAAAAATAATAAATAAAAAGGCTTAAATGCAAAAATTCTACATTACGTTAACACTTATCCTGGAAGTGTTTTCTACTTTTGTCAAAATCGAGGGGCGCCAAACCGTCTGTCACAGCAATTCTTTGGATTTTATTTCTATACGGAAGACGGATATTCCGTAAAAAAGAAACTCGTATGCTTTGGTATCTTAAGGTTCATCGTCATCATCATTAGGTCTTCAGTCCTGGAACTGGTTAGACACGTACCATCATTATTTCCTATTCTAAACTAACCTACAGAATTCCCTAAAATTTGCACAGTCTGCATCTATCACTATCTGATCTAGGTCTACATCTACCTCCTTTTTTCCTATCTCTGCTTGTAATATATTCAATACTATTTCCCCAAAAGTGCCTTAGAACGTATTATGCCCTTTTATTTCTTCTAATTTTTTTCCACATATATCCTTGTTCCCCTACTATTTCTATAACCTATCTGTTATTACTTTGTCTGTCCATGCTATCATTTTCATACATCTGAAGCACAGCAAGGCTGCTACCGTTTTTCTGTCTGCTTTTCAGACTGTCCGTATTTCATAGGCATACTGTGCTGTGCTCCACACATATACTTTCAACAATTTTCTTCTTGTTCTATGTTTGTTGTCTTTCATAATAGGCGCTGTTCTTTCTTGTTAGATGCAGTTCGGTCCCCTTCTATTGTTTTACAATTATATACCCTATTTCTCCGGCATTCAGTTGTTGTGAAGGGGGGGTAAGCAGCCTGTGGCTGCCAAGTTCCTCCAGAACTTAACCATTTACCGAATTAATATTTTTCCAATATATCTTTTCGCACAGTCAACATTAGTTGCAGATATTTCACAACCAACACCCGTAGTTGTTTATAACAATCATCAGATTTATCTGCGCTAATTTTTTCGTCAATAGGTTTTCCGTCCCAAAACTGGTTTGACACGTACCTGTACTTATTTATATTCTGAGCTAGCCTACACAGTTCCTTGGAATTGTACAACAGCATGTATACAGCTTGGTTCCTCTTATATTGTTTTCTAATTTTATTCCCTTATTTAACCGAGGTTAAGCAGCTTGTGGCTGCCAAGATGCCCCAACACTTAGACAGTTGCCAAAATAGTAGTTTTTCAGTAAATTCTTTCACACAATTAACATTATTCGAGAATATTGCCTAACCAATACTTGTAGTTGCTTATAATAATCATCATGTTTAAGTACAATTACTTTCTTCGTCATTGATTTATCCACCTTGAGACTGGTTAGTTGGGTACCTCCATTGATTTCTATTCTGGGCTAGCCTACACATCTTCCTGAAACCCCTACAGCCTACATCTTTCACTATTTGTGTACAGTAGTTTAACCTCGGTCTACCTATTCTTTTCTTTTTTTTCTATCTCTGCTTCTAATATATTCCACACTATTCCCTCATGCCAATGTATGTGACCTATCTCTCCTAATTTTTTTTACCGTTTTCCACATATTTCTTTCTTCCCCTGCCATTTTTCGTACCTCTTCGTTCTTAACTTTGTCTGTCCATGATATCGTCATCATACGTATGCAGCACCACATTTGTCCGCTTCTCCTACTGTCCAGGCTTCACTGCCGTACAGTGCTGTGCTCCACACTTATGTTTTAAGCAATCTTTTCCTTGTTTCAATGTTAGTTGTCTTTGAACAGACTTTGTGCTAATCTTTGTTTTATATCTTTTGCGCTTTTCCCATCTTGCGTTATTTGATTTCCTAGGTAGCAGAAATCCTCAACTCCTTGCAAGTTCGTGTTACATATTTGTATTTTTGTTTTTGATTTATTTTCCCCTCCTTTGCATACTACTACTTTAGTTTTAGTTTTGTTAATTTTTATACCGTATTTCTCTGTTAAAACCGCTTCCATTCCATTAAGAGCAGCTTCTAACTCTTCCTTGCTAGACGCTAATACCGCTATATCATCTGCAAATCTATGCATATCAATTTGTCTTCCTGCATTTGACAGTATTCATTGCCTCTTCAATGTACAAGTTAAAAATTAATGGGGATAGGGCACATCCCTGTCTCACCTCTTTCCTAATGTTTACTTCTCTATGTTCCTGCTCTAATTCTATTACTGCTGTTTGCTCTTTGTATAAGCTATGTACTATTCATCTATCCCTATAACTCATTCCAATATTTTTGAGTATTCCGAACATTTATTTCCATTTTCATTGTCGAATGCTTTTTCCAGATCTACAAACCCTATATACATGAGTAGTATAACTATGGAGAAGCTGGGACAGCCCTTTTTAAAGGGTCATAAATATCTTGTAAAGGGTGTGTGTATTATGGAAAAGAGAAGTATGTATGTGTGAAGGTCATGTATGTGTAGGTGTGTGTGTGTTAGTATTAGTTAGGTTTGAGGATAACGATAGTATGGCTATGGAGAAGCTGGCCGGCCCTTTTTAAAAGGATCATAAATATCTTGTAAAGGGTGTGCGTATTATATAAAAGAGAGGTATGTATGTGCAGGTGTGTGCGTGTAGGGTGTAGGGTATGTATGGTTTGTCGGTGATGTTAACGTGGAAGTCGTGCCGCCCTCGTGATAAAAGTGTGTGTGTAGATATCGATCGGGGGCGGTGTTGTTGTTGTTTTATTTTCGAAAAGAAAGGTATGTATCGTTATGTGTATAGGTGTGTAGGGGGCGTGCGTGTTTTAGTCTAAGACGAAATATCGTAAGGGCGCGCAAGTGGTGCGAACGTGTTTTTGTTTTAAGAGCGTGTTTTCGGGGGGTCGCGATCGAAAATATGTCTGGGTAAATAACCGCAAGGGTTTTTATTACAGGTGTCGATAAGAAAAAATTGCGATGGCCCTTTTAAAAGGGCTGTCTCAGCTTCTCCATAGCTATACTACTGACGTAATCGTATTTTTGCTCAAGATGGTTCGATCGATGACGTGTGCGTGTATTTTTTGCCTTCCGAGAGAGAAGATGATGAAAGTGCGCTATTTAATTCGTATACAAATACAGGGTCATGATTATCTCATCGGACACACGTGCAAGACGTTTCAAGTAAACTTTTAATAATTTGGAAATGTTACGCTCGATGTTTTCGTAGGCAATTATGATGAAGTATTTAAAATAACGCAGAGATTTCAGATCGTCGGGCAAGAGAAAAAAAAACGGGGTCGCGATTATCTCATCGGACACGTGCAAGACGTTTTAAATGTAATTGTTTCGGTATAAATGGTAAAAAAGTTCTTCCTTAATTTTGTGTGCATTATATGAACCCAAAGCATATACGATGACGAAATCGTATTTTTGCCGAGAAATAAAAAGTGGTCGTAAATTTTGTATAGTATACATTCATTATATAAAGCGGAAGTTAAAATATAAATAATCGAGTATGTTTGTATAATTATTTTTTATTATCGAAGTCGGGAATCGCTTTTGTTAAAACATTGTATGTATAAAAGATAGCTTCTTGGAACGCGTAAAGAAAATACTGTAGTTTCATGATTACATCATTCGTGAGTAAGTTTTAATTTCAGTACACATCGTTTTGCATCATTAATTATATAGGAACCCATTATTTTTAACAAATATGGGCTCATAAATCCTCCAAATATAGACGTTTGGGATTTTTATATTCTTTATCGATGCCGAGTCGGGGAAAATGTTTTAGTTACTTACATCTTTGAATAAAAAATATGCCTCATTAATTTTATGCGACTTCAATATCCGCATAATAAAAGATGGCGTTTTAATTTGAATGAGCTTTTTTTGTCCAAAACAAGGGCAATGCTATTTAATTCTAATGAATTGCTATCGTTAATGTCTGAATCGTGTATGTGGGGAGCGGTTTTCAGATGCGTAATAAATTGTACGTCATTCGGAGTGATATAAATAGAGGATCCCTTGTAAGGCTTTTTATCTTGTAAAATATAAGTTTGAGAGTCGTGCAACGTGTTTTGTCATCGTGCAGCTTGCATTAAAAACAGGTAATAATTGTAAATATATTTTTAACTTTATGTAATTATATTCGTAATTAGAATTAAAATATGGAGTTAATTAAAAAAATCAATTCAGTAAGCCGCATCGATAGGAAGAAGACCGTAAAAGTCAAAGATCTCGAGCTATAGCGCCCTTATCCGGTTTTAAGCATCAAATCTCTTCAGTCAAAGAAGAATTCTCGGATCATTCTCGTCGAATTAGAAGAATGCGTTGTGTTCCTTCCGCAGAGAATCGCGGACGTAATTAGCGACAAAGATATCGAAGAGCTGAATAAACAGGAATGCCTTTGTTTGCACTACCTAGGATCGTTCGAAGTTGGTTAGTATTTAATATTTTAATTTTTTATTTAAAAAACTAATACGAAATTCGTTTATTTTAAAGGTAAACCTAATCCTGCAGCGAGTATTTCCTTCTGCTGCATGGGCGAAAAACAAAAGGATCCATTCATCATCAGCCCTCACGGATCCTCCCAAGGAAAATCAAGAACGGCAAAAGCAAAAAAAGCCATCCGTATCGTCATCACACTAGAATACCTACCTATACATGGTAATTAATTTTATAATTTTAGTATTTTTACATCTTGATTTTTAAAGTTATGAGTATTGAATATAGAATTAGATCAGCAACCCATTACAATCGTGATATGCTAATTGCGGATTATCCACATAATTTTTATAGAATCGCATGCAAGGAATTGCCTGCTTATTTAAAAGACTTTAAATATCGGGACTGTTTTTTGATTGGGTCTCGAGCCCTTTTTCTATTTTGCATGCAATTTAATTTGTTCGACAATTAAACGTGCTTAGAAGATTCGTATTCTAACACAATAGTGTTTTGCTTCACCGACGTGTCTCGTATGAAAGAAAAGCTTTTAATTTATGTAATTACGACCGAAGGGCATTTTATAATATTAGCGAAAGCATCTCGGCCGGTATTAGGTTGTTTAGATTTGTAGATCAATCTGCCATATCGCCATTAAAAACAGTGTTTAATTTTCAGTATAAATGTGAAAGTGACATTTTCTTTTATGCAATTCTAAGAACCGATTGCCTATACGTGGACTTAAAAAATAGAGAATTCGTGTTTTCAACTCAATTTATTAATTCTTTGTTGATTTGCAGAAAAACCCTCCGCATGCGCTTGCATGAAATCGGCGATTTATTTGTCTATAGTAAATGTGTTAGAACGACAGATGTATTTTCTATAAAATCAACTAAAAATTACAGATTCAGAAAAATATGCTATAGACTTATCCTTTTGCATAAGATTTTTAAACTCGTACAAATTGTTAGAATAAAACGGAAACTGCATGCCGAATTAGTAGCCATTTTATGGTCCTGCGATTTATCGCCCAAAGACGATACGCCGAACGTATTAGTAAAATTGCACGGTTCAAAATACAGAAAGTTGGCATTGAAATACGAAAAAAAAAATGTTAACTAACAGAAAAATCGAAGCGGACGCGGGCGTTTCGATGTGTTGTGATCAGATGCTACAGTTGTATCGAAAAGTGCACGCAATTTTAACGAAATGTCGTAAAACTAAAGTATTTCGCAATTGGGTTCGAATATTAAAATCACACATTCACAACACCGAATCGATTTTAAGAACGGTGAAACAAACTTCTTCTTCGCTCTCGGCTAGTTATCTGAATCTATTCGAAAATCTTCTATGACATATGAAAAGATATAAAATGCTATTTAAAATCTATTAAAAAACTACTGCGGCAGAATGTTCCTAAACAATGGATGTATTCTCGGAGCACGCCTCGACATTCTGAATTGGTTTGAAGCCGATCGTGTCTGCGTTTAAATCGAGAATTCAAACAGCTCAAATTATTAATGTTGCACATAAAGATCTTAATTTATTTATCGAAGATTGTAAAAACTAATTTTATCCAAATTGTATACGATTTTTAAAAATCACTCGGTAAACCTTAAAATTAATGTCGTGTTAGCGTGCGATTTTTCAAATTTTCTGTCGCGCTCAACGAAAATGAGTTTCAAACTAGGTATTTTCGACGCCCAACTTTTTAATTTGTTTCGGCAATTTAGAGAAGTTTAACGAGTGGTTTGCGTGCAATATCGCAACACGCTTGTTGGATAAAATAGAGAACGACGCAATGCACGGGTCAGGTTCACGCTATTCGAAATATTATTTTTAAATGTTAATATTAATAAATGCTATGATATGTTTCACGCGAGTTGTTTCATGCCTCTTCCTATCGCAATTCAAAACAAAAGGCCTGTTTAAACATTAGAAACAATGATTTTCATGCTTTTATTGGAGCGTTTTAGCCGGAATAATTAAGCCTACAGCAGGTAAGCATGCTAATCGCACAACTTCGTATCCGCATTTTGCAGAAATTTTTAATATGAAAAATTTCGTCAGCCCCATGCCTATATCGGATATATCGAAATTCGAAAAGCAGAATGATATTTCTGTAAATGTTTTTGCTCTTATTTTAAAACGCGCTCGATACATCGTAACACCGGTACAATTAACTAGCCAAAACGAGATAAACACGTTAATCTGTTAATTGTTGAAGATGCGTATGTCGACGAGTCGTCAAAATTTAATTCTGACGACGGCGAAGACGTCAACAGCGACGAGGACGACGACGACGGCGACGAGGCCGATAAAGTTGGAAAAAGTTTGGAAGAATTAAAAAAAAATATTAAAGATTATAAACGGGGCGTTAGATATCATTATTGTCTTATAAAAATTTAGCCTCACTTGTGAGAGGTCAATTAACTAAACATACGGGTCACTTTTACGAATGCGATAGATGTCTCTCTATTTTTACGATCGCAAACGTCTCGATGCCCACGAGCAAGTATGCGAAAAACTTAACGAGTGTCGTGTTATTTTACCCTCCGAAAAAACAAATATTTACAATTTAAAGATTTTAAGTATAAAATACCTGTGCCGATGGTGGTTTATTCTGACATAGAATGCCTTATTAAAAAACCGAAAGAGCTTCCGAATCAGAACGCACTTTCAAATACCAGGAACATATTCCGTTTTCAATAGGATATTATTTTTATTGTGGATATGACGAATCTCTTTCATATTACAGTTCATACACGGGCACAGACTGCATTTCTTGGTTTGTGCGACAATTAAAACATATTGCCATATGTTATGGGAGCGCATTTTTAAAAACGAGCCTGCTACGTCCTCTATAGATGCCTCGACGGCAAAAACGTGCTTTATTTGCGAAGTCGATTTCTTGCCGGACGACGAAAAGGTTATCGATCACGATCACATGAATGGTTCTGTAAGAGGTGTTGCGCATAGCAGCTGTAATTTAAATTTTAGGTTATTTCCAATTATTCCCGTAGTCTATCATAATTTGAGCAATTATGATGCTCATTTTATTATTAAAGAGCTTGCTAACGCTTTCGAAGGCCCCATGAATATAATACCCTTGAATAATGAAAATACATAACATTTTCTAAAAATACAACGACGCAAATGTGACGTTCAGATTCATAGATTCCTTTCGCTTTATGGCAATGTCATTGGAAAAATTAGCATGCGAGTTGTCTTTCGATGACTTTAAAGTTTTAAAAAAGGAATTTAGCTCGCTAAACCCGGATCGCATTAAATTGCTAATGCGCAAGGGTATTTTTCCTACGAGTATTTGGATGACATTTTGAAATTAAGCGAAGAAAATCTTCCTCCTATAGAATGTTTTTATAGCAATCTTAATGAATCACATATTGAAGAATCGGAATATATTCATGCGCAAACCGTATGGAGCACTTTTAAATGCAAAATTTAGGCGACTACGCGGACCTATATTTAAAATGCGACATTCTTTTACTTTGCGATATATTCCAAGACTTTAGAAAAATTGTCTTGAAACATACAAATTGGATCCCTTAAATTTTGTGACTTTGGCGAGCTACTCGTGGTCTAGCATGTTATTATATACTAAAATCAGGCTAGAACTAATTTGTGACGTCGACATGTTTTTAATGATCGAAAGAGGCATTCGGGGGCCTTACTCAAGTCGTAAAACGATATGTAGAATCCAATAATAAATATTATCCCCAAACGTATGATCCATCCAAGCCGAATAAATTTTTATTTTACGGAGATATTAATAATCTCTATGGTCATGCCGAATCTTGCTATTTGCCTTACGGGATTTCAAATGGCTAACGCCTGAAGAAATATTAAAATTTAATGTTACAACGGTGAGCATTACGAGCGATAAAGATATATTATCGAATGCGACTTGGAATTTCCTACGGACATTCACGACGCTCAGAAAGAGTTGCCGATGTGCCCAGAACAGGACACGCCTCCGGGCTCGAAATTTTCAAAATTAATGTGCACTCACGAAAAGTTCAACTACGTTGTGCATTACAGAAATCTCCAGGTTTATTTATCTGCGGGCGTAGTTATGACGCGCGTTCATAAGGTTTTAGAATTCGGTCAGTCTCCTTGGTTGAGACCGTTTGTCGAATTAAATACAAGAATGCGCACGGAAGCTAAAACGGAATTTGCACAAAATCTATATAAATTTGCAAACAATTCCATTTTGGTAAAACAATGGAGAATGTTAGGAAAAGACGCGTCATAAAATTAGTGACTCATTGGAGCGGTCGGTATGGTGCTCTATCTTTAATTTCCAAACCAAATTTCCATTCGGCAACGATTTTGACAAAAATCTGGTCGCGATCGAATTGAGCAAAACAGAGATAGAGTTCAACAAACCTATCTACATAGGTATGGCCATCTTAGAATTATCAAAATTGAATTATATAATTTTCACTACGATTTCATGAAGGCAAAATTTGCAAATAATTGCGAATTATGCTACATGGACACCGACAGCCTTTTGTATAGTGTGACGTGCAATGATTTCTATGAAGAGTGTATAAAGACGAATCTAGAAAAATTTGATACGAGCGCTTATGATCCCGATAACATCTATAAAATTCCTTTAATTAATAAAAAGTCATTGGTCTTATGAAAGACGAAACTAGAGGTCGTATTTTAACGCACTTTGTAGGCCTTCGATCGAAAATGTACTCTTTAAAAATAGAAGGCCGTGAGATAATAAAGAAGGCTAAGGGTGTTAAAAGTACATTATCGATCGGCAAATCTGTTTCGATCACTATCTCGATACGTTACGAAATAAAGTAGTCATAGAACGAGACCAAAATAGCATACGATCATATTTGCATAAGGTATATTCCATACGTCAGACGAAAATTGCTTTAAGTTATCAAGATGATAAAAGATACATTTTATCTAACGGAATAGATACTTTGCCTCATGGGCACTATCTAATAAAGGACCTTTGAATAAAACCATATTTTATTTTGTGAATTGCATGTTTATTATAAAAAATAATTAAAATCTTGTAACGAGAAAGAAATTGCATTGTCTTTTGTATTTTTATATTATAAAAACCGCATTGTATTTTTTTAATTTTTATATTATGTATAAAATTAATTTAAAAATATATTTTAAGCGCTGTTGTAGAGGCTCTCTTTGTTATATTGTAATCAAGAAAAAGCATTGTATTTTGTTATTTTTATATTTATTATAAAAATTAATTAAAATATTGTAACAAGCCAAGATAAAAAAACTGCATTGTATTTTTTATTTTTTTTATATTATGTATAAAATAAACTAAAATAATACATTTTAAGTGCTGCTGCATGTCAAAGTATCGCAGTTGTAGCGTCTCTCTTTCTTATTTTTACAAGATCAAAAAAATGTATAATAAAAATCAAACAAAAAAGAAACAAATTTTTATTTTTGAAACGTAACATATTTATATAATAAAAATATAAAAACAAATGTTTTATTTTTAAATGTAACAATCTATATAAGATCAGCTTTTTGAATCCAGGAAGGCTCTTGGAAGCCCAACCATTTGACGAGAATTTTGGTTCCTTTTCGCCTTAGTATTTTCTCGATAAGGTAAATATTTGGAACTCTCGTTTTCTGCAGCTCAGCTTCATAAAACTGTCCCAATACTGGATCGCCATGCATGTCGACGAGTAAATAAGTAGTCGGATTTGCTCGAAACACTTTACATATTTTAAACGTCTCCTCGCTCCAGTTTGCATTGTAGCCCTTAGAAAAATACTTCTATATTTTGAAATGCGTACAAAGTCGTCCACGGCATAACGAGGTTTTCTAGTCGCCAGTTTTAATTTATCGTAAACTTTCAGACGCGTTTTCGCGGTCACATTTTGGGTTTTCTTTTAGTGGTCGAATGCACCGTATCGTTGTATTTCGATACAATCGAATCGATTATATCAATCCACTTCCATTTGCCTCTCAGACTAAAAGCTTTATACAGTTTGTTTTTTATCGTTCTGATTGCACGTTCTACGATGGCGGCTTTGATTGAGCTATATGTGGAGTAATGATTAATATCGCCATATTCCTTCATCAGCCGTGCAAATTTGCCGTTATAAAATTCTGTACCATTATCTGTTTGCAGATTTTTCGGTAAAGGCGGCCGCGATCTTTTAATTTCATTTAGAATCTCGCGCATCGCAGATGTGACTTCATGACCATTCTTGGATTTAAGCGGTCTCGTCCATAAATATTTCGAATAGCAATCGATCACGAGTAGAATATACTTATGCCCTTTATTATATTTCGAATATGGAATAAATTCAGCAATATCGGCTTGGAATAAGTCGTGATAAGATTTGATGATCGTTCTTCGACGTGGAAAATTTATTCTAACCCTCTGTGCAGTTCATCCACTAGTATTTCCTTATCGTTATATTTCTTAGACATTTTAAGGTTTGACACGAGTATGAGAGTTAGACGACGAGGCTTTATCTTGCTCCAATAACACGTGCAGGTGTCTTATAACGTCGGTATTAATTTTGTGAAATTGTAAATCGTCTCCAGCAGACGTCTTGACTCCGTCTAATTTCAAGTGGTTGAAAATCAGGAAGTTCGTGTTTAAAACAACTTCGTTCAACACTTGAACGACCGATTGCAATACATCTCGAATGATCACGTTATCGCGGTGAATGGCGACACCTTCGATAAGATTTTGTATTCTCGCGTTCACATAGAACTTAGAAACGGCATCGTGCTCATCTTCGGCCTCGCCTATGTTGACAATTCTCAAGCCTCGAGAGTCGAAGTTCTTGGCCTTACCGTCGTCGATCGTGGTTAGTTTCATAAAATTTTGCGCTTTTTCTGACAACGTCGAGTCCACGTATCTCTTGTTAACGGCATCGCCGAGCTCTGCGGGGTCGTGCAAATTTACAATGGATCGCGATTTGGCGTCAAATTTAAGTTTCTTATTAGCATGCGTTTTTCCCGAAGATGAAGCGGTCAAACATATTTCCAATGCTTTGCCTATACGCAGATTGAGTTCTTCGCTGCAAAATTTTAAGTTAACGCCGTCGTTTGATTTTTAGGATCGGCCAAATTCACTATTCTAAAATCCTTCAAGTTAACTATTTTCTCGTCCTCGTCCAATACCAAGGCGCTTCGTTTATTTACCGCATCCGTTCCGGTCACGGGATTGCCTACGTTGCAAAGTTTTCTATTTTCTATGTTGAAATCGCCTTCCGGAGTTAGTTTAAAGCCTACACCAGGAGGCCCGCGCGCAGCGGTATTACCAAACCCTCCGCCTCCAGAGTCTCTGGCAACATACGCTCTTCCAAATTTATCGACGACCATTTTATTTCTGAGACTATTCTATAGAACGTGTATATTTTATTAGGCGATTAATTTCGCCTCCTTTAATTCGGATATAATAGAAAGAAATTCGTTTTGATTCTGAGAGCTATTGTTGCCCGCCGAACGTTCGGCCATCAACAAACGAAGCCGGCTCACCAGCTCGGCCGGCGAGTCCCAATGAACGTATTCTATCTCATGATTAGAATTATCGAATTTTTGTATCGCCAAATTCTGCTTATATTACTCGATGGCTGTCTTTTTCGATAAATTATCCATACCGAGACCTTTCTTTTCTTCGTTATTTTGGATCGTAATTGCATGGGAATCGTAGGAGTCGCCGATGCTGTATTCATCTCTTGACGACAACGACGACGGTGACGGCGACGAAGCATGCTGCGGCGAGGAGGAGGCGTAGATATTGTAGTCGCCACGGGCGACGGTGTTAAATTCGGAACGATATAATTTTTATATTTGGGCGTTTTAGGCAGATCCTTGCGAAACAGTTTATTATATGCATTGGTTTTCTTCAAAATATCGATGTAATTTTTACATCTAGCTCGGAAGGATTGCCAGCAGGCGTTTTCTTATTCGAAGGATTTTCTTATAAGTTAACAATCGAAGTAAGCCCTCCGTAATAGGATATTTTTATTTCTAATATTAATCGTAGATCCGTCGTCTGCAATAGCTAACTCTGAATTGCCCATAGACCATTTATTCGAAAGGTCGTCGTATTGAATGCCGATTCCGGTATCGTCTATATTGGGATTTTCGCTTTTGGACAGGATGTCGGCATACTTTTTAAGTAAGGCATCTGAACCGTCGCCGACATTATCAGATTCGTGCTCCGCATTCTGACGTCGAATATAATTAGGATTTTTACTTGCAGAGAATTTTGATAGCGATTTTAACGGTTCTAGTAATTGAGCATGCTTCATTCCGTATTTTAATTGAGCTCGATTTTGATCTCGTTTAAAATCTAAAAACTTTTTTTTTATCGTTTTAGTGGCCTGCACTACGGCTCGATTTAAATTCGTAGAGTGACGTCGTCGTCGTCCTCGTCTCATCGCAGCCGCAGACATTGCGTTGATGAAAGTTCGCTCGAACGTCGTGATTTTAAATACATATGTAATGATCGAATCCTTTACGGTAGCGGCCCTCGTTTATGGCTTTTTCTTTGTCTACCACTAAGAATCCGTATCCGGCTTTATTGCCATCGCCGTCTTTTTTTTCCCACGCTAAACGGCACATCTTTTTGAAATCTTCGAAGCTCATGTCGGTATTAATGTGCTCGAATAGATATGTCTTAAGTTCATTTCGTCTTGCAAAAACTATAATTAAATTTGTATTGTCGCGAATAAGATGCTTCGGTATTCTTGCATACGATTGGCTGAGGTAGAACGCGTCTATATTCTTATGACGGCTCATTGAAAAATATTGACGAATCGCGTTTTGTTCGTGACATTGAATGTCGTCGAAAATGAAAATCGAATTACTCTTAGCAATTTGCGGTGAAATTATTTCGGAATTTTCGCTAAATTCGTAATAGCCTAGTCCCTTGATCGGTCTCAAAACTCGACTCAAAAAATCGTATTTGGGCTGAAATAGCGACTTGGAGTAAATGTAAACGTTTACAAATTCCAATCCGTTGGGTGCCAGTAACAAACTCAAAATCAGGTTTGGTTTACCGCACGCAGAAGGTCCGCATACGATGCATCTTATGCTAGCCGGTAAGAGATCTCCGTGCTTTTTGCGCGTTTCAAAATAGGAATAAGGATCATCCTGCTCGACCGTTAGATCCATATTTGCAACCGGTAGAGATTGTTTCTGTTTAATAACCTTCATGTCTATTATTCGCTAATATGACGCGTAACGATTTCCGTAAACGGATCGTATTCGAATATAGAGTCGTGCAAAATTAAGCAGTATGCTTTAGTGGTTTGATCGAAAATGTTGCTGGATTCGATTTCGAGACGTATATCGACGGCCGAATTTTTAATAGATTCTTCTTGACGACTGCAATCGATCACGAACACGGGACAATTGCCAAATTGCTGATAGTCGTTCAAACAACACAGAGCGTAGCTCAAATTGCTCGCGCCTGCATAATAGTTTTCCGGAAATTTCGAATAGTGCATGAACGGGGTCGAATAATCGTTATTGGCAAAGTCCGAATTCATATCTTGAAGTGGAAATTCTTGGGAATTAAGGTATAGTTTTAAATTTGTCAGATTGCAGTGATCGAACTGGGCTGCCGATTGCTTCGCATTATCATACTTGCCATGCTGAAGAGTAAATAGAATCCATCGAGGTTTTTCTAATTCGTTCGAATTCTTAATACGCCAAACGTGAATTTTCGAAGACGGAAAGGACGGCAACTCGTGAAGCTCCCAGCGACGAAAGTAAACTACAATTCTGGGATTTTATGCAAATGATGGAATAAATTTAATTTCGATTCATCGCTAAGCTTTAAATGCGGAACCTCCACGATATTTTAGTAATTTTAAATGTTAGCTCGTTTTCGTCGCTCTTGTAACAATTGACGTCGCTCTTGGATCTAATTAAAACAAGCTCTTGCGGCATGTTTACGACGGCTTGTTTATAATCCTCGCAAAATCCAAAAATATGCTTTAGAGGCACATTGCACGAGAAGCGTCCGTTCTTAAAAATGTCGGCGTTTGTATCTCCTCGAGGGTCCCAGGTGCTATTGTTCAAACCGTTGAATTTTTTGTGATACGAAGCCAGACCCTTCATCGTGCACGTTATACCAGGCTGCTTACAAACGTCGACCACATGCGTGCTCCCCATTTTGTACTGTATTTCATCGAACAAGAATAATATTGCGTTGTTCGTTATCGTATACGGTTTACCTTCGGTTTTCACCGAAAACGTTCCCTTAATATTAATGTAACTGTCGTAGGTTGCGGTTATAGCATTGGAATTTTGGATTTCTATAATCACTCTATCGCTGTGGTCTGTGTTTCGCGTGAAGGGTAAATACGAATAATAATCTTCTTTCGAAATTGTCTCTTCGTAGCGAGGCCTTTTGAATACGTCTAATTTGGCCACCTCGTCGAAACGTAATTTCTTCAAAGGAGAACTAATCACCGACGAGATGTGATCTGCGACCATTTTCGTGCTACTACCAAAATCACCACGTATTTTACCGCCACGTTTAGCCATTTCTAGTACTTTTTTTCTATCTCCTATTCAAAAGCTTGTAGCCGAGCGTTTTTAAGAAACTTGCGTCTGCGCGACTAAGAGCGAGGTTCTTCTTCCTCTTCTTTTTAATATGATGTCGCTTTTTCACACCTCTTCCGCTTTTTATTTCGTTATGGCCTAACGATGATTTGCGTGCGACTGCAGATTTCGAGAACGTTTTTGCGTTTTATATAGGTTTGTTTTGAGGAAGAAGAAGAAGAAGACTTCGGCAGCAACGAAGATAACAATGCCCAACGCGCGGATTTTTTTAGGTATATTGACGACTGCGGCTAACGTCTGTTGCTGCTGCTGCTGATGCTGACGCTCGTCATCGTAAACGACGCCCATTTTAACTTAATAATAATTTTATTATTCGCGTCTTAGCTCTAGGCGAACGCAAAGGTACGTATTCTTCGAAAAATTAACCGCTTCACCCGTATGATCCACCAGTCTCAACGTAATGTTATCGAATTCGTCCACGCACAGAGGGAAACGAATTATATTGCTGGGTTGTTGTTCTATGCTGTAGCCTGGGGGCACGGTTAGGCCAAATTCGTAAATGCTATGACAAAGTTGGTTATTGCGGTACGCTCCCGTCGTAATGTTAGTATCTACGAAAATATTAGATACCGAAATTATTTCCACATCGCGATCGGACGTATGCGAACGACCTTCCTCTAAAATTCGATCATGAAATCCCAGCATTCGACCGATGTTGCCGCGCTTCGTGAAGTCTACGGAGTATTTCGATTTTATTTCGCACTTTAGGGTATTATTATTAGCTCTTAAAGAAAACAAGCCGTCGACCAATCCGTCGTCGTCCAAAGTTACGGACGAATTAATTTCTTTGTTGGCTTTAGCCGACTCCAATATCTTTTTTCTCAGGAACGTGTTTAGCTCGTCTATTTCGTAGCATCCCTCGTCGATGGTGATTTCTTTATCTTTATCGTAATAGAACTTATTATTTTCCTCGTAAATATTTCCAACGGTGTTGCACGTGTAAAGACCCACCAAGCCGCAGGTGTACGTACCGCCATCGTTCAGTCTCACAGGTGGGTATAGCGTACCGCTGCTGATGGTATTTCCATACCCGAATATCGTGAATGTCCTAGACATGACTGTAGCGCTCCGAGGGCATTATGGTTCTTTTATGTAAAAATTTCAACACTAAATGACCACACACGATCGTGTTAAAGTCTTGCTCCCTTTCCACGTTATAATATATATCGCTACCGTGAAAATATCTTAAGACTTCCTCGGGAGGCCTCAGGTCTCCGAAACTATCGAAGTATATCACCGTATTGGCCCTTTTTATAACCGACCCAATGCGTGCCCGGACCGGATCCATCGTCTAAATTTATAATACCACTTTCGTTTCGCCACGGCGATGCTAAGCTTCCGTCGCGTCTTTTTAGAGGCAACTCGTCTCGCATGTACACGCCTCTAAAATACGGAACACCTTTAGCATATTTGTGCAGATCGAGATCGGTTAATGCGCGCATGGGAGGTGTAAGGGTGGTGGTGGTGGTGGTGGTGGTGGCGAGCTTAGCATTCCTCGGCACCGTCGAAGTCATCCGTTTTTTGAATCCCCCGGATAAGGTTTCAAGTACAAGGCGCTACCTTTCTTGTGAGGCTTTAAATACAATCCGCTGCCGACTTTTTTCTCTTCCATGGCTCTGTTGTGACGCGCGTTCTCGTCGAAATACCTCTTTGCATTTTTGGCCGAATTGATGGCGTTTGCGACGCTCGACGCTCCGCCGGCCAGTGCTCCGAGCGCCGAAAGACTCGCAAATATCGGAATCAAAGGCAATAAGCCTCTTCGCTTGGGCACCGGTATTATGCGCGGTACTTTAATTTTCGAACGACCTCCCATCCTGTTGACTATAATTTTGCAGCATTCATCGCGCTCGAAATGAGACGATTATGCGAAGCATCTCCGTGTCCTTTACTCTTGATGCTTTGTTTTCTGATTTCTTTAGATATTTTACTTATAAGACCGCCTCTGAAGGAGCATTTTCTGCCGACGTTACCGTTATTGTCTTTGAATTTACCCGAGCATCGACGTACTCGACGTCGTCGTTTTTGTCGTCGTCGTCGTCCTCCTCGCTGTCGACGATCCAGTTTCACGGCCATTTTCTTGTCTATTCCCATTCCTAGTTTGCGTTTCGCTTTCATTGCAGCCGTTACGCCCAACGCTGCGAGCTTCTCGGACCACTTAGAATCTTTGGCCTTGACTCGCCGCCAAGCCGCTTCTTGCAAGACCTTGTCGGCCTCGTGCCTGCGCTCCACGTCTTTGTGATGCGAATACGCGATGTCGTGCTGCTTGCACGCTTCGTCTAGAGGATTAATACCTTTGTCTCCGCGATTTAAACGCTCTTGTAGCCTGGTTCCGGGACCGCAGAAGTTATGACCAGGAAGGTGCAGTTCGAAGGGCAATTTATTTAAGAGGTTGTTGAACAACCCTTCACCCCCGTGTACCAACATTGACTAACATCTCTCCTGCAATAACGTAACAATTTAAATATATATATATATATATATATATATATATAAAAAAAAATAACTGCATACAGAATAAATTTTATTTACAAAAAAAGATCATACACTATCTTTCAAATACAAAGGTTTCATTTCGACATTTAAATTCTTTTGATATAAACATAATACGTCATCGACAATTTCGTGAGGGAAATGGCGCGTGATTTCTAATAAGCCGAGTCTGTTGATGTCGTAAAGAACGTTTAGGGTACTTAAGGATGGATTTCCAAATACGTATTCGCTTATCATCTCGACTCGACATAAGATTTGATCCTGCACGTTCGAATAAAGTCCAGCATCCTCGAGGAGGAGGACGCCTTCACCTCCATCGTCGTCGCCGTCGCCGCTACTGCTCTTGCACCTGTTATACGCGTAAGCTCCGAACTCTTCGGGAAGGCAAGTGGCGACGCACTCTATATTTCTATCGTAGAACTCTTGAAAATCTTGTCCTTTCAATATTTCTAATTTGAGCATTATAAGAGGCGCTAGAGTAAACACTTTTGCAAATTCTTCGCGGAGAGAGAAATTCGCGCAACATTGTATCCGGATCCTGTTGTTGTTGATTCTAATGCGGCGAGAGCCGCAGCAGTTTTTGCACCTCGACTCTATGAATGGACTCGTATTCGTCTTTAAATTCCACTTCCAAGTATCCGTCGATCGTCTGATGCATTTCACGCCTCCAGTGCCATACGTCTGCGACTACGGAGGCGGCGGTAGCGCCTGCAGATGCAACCGTGGCAGTATCCGAGCGGTTGGAAAAAAATTTTCTAAATTTATGTTCGATATTGATAGACGACAAATCTTTCCACTCGTTTTCGTCCATTTGCAATTCGCCTTCTTTACAAAATCTGTTGGGGCATATAACTCTGATAACAGGGCTAAAATCCATATTGCTCTTTCGTTTGGTTGCCCACTTCGATCGTATGACCGTGAGCGCACCATTGCGCATTCTCCTTGGAGGAATTCAATCGGTATTCGGTGCTACATATCAGGGATTCATCGCCTGATCGTTATCGTAGACATGAATACCTGACAAAACTTGCGGCGATCCAGATACTGCACACGTAGATGATGATGATGACGAAATTACGTCATCATCATCGTTATTTAAAATACTTGACTGTCGTCACCACTTGTATGATTATTTTCGTCTTGAATATACTTCACCATAATTGCTATTTAATTAAGTGCAAAATTTCACGCACACATACACACCCTGAACGAAGATACCTCCCGGTTAGAACTGAAAATTATTTTGCATGCGTAGGTTTTCGTTCGAGCTCAAACGATGTTGCTCATGCGCGCATAGTTTATTTTATATTTGTAATAGATGTAGTATGCCCACGCTCCTATTAATTGCATAAATACGATGTGTTCTAAATACGTCCATACACCATCTGAACTATCAAATTCTCGATCTTTTTTTTTTCTCGCTCTCTCTTTCTCTTTCGAAGGCGATTCGTTTATGATTCCATGGCATGACGTACCATTCGGTCTCCGTAAAACTGCTATTATATTTAAATCTTATTTTAAACATCAGAAAAGGATCGATGCCAACTCCGTCTCCGACACAATCGCCCGCGGATCCATTGTTCAACCATTCGGCACCGTCGTCGTCGTCGTCGTCGCCGTCCTCGCCGTCGCCGGATCCATCTACGTTTTCTATTTCTCGTCGTCGTTGAAGGCGTCCTCCTCCTCCTCCTCCTAGATAACTTTTATAAATTAAAAGGTCTCTCGATACCGCGGACGATGACGACGACGACGACGTCTCTGATGATGGCGATAAGGGAACCTCTTCCGAATGGTTCTGTTGCTGCTGCTGCCATTGCTGTTGCAGCTGCATGGTAATTAATTCCATACGTTTCCAATTTTTAGAGCGAGAGCATCTTATTTGTTGTTGTTGTTGTGACGACTCGGACTTCGACAATGCCAAAACGTCTTTATTTTCAACAACCTCGAAACATACGAATGCATTCGGAGGATCTACGGAACCGGATTTCTTTGCCAGGAGGGCACGCTCGGTTTAAATATGTATAGGTAATTATTACATATTAAAGAGTAGGCGAGATATGCTGCGACGGCTGCGGGCGGTCCTTTAGGAGTCATTTCGAACAATGAGCATTTTAATTGCATTCATAGGTTTTTATTGCAGGGCTGCGATGTGTTGTTGTACGCGCGTACATATGGGGTAGAACATGCGCATTCAGGACACGATTTTATTTGCAGAGGAGGTCCATCTATCTGATCTGCATGCGACGACGATTGTAAGCCATGCGCTAAACAATAGCGATGCGTCCATAATTGTTTTTGCAAATACTCCGGTAATTTATCGAAATTTCTGGCGACGTCTTTACTTGCATGCCTCTCGATATACTCGAGCGGTAATTTCGTAAGATCCTAGAAATTCAACATTCTTCTATATTACAAACGTATATGATTATTAAAATAAACATATCATCTCGTAGACAATTTTCTTATCCCCCTTCCTTAAGAATGCATACTATAGGTTCCTGCATGATTTATATTGACGCCTAAATTTAATATTCTCGAAAGAGCTAACCCGCTCTGCTTTTCGGTATATTCGTCCAGTTTATTGTTCAATTCCTGAATGGCTTCGGGTTTAACTTGAGTTTAAAAGTCTTCAATTTTTAAAATTTTATAATTTTTAGTAGTAAAATGTCTGAGCGATGACGACGATGATGATGATGACGATGTATCCACGGCTTCTGAAGACGATGATGTTGATGCGTTGGGCTTTACGTATTCACCGTTAAACACGAAATTAATTTTAAGAGATCCAAATTTTCTCAAACATTTTCTCAAACGTCGCTCTATTAGGGCGAATGCATCTTCTAAAATTGCATGGGATCTATGTGATATAAATTGACCACAGCACTCGAACGTATCCTGCGGGCGAAAGCCGATTTCAAATCGACCCACACGATATTGTTCGACGTTCTACGTCTTTTGACATTCTTCTTTGATGTTAATCTATCGAAATTTTCAGCAGGATCGTCGACTTCGACGTCGTTCGCATAACCCTCGTCGTCGTCCTTCGCACTAGTATTATCGCCGGATCCATTCTTTTACTAATACCTGCCCTCTGATCGCCCTATCACGCTTGCTTTTTGCATTAGAAACGATCTGATTACATTTCAGATTTAGCAGCATCGATTCATAGTGACGTTTTCGACCTACGTTGCAAGCACTTTTCAATTGTTTTAAAATTGCACGCGTTGAGGTAGGCGCGTCTGGAATTTTTAATTCGTCCGAAGCTTGAGACATTTTTTACACTTTCGACACACGATGTTTACCGTTCGAATAATTACACAATAATAAATAGAAAAATATTTTGGATATTCTTTTTACCAAGACGACGAAACTATTATTCGTAGTAGGGGAGAAATTTTTTCAAATACAAACGCAGCACGCAATTTTTCTTATCGACACCTGTAATAAAAACCTTGCGGTTATTTCCCCAGCCTTATTCTTCTTATACTTCATCATAATTGCCTACGACACATCGAGCGTAACATTTTTCAAATTATTAAAGATTACTTGAAACGTCTTGCACGTGTCCGATGAGATAATCCCGAAAACACACTCTTAAAACAAAACACGTTCGCACCACTTACGCGCCCTTACGATATTTCGTCTTAGACTAAAACACGCACGCCCCCCCTACACACCTATACACATAACGATACATACCTTTCTTTTCGAAAATAAAACAACAACAACACCGCCCCCCCGATCGATATCTACACACACACTTTTATCACGAGGGCGGCACGACTTCCACGTTAACATCACCGACAAACCATACATACCCTACACCCTACACGCACACACCTGCACATACATACCTCTCTTTTATATAATACGCACACCCTTTACAAGATATTTATGATCCTTTTAAAAAGGGCCGGCCAGCTTCTCCATAGCCATACTATCGTTATCCTCAAACCTAACTAATACTAACACACACACACACCTACACATACATGACCTTCACACATACATACTTCTCTTTTCCATAATACACACACCCCTTACAAGATATTTATGACCCTTTAAAAAGGGCTGTCCCAGCTTCTCCATAGTTATACTACTTACATGCTTTCCCCTTCTTCTATTGTTTTCTCCATTATCAATCTCGTAGCTAAATAGCCTTCCGTGTTCCCCTGTTTCGCCTAAACCCAAATTGGTCTTCTTCTAGTATTTCTTTGGCCCATTTTTCTATTCGTCTTTGTACAATTCTAGTTAATATTTTTGACACGTGTGCTGTCACACTTATTGTTCGAAAATTTTCACATCTATCCGCGCCTTTCTTTTTTGGTATAGTTACTATGATGTTACGTTTGAAATCTTTGGGTATCTCGCCTGTCTCATACACATAACTTACAAGTTGGAAGAGACGTTCTGTTACTGCTTGTCCAGCGGCTCTTAGAGCTTCTGTTTGCACCTTATCTGTACCCGGCGTCTTACCATTTTTCAGACTTTTTAATGCTAATTCAAACTCACCTCTAAGTATAGGATATTCCAAGTCATCATTTTCAATGTCTGACTTCTGTTCTAATGCAGTTAGTTCCTCACCTGCATATAAATTCCCTATATATTCTTGCCATCTACCCACTTTCTCTACATTTTCTATAATGACGTTTCCTTCCGCGTCTCTTATATTTTTGCTATACGGTTTTATATCCCTAAAATTGATTCTAATTAGTTTGTATGCTTTATCTGTCTTTCCTACTTCCATCTTAGTTTGTAGCTCTTTGCATTTTTCATCAATCCATTGTTCTCTAGCTCCTGCATTTGCGAATAATTTCCCATTTTATGGCTTTGTATCTCTGTTTTCTTGTTTTGTCTGATTCATTGTTGTATTTTCGTCTTTCTTCTATTAAATTCAGGATATTCTTTGTTATCCACGGTTTCTTATTTTCTTTTTGTGTATACCCCAGAATAACTCTGGCCGCCATGTCCTGGCTGGATTTAATATTATTCCATTCTGTTTCTACTTCCTTAGTATCAGCTATTTTCTCGATATCTTTGAGCAATTCATGTAACTTTTTTTCGATTCTTTCTTGAATATCTTTATCTTTCAGTTTCGCTAAGTCAAAGTACTTTTTTTCATCTTTTTTTCAAATTTTTAAATTTAAGTGCAGCCTTCATAAGTACGATGTTGTGGTCAGTGTTTCATACTTCTAACATTCCACGCTCCGACTCGCAAAATGTTCCCGACTTTTATTCTTAACTTTCCGATTGCATCCTCCGAAGTAGTCTCCTCCCGGAGATCCAAATGTGGGACTATTTTAACTCCGGAATGTTTTACCCCAGAAAGTGTCATAATTTTACTATAATTTAGGTACGCTGTGTACTTGGGAGATAATATGGTGGTTTCCCGTTGCCTTCCACATCGCGGTAATGTATCTTAGACTGCTATACCGACCCCTATAGTCTTTGCCAATCTAAGTACCGAAAGAGCCGCTGCTTTCTTTCGGGGAGCTGTCTTAGTCTGGTGCCTCACTAACCACCCTACTACTTTGGTTGGACCTGTAGGTTGGCTCTCTAGCTCATTAGAACACGCAAACCATTTCGCCTGTTCTAGTAATCTAGACTTTCGGCAAGGTGCAGGTCCATTCGAAATGGAAAATTCGTCGTAATAAAAGAAATTTCTCAAAATAAAATGCTTCTTTCAAAACTCTCACTGGGGTAGCTGAATATCCTTTACATATCACCGACTATTTGCTAAATAAATTAAAATAAAAATTCACCTAAACTTAAACTATATTAACACACAAAATTATTTAAAGACACGTACAAATCTAGTTTTGTAAAAATAAGCTCTTAACCTCCAATCTGGCCAGGCATTGCTAAGATAAAGATATCCTAAAGACAAATCATTAAATCTAAGTTATCAACAAAACCATTCGTCAATCCAAATTCTCCTGCTTTCATATTTAGTTGTAAGGCATTTATAAATCTTAAATTATTAGCAATGTCGTTCATAAAAAACAAAAAGACGGTTAAATCTCAACTTTGTGCATATCATTGCCCTTTCCAAAATTTCCAAATTTAAAATTTTTACTATTCTAAACGTCACTAATAAATCTGGCATTTTAAATCACTAATTAATTATACCAAATAATTATTTTCACTTAATTAATATCTTGTTATCAAAATGCACACAATCGATATTCAAAAATTTATAACGTTGCCCTTAAAATGTTACACAAAAGTTTATAAGAGTACGCAATTAATTTCAATTCTAGAATCTCCAACAGGTTCCTCTCATTATTCTTATATATCCAAACACAGTACCTCCCCAACTCTGAATACGCCACAAGATTCCAATTGAATAGAAGGATGACTCACCTTTGTTTTCGAGAGGTTAACACGACATCATATCCGCGTCGTGTATTTCTGAACTTATTCTGCCACTTGCAGATGTATTTCATTTTGGCACGTCGATCGCCGCCTTTTTTCTTTTTGGGAATGCAATCGCATTTTTCTTGAAGCTGTGTATATTTAACTTCATTTTTCACATTTGCATTACATCAAATTCTCATGTAAAAACTCACATCTATCAATCTCCAACCCCCCCTCCCCCTCTGTTCAATTCGCGCGTATTTCTATATTTTGATGTTACTATATTGCCGGTTCACAATTAACTAAAATCAAATCTCCGTTCAAATGTAATTATTGTCCTTTAGTTTCTTTTCTACTTCGTATGTTATCGTTGATTTTTCATGTTGTTGCACAATTTTTTATTGAGTTTATGACAAATGACACGCTTGAAGTTCGTGTTACCATATAATTTACATAGGTGTATATTTTTATTTCTTTATATGACGCCATATAAATGCATTCACTGTAATTTGTTGTATGACAAAAGTAGGTCATCTTTATAATCCTACACTTATGTATTTTCATTACACAGCGTCTGGTTTGTTACACTGTAGAAAAATATATATGTAGTTTACTTCTTGTGGAAATTGAAATTGTCATATTGCATTTAATTTATTAAACTAAACTTTATAAATCTCATATTTGGGGTTCATATTAATGAGTTAACTATTATTTCATAAATCTAAAGCTTACTTAAAAACATAACATGCTTCCACTATAAAATTTAATAGCTTCAATTGATTGTTTGCATTCCTGTGGTTTAAAAAAATTTACAGGCATCGATTTTAAGTTCCAATATATATTTAGCAGAAACAATACGATTATCATTGTAGTATTTACTTTTTGATTCAAATACAAATGGTTGTCAGTCTTGTTTTTGAACATTATTCTACATGAAAACTAAAATTATACAGGGTGATTCAATAACAAGTTGAAACACAATTTCTTTTTTTATGCAGCGAGCTGGACGCCAGTTCGAATGAAACCTGTATGGGTAGGATTGTATGTAAAAATTGGGGTTAACAAACGCACGCTCTCCTAAAGTGATAATCTAATAAAGATAAAATTTTAATCTGTAATGAGGGACTTTAAGGAGACTTCCGGACTAACTCTGTGATCTCTGATACCTCATGAATCGAAAAATATAGGTTGTGTAATATAACTTACGGTGTGTACAGGTGGGTCAACGCTAGTAAAAAATGCCAGGGACTCATTGTTACTACTTGTTGCATTAACCTTATTTGTCTTTTCAAAAAGATCTGCTTCAAGCACTAGAACTTTAGCTAAAGCTTCATTTCTAAGTTATGAAATTTCGTATGAATTTTCATCAGGAATTATCATTTGATTTATACGACCAGTAAGATAAACTAACTTCGAGAGAATCCTCTTACATGTAAAACTTGAATGATCTCCTTCGAATTCTGACAAAATACTTTTAACAGACTCAATAGATGTTTTAATTTCTCCTCTTTCATTTTCAAAGTCTTCTGAATATTTTTCTAAGTTAATTAGAAAACCAGGATTTGCGCTTTTTTTTGCCAATTGTCTACATAGCATTTTTCGTTATTCAGCGACTTCTCTATTATTGATTATACTTCTAATTTGTAATTCATAATTTATTTCTGCTTTTAATACATGAACAACTTTAAACGTTACAGCCATTATGAAAATTTTATTATATTTTTCTTTAAAAAACCAATTTTTAACACTTTGTATTTAGTTTTTGTAAACACACTATAATAAACTAATTTTTCTTGCAATACTAAAGAAATTTCTTAAGGATTCGATACAAAAATTAAAATTTGGTACAAACTTGAGCAAATAAAACAGAAAAATCTTGCCTCGCATGCTGCATGCTATTCTCTTGACTTACTGTTGAAATAATGTTTCTATAGGTGTTAATCAAATTCCTAAAACGTCTCACATTTAAAGTGGTGGTGAAGCATAATTATTTTTATATTTCAAACTCGAGCCCCACGATGCGGTGCCAGTAAAACATAATTTTTTTTTATGAGGCAAGTTGGACGTCGGTTCCAATGAAACCTGTATGGGTACGATTGTATTTAAAATTTGGGGTTAACAAACGCGCCCTTTCTTAAAGTCATAATCCAATAAAAATGAAATTTTAGTCTATAATGTGGGACTTCAAGAGACTTCCGGACTATCTCTGAACTCTAACTTCAGCGGAGTTTGACACGACTAGCAGGATGGTTCATTACGGATTGCCCTTAAGCGCCACTACACTCAACAACTCTAAAGATACCGTCCAAAAAAGTATAGAACTAAATGCTTAAGTTGAAATATTCTCGTGCGGAACCTGTAAGAAAAGGTACTCACAGGCTTATGAACCTTATTTATAAGTATCAAGTAACAAGATATCAGCACAAAAAGAAAGGAACACAAAACGTAAATGCACTTACCATGTATACTTGAACTCGCACCTACATGGACGCTCCACTTATTATGAGGAAGATTACTTATCACTTATAGTATACATTCTTTATTATTAACCTTTCTCTTTTGTTGTGAATCTTCTAGACTAGTGCTCGTCATACTTTTAGCATCGTTACTTATTGAAATCATAAGACCGCACAGCGAAAATCGCATTTCTATTTCTCTTTAAATAACGAAAACTACATTCATTTAGAATATTTACAACAAACTATTAAGTATTTTTACTAGAAGAAAAATAAGTTATTGCATTTATTATCTACATAAAATGATTGGGTCGTTAAAATTCTTACAGCCATGGTTGACAAAAACTTTGCTTATCTTTCATTTCTGAACCATAGGCATTGCAGCTTACGTTAGCTGTATATAATTATCAAAATGGACTTTAATAAGGATATTGTTAAATCTTTAAAATATATAGCTTTCTACAATAACGACACTTTGGTATAGCACTAAATAAAATTAGATCTTTTTATCGTAACATAATTTAGATTTTTATATGAACTAAAAACGCAAAGTAATTTAATTTAATCTAAACTAGTTTTTATAACCTTAGATTCTTAGAAGAAACAAAAATAGGGAAATAGATTTTTAAACTATAGACTAACATTCAACAGACAGTTTGTGTAGTGTAGTTGAAGGTTGTACCAACTTAAATGATCACCATACTTCTTAAATCAGCCTTACCTCTGCAAATGTCGACAGGAAAATACTACTGAATTTTCATAGTCAATTTTGTAATGAGATTTCTTTGCGTTACTTGAAACGGGCTGCGGTTTCTAATAAAGGGAACCATCATATCTTGGACTCGAAAAGAAATTTCTGCATACGGACTCTTCTGTTGTATTAAAAAAGTTTAGAATAGAAAGAACCATGAATAGTTGAAAGTTGAACATAGTAATTCATCATCATGATCATTCGGTCTTCAGTCGTGGAACTAGTTGGACGCGTAGACTCATTGTTTCCTATTCTGAACTAACCTACACATTTCCCTGAACAGTTTGCATCTATTACTATCTGCGTGCAAAAGTCTACCTCTACTTCTTTTTTCCTACCTCTGCTTGTAATATATCCCGTACTATTCCCTAAAAATGCCTTAAAATGTATCCTGCCTTCTATTTCTCCAATTCTTTTTTGTTCTCCACAGATATTCTTATTCCTCTACTATTTCAATAACCTATTTGTTATTAACCTTGTCTATCCTTGCTATCATCCTTATACATCAGAAGCACAACATTTCAGAAGGTTTCTATCTCTTTCTGTCTGCTTTTAATACTGCCCCTATTTCATAGACGTACTGTGCAGTGCTCAACACATATGCTTTGAACAATTTTCTTCTTGTCTCTATGTTTGTTGCCTTTGAACATATCCTACATGTGATTTTCCAATGCTCCAAAGTACTACATTGGCCAGAAAATGAGTTTTTTTATTTGGAAAATTTGGAATTTTGCCGAACCCTTGCTGTTCTAAGCAAGGTAGGGATCTTTAACGTCCGTGACAACACTCACACACGGGACCTCCATTTTACCTCTCATCCGAACGAGGGTGTATTTTTGTGAAAAATGTTCAGCTATCATTTTTCAAGCAAACCGTGTAGGGATTTGAACCTGGGTCCTTGGGCGTAATAGTCACACACATACCAACTACGCCACAAAGCTGCCTTTTGAACATATCCGCTGTTTTTTCTTGTTAGATGCAGTTCGGTCACCTTCTATTGTTTTACAATTATACACCCAATTTCTCCAATATTCAGTGGTATGTGAAGAAGGGTAAGCAGCCTGTGGCTGCCAAGTTCAACAAGCACTTGAACATTTGTCAAATTAATAGTTTTTCCAATATATCATTTTCCACAATCAACTTTGGTTGAAGATATTTCACAACCAACACCTGTAGTTGTTTAGAATAATCATCAGATTTAAATGCACTTATTTCTTCGTCATTAGATTTTCCGTCTTGAAACTAGTTGGACGTGTACCTTCATCTATTTATGTTCTAAGCTAGCCAACACATTTACCTAAAATTCCCACATTCTACATCTTTTACTATCCGTGTGCAATAGTCTAACCTAGGTCTACCTCTACTTTTCTTTTTTCCTATCTCTGCTTCTAGTATATTCCGCACTATTCCCTCATGTCTTAGTATGTGACCTATCAGCCTATCTCTCCTATTTTATACTGTTTTGCACATATTTCTTTCTTTCAATACCATTTCTATTACTTCTTTCTTCCTAACTTTGTCTGTCCATGATATCTTTATCATACGTCTGTAGCACCACGTTTCAAAGGCTTCTACCTTTTTATTGTTTGCTTCTCCTACTGTCCAGGCTTCTCAGCCGTATAGTGCTGTGCTCCACACATACGTTTTAAACTATCTCTTCCTTGTTTCTATGTTTGTGGTCTTTGAGCACCGTAGTTGCTTTTTCTTGTTAAATGTAGCACGATCGTGTCCTAATCTTTGTTTTATATTTTTTGTGTTTTTCCCATCTTGCGTTATTTGGCTTCCTAGGTAGCAGAAATCCTTAACCTCTTGTAAGTTCTCGTTGCCTATTTGTATTCTTATTTTTGGTTTATATTTCCCCTACTTTGCACTATAGTTATATTTGTTAAATTTCATACCGTATTTCTCTGTTAGAACTGTTTTCATTTCATTAAGAGCCGCTTCTAATTCTTCTTTTCTAGATACTAATACCGTTATATCATCTGCAATCTAAGCATATCAATCTTTTGTCCCAGCATAGTAATTCCAAAGGTCTTCTGCATTTGACAGTATTCACTGCCTCTTCCATGTAGAAGTTAAAAATGAATGGGGATAAGGCAAATCCCTGTCTCACCCCTTTCCTAATATTTACTTCTCTATGTTCCTGCTCTAATTCTATTACTGCTGTTTGCTCTTTGTATAAGCTAAGTATGTACTATCCGTCTATCCCTAAAATTCATACCATTCGTTTTGAGTATTTCGAACATTTTGTTCCATTTTACATTGTTGAATGTCTTGTCCAGAGCTACAAATCCTATATACACGATTTCCCCCTTTTCTATCGTTTTCTCCAATATCACCCTCAGAGCTAAAATTGTCTCCCATGTTCCCCTGTTTCGCCTATACCTAAATTGATCTTTTCCTAGTATTTCTTCAGCTTGTTTTTCCATTTGTCTTTGTACAATTCTAGTTAATAGTTTTGACACGTGAGCTGTCAGACTTTTTGTTCGAAAATTTTCACATCTATCCGCGCCTCTCTTTTTTGATATAGTTACTGTGATGTTTATGTTTGAAATCTTTGTATATGCCGCTTCTCGTCTCATACATGTAACTTACAAGTTCTGTTACTGCTTGTCCAGCGGCTTGTAGAATTTCTGCTTCCACCTGATCTGTACCCGGCGCCGTACCATTTTTCAGGCCCTTTACTGCTAATTCAAACTCATCTCGCAGTATAGGATATCCTAAGTCATTATTTTCAATGTCTGATTCCTGTTCTATTGCTATTGCATATAAATTCTTTGTATATCCCTACCATCTAACCACTTTTTTACATTTTCGATAATGGCATTTCCTCCCGTGACCCTTATATTTTTGCTATACGGTTCTATATCCCTAAAATTCATTTTAATTAGTTTGTATGCTTCGTCTGTCTTTCCTATTTCCATCTTAGTTTGTACCTCTTTGCACTTTTCGTCAATCCATTGTTCTTTAGCTTTCTTACATTTGCAAATAATTTCCTATTTTACGGCTTTGTATCTGTTTTCTAGTTTCGTTTGATTTATTTTTGTATTTTCGGCTTTCTTCTATTAAGTTCAGTATATTTTTTGTTATCCACGGTTTCTTATTTTCTTTTGGTGTATACCACAAAAAATCTCTGGCTGCCATATCTAAGCTGGATTTAATGTTATTCCATTCTGTTTCTACGTCCTTAGTATCAGAAACTTTCCCGATATCTTTCAATAATTCATTTGACCTTTTTTTCATATCGTTCGTGGATATCTTTATTTTTTAGTTTCTCAAAATCAAAGTACCGTTTCCATTTCTTTTCTTCCAAGTTTTAAATTTAAGAGCGGTCTTCATAATTACGATGTTGTGGTCAGTGTCTATATCTGCTTCTGAATAGATTCTACAATCTTTTACTAGATTCCTAAACCATTGTCTAATAAGAATGTAACCTGTTTGATATCTTCCTATATCCCCTGGCATCTTCCACGTGTATTGTCTTCTAGCATGATGTTGAAATAATGTGTTTGTGATGGTTAAATTGTTTTTGTCGCTAAATTCTACCAACCTATTTCTTCTGTCGTTGCTCGTGCCTAGACCAAATAACTCTACTACCGCTCCCTCCCTACCCTCACCTACCACTGCATTAAAATCCCCCAGTAATTATTAAATTTTCATGTCCTTTTACGTATCTTAATGTGTCTTCGATATCTTTGTAGATCACTTCTACCTCTTCGTCACTGTAGCTATATGTGGGCATGTATACTTGTATTATTACGGTGTCTACTGGTTTAGATTCTAATCTAACCATAAGTACTCTTTTGTTTTTTGTAAGTAATTTTCTACACAGTGCCCTATCTTTTTTCGCAAAACTATCCCCACACCAGAATTTTCTTCCTTTGATCCTGTATGAATTACCCTAAAGTCTCCGCTTTAAAAATCCCCCACCGCTCGCCACCGAACTTCCTTGATCCCTACTACGTGTAATGCTAACCTATCCTTTTCAATTTTTACTAGCTTACCTACTGCTTCATTCTTCTGACATTCCACGCTCCGACTCGCAAAATGTTCTTGATTCTTTTTCTAAATTTTCCGATCATATCCTCTAAAGTAGTACCTTCCCGGGGATCTGAATGAAGGACTATTTTACCTCCGGAATCTTTTACCTCAGAGGATGCAATCATTTTAAATACAACTTAAGTACGCTTTGTACTTGGGAGGTAGTGTGGTTTCCCGGCCTTCCACATCACAGTAGTGTGTTTTAGAATACCGTACCGACCCCAATGGTCTCTGCCAATATAAGTACCGAAAGAGCCGCTGCGTCTTTTCGGAGACCTGTCTTAATCTGATTCCTTACTAAAGACCCCACTAATTTGGTTGAACCTGTAGTTTGGCTCTTTAGGTCACTGTAACGCGGAAGTCATTCTACCTGTTCTAGTAATCTAGAACTTCTTCAAGGTGCAGGTCTATTTGGAATGGTATAAAGTAATTTAGTGCAGTTAGATGTATTTAAATTAAAACCGTTTTGAGTTGACTACTCTAACTTACCATGTCCGTCCATTCAGACACCCACTCAAATATATTTTAGAGCGAGTTTCCATTCGCTCGTGGCCTACTTCATTCCTATATTGCTTAGATTAAAAGTAACAAGGAACTGCTGGATTCGAACGACAGTCCTAGCAACGCAAGGCTGGGACAGAACGAACATGCGCCAAATGTTGCTTTCAAACTTTTAACACTGTGTAATGAAACAACAACGGCTAAATATAGCTAGAAATGCAGCATTTCGCTACAAGGTTAAAAGTTTATGTACTTAGTTTTCGATAAATTCAACTAGAAAGCCAACATTTGTTTCGCAATGAGCATTAACTTATAACTTTGACTCGATAGGAAAGAACAAAATATAGTTCAGAGTATGCCGCGTATAAATTGACTTGAGACCAAATCTATTTGCAATTTTTATGCGTGAGAAAGATAAAAACGTTACAAAGTTGATCTATTCAAGATTAAGTTTTCTTTCTTTCACTTCTAATTTTTTAGAGTAATGCAAAGCGCTGCAATCTTTGAGATGTTTCAGGATCACAGCTTTCATTCTGGCTCAATACGTTTTAAATGATCTCATGTTCTTTATAATCTAAGTATTTTTTTAAAAGAAAACTTTAATATGTCAGAAATCACGATCTATATCAGAACCGACCTTAGTGATAAGTAGCCGCGTTTAAAAATTGGTGCCTTGGACCTTATGATGTTCACGTACCATAATCTACCACCTCTACCCCTATACAAAAAATGGAACGATAATAAATAGTCGTATTACCAATAATCTATAAACATTTATAAAACCAGCGAAACAATATTTATAATAGGAAAATACAGAATACAACTTTTATTAAGCAACTGTATCATACTTTTTCTCGGCAATTTTTTTTTATTTTATCAAAATCAATTTTCGGTACAAACTCTAATTCGATATTCGAAATAGATAAATTATTTAGCTCTTCCTCGCCTAACGTTGATCTCAAGCGGTTTTCACTCGATTTAGTACTAAAAATGAACTTTCGCTATTCGTATGGGCCAAACATAGTGTAACCGGCTACTACTACCGCGTTTCTTTAATTTAAAACAAGTAATAATAAAGGTCTTTATTACTCACTGTTCACAAGTCTAATTAACAGTATATGCCTTATTCATATATGTTTTTAGTCCACTTAACAATGAAGCACTATTACACTAATGAATTTACAAGCACTAATTTCTTCTTAAACTAACTTCTTTACCATAGGTCCATTAACAACACTAACACAACTATTTGTTTATACACTTCTATTTATTTATGTATACTACAAGCTGCATACACATTAGACACAGCATATAACATTTATGTTTACTTCTAAAAGCTCAAACTACTATTACTTTACAACGTTATAATTTATATTAGACATTCTAGTATAGACTGACCCTTGCATTTCTTAGCGGTCTTATATATATTCAGATTTAAAGATATGACTCATCTTCTGGTAATTACGAGAAGCTTCCAGGTCTGGCGAGAATGAACAGTGCTGGCGGCGTTTTGTGTGTTTGATTGCTAGAAGCATTCTAGAATCCTGAAGACTATGCAGACCCTACAACGCTTGTGTGTTTGACGGGTTGCCTGATAGTAGCTCGCAACAATAGATATATTCGTAGCGCTACTTCAGCATTTGAAAAAGTTGCTTGCATTTTATTTTCTATTATTAATCAACGAACTTCGTTCGTTTATGAAATCTATTTGTCTGTGTGTCCGAGGCCTTTTTAATGGTCGGACATCAATGTGCGATACATCAATCGATTCAGCTCGGTGTCCAGAGCTTAAGTTTTGATGTCAGTTAAAATCGGGCCACGGGGACGCCGAGCCCCCGGGAAAATCCACAGGGATAATTAAAATTTTAAATAAGTTTAAAATCAATATGCGACACATATTTGAACAATTTATGGCATTTCATGCCAATTATTCCAATATTATAGACATTACTTAAACTTAAATTTTGATTACCGAAAATAATTAGATTCATATAAAAAAAAAATTCTTATCTTATTGATGAGAACTAATATATAGCTTTTTATTTATTCAATAAAATAAAATATATTAAAATGTCTCTTTTGTTGTTTATAAATTTTTGTATTTTATCTGAATACTTATAATTATTACAACATAATAATTTTAATTTCTTTAAATTGTTTTAAAGTAAGTCTACATTTGGAAGTTCGTTGCGACAATGCCTTGCATTTTCAACTTGTTTTAAATATGACATTAAAAGTGGAATGCTTGAAGAAAATCTTTCATTTTTAACAAAATTTTTAAATTGAATAATTTCTTCAATAAATTTGTCCTCTAAGTCAAAAGTATACACTTCTACTAAATTTTTTGCACAAAACATCAGCTTCTCGTTTCCATATTAAAAATTTAATTGTAGTTTATTCAGAAATCCGAATGTAATATCATCGTGATTATAATTCGCTAATTTTTTTTCGAGGGGCATTAAAAGATTATCCAAAATTTCAAAATGAACTTTGATCTTTTTTGCATCCTTAGCTTTAACAATTGTCCCAACTTCTGGCTTTTCATCAAGGTGAGCTTTCTTTCCACTTTCTTTGGAGACCATTATCATAGTCGTTAGGGCCAGATTTTGCTTTGCCTTTCCTTTCAAAATCTAGGAAGCAATCCTCTGACCTATGGTTTAAGAGAAAATCGTGTAAACTATCATATAATTTTACCACCGCTTACATATCAATATTAATATTGTGCAAATATTTATTTGCAAAATTTTCAAAACATCCCATCTAACTGACAATGCAGAAAAAATAATTAATATTTTGCAAGAGTAAAAAAATCTCGTGGCTTTTGAACAACAATCAGCTCCACAGTTTCCAATTAAATGCACATGGAAACTAAAATACCAAATCGCTTTTCACTATTGTTTGGGATACATTGTAACATACAGACGTATTTGTGCGCTCGATGTGTCAGTGCACAGCATGTACCTCCTAGTGGTCGTAGCGTGGGCAACTTTCTGCTGGTTTACAAGGTATTCTCCTTGTGAAAGGGAAAGTTTTAGCTTGTATTAAAAGACGTTAAGGCACGCCTGGAGGACTAGGAATCATAGCGACGTCTTTGACAGAGGGGCTAAACATGCCAGCACTGAACGGTAAGGTGTCGTTAACGTTAGGAGGGGAAGCTACAACAGCACGGTTGCAATCTAGGCTTTTATCCTGGTCCAACCTAATTAAAAATTACTAACAACACCTTTGAAAAAGCCTCTAACCGTCAAAGTCATAGTGTGCGACTCTGACGGAATATATCTGGCCTATCAGATATCAGCCGCATGAATCAAGAATGGAGATTTGGTACTTGGAATGCCAAGGGAGTGTTAAGTAAAAAGTATGAAATCATAAATGAAATGAAAGAAAGGTGCATATATGTGCTGTGTGTGAGTGAAACGAAGCGGAAGATGAAAGATGTTGAAGAATTAGATGACGGTATGTTGCGTTTGTGATCTCGAGTAGAGAGCATTGCGTTCGAGGCGAAACGTGTTGGCTTAATTATGAATGATCAAGCAAAAGCGTGCATGAAACAATATGAATTGGCGTCTCCCCGCATCTTGTGGGTTAGAATAAAGGTGGGCTTCAGAAAGATCTTTCTAGTAACATGTTATGCTCCAATAAATGACGATGGGGAGTGTGAGAAGTTTTAGCAAGAGTTGGAAAATGTATTAGACAAACGGGAAAGGAATGACCGTGTAGTTCTATTAGGTGATATTAAAAGTTGGGTGGGAGTACACAGAGAAAATTCTGAGCATGTGGTAGGTCCGTTTGGCGATCCAAGAACGAACGAAAGTGGAGATACGTTAGTGAGTATACGTGTGAAAAGAGAACTGTTTTTATTCAACACATATTATAAACCATTGATTAATGATAAGAGATAGGAAACGAGGCGACCGTATTTTTTTGGCGGATCTATCGCGTCAAATGTTAACTAAAGCGGCTTTTGCAATTGTCAAAGGAATACAGAATGACTTGCTTACCGATGGCGTGCTTATTATTTATATTCATAACCTAAAAGCATAAATGATTTTTTCGCGACTGAATATATTTGACCGGTCACTTTCGGTTTAAACCAATCTGTTTTGCGCAGTTTGGTCATCAAAAAACCGGAAGTTCCCCTCCGGTGCCGTCATATTGAAATAATCACTGGTCCTTTTTGGTTTAAACCATGTTGTAGATGTAGTTAGTGTTGGTTGGTCATTGAGGCGGAGTTTGTCATAACCTACAATTTACTCTAAATTCCACTGTGTATTGTTGTTAAATTAGACTATGTAATTAATAAAATATGGAAAACAATGCAGAAGAAATGATAAAGTATACATTAAATCACGCTGATAGAGATTATGTTGTTATAACCTCCTTTACAACAGCAAACAAGGTTATAAATGGTGAGTATTTTAATTCCGTATTCAGATTCTATCACAATTACGGACTTTATTCTATAGATCCTGAAACTGCACAAAATTTGCTTTTTGAAATGTGTCTTCTTTCACCGGAAGTTCTAACTCCTATTGTTGTAATCGAAGACAATAATCGTGAGTAAAAGATTTTTATATAAATTGCTTAATTGTTACAACAGTTTGAATTGTAGAGCCTGAGGCAGCATTAAGTGGAATTGATGAGATACTGTCTGTTAGTTATTTAAAAAATAACTGATTTGAAAGAGAATAGTGAGTATGCACATGCACATTGCTTTTAAAGACTTTACATAAACATATTGTAGCGGACTACTACAACCGCGTTCCACTAATTTAAAACAAGTAATAACAAGAGTCTTTATTAGTCACTGTTCACAAGTCTAATTAACAGTACATGCCTTATTTATAGATGTTTTCAGTCCAAATAACAATGAAGCACTATCACACTAATGAATTTACAAGCACTAATATCTTCTTAAACTAACTTCTTTAGGATTGGTCCATTAACAACATTAACACAACTATTTATTTATTACACTTTTGTCTATTTATGTATTCTACAAGCTACATGTACATTAAACACGTTCACATAAGATAACATTTATGTTTACTCTCTTGGACTTCCAAAAGCTCAACTATTTAACTTTACACGATATAATTTATATTCGACATTCTGATGTAGACTAACTCTGTACTTCATCATCGGTCTTATTTATACCGTGAATTAAAAAGTATGACTCATCCTCCAGTAATTGCTAGAAGATTCTCGGTTCATGGAGAATATACAGCTAGCAACAATATAAATGATGCAGTCATATGAACATCAAAGAAACGAACAGTGCAGGACCATGACGCTACAGAATAATTACTTAAATTTAGAAATAAATTGAATTCTAAATTCAATGATAAACGAACTGTTAAATCTAAGTTGTGGAATGATATAGCCGTTCAAATCAATAATGTGGGTTATAATCTGGGGAGTCAAGGTGAGAAATGTAGACACAAGTTTGCTAATCTCCAACGAGTTTATTTTGCCTACATAAACGGAGTGAAAAAGACTGGCACAGAAAGAAAAGATCTGCCTCCATTTTATGATATTCTACATTCAATATTAGGTAGGTCATTGCTATTCATTGTAATTAGACGTATTATTACTAATAGTATTTTTATTTTAGGAGATAAGCACAAATGCAGTCCATCATTTTTATTGGACTCTGAACTGGCTGAAATGACTTGTACATTAGAGCAATCTGATAATTTATTACCCAAAAATGTGGATCTAAACAGTAACGAGTCTTCTCAAGAAATTGCATATCCGATAACATCTAAGCAAGTGACTAACCGATTTCAAACAAAAAATTATATAAAGCCGTCTTCCAATACCAATACAATATTAAAAATAATACAAGAGGAATTTCATAAAGATCGCGGGGAAAGAAACCAACAGTTCAATTCATTGCAAGCGATTTTACAGCAGCAGCTAGAACAAAAAAATCAGTTTTTAGAATTGTTTAAACAAATGGTGAACATGGATGAAAACCAGATAGCCGCTATCAGTCAGATAACGCCATCAACGACTACACGTAAGCGGAAGCACGATCAGATGAATACATATTCGCCTTCCACAGCTGATAAAAACCAATATGATTCATTTTCTGATCGTCATGAAAATGTTTAAAACATGTAGATTATAAGCAGACATTTCTTGTATGCATCTTAATAATAGCGCTGAATAATTGTTATGTATTTAACATTGAACTTTGTAGTTTCTTCATTCTTGATAAATATAAGTGTATTCGTTCTTGTGAAATTGAATTGTCTTGCTGTATTTGAACAAACGTTTAGATATTTTATGAACCCTAAAATGTGAACCAAAATAGATGATATTCATGTAATTTTATAGTTTACACTGATCTTTCTGGGACTACTTCAAAGTGTAAAAAGAAGTTTTTTAACTAATTACAAAAATAGGGCTCTTAAAAACCTTTCAATGACTAAAAGCAGAAAATAATAATTTTACTTATGAATGTTTGAAGGTAGAACTTTGAAAATTAAGACTCTAGTAAGTACATTGAGACTACAGTTAAAGTATAATTTGCTTAACAAAATCTTCAAGATTGGGAAATTTAGTCAACTAAACTAAACGTAATTCATTAATAGTATTCTAAAGAATTTAGCAGCATTGCTAATTAATTTCTCATTTTTATTCTGTTCCCTGATGATATTTCTAACTATCTCTGAATTCTGAATATATCAGTTGTTTTTATTGACTACAGGTCGTGTCTGATAGTAAACAATTTGCTTTCTAGAACATGGTATTAAGATGAATGATAAATCATTTGAAATCTAAATGTATTACAAAATACAATACACACTTTTTTAATAAGACACTATATACATCAAGATTATGCTTGGATGATATAAAAAGAAAATAAGTAATGTAAAAGAAAATTACAGTATTGCAAAGATGAAACTAATAAAGGTTGAATTTAATTAAAATGTTTAGCATGATTTAATACAAAGTTAGAAAATTAATAAATAATTACTGCCTAATCTTTCTACAAATGTTATTTCGCCTTATTTCCCTCAGAATTCTGTCATCTCTATTGATTTGTAGGGCTTGATGTACTAAATCTCTGTTGTCTTCTATAGGTTCATTCCACTCATCTCCCTGCACATAGAAAAATTATGAAGCATAAATGCCGAATTTGCAACTTCAATAGCTTTTGCAACAGAGTAAACATTGATGAATGTTAGGTACCTCTATCTTCTTTTAACAAGACCAAAACTATGTTCAATTGCAACTCGATCTGCACTTAATTTATAGTTATGATGCTTTTGAGCTCTAGTTATGCCTGGTACTAGACGATATGGTGTCATCAGCCATTTACTTAAGGGAAATGCGCTATCTCCAATTAAATGCCACTCTTGGTTAGGGAAATACCTACAAAATATTAAAGGTTATTTTAGACATTGGTTTCAATTATGACTTTAAGGACAATTTGAGTTTCTATTCAATCATAGCTACCTATACCCTAGAATCATGAGATGATCCAGGAAAACCCGTAAAAACATATGTAAAAATTTTATTATGGGTACATATTGCCATAACAGGAATGGAATGATTATGGTATATCGATCCATGTAACTGTCGTGTTGCTTATTTGGAACCTTAATTGGAATTTTGGTACCATCAATTGCTCCTATGGTTCCTAAAATATATGATAAAGTTGTTTTACTTGAACTTTTGTTCAAAACATTTACCTGGACAATTTTGGAATTTCTCAATTATAAAAATAAAAATGTAAATTGTATGTTGTAAAGGATCACTTCAGCCTAAGTGGCGAGGAGAATATCCTCTGAAGTGTTCCGGAACAACAACTAATTATTAGTTAAAATTCCTACTGATGATGACCACATAGTGGTTGAAATACGTATCTAGTAATTTAAATATTTTTTGTGGTTAAGGGTTTTATTCATTTTTATTTAAATCGTGCCACAGTGTTCCTATTGATTATTGATATTCTCAATTATAGCATCAAATTCCTCTTTTGATTTTGGCCATACAATATATTTGGATCGTAATTTAAAATTAATTATATACAGACATGCATTGACAATTTTCATAACTGTAGAAGGTAATGCATTGAAGCGGTCAGCAATTGAATGAAGAGTGAACTGATGTGAAATGTACCACAAAAATACCAACAAACATTTCTCTGGATCTACAGGTACAGTTCCACCACAATACCTTTTGCGTAATATATGAAATTCATCATTTTTAATCATCTTTTCGAGGAGATTGTGAAACGTTTGTTTCTTTATTCGAAATAATTGGAAGAACACTATTTCTTTATAGGAGTGTAACCATATATTTTCAGTATTCTTCTTAATCTTCTTTGGGGATTAAACCACTCATAGTTTTTAAAATTATCTTTATTAACGTTTCGATCCATGACCTAGGATCGTTTTCAAAATTATAGTTATGATGCTTTGAAAACGATCCTAGGTCATGGATCGAAACGTTAATAAAGATAATTTCAAAAACTATGAGTGGTTTAATCCCCAAAGAAGATTAAGAAGAATACTAAACAAACCACAACAAACATACAGGGAGTATATATTTTCAGGATCAATCCTTAAGCGAGTCTCCTTAACCACATTAAGGAGAAACAATAACAGACACCTACTATTACTTCCACACATTTCCCTTATTTGAAATCTGCTAGAAATTTCCAGGTCATCAAAAAGCACCTCCTTTAATGTATAAATCATTAAAATTAATTGTTGACGGCTATCCATTATTGATTGACTATTCGCAAAACGAACCTTAAAATACACAGTTAAGACCGAGGTTAGGTGGTGTTCAACTTGACATTGACTATAAGCATAACCAACGTATTTTTGCGATTCAAACTACCAATTCAATTTAATTGAAGTGGTGGTAAATTTAGCAGACCAACAATGACCACACTGGTTATCTACGGTCGCAAATATTCAGTAGCGAAAAAATGCTTATAGTTTGCTTAAAATTAGATTTTGTTTCCGTTCTTTTAGTGTTTGTGTTTTTTCAAGCTCTACTAAATTGAATATTTATTAGAACCAACTTTAATTTAAATGTGAAAATGAGTCATGGTACATATTGTATTGGTAACTTCTGTAACAGTAATAAATTTGAAAATCCAGATGCTGCGTTTTTTAATTTTCCTAAAGATTGTATGGTGTAAGTGGAATGCTTTAAACTTAAAAAATTATTTAATTAAATTTGTACTTTCATTCTAGCGCTTTGCAGTGAATTGAGATAATGGGCAGAAATGACTTGTTAATTAATAATAAATATTTGACTGGTTATTACCAGGTGTGCAGTAAGCATTTCTTCTGGAATCAATTTAAAAAAACCTACCCTAGAATTATTCTTAAACCAGGTGCTGTGCCATTTAACTACAATGATGTTACAGAGTTTAGAAATCTAATTAGTAGTGAACATAATTATTGTAGAAAGTTATCAACAAATGGAATTGATCTTTTACCTACAGGTGTAGGTTTAACTTCATGCATGCCTATTCTTTTACTAATTAATGGTATTAGTAGGGTAAAATCAGGCATCCTGCCCCCTCATTTCCCCCAGAATCCCTCATTTCCCCACACATCTGGACCAAAAAGTTTTCTTCGACTAACCATTTTTCATCTTTCGAGATAAACCTATCTTAAATTTTTTATGTTTCGAGATAAATGAGCATCCTCATTTCCTCCCACATCTGAACCAAAAAGTTTTCTTCGACTAGCCATTTTTTTATCTTTCATCTGAACCAAATAGTTTTCCTCGTCTAGCCAATGCATCTTTCGAGATAAACCTACCTTGTTTGGTATCAATTAATATTAGATTTTTCTCAGCTACCCGAATCTTTTTATTTCTAATTTTCAGATCTCCGCGGCTAGCTCTTTTTCAACGTCTTAAAACCGGTTGTAGAAATTGTTTTGTGAACCTTAGAATTTTGGTGTTGAAAATAAAAAACTAAACATATTAAATAAAATTTATTGATAAAATAGCCGCTACTGAACACCTTATCCATCTAACGTATTGATTTTTTTAAATAATATTAACAAAAACGCTAGTTCGCAGGATCTGAAATTTGTGTAAACAAGGATGAACTCCATTCAACGGTACATCAACTACTTATTTTCTCTTTAGGAATATACACCAGAAACTTGTATGCTTTTAATTAATTAAAAGCAGAAAGTTTTGTCCGGAAACGCTACTGTAAAATATATAGAGCAAATAAATTATTCCCTGAATGTGTTTTCAATTGCAATAACTGACTATACAATCACAATTTAAATTACACTTTATTTAACTAAGTTACTTTAAACAAGAAATTACCGCATCCAAAAATTCCAATGCATGCTTAACAATAATGTAGAAATGGCAAGGTCGACTTTTGATGTCCAATGTAATGTGTTTTAAATATCTAAAAAGAAAGCGCATTTTGCTGGTATGAAATCTATGGAATTTCTCCTGTAATGAAAGAAGAATGCATTCGTAATTGAAAATGCGTGCTACAACTTTCGCTAGATACCAGCCATGTATGTTAATTAGAAATTTTGTGTATGACATCATTAACTACCTAAATTCCAGAATTAACAAAATGTAATAAACCAGATTAAGTACTGAAAGTAAATGGGTCTTATTACCTAAATTACCTTACGTGACGCGGTAGAAGCATTATAATGCAAATTCCGGAAACTTCCAATGTAGTATTAATAAATTTGTAACTCGTAATCCAACAAATATTCTAGATTTCTTAACGAACATTTGAATGCTGTTTTATAATTTCTTTTCTTGGACTTTCTATTAATTATGTTGAGAATATGTTTCAATAACGCGCATTTCAAATCGAGATATAATTGTTTGTAGATTACCAATACCACGAGGCGCTGAAAAGTGCGTATTTACGGAAAATACAAACCTCATTTAGTAGTATAATTAACGGAGCTTAACAGTGGACGATGTTACACCACGACATTAAATGGCATGCTTGAATATTTTCTTTGGAAACAATCGAAGATTGCCGAAGACACTCGAAGAGTGCACAAACGCGGTCACTAAACCACAATTAATAATCGCCTTTATAGGTTTAACATTTTTACCATTACCAATGACTTTAATTTCTTATTGGAGAGAATCCTTATTCTCCCACACACTGCTACGTAGTTGCATGTCCATTCCTTTTGGAGGTATATGCTCGTTATAGGTTGTAGCACCCGCGGTTTTACTTAACTACACTTTGTGAGATCCCTTTAATCTTTTTAATCGTGTCCTTCTCGCGCACAATACAGTAGGACTTAGCCTTACTACCTACAAATTCTAACACCAAGTCACCGTTAAACTCGTCTTTAAATTTCCCCACAACTTTTGTTAACATGCGGTATATTGTGTTTATTATTTCCGCGTACACCACTTTAAACCTAAAAATAAAACAGGATAGTTTAATACGTCTATTAATAATTTATGGTAATGTTGGCGATACAAATATGTAAAACAAACTTTATCAGAAATATGTTTTAATAGAATACATACATGTATTGATAACATCTATAAACCGCTGTGGTAACCAGAGTCTGGCGAATCTGGGATAGCCAAATCTCTAAACATTTGCGCAAGCGATTGCCTTGCAGTTGCATCTTTTAAGTACTGAATGGAAACATTTAATAAGTTCCAACACTGTCAAGTAATTTAAATTGCTGCAATCATTAGACAGAGAAATACTGGCACTGCTCTCTCCTCTAATAACGTTTGAACCCTTTCTTCCTCCGTCGTATTTCCACATACTTTTTATATCACCAACAAATTTTCGTAAAATTCTGGAAAGTTTCTACACCTTAACTCTGAACCATTTTAAAACAGATCAATTCTCGCAAATTTAATAGCATTGATGCACATCTACGCAGGTCAGCACAATAACATTCCCATCTTTCGTAATCTCCATATTATATAAATTCTCTTTTCAAAATTGTTCAACAACCATATACTTCTATTAAAGGCTGTGCTCAGCATGCAATTTGAAATCTTGATCCAATTGATGTCAACAACATCGTTTCCAGTAGTCAGACCATTTAATCGTACTTGTTTTGAGTCTTGAGCAAATTGGTGAATTTGAAATTCCACTTGAAAAGTCACAATTTCTTCCAATCGAAGTAAGAGAATGTTATCGTAGAATCAGCACACCACTACAGCAAATCACTTGGATGGCAGGTTGAAGACCACCATAAAATCAAAACCAACTTCTAATATATGGTGGTGATAATTTGGAGGAAATTCGCCTAACCTATGGTTGACTACAACTAGTTGGTTGATATTTAATTGGTACTCGCACATCACTTGTAACGTCAACACAAGAAAATCCATCTTATTTATAATTTTAATCAAACTCGACGATACTTTGACGACTAATGCCTGGAACATGGCTCGCGCCTTTTATGCCGATGGTCGAGCGTGCGCAGCTCTCGAATTATATTAGTTGGCGTTATATCAAGTTTGACTGGAAAATACGTCTATAATTGTTTTAATAGTGGGTTTTACCTGTATGTATTTACCACCAACCAGTTTTAACGAATTTTAAACAAAACATTATCTTAGCAGTATTTTACATATACCATCTGTAAGTTTCATTATTATTGTGTTTCCTAGGTTTTCAAATCCCTCGGAATTTTTCCAAATCGAATGACACCTTACTGATTTGCGAACGTAACCTTTTGCAAGCACCGTATATAATTCATCTTTAATCTATTTCTAAACCGTACGCTCTGTCTTTTGACGATAAACCTGTGTGTCCATTCATCGTTCCTGTCCCATAACCGATGACACGAGTTGTTTAATTCCTCGCAACGCTCAAGTCCTCTGAATTGAATCAGTCAAATAAATGTGCATGAAGAACCGACCCTTTGCTTTGGCACTGACAGCGCTTCACGCATCCAGCAAAGCAGCGTTGACGTCAATTTATTACGTCATATGTACAACAGTTGTATTTATCGAACCCGAGCTCATGTTAACCAGCAAGTTTACTTTTACTTCAAACTCAATACAAGCCTGTTCGAGTCCATCTAATGAATGAATCAAAGAACAATAGAACGTCTATTCTATACATCAATCTTGACAGACCCAATTGAGATGATCATTTGAAGATCAAACTATTTCAGAGCACAGTAAATAGAAACTGTAATAAGTTTCAGATGAAAACGATATTTCAAATACAACATTTGAAGGTTCACGATATTCGGTAACACATTGCAATACCGAACCGATAATGACGATGAAGATCAGAATTAATGTCAAGCTGACAAGAATTAATAGAACATTCAACTGTTTCTAATGAATTTAAACAGTGAGCGAAATATACGCAAGATTCAGTTCAGATTCAATTACGAAATCGAAATGATCAAATTCGAATGCAATAATGATTCAGTACTTGCATTTAGACGAGAAAGACATGTGCATTGTTTAATGAAAACGTTATATTTTATAAACGTTAACGTTGCAACTATTATAACAAACATCATTTACGAGCAAGCGTTTAACATTTTATAACCAACACACCAGACATGAACATTCGAACATGCAGATTTTGGTTTACGATCATTCAGTACTGATTGACAACACATAACATCAGATTACTTTAAACACGTATTACCGATTCGACTCCATTAACGCCATCATGTCATATTCTTAACACCACACCAGATCACTCAATTCATCGTGTTCATCGTGACACATTTGAAAATAAACAACAATGTGCTTTATATTTTAAAACATAAACAGTATATATAAAACATCATTCATGATAACGTTGGTAACTATTTTAAACCACACCAGATTCATTTGAATATCGCCAACAGTTTATAAACTCATCTCGATATTTCCATAACATCCAGATCCTCGGCATTGATAACACTGCAGTACAGTGCTGTATTGCTTCCTCGTATGACTGAACATAAGACATTTTCTCCTTCTATCAGCGTTGCCCACATTCTGCTTTTTACTCGTAGACATTGCGAAATCTTCGAATAACCTCTCCAAAGTCTTTATACATATTTGTTATATTGTCTCTTTAAACCGTACAATCAACAAATAATAACTTCTACGCGAACAGTCCTTTATATGGCTACTCCTATTCGGATATGTACCGATTGCATCCGATTTGTGTCCACGAAGCAACCGGTATGGAATGATTCTATGAACAAAATCATTACATTTCTTAAGAAAAATGCTAAGGACTTTAAAATAATTATAACTCTTGTTAGACCTCTAGTCTCTAGATAAACGTTATTATTTTAGGTTGTGTCACTGTTTTCTAAATCAATTTCCTACTACTTTTCCTAAACATGCGTATCAATTGACGGTTATACTTTACTCATAACCGACTTTATATATTTTCTTCTCCTAGACAATCCGCATATAAGATGGAACGGTTCTTCTGGAACGAGTTGCTTAATTTTCTTTAAGTACGTCCATTTTTCTTTAACCTTTGTTGTGATGGATTCACGGATCTCACGGAACGGTATTTGCAGGGATCGATCAATTGTTTGACCTCTGAATTTTGCTAGAGTAGCATCTCCCTTTTGTACAAACTTTTCGTACAGCATCCTGCATAAGATGAAGACTGCGTTTATTTGCAATAAAATTAACGTCCGTTCATGAAACTTTGGATGGGACAACTTTTTGAATAATCAAATATTTATAATCGTCGAAATTCTTCCATCATCACCATTATCCAAATCAAAATCTTTAACACGTATAAAATTATCTTGACCCACTTAAACACATTTCTTTAAATTTCGGATATCATCACAATTGATATCGTATCCGCCATAACATTACATGGCGTTTATCTCGGTCAGACCACTGAATAGAACGACATTTGTGACAACGAACCAGTTTTCGTCTGCAGATCGAAACCAACTGCTCTTCGATCTGTAACCATTCATCTAAGATTACCACCAAACCTCGAACATTTTGAAACAGCCTGCAAAGATCACGTTGTCTGTCACGAGCGTCAGCGACAACCAACACCATTAGCACATCTTGTAAATTCACCGCATCCAGTGAATGCACGACTCCGAAACATTCACATTTACACACAATCATCCTCCACACACACCACCAACACCATTACCATCCCACCCGCCCACACACCACGCACCACACGACCACATGACCACACGACCACATGACCACATACACACCCAGCCACAGACCACGACCACACACACGACACATGACCAGCATTAGACCATTACACAGCAGAGTTTTCTACAATCCATACCACCGCTTTTAACGAGTTTCCATAAAACCGGTAACCCAGGTTAGATAAGGAAAATTACAGGTTAGCCAGCGCGGCGCCGGCCAACCCTACTAACGGTCCCAGTTGATGAATAGTTAGCCAGCCGCGGCGCTGGCCCAACCTATTAATTTTTCCTTTATCTAACCTAGGTCCACACTTGGTTTTTAATGGAAAACTCGTTAAAAGCAATTAGTGTTAATGGGTATTTAATGAGAAAACTCATTAAAAGCAATTAGTGTTAAGGGTTTTAATGAGAAAACTCATTAAAAAGCAATTAGGTCATATGGTCATGTGGTCATGTGGTCATGTGGTCATGTGGTCATGTGGTCATATGGTCATGTGGTCATGTGGTCATATGGTCATATGGTCATGTGGTCATATGGTCATATGGTCATATGGTCATGTGGTCATATGGTCATATGGTCATATGGTCATGTGGTCATGTGGTCATATGGTCATGTGGTCATGGTTATGTGAGCAGGAGATTAAATTTGGTATATAAGGAAGTAGTTTTGGGTAGAGCTTAGTTATAGTAAGACATTTTTTCGAAAGATGTCGCATTCAAGCAATCAGTGGTGCTCCAAACAATCTATTACAAAAGCAGCAGAGGATATCCTGGATGGCTCGAGTTTCTACGCTGCTAGTAAAAATATAATATACCTAGAACAACGTTATGCAGATATGTTAAAAGGTTGCAGAACGAAGAAATTACATAATTCCAACGATGCATCCAGAGATGTTATGCCGAAGTTAAAATACCTATACAGAATTATGATAACTTTGCTATTGCTAATGCAAAAGAGGATGGTAAATGGTCCTGTTCGTCAACATACGAGCTATATTCGTGGGACCATCGAGTTGTGGGAAGACCAACGCTTTAATATCTCTGATCTTGCACGAGAACGGTCTTAGATTTCAAAATGTCTATGTATTTTCGAAGAGTTTGTATCAACCGAAATACGAATTGTTAAGAAACGTTTTACACCATTAAAAGAAGAAATTGGTTACCATGAGTTTGAAAATTGCGATGATTTGATCGAACCCGAGATACCAAAGAAGATTCAATTATGGTTTTCGATGATATACCGCAAACGAGCAAAGTAAAATCACTTTTTACTCTTCGGTCGACATAAAGCAATAGATTCGTTCTATCTATGTCAAACTTACGCTAGTGCCTTAAACATAGACTCAGAGATAACGCCAATGTAATCGCATTATGGAAACAGGATGAAACCAATTCGACATATCTTTTCGGATCATATAGGTGACATGATATATCCGAAATTTAAAGAAATGTGTTTACAGTGTGCGACTCAAAACATAATTTTATAACTGTTGTTAAAGATTTTGATTTGGATAATGGTCGATATAGGAAGAATTTCGACGAGTATATAAATATTTGATATTATTCAAAAAGTTAGTTCCCATCCAAAGTTTCATGATGACGGACGTTAACAATTTTATTGCAAATAAACGCAGTCTTCATCTTATGCAGGATGCTGTACGAAAAAGTTTGTAGGTACAAAAGGGAGATGCTACATCTCAGCAAAAATTCAAAGAGGTGCACAAACAATTGATCGATCCACTGCAAATAACCGCTTCCCAGTTGTAATCGATCACCGAAAAATCCCCATACCTACAACAAAGGTTAAAGTCGAAAACATGGACGTACCTATAAAGAAAATTAAGCAACTCGTTCCAGAAGAACTGTTCCATCTTTACTATGCGGATGTGTTAGCTAGAGACGAAGACGAAAATATATACAAGTCGGTTATGGAGTAAAGTATAACCGTCAATTGATACGCATAGTTTAGGAAAAGTATGTAGGAAATTGATTTAGAAAACAGTGACACAACCTAAAATAATAACGTTTATCTAGAGACTAGAGGTCTAACAAGAGTTATAATTATTTTTAAAGTCCTTAGCATTTTTCTTAAGAAATGTAATGATTTTGTTCATAGAATACATTCCATACCGGTTGCTTCGTGGTGCACACAAATCGGATGCAATCGGTACATATCCGAATAGGAGTAGCCCATATAAAAGGACTGTTCGCGTAGAAGTTATTATTTGTTGATTGTACGGTTTAAAGAGACAATATAACAAATATGTATAAAGACTTTGGAGAGGTTATTCGAAGATTTCGCAATGCTCTACGAGTAAAAAGCAGAATGTGGGCAACGCTGATAGAAGGAGAAAATGTCTTATGTCTCAGTCATACGAGGAAGCAATACAGCACTGTACTGCAGTGTTATCAATGCCTGAGGATCTGGATGATTTTATGGAAATAATCGAGGAGATGGGGTTTATAAAACTGTTGGCAGATATTCAAATGGAATATATACTAAATTGTAAGTTTTAAAATAACAATTTAACCACCACAACGTTATCATAAGAAATGAATGATGTGAATTTAGAAATTATTTTATATATATTAGCTTGTTTATGTTTTAAAATATAAAGCATACATTGGTATTGTTTAATTTTTCAAATGTTCACGTAACTGAAATGGGTATCTAAGTAATTATGAAAAGAATTATAACAAAGAGCGCTACATTTAATTTTAATCGAAATGACTACAACTACGTGTTTCAAACATACCTTTTAGTTTTTGTTTTTTTTCAACTTCTATGATATTACATAAACCAAAATTCTGACTGCTTCCGAGTAATTGTATCCTAACAATACCATTATATATAAATAAAACCAAAACGTTTGAAACAATATTTATATTACAATTCAAATACTTAACATGTACACTTCACATAGAAATATATTTTTATTCATTAAACACACACACACACACACACACACAAAAGTCACTTTTTCCTCCTTTTAATTGGCAAATGTGTAGTATACATATCCAAATTTTGCACACGATTTTCGTTTGATCTGAGTTTCGTATAGAGTGTAGCTTTTGAACATTGTAGATTTCGGATGCTTCTGAACCAGTAATCCATCCTTTGTTTATTTCGTCAAGGGCTTTATTTAAATCCTCTTTAGTATACGATTTAAGTTGTCTCTTTCTTTTCTGTCAGAAACGTCTGACTTGGAGTCCATGTTCTGATCTTTCGCATCAACATTATCATGTGTAGGTTTATCTTGCACTATTTTAGTATTTACCAGAGATTCATTAGACATACCATTCAAATGTTGGCTAGTTGAGTTGTTTGATAAACTTGTTTTCATCTCCTTGACAACTTCTTCTAAAATTTTTATAGCATCTAAGGATATAATTCTTTCCCCGCTCATTTTTATTACGATGTTTACTTATCAAAATGCAAATGCAGACTATTCCAATTTCACAATTTCGAAAATATGTATAAATATTTACCCCGTCTAACTTTGTTCTCGTTTGATACATCCGATAATTATAGATGTAGCGTAAGCAAGAGTTAATTGATTTTCACCGACGTGAATAGACTGGTATGAAATGTTACCAAGGTTAAACGACGCTGGGTTTCTCCTAATTTAAAAGTAAACTACCAATTAGTGGCTACATTAAGATGGACAGTGTAGAGGATGTTAAATCTTTCAACACTGAAATGTTGTGCTCACCTCCTCCAGTAACCTAGGGAGATCTACACTTTGTGGAGAGTGAGCTGTCAGAGGAGTTCCAAGAACGAGATTCTGGTTAGTTTCACAATAATTTATTTTCTAATTTTTAAATTTTAGGATGGACTTGAAACAGGCGTTGTACTTGGAGATTAATGTAAACAAGTACAACCCTTTGCGTGGATCCTCATACATCGAGCCCCCAAATGGGTTCGAAACACCAGAGCTGTTATTAATATACAAAATGACGACAACGCATGCTTTGCCTGGGATAGCTGCGTCACCCAGTGCTCAATCCGCAAAGGGTCGGTAGTTACCCATTACAGCACCATTCTCAATTTGACAGGACTGGTCCCGATATCCATAAAGGATATACCCCGGTTCGAGGAATTAAACAACATCAGTGTCAACGTGTTTGGGGTGAAAAGGAAGTCGATTGTGGGACACACCAGGGTTTATCTCAAAAGACAGAGCGATACGGTTTAGAAATAGATTAAAGATGAATTATACAGTGCTTGCAAAAGGTTATTCTGCAAATCAGTAAGGGTCATTCGATTTGAAAAATTTCCGAGATTTGAGAACCTGAGGAAAACACAATAATAATTGAAATCTTACACGATGGTATATTAAAATACTGCTAAGAGTAATTTTGTTTAATAATTCTAAAATGGCGTTGGTGGTTAGATACATACAGGTAAAACCCACTAAAACAATTATAGACGTCACTTTTCCAGTCAAGACTTGCATATAACGCCAACTAATATAATGAGAGCTGCGCACGCTCGACCATCAGCATAAAAGGCGAGAGCCATGTTCCAGTGCATTAGTCGTCAAAGTATCGTCGAGTTTGATTAAAATTATAAATTAAAGATGGATTTTTCTTGTGTTGACGTTACAAGATGTGCGAGTACCACAATTAAATATCAACCAACTAGTTGGTAAGTCAACCATAGGTTAGGCGAATTTCCTCCAAATTATCACCACCATATATTAGAAGTTGGTTTTGATTTATATGGTGGTCTTCAACCTGCCATCCAAGTGATTTGTAGTGGTATGTGTGCTGATTCCACGATAACATTCTCTTGCTTCGATTGGAAGAAATTGTGTACTTTTCAAGTGGAATTTCAAATTCGCCAATACTTTTCAAGTGGAATTTCAAATTCGCCAATTTGCTCAAGACTCAAAACAAGTACGATTAAATGATCTGACTACTGGAAACGATGTTGTTGACATACAATTGGATCAAGATTTCAAATTGCAGCTGAGCACAGCCTTTAATAGAAGTATATGGTTTTAGAACAATTTTGAAAAAGAGAATTTATATAATATGGAGATTACGAAAGATGGGAATGTTATTGTGCTACCTGCGTACGAGTGCATCAAGCTATTAAATTTGCGAGAATTGATCTGTTTTATAATGGTTGAGTTAAGGTGTTGAAACTTTCCAGAATTTTACGAAAATTTGTTGGTGATATAAAAAGTATGTGGAAATACGACGGAGGAAGAAAGGGTTCAAACGTTATTAGAGGGAGAGAGCAGTGCCAGTATTTCTCTGTCTAATGATTGCAGCAATTTAAATTACTTGACAGTGTTGGAACTTATTAAATGTTTCCCATTCAGTACTTAAAAGATGCAACTGCAAGGCAATCGCTTGCGCAAATGTTTAGAGATTTGGCTATCCCAGATTCGCCAGACTCTGGTTACCACAGCGGTTTATAGATGTTATCAATACATGTATGTATTCTATTAAAACATATTTCTTGATAAAGTTTGTTTTACATATTTGTATCGCCAACATTACCATAAATTATTAATAGACGTATTAAACTATCCTGTTTTTATTTTTTAGGTTTAAAGTGGTGTACGCGGAAATAATAAACACAATATACCGCATGTTAACAAAAAGTTGTGGGGGAAATTTAAAGACGAGTTTAACGGTGACTTGGTGTTAGAATTTGTAGGTAGTAAGGCTAAGTCCTACTGTATTGTACGCGAGAAGGACACGATTAAAAAGATTAAAGGGATCTCTCAAAGTGTAGTTAAGTAAAACCGCGGGTGCTACAACCTATAACGAGCATATACCTCAAAAGGAATGGACATGCAACTACGTAGCAGTGCGTGGGAGAATAAGAATTCTCTAATAAGAAATTAAAGTCATTGGGAAATGGTCGAAATGTGGAACCTATAAAGGCGATTATTAATTATGGTTTACTGACCGCGTTTGTGCACTCTTCGAGTGTCTTCGGTAATCTTCGATTGTTTCCAAAGCATGCCATTTTCGAAAAATATGGCGTAGAAGTTATTTAAAATTAAATTGCTTTATTAGTAAGTATTCTGTATACAACAAGTTCGGTGTTCCCTTAGCAAAGTGTTTATTTAAAATTTGTATCCTGCAATTATTAATCAATTTCTAATACACAAACATAATTAATAGAAAGTCCAAGAAAAGAAATTATATACAGTTTTCACATGTGATTCACATGCTCGTTAAGAAATTGATTTGAAACGACTTGTATTTTCCAAGCATTTAGCATTGAGCATATCTATTGTATTTTTCAAATCACATAGCTGCTAATTAATAAAAAGAAAGGCTACTTTCACTTTACGTCACATAATTGTAAAGCAATTAGTTTGTCCTCTACGCTACTTTCACTATACGTCACATAATTGTAAAGCGATTAGTTTGTCCTTGTCTATGTATTTTCCAACAATTTAGCATTGTACATGTAATTATGTTAAAACCAGAAAAATTTTAAGTCGTGGGTTTTGCAACATTCTGAGAAAAGCACATTACTGTTTGAAAAAATGATTTTAAATACTAAGCACTTATGGCTTATAAAGAACTCGTTTCTAAAATCCTTGCGGTTTTAGATTTCTAGGGAAATAGTTGGTTAAAGCATATGTCATAGACGAGCAAAACAATTTAAAGAGGTTTGGGAGCTTTAAAGGGGTAACTTTGCAGGGCGTGATCCGATTTCCAATCTGTTTACAGATTTGGATTCTATATAAAATTTTAGACTAACAAGATGTATCGCATGTATAAAAAAATTTATAAGAACGCTCAAAAGTCACTACAGGTAAGAAATCTTAAAATTGGGGTAGCTCCCTTGGGGGTGATGATATCTGAAAAATTCCTAAAGATTCGGGTAGCTGAGAAAATTCTAATATTGATTGATACCAAACAAGATGGGTTTATCTCAAAAGATGCATTGGTTAGACGAATAAACCTATTTGTTAGTTTTGCTTATAAAGCAAAGAGTAAAATTTAGAAGATCAGGACTTTAAAGGGGTATAACTTTGCAGGGCGTGGTCCGATTTCAAATCAGTTTGCAGATTCAGATTCTGCATAAAATTCTAAGCTAGCAAGATGTATCGCGTGACTAAAAAAGTTTATAAGAACGCTCAAAAGTCGCTACAGGTAAGAAATCTTAAAATGAGGGTAGCTCCCTTGGGGGTGATGCAATCAGAAAAATTCCTAGAGATTCGGGTAGCTGAGAAAATTCTAATATTGATTGATACCAAACAAGATAGGTTTATCTCGAAAGATGCATTGGCTAGACAAAGAAAAGTATTTGGTTTAGATGTGGGAGCAAATGAGGATGCTCATTTATCTCGAAAGATGAAAAATTAAGATATATTTATCTCGAAAGATGAAAAATGGTTAGTCGAAGAAAACTTTTTGGTCCAGATGTGTGAGGAAATGTGGGATTCTGGAGGAAATGTTACTCCACCACATTTCCTCCTTATGGGGATTTACATGTAAATTTGGGAGGAAATGTGGGATTCTGGAGGAAATGTGGCGCCAGGATTGCTAATTTTACTCTACTGGTATTATATACAAATAAGCTTGTTTTAACTAAGCAGATCATGTATTGAACTTTGTAAGAATTTTCTGTTTATATACCTAGTTAAAATTATTAGTTAATTGTCAATTTTGTTCAAATAAAGTGTATCACTTATTTATGAGATCTTAATTTGGACTGTATTTTTAAAGGGACAATTGACATGGAAGACAACATGAATGTTGCTACAACAAATACAATAGAACAGCTGGTACTGCACAAGTTGGTGTAACAGCGATTAAGGAAGTAAATCTGAGACATTGTTGGATATAGTAAGTATTTAATTTTGTGATTGCTCCATTATAAATTATTGCATTTTTTAGATCAACAAGTATCTACAAGTAAAATTGTAAAAGCTCCTGAGAAACCAGCCAGATTTGTGAAACAGTATACTTCTAAAACTAAGAAGAAGCTTAATCAATTTAAGGTGGATTACAACAAAATCAGGTGAAAGCTGTATCGGAGAAGCAAGCTGTCTGTTTGTTCTTGTGCATCACAGAAAACAAACAGCAAATCTAGTAGCCGAGCAAAGATATGCTATTTGATCAAAGAATCGAAGAAATTTTTAGCCAAAGTTGCACGTACATTATTTACTAATGAGTTGAAATCTGTATTTATTAGTAAATATAATCGCAGTTACACTGATTTCTTAGAGGATACAGAAAAGCTGCTGTAGCATTGTATTTACCAACTCCGCAAAGCATTAGCAATTGACAGTCTTCTTTAAAAATGCAACCAGGCATCAAAAATGCTGTGCTCTTTTCAATTAGAAACTACCTCAGTAACAGTAAGCGAAGTGATGAAAAATTATGTTTGCTGTATTTGACGTAATAGGTATAAAGGTATAAGGTATAAGATATAATTATTGGTGTTGCGGAATATGGATGCATTCGGACAAATGAACGGGCTAAATCCGTCCTGGTTTGTATGGTAACTGGAATTTGCGTATCAGTGGAAACATGCTTTTGGTTATTGGTTTTTAGGCAGTAAGCCACTTTTCAATACACATTGAGAACATAGTTTCACATTGTCTTAATGCTGCAGAAGAAGTGGGATTAGTAGTAAAAGCCATTATATGTGATCAGGGTCCACTAAATCGGAAACTTGCCAGGGAATTGAAAATTTCTAAAGAACAGCCTTATTTTTGGCAAAATGAAAAAAAGATTTCATTTCAATTAGAAACAATTTGCAAAAATATAATTTGATTTAGGATGGAAAAACTGTTAGTTGGCAACATATAAAGACTGTAGTTGAATCAGCACATCCAGTTCATGTAAGATTGTTACTAAAAGTTGGTCACCAACACCTAAATCTTAACAGTTTTAATAGCATGAAAGGTGAAGTATGCAACTCAAATTTTTAGTGATGCCATGAACATTGTGCTTTTGGTAATGAAGCACCTTCAAGTCGGTAAAGCAAGGTCTGAATTCACGTCTGCTTTTGTGAAAGACATGGACACTATACTTGATTGCCTTAATAGCAATCAATTGAAAATTAATAAACTGAAAATGAGATATGCCATATCAGAGCACTCTCCTCATGAGAAATGCATGAGGGATATTTATGATAAATTTGAAAATTCAGTCTTTGTAGGGGCCAAAAGGCATAGATCTCCCTGTCTGAATGGTTTCCAAATAACTATAAACAGTATATTACTGTTGGCAAAATAATTGCGGGATGATTTTGGTATTTCCAGTTTACTAACACGACACCTAAATCAAGATCCATTGGAAAATTTGTTTGCTATTGTGAGGCAGCAATATGGTAAATGCAAAAATCCAAGTACTAAACAATTTGAAAACGGATGATGTCAAAACTATCATCAAATTCAAATTGTGAAAATGATTATAGCATTATGCTTACTTCTTTAAGAATCATAGCAAAAACTTCTACAGAAACGGGCCATTTAGATTATTTGGAGGCTTATAATGTTACGTTCAATTCAGATTCTAATACAATCTTACAGTTGCTTGAAAGTGTATCCGCTTTTTGAAAGATTAAGGCTGAAGACTCAAGAAAAGCGTCTTATTGGGGAACATCAACTATTTACATTTTTTGTCAAAGTTATGTTCCTGATGATTATCTCAAAGAATCTGTTGTTTCCTTTGAACGAAGTGTACGAATTTTTAAAATCATTGAAGTAGTGCATAATGACAGTTTTAATACGTTACTACAGATTAACTCATTGACAAAATATTTTATTTGTGTTATTTGTAGTTTAGGTATTGAAACTAACTTTGCTTTGTGTTCTGAGAATTCATTTATGCTCTTTGACAACATATTTGAAAATGAGGCACCGGTGGGGATGTCGATTAGAAAATAGGAATATCACTACTAAAATATGTTGTTATTCCCCTTTTCTTGGTGATAGTTTATATGGTCGATAAAACAGTTTGCAAAGTATTACACTCTAGATGGTGATACATTTATATGGTGATAGATAGTTCTTAAAAGTCGGTAATACAGTTACCAAAGTTCATAAGATACATCGCGCAAACGCAATGAATAAAAAGCAATGCAATGCAACGCCCTAGCGGCCGGAAGCGCGAAACTTATGACAGGTTCCGCGTGCCAACTACCATGACGTCACCATTGCCAATTACATTGCGTAATAAACGGAAAATTTACATACATATAAGATAAAAGATAATTTACTCACGATAGGTCCAGTTTTTCCCCAGATACGCCTATCATCCTTTCGGGTCGATAAAGATGGTATTGCTCCGGGCTCCGGTGGTGTTAGCTGAGCATGGACATCCGGGTCATCTCTGGTCGTGGGCTGCTCCAGGGTCGTATCAGTCCTAAATGTAGTGGAACGACAGGAATAGGTTAATTAGGGAAAGACAACAAAGATAAGCAAGACAAGGGAATCTACATAGTAAGATAAGATATGATACCCGGCACGACTACTTCACTTGAAGATCAAAGGAAAACAGCCACGATTCAGGGCGTCACCAAAACTCGTCCCCACTCTTTGTCTAGTATTGGTCTACCCCTCTAGGGATAAGCACACTGCGCAAGCTCACTACTATGACGTACGGAAGTACCGCCTAGTCTATTTAAAATTCCCGCGCACCGCGTATTTGAAATTATGCCGCGAAACTTCCATACATAAAAACTTAACCTAAAAACATGTTTAAGTGCAATGGCACGTAACAATCGCGACAAAGCCACAAAAGAAAAAACTTAAAAAAAGAAAAAGTCTGTTAGCACAGTAACAGCTTAAAATCTAAATCCTAACTACCTATATAAAACCTAACTTAAAACCTACAAAATGTTTATATAAGGCGCCACCTGGTTTTTTTGACCGATAACACGTCTACCGAAGTACCAGGAAACGGAATAGGTAGCCCGATAGTCTATGACTACACTAATTATCGACAGCACAAATTTGTCGGGGAGCATGAAACACTACTTAAACTAAAACAGATGCGACAAGTCGCCTAAACTATCTAAACCTATCTAACTAAAGCTAAATAAAAGTTCTTATGTGCAAACACACATGAGTGTTGGATCAAACTATTATTCTTTTGGCAAGAAGTGCCCAAATTTAAAAATGTTTATGGAGTGCGTCACTCTGCACTCTAGCAAATTTTGTTACTGGTACTTTGGTTTTCTAACGATGCACATTTAAAGCTTGTCCATGACATAGTTGTGAATCAACAAATTTACCAAAAGTACCACCTACTAAATCCTTATATGCTAACCTGACAAATTACATTTCTAAATCGGGTTAGCTTTTTCACTTAAATTTCAGAAAAAAAAATAATTCCCACGTCTGGTCATATATACCACACGTTAGAACAATAAAAAGATAAGACAAGATCTCAAATTGTTGTTAAAGATAGTAGATAAGATAATGATATTCAGCTTAAGTTGTTATCCTCAAAGGTAATAAACAAGATAACGGTATTAAACTTTAGTTGTTATTTGAGATACTAGATAAGATAACGCGATATTAAGCTAAAGTGATTATAAGAGATAGTAGGTAAAGTAACACGAAATTAAACAAAAGTTATTACTAAAGATAACCGGTAAGATAACGCGAAATAACTCGAAGTCATTCCTAACGGTAGTCGGTAAGATAACGAGAAATTAAACCAAAATTATTACTAACGGTAATCGGTAAGATAACGAGACTAAACTAAGGTTATTACTAAAGGTAATCGGTAAGATAACGATATTAAAACTAAAGGTATTATCAAGGATAATAAAGAAGACAAAGATATTGGCCTAGTTATTACCCAAGACAATGAATAACAACAAATAGAGTGGCTCCAGTAGAGCCGTTTAAATGGGATTGACCCGTGCCCTCTAAAAAGAGAAACCCGTGAAGCAGGTCCGTTCACACGAAACAGCACGAGAGACCGGCAAAGACATTTGCGTGCATTCCTGCACCCGGCGATAATCGATATCGGTGATACTATCACCCGATATCCACACGGTATATAACGACATATATACTCATTCACTCACACATTCACACACTCATACAGACTTTCACTGCCAGAGCCCATGCACTGACAGCGGCACCGCATGACCCCACGAAAGATTCGCAGAGACATGGTCCAGGTGTCTGTGAAAACCTCCCGCGCAACCACACGGTGACTAACAGAAATGAAAAGGCAGTAGAGATAGGAAAGGTAAAAAAGAAGGAGGTTGGTTTTTTGGAATGCATAAGAGACACTTCCAGGTAGAAGAAAGTAGAGGGAGGGCTCGCATTGAGCAAAAGCGACAGAGGGAAAGGTGGATAGCAAAGCGCTACTCAACCAACCAGTGGGGCCAGTAGCTCGGAATGAGGGAACATCATTCTTATGTGGCAGACGGGTGTTCCGGGACAAGAACAGGTCCACCGAAAGAAGAATAAGGCATAGCGGAGATAGCGGGTTAAGAAAAAAGTATAGTTTTTGGACAAGCGTCCGAGAGAAGGTAGAGAGTTGTCCCTATTAAACACAGCGCAGTCTGAAGGACCACCTGCGATATTAATCCGACAAGATAAGTATACACATTTTTAAAATTCACTAGACTCCTAAGAGAACTAGTACGATCATTTTCCTAACGAGTGCTTCGACTACGATAAGAAAATCAGACAAAGGTAGACACGACAACTTAAAAGTATCATTACAGATACAAACACACAAAAACAAACTGTTTTAAGGTAGTTTCTCAAAACGGTAGCACCCTAAACACACAAAAATGCCCAATTATAAGCAGTTAAATACAGGTACGCTGTCCCCATATGCTAAAACAACCGAGAATTTAATAAGATAACAATAAGAAACAATAGCACCTCACCACAAAGTTCAATAAAAACAATGAAAAAATGTTTATAAGTTATGTTGATTTAATAGAAAAAGAAAGAAATAATGATGTAGTATAATGTAGGCGACTGCAATAATTCAGAAGAAAAACACATGGAATAGGTAGTCCTAGTTTTTGCAACTGCGAATATGAACTATTTCTTACAATGGCATAGGTCATGACTCCTATGTTGGCCCAAAGAAAAAATCATCCACTCAACATCAGCTAACACCAATCATAAAAATTCAATGAGTTATTGCAACCAAAGTTACGACAATTACCACACAATTAAACCATGTAAGAAAAATACTAAAAACCAAATAATATGTAGTAGGAAAAGTTCGAGGGTTGATTAAATGAAACGACAGAGTTATATTTGGGGGTGTAGAGAATGAAGTGATATATAACTAACGGTATGGTCAAAGAAGAGTCAACCAAAAGAAAAAGATAGCTAATTTAAGGGAAGTAAAGTTAAACGTGTAAGAGATTATACACTATATGAGAGAAGGAATAAGTAATTGAAGTTACTAATTGATGGTGAGAACAAAAAAATATTAGGTAAATCGTGAGGGTTTAATCATATTAAGGTACCAGGGATCAGGGGTTAAATTTGGAAGGTTAAGAGAAACAACATCACGAGATAAGGCATCAGGTACGATATTTAATTTGCCAGGCCTATGCCTAACGTCAAAAGTGAATTGAGATATACGCAAGTTCCATCTTGCGAAACGACCTGCGGGCTGTTTCAAGTTATTAAGCCAAGTGAGAGCTAAGAACATTAGGTACATTGCCAAGGAAGTAAACGTGACAAGCTGTTAGATATACATAAAGTTAAACGATTTTAAAGACAATTTTAAGGCATTTAATGAAGTTTAAATCGATATGTGAAGAGATAAAGGTAATTTCGTTACTATATATAAGGCAAGAACCTTTATAAAACGCATTTATAGGTTATACTGTTTAAACCATACAGGGTTAGGTCAAAATAACGCTTTAAAAGACACTGAAACTTAGGTAAACAGGAAATTTATATTTAGGCAAACAATTTTGTTAATAAATAGGTAAATCACTAAGGCATTTTTTAAAACGTAACATACAAGACAGTGTGTTCAAGTTCAAAAAGATGTTCTAAAGTTAGGAAAACAAACAAAGATATTTTAATTTAATATATGTAGATAATTTTTTAATAAATGGTGTTTTAAGGCCTAAAATAAGGTAAAAGCTTATTTTATTTATATACTTACTTGCATAAAAAAATAGGGTTAGATAATTTCCTGAAGGTCATATTTGAATCCGAAAATAAACCACCCACAACAACATAATTGAAGTTAAACAGATAGATCGCACATTCTAAATTTAGAAAAACATTATATTAAAAACACATTTTATAAACAAGTTATATTTTCAAAATGGCGGTATTCACTTTTCATAGCAACTAATTTTTGACATCTAAAGGATGCGTGTTCCAAAACACGTATAAGTTTCAAGATTACAGATATTAATTACTTCTTTTTAGTGAAAAAGCTTTTTTTTTTAAATAACATTGATAATACATTGAATGTTTATATAGGAAATTATTATAACCTAAAAACAAAGAAAAAAAACCCCTAAGTTCACCATTTCTACGTTGAAGGCGCCATTGTTATTCCCCTTTTCTTGGTGATAGTTTATATGGTGGATAAAACAGTTTGCAAAGTATTACACTCTAGATGGTGATACATTTATATGGTGATGGATAGTTCTTAAAAGTCGGTAATACAGTAACCAAAGTTCATAAGATACATCGCGCAAACGCAATGAATAAAAAGCAATGCAATGCAACGCCCTGGCGGCCGGAAGCGCGAAACTTATGACAGGTTCCGCGTGCCAACTACCATGACGTCACCATTGCCAATTACATTGCGTAATAAACGGAAAATTTACATACATATAAGATAAAAGATAATTTACTCACGATAGGTCCAGTTTTTCCCCAGGTACGCCTATCATCCTTTCGGGTCGATAAAGATGGTATTGCTCCGGTCTCCGGTGGTGTTAGCTGAGCATGGACATCCGGGTCATCTCTGGTCGTGGGCTGCTCCAGGGTCGTATCAGTCCTAAATGTAGTGGAACGACAGGAATAGGTTAATTAGGGAAAGACAACAAAGATAAGCAAGACAAGGGAATCTACATAGTAAGATAAGATATGATACCCGGCACGACTACTTCACTTGAAGATCAAAGGAAAACAGCCACGATTCAGGGCGTCACCAAAACTCGTCCCCACTCTTTGTCTAGTATTGGTCTACCCCTCTAGGGATAAGCACACTGCGCAAGCTCACTACTATGACGTACGGAAGTACCGCCTAGTCTATTTAAAATTCCCGCGCACCGCGTATTTGAAATTATGCCGCGAAACTTCCATACATAAAAACTTAACCTAAAAACATGTTTAAGTGCAATGGCACGTAACAATGTAGCAATGATCAAAAATTAAAAAACGTTTGCCACAAATAATAAATCATCTATGCTTCTTTTGTTGATTTATAAATGTTGAAATAGAAGCCCTAATGCAGTCACCTTAGTAGAAATAATCAAGTAATGTCATCATAAAATTAGAGTCTGACAATCACTAAAAAAAAAAATTAAAATAAACTGCTTTTTCATTTTCCATTTATACTTATTGACTTAAAATCTAATATAAAAGTCACTCTGCAAAATTCAAACACACAATATACATTAGGTTATGAGTCCAGGTAGTTTTGGACTGTGGTAGAAATCAAAGTAGATTTAATCATAAATGGAAATCGAAAAGTTAAGAATCGATCATTTAAAAGATGTTGAAAATTGGAGTCAATGGAAAGAGAAAATGATTTTGGTTTTCAATTGCAAAGAAGTTGATGATACAATCGACAAATCATACAAGAACAGTATCCCAACCTTGACCTCGGTCAGAAGCGATCAAACGGAGTATGATAAACTGTTGAAGAAGTATAAGAAGAAAGACAACATAGCTCAGCTTATGTTTCGTGAATACTTCAATGCGTTCTTTAATTTCCCGCCTCGAGTCTGTGTTTGAAATTTGGGATAAATTATTATCTACGTTTGAACAGCGAAGGGGTCAATGTTTAGATATGAAATACATCGAGTTGTTCAGCTATGATATGAATTCAAAGCATAATATAGCCGTCCACTTCAGTGCTCTTGAAGGCATCTGTCGTGGTATCGAACAAGAACTTGAAGGTATGACAACTAAACAAATAGTTCAAACAATTCTAATCAATCGTGTTTTAAACACTTTGCCGTGCGCATATTTCAAATTAAAAGACTTGTCAATTACTGAAAAAGGCCCAAAGAAAGTGTTTGAGCGTTTGTGCGCAAAAGAGGTATCACTCGAAACTAAGAAATGTGATGACCCATCATGGGAAATTTATTTTTCAAATTAGAAACAGAAACCATATCCTGGAGGTTCGTCCAATAGTGTAAATTCCATCAAAATATCAAGTGTTATGGCTGCAATAAAATAGGTCATTTTGCAATAAGTTGTCCTATTGAAGAAAATCGAAAGAAAGCTCAAGAATTGATCGATCAAAAGAAAAGTGGAAAATCAAGTCAAGCACCTACGATAAATTTAAAGTCTAACAACGCTATGGTCACTGAATGTGTTCTGAAAGAAACAACTTATATTTATGAAGTTGAAAATCAATCGTCTGGACTTAATTCGGAAGACTGGCTGTTAGACTCTGGTGCTTCATGTCATGTGTGTAATTGCAAGGAGTGATTTCAGATACTTAGATCGCTCTCAGTAAAAAATACAGTTAGAGTTTGAAATTCTAATTGTATACCAGCCGCTGCTGAAGGAGATATTAAAGTTCGCATGCCCATCAAAGATCAGTGAATTGAAAAATGGCTTTACGACATGTGGTATGTTCCACAAATTTGTCATAATCTGATATTCGTTAGCGCTCTTGCAAAAGGTGGTTCAACCTGTATCCAAGAAAGTAATCAATGTTGTATTTCTCGTAATAGTTGTACTCATGCATATGGCAGCTGTGTCAACGATCTTTACAAGATGCATCTACACATTGTTAAACCTACCAATCAATGCGAAGTTAATGTGTGATTGTAATAAACTTCAAATCTGGCATGAACATCTCGGCCACCAAAGTAAAAAGCATGTAAAGAAAATCCTTAATCTTGAGGGTATTGAATTCGATGGCGATAATCAATTTTGTGACGGCTGCATATTTGGTAAGCAACATCGTGAAACTTACACATCCAGATCAGTCCGTGCTACCAAAGTTGGCAAAATAACTCATACTGATGTAGGTCGTCCGTTTGAACCATCAGTTTCAAATAAACGTTTATAAGGTCTTACGTAAGCTCCCTGCTGTTGGAATAGAAAGTTTACAGAAGTAATTCAGAAGTATGGTTTCAAGCAAAACAAATCTGATCCGTGCTTGTTTGCTGATAAATACAAAAGTCTGAAAATTCTAGTTGCCGTTTATGTTGATGATGACTTAATCGCCTCGTCTTTACAGAAGGTTGCCGATAAATTCCTGCAAGAACTCAATTGTAACTTCAAAACCACGTCAGGAGTGGCTTCTAGCTATCTTGGTCTTAGCTTCAAGTATGGTAGCGATAAGTCCATAACTATTAATCAGCATGGCTACATGATCGCTTAATTGCCAAGTTTGGATGGCAAAATCTGAAATCATCAGGTGCACCAATACTCAAAACAAGTTTGAATTTAGATCCTAAATCTGAAGAGAAATACAACGTCCCTTATCGTGAAGTAATTAGTAGTCTTATGTATTTGGCATTATCAACTCATCCAGATATCGCTTTTGCAACTACTTATTGGTCCAAGTTTATTGAGCACCTAACTCATACAAGTTGGACACGTGGCAGAAGAATTATGCGCTATCTAATATGTACTATTGATTTGGGAATAACATATCAGTTTGGAAAATCATCAACACGAATCAAGTTTTGTTGGCTGTAGTGATGCTGATTTTGCTTCAAGTCTAGGTCGCCATTCGACTACTGGTCTTTTATTTAAATACGCAGGTGCTGCTATATCGTGGATGAGTAAGAAAAAGGGCAATGTGTATATATAGGGTTTGTAGATCTGGAAAAGGCATTCGACAATGCAAAATGAAAAAAATGTTTAAAATACTTAAAAAGATTGAAATGAGTTTTAGGGATAGACGGATAGTACATAGCTTATACAAACAGCAAACAGCGGTAATAGAATTAGAGCAGGAACACAGAGAAGTAAATATTAGGAAAAGGGCGAAACAGGGATGTGCCTTATCCCCATTAATTTTTAACTTGTACATAGAAGAGGCAATGAATACTGTCAAATGCAGAAAGACATTGGAATTACAGTATTGCCCGAAATAAACAGTACTGAAATTGTAATTGTTTTGTATATTTAAAAAATACATATTATTGACACTTTATTATATGTTCTAAATGTGCACCTCCTCGTTCGAGACAGACTTCATAACGATGTTCTAAGTTTCTGGTCATGTTATTGAATAAGGGTTGTCTCAGGGCTGCGAAGAAGACTCTAACGGCATCCTTTAATTCATCGATGGTTTGTGGTGCCCGTTTGAAAACGGCATTTTTAGCCATGCCCCAAATGTATGCGTCTGGAGGTGTGAGGTCTGGAGAATGTGAAGGATAAGGGAAGTCAGTAAATCGTGATATGAATTTGCTTGGAAAATGTTTTTGAAGACATTGACGAATTGCGGCAGCAGTATGGCAAGTTGCCCCGTCCTGCTGAAAAAATTGGTTTCGAAATGCCAAGTTACGTGCACGACAGAATTGACGTAGATCAGGGATAAATCGTGTTAAAATTTGTCTGTACCTCTGTTGATTAAGTGTGACTTGCCTACCATTCTCTTCGATAAAGTTCGGACCAATGATTCCGTGTCCGGAAACAGCACACCAGACACTCACTTTTTCACTATGTAAAGGAACCTCTTGAACCTCATCGGGTCTGGCAAAGCCTAGAAATCGATTTGTGCGACGATTCACATAGCCTGACAAGTGAAAATGTGCTTCGTCTGAAAACCAAACATTTTTCAAAAATTCAGGATTTTCATACTGTAACGCGAGAATTCTGGCGCAATATTCCACTCTACTGCGATAATCCCGAGGATGTAGTTGTTGATGTACCTGAATCACATACGAAAATGTACCCAGCTCCTTCAGGATTCTTTGAAAGGAAGTTCTTTTAAATCAAGTTGTAACGCTGTCCTTGCCTGGCTGACTTTCGGATTTTCTAAGATTTGCTCAAAACACGTTCATGGTTATTGTTGTTGTTAACTGTCCTGGGACGCCCCGAGTTTCCTTTTCGTTGGCACAATACACTACCTGTATTTCTAAACTTTTCAATAACCTTCAAAATTACAGCATTACTTGGAGAACGTTTATTAAACCTTTGTGTGAATTGATCAGACACGTATAGCAAACTTGCACCATTATGTCGGCCGATTCCGTATGAACGAAAATAATGCTCTACCAGAAACACTTTCTCCTCTGTACTTAACACCATTTTTAACAATTAGGCCCTACTAATTACTTGTTTGAGGTTTACTTGACAGGTCTATACTAGCTAACTTGAGTGTGACAGCGCACGCATAAAAACACCGCCAACTTAGTTTCAGTACTGTGTATTTCGGGCAATACTGTACTATGCACAGACAAAAGATTGATATGCTTATATTTGCAGATGATATAGTGGTATTAGCATCTATCAAAGAAGAGTTAGAAGTTGTTCTTAATGAAATGGAAGCAGTTTTAACAGAGAGATATGGTATGAAAAATAACGAAAATAAAACTAACGTTCTAGTATGCAAATGAGGGGAAAATATACCAAAAACAAGAATACAAATAGGTAACGAGAACTTACAAGAGGTTAAGGATTTTTCGACCTAGGAAGCCAAATAACGCAAGATAAGAAAAGCTACATTTAACAAGAAAAAGCAACTACTGTGTTTAAAGACAACAAACATAGAAACAAGGAAAAGATTGCTTAAAACATGTGTGGAGCACAGAACTGTACGGCTGTGAAGATGGACAGTAGAAGCGGACAAGAAAAAGGTAGAAGCCTTCCAAATGTGGTGCTACAGACGTATGATGAGGATATCATGTGCAGACACAGTTAAGAACAAAGAGGTACTAGAAATGGTAGGGAAAGAAAGAAATATGTGGAAAACAAAAAAAAGAGAGATAGGATGATGTCACATACTAAGACATGAGGGAATAGTGCAGAATATATTAGAAGCAGAAAAAGGAGAAGTAGAGGTAGACCTAGATTAATCTATTGCACACATATAGTGAAAGATGTAGGATGTGGGAATTTCAGGGAAATGTGTAGGCTAGCTCAGAATACAAATCGATGGAGGTACATATCCAACTTGTCCCAGGATGGAATAGCTAATGACGAAAAAAATAAATGTACTTAAACATGATGATTATTATAAACAATTACAGGTATTGGTCTTGCAATATTCTCAACTAGTGTTAATTGTACGAAAGTATTTACTGGAAAACTATTAATTCGGCAAATGTCTAAGTGTTGGGGAATCCTTGGCAGCCACAGGCTGCTTAACCCCCTTCACATACCCTACATTTGATTTTCCAATGCTCCACCTGAAGGTACTATATTGGCCAGGTAACGAATTTTTTTTACTTGGAAATTTTAAATTTTGCCAAACCCTTGCTGTTGCACGCATGGTAGGAATGTTTAACGTGCATGACGACATTCACACACAGGACCTCCATTTTACCTCTCATCCAAACAAGGGCATATTTTTGTAAAAAAAGCTCGCCTAACATTTTTAAGCGGACCATGTCGGTATTTGAACCCAGGACCTTGGCCATAGTAGTCACACGCATACCAACTACACCATGGAGCCGCCGCTCGTTCACATGCCACTGAATCTTGGTGAAATAGGGCATGAAATTGGAAAACAATAGAAGGGGAACCGAGCTGTATATAGGCTATTGTGGGAATTTCAGGGAACTATGTATGTTAGCTCAGAACATAAATAAGTGGATGTATGTGTCCAACTAGTTTCAAGGCAGAAAATCTAATGACGAAAAAATAAGTGCACTTAAATCTGATGATTATTATAAACAACTACAGGTGTGGGTTGTGAAATATTTTCAACTATGTTGATTGTGCGAAATGATATATTGCAAATACTATGAATTCGACAAATGTTCAAGTGCTAGGGGAACTTGGCAGCCACAGACTGCTTACCCCGCTTCACATACCACTGAATATCGGGGAAATAGAGTATATAACTGTTAAACAATAGAAGGTGACTGAATTACTTCTAACAAGAAAGAACAGCAGATATACTCAAATAAACGAACATAGAGACAAGTAGAAAATTGTTCAAAGCATATGTGTTTAGCACATCACAGTATATAATAGGGGCAGTAGGAAAAGCAGACAGAAAGTGATAGAAGCCTTCTGAAATGATGTGCTTCAGATGTATAAGGATGGTAGCATGTACAGACAAAGTTAATAACAAATCAGTTATAGAAATAGTAGACAAAGAAAGATATTTGTGGAAAAAAAAAGTTTTAGAAATAGAAGAGTAGGATACGTTCTAAGGCATTTTTGGGGAATATTACGGGATATATTATAAACAGAGATAGGAACAAAGAAGTAGAGGTAGACCAAGATCAGACTTTTACACGCGGATAGTGATAGACGCAGACTGCAAATTTCAGGGAAATATGTAGGTTAGTTCGTAATAGGAAACAGGGTATGAGTCTAACCAGTTCCAGGACGGAAGACCTAATGATGATGATGGGATTCTCAAGGTTTTTCGTGTGCATCCAAAATAATTTTATTTTATCATGGAGCCCCTCAGAGGTCACAAATACCCTGGAGTTTGTACTGTAAGAATATGCAACCAACAGTACTCCTAACTAACTGCACACTGCATATAAATAGATAAACATTCATGCATAAAATATCTCGACAAATAATGGATTCATCCAACACCTCTCAAAATACAAATAGAGCCGTCCGAGTGTATAATACAAACAAACCTCGGTATAAAAGGAGTTTCAAACGCTAGAGCAAATACGTTCCTTTTGTTCTGTCTTTAACCCTCCTTGGAGGGTATTTAAGAATAGTGCAAGACCAAAGTCAACATGCTCATTGTGCACTAAGGGTTTTCCATCAGATTATCTCATTATGTCCACCAAATTTAATGACATAAAATGAAGTAAACTCTCACAATGGTACGTACGGTCAGGATCCCACCACAGCTTGGACCCGCATCACTGCCTATGTTACGGCCACCAGGACCACGACGTGAACTCTATGATTGGGAACATTCCGCAATCAATCTGTGGTGCGCTTGCATCATCCTGTATAGTGTTTTTAAATTAGCTTAATTGCTATTTCTGGTTATATGGAATTGTTTTTATTAGGGATGCAAATATAGTAAGTCCCCTGCTACAATGTAAACTTTACTAAAGCTTTTGCGGTAACATAAGGTGCAACGTTTGAATTTCGGTTGGTTGGGTTTTTAACAGAAGAAGATCAACACATACAGGGGACGATTGTTTGCATTTTGCAGACTAAGGAATGTGGGAGAGACGCGCGGAACAGTTAGTTAAGTCGAGTTGCCCAGCTCGCGTTGCGAATGTAAGGTTGTTAGGTAGTAACCAATATTAATAGAATTACTGTTTCATTCATTCGTGACTGATAACTTGAGTGTAGATTGTTAATTGCATAACTGACAATATCTGTAAATGGCGAAGTTGATGTATATAAAATTAAAGAGCACTGAAAATAAGTGAAACGAGTGAACGCCACTATGGCAATTGCAGGCGTGTTCTGGTTTTAAGTAGTGATGCGAAAACAACAGGATTATTTTCGCTACGAGTAATTATTAGTGATTTTAACGTGCACATATTGTCTTGAGTAGAAAAAAATAATCAAATCATTATTGGAGTACTTAATTTGGAAAGTTGTGTTAATGTGTAGGTTAGCACGTTAGCAGTCATCAGGGGGTTTTCACGAATATCTGGCCAGCAACGTCATCAAGTCGTTCTGGAGATTAACATCACGTTTCCGTACCGTGTTCGTGTGGTGTTGGGATTTAAATTACTGCAGTGTTAGAATTTAAGTTTATAATTCATGCATTGGCCATTGTCATGTTGTGTGATGTTTATGTTTGTGTTTATTATTTCAATGTTTTATTCTGTTATTTAAGTAATATATCTACATAGGTCCATTTTGAATGGACCTGCACCTTGCCGAAGTTCTAAATTACTAGAACAGGTGAAATGGCTTGCATGTTCTAATAATCTAAAGAGCCAAACTTCTGGTTCAACCAAAGTAGTAGGGTCGTTAGTGAGGAACCATACTAAGACGGGTCCCGAAAAAGGGCATTGGCTCTTTCGGTACTTAGATTGACAGAGACCATAGGGGTCGGTATGGCAGTCTAAGACACACTACTGCGATGTGGAAGGCAACGGGAAACCACCACATTATCTCCCAAGTACACATTACATGTGATTTTCCAATGCTCCACCCGAAGGTACTACATTGGCCAGGAAGCGAGTTTTTTTTTACCTGGAAAATTTTGAATTTTGCCGAATCCTTGCTGTTTCAAGCAAGGTAGGGATCTTTAACGTGCGTGACAACACTCACACACGGGACCTCCATTTTACCTCTCATCCGAACGAGGGTGTATTTTTGCGAAAAATGCTCGCCTAACATTTTTCAAGCGGACCGTGTCGGGATTCGAACCCGGGACCTTGGGCGTAGTAGTCACACACATACCACTACGCCACGGAGCCGCTTCCCAAGTACACAGTATACTTAAATTGTAACAAACATGCTGGCATTCTCTGGGGTAAAAGATTCCGGAGTTAAAATAGTCCCCCATTCGGATCTCCGGGAGGGGACTACCTCAGAGGATGCGATCGGAAAGTTAAAAATAAGAGTCGGGAACATTCTGCGAGTCGGAGCGTGAAATGTTAGAAGTATGAATCAAGTAGGTAAGCTGGAAAACCTAAAAATCGAAATGAATAGGTTATCACTAGACATAGTAGGGATCAGCGAAGTTCGGTGGCCAGAGGCGGGGGATTTTTGGAGTGGAGACTTTAGGGTAATTCATACAGGAGCTGAGGAAGGAAATTTGGGTGTGGGGGTAGTTATGTGGAAAAAGATAGGATACTGTGTAGAAAATTACTTACAAAAGAACGAAAGAGTACTCATGGTTAGATTAGAATCTAAACCGGTAAACACAGTAATAATACAAGTATACATGCCCACCTCTAGCTACAGTGACGAAGAGGTAGAAGTCATCTACAAAGATATAGAAGACATATTAAGATACGTAAAAGGACATGAAAATTTAATAATTACGGGGGATTTTAATGCCGTGGTAGGTGAAGGTAGGGAAGGAGCGGTAGTAGGGTTATTTGGTTTAGGCACGAGAAACGACGGGGGAAATAGGCTGGTAGAATTTTGCGACAAGAACAATTTAATCATCACAAACACATTATTTTAACAACATGGTAGAAGACGATATACGTGGAAGATACCAGGAGTTATAGGAAGATATCAAATAGATTTTATTCTTGTTAGACAAGAGCTTAGGAAACAAGTAAAATACTGTAGAGGCTACCCAGATATATACACTGACCACAACATCGTACTTATGAAGGCCGCACTTAAATTTAAAAATTTGAAAAAAAGAAACGGAAAAAGGCACTTTGACTTTGAGAAACTAAAAGATAAAGATATTCAAGAAAGATTTGAAAAAGTCAAATGAATTGCTGAAAGATATCGGGAAAATATCTGATATTAAGGAAGTAGAAACAGAAAGAAATAACATTAAATCCAGCTTGGACATGGCTGCCAGAGATATTCTGGCGTATACACAAAAAGAAAATAAGAAACAAAGGGTAACAAAGGACATCCTGAATTTAATAGAAGAAAGACGAAAATGCAAAAATAAATCAGACGAAACAGGAAAACAAAGATACAAAGCCATAAAATGGAAAATTATTCGAAAATGCAGGAAAGCTAAAGAACAATGGATTGATGAAAAGTGCAAAGAGGTACAAACGGAGATGGAAATAGGAAAGACAGACCAAGCATACAAATTAATTAGAATGAATTTTAGGGATATAAAACCGTATAGCAAAAATATAAGGACCGCACATGGAAACGTCATTATAGAAAACGTAGAGAAAGTGGGTAGATGGCAAGAATATATAGGGAATTTATAGGCAGGAGAGGAACTAACTGCATTAGAACAGGAATCAGAGATTGAAAATGATGACTTGGGATATCCTATACTTAGAGATGAGTTTGAATTAGCATTAAAGAGTCTGAAAAATGGTAAGGAGTCGGGTACAAATAAGGTGCAAGCAGAAACTCTAAAAGCCGCTGGACAAGCAGTAACAGAACGTCTCTTTCAACTTGTAAGCTATATGTATGAGACAGGCGAGATACCAAAAGATTTCAAACGTAGCATCATAGTAACTATACCAAAAAAGAAAGGCGCGGATAGATGTAAAAATTTTTGAACAATAAGTTTGACAGCATACGTGTCAAAAATCTGACGATTGGTATAAACAACTAGTTGTTGGTTGCAAAATATCTGCAACCAATGTTGACTGTGCGAAAAGATATATTGGAAAATATATTAAATCGGTAAATGGTTAAGTGTTAAGGGATCTTGTCAGCCACAGGCTGCTTACCTCCCTTTGCAACCACTGAAGGTCGGAGAAATAGGGTATATAACTGTAAAACAATAGAAGGTGACCGAACTGCATCTAACAAGAAAGAACAGCGCCTATGAAGAAAGACAACAAACATAGAACAAGAAGAAAATTGTTGAAAGCATATGTGTGAAGCACAGCCAGTATGCCTATGAAATACGGGCAGTCTGAAACGTAGACAGAAAAACAGTAGCCGCCTTTTGAAATGCTGTGCTTCAGATGTATGAGGACGATAGCATGGACAGACAAAGATAATAACAAATAGGTTATAGAAATAGTAGGGGAACAAGGATATCTGGGGAAAAAGAGAAATAGAAGGGTGGAATACGTTCTAAGGCACTTTTGGGGAATAGTATGGAATATATTACAAGCAGAGATAGGAAAAAAGAGGTAGATATAGACCTAGATCAGATAGTGATAAATGCAAACTGTGCAAATTTCAGGGAAATCTGTAGGTTAGTTCAGAATAGCAAACAATGATGGTATGCGTCTAACCAGTGCCAGGACTGAAGACCTAATGATGATGATCCACATAGGTAGTCAGTGACGTTGGTTATTAATATCTTTGAGTTAACTTAGAAGTGTTAATTGCTGACGGCAAGTCCCTGGTAAATTGCATATTTTACTAATTTATTGATAGCGTTAATTAACAATTCCGAAGACCGCTTCAATCAGGTCATCTGTATCCACTTCCCTGAGATTACGGTGTTAAAGAAAAGACATTTGAAAAACGTTAGTAAAAGTCTTATAAATACTTCGACCATATCAAGTCTGCTTCAATTTCTATCAACCAAGAAAGCCGCCGTACGCCAGCGTCAGCGCATCAACCGCTGGTTATCGAAGCTACAAAATTCTATTGTAATCACCACCACGAGGTGCCACATTACATTCAACGTAACAAAACCCATGTTTACTTACAACCATGGACATTTTCAACTGCACCACACCAGATACAGGTCTTCGTCGTGAAGGCGTATCATTCAATTGTTCAACATAGAAACTCGTTCTGCAACTTTACAAACTAAAGTGTTCTCAATCCTAGTGTTAAAGACATTTGCAAATTAAGCACGCGCACAAAAACATTTGTACATATTTTCTTATGCGTGTCATACCTTTATCATCAATGTATAATAGGTTTATATCAATATTTCAACATGTAAATAAATGTTATCTCTGTTACTACGAAGCATTTACAAGATGATCCCAGACAACTAGAACATCACAGTATGAACCCCTTTGGATGTAAGTATGTTAAAATAAAACAATTCGTGTTTTATTTAACTTTGATAAAAATCAAATTCTATAATACAATAGAAATATCAAACCTTAAACCTTCTAAACAAATCCTAATTTAACTAAAACCATTTAGTTCGTATTAATATAAAACGTGGAAACGTAGAATTTTATTTATATCCAAATATTGTTAAATAAACTTTCACGATATTTTACCGGGTGTTTCAAAAGTATGGAAACGGTAAGATATTTTGCTTGAAACGCCTTTTCGGAAAAAAATGTCTCAAACAAAAGTTGTAGTATGTTTAACGCTCGATTGAATGATCACATTGAATTCCACTCTGACCTTGTCCTTCAAGATCATTTGAAGTTCAACTATGTTTTTTCAAATGGGAAGCTATACTTTTTATTGCGGATTTGGAAAGAGCAGGAAATTCTACATTCAAATATGGCTTTGATCATGACCTTGACCATGACTTTCAACGTCACTTCAAAGACAATGTTGTTTTTGCAATGGGAACGCTGAATAACTTTGAGGCAATTAAATTTTTTGAAAAATGATAAGAACAAATGTTTTGGAATTTTTTTCAGGCTATTCAATTGTGACCTTGGATTTGACCTTGACCTTGTCCTCCAAGGCAATTTCAAGGTCAACTTTATTTTTTCAAATGGAACCCCCAAGCCTAAAGCGAAAATCCTGGCGAATAAAAGCAAGCAGATATCATGGCTATTTAAAGAAAATCCAGTAAAGGCGAGGCAAAGGTTCCTGGACAGTTAAGGCAAGGAGAGGAAACCCGGCCAGTTAAGGCAAGGCTAACACTCTTGGTTCAAAATGTTCTCCATCAAAATTCTAGCAGACGGACATCAAAATTTACAATGACGCTCTTAAAGTTTCAGGTATAATATTAGCGGAACCATTGTCTTTTCTTTGTATCATATACTCCATATATTTTGGTTTAGTAACATGCACGATTATTTTTAAGTAGCCGTAAAAGAAAAAATTAAGTAGAGTTAAATGAGGGATCTTAACTAGTTGCTGAATAGTTAGTCTCCGTTCTATCCAATAATTATTAATTTGAAATTTTAACAACTATTTCATGAATCATTGAGACTTCCTTCTGCAGTGATTGACTTGAAATGTCGATTTGTTTGAATAAATAAGTAATTCAAAATTAAAATACTGAACAATCCTTTCCATCATGTTTTGACAAAATTCAACTTCTCCATCATGATAATCTTCATTAATTTGTTGATCTGTACTTGCTTTAACTGGCCGAGATCTACCCTTGCCTTGACTGGGTTTCTTCTCCAAGCCTTAACTGGCCGGGACTCTTCGCCTTGCCTCGACTGGCCAGAATCCTTCGTTTTTCCTTAAATAGCTGTGATGTCTCCTTGTTTTTATTCGGCAGGATTTTCGCTTTAGGTTTAGGAGTCCCATTTGATAAAACATAGTTCACCTTAAAATGAGCTTGAAGGACAAGGTCAAGGTCAAATATAAGGTCACTATTGAATAGTCAGGGAAAAATCATAAATCATTTGTTCTTATCATTTTTCAGAAAAATTTGATTGCTTCAAAGTTATTCAGTGTTTCCGTTGCAGAAACAAATTTGACCTTGGAATGACGTTGAACGTCATGGTCAAGATCACGGTCAAGGTCATATTTGAATGTAAAATTTCCTGCTCTTTCCAAATCCGCAATAATAAGTAGGGATTTTTATTTGAAAAAACGTAGTTGAACTTGAAATAACCTTGAAGGACAAAGTTCAAGTAAAATCCAAGGTCACCATTGCATAGCCAATGAAAAATCCTAAAATATTTGTTCTTATCATTTTTCAAAAAATTTAATTGCCTCAAAGTTATTTAGTGTATTACATTGCAAAAACAACATTTACTTTGGAATAACGTTTGAGGTTATGGCCAAGGTCACATTTGAATGTAAAATTTTCTGCTCTTTCGAAATCAGCAATAAAAAGTACAGGTTGCTATTTGAAAAAATATAGTTGACCTTCAAATGACCTTGAAGCACAAGGTGAAGATCGAACTCATGGTCACCATTCAATCGAGCGTCAAAAATCCTAAAGCCTTTGTTCGAAACATTTTTTGCGAAAAGGCGTTCCAAGCGAAATATCTTACCGTTTCCATACTTTTTGAACACCCGGTATATTATTATAAATTGGAAGTGGAGATAAAGATATTTTAACCGACATAGTACCCATAACGTTACACAATAAATGAAAAGAACAGCAGTATAGTAATGTTCGCTGTAGTGGGTTCGTTTAAAATAACGAGGTATTTTAACTATGCTGCTGAGTAATGTAGTATATATTACACAACAAACCGTAGGCAGACACGTGAAGTTGGCCTCAACTTTTTGAATTTTACAAAAATACTTGTGTAATAGTTAGGCAACCGTCAATTAAGCTCCATTTGCGATGCTAAAACAAAATTTTTGGTTATCTTGGAAAACAAGTTATACTTAAAACGTTATTTCCTGGACCAAGTTTATGAAACCGCACCTTCTCAATTTAAAAATAAATTGTGACATAATTAGGCGCCATTTAGCGCCGTTAGAACAAGATTTTACACCATCTTTGCTATAGCAAGTTGTTTGAAGGTTCTTCTCGGGATTCGTGAAGTTGGCCGCCATCTTTTTTTAATTTTCTAAAAGCTCTTGTATTATAATTAAACGCCGTTTAGGCGAAATTTATGGCGTTGAAACAAAATCTTATGCAATTCCCTGTAAAGTTATTTGAAAAAAATTATTTTACCCAGCTACCCAAAGTGTGAAGTAAGCGGCAACTTTTTTGAGTTTTCTAAAAATATGTGTATCATCATTAAGCGCCAATTAAGTATCATTTTGCACCATTGAAACAAATTTTGTGCCTCGCGGGTAAAGTTATTTGAAGAAAAATTTTTCACCGAGCTACCTAAAAACGTCAAATAGCCACAACTTTTTGAAATCTTGTAAAAATTTTTTGTATAATAATTAAACGACATTTAAGCGCTAGTTTGCGCAGTTAAAACAAAATTTTGCGCCTTTTGCGTAACAATTATTTAAAAATAAATTTTTTTTAGCTATCTAAAAGAGCGAAATTGGCAGGAACCCTTTTTGAATTTTCTAAAAAATTTTACATCTTAAGCGTCAATTAGGCACCATTTTTTGCCGTTAAGCAAAATTTTGCGCCCTCTCAAGTAACAAGTTATTCGGAAAAAGTAATCCTCTAAGATTCGTAAAAGCATGAAATTGGGCGTAACGTTTCTCAATCTTCTAAAACTTTTTGTATCATAACTAAGCGCAAATTAGGCGCCTTTTTGTGCCGTTGAAACAAAATATTGCGTTCAGCCGTGTAACAAATTATTTGAAAAAAAATCTCCAAGCCTCCTAGAAGAGCGACGTTGACCCCTACGTGAGATTTTCCAATGCTCTACCCGAATGTACTACATTTACCAGGAATGGAGTTTTATTTTTACATGGAAATTTTGAATTTTGCCGATCCTTTGCTGTTCTAACCAAGGTAGCAATCCTTAACGTATGTGACAACACTTACGCGCTGGACCTTCATCTTACCTCTCCTCTCACCCGAACGAGGGCAAGTTTTTGTAAAAAATGCTAGTCTAACATTTTTCAAGCCGTTCAAGTCGTAAATCGAATCTGGGACTTTAAGCTTAGTAGTTACATGCGAACCAACTACGTCACGGAAATGTCCTGGAGTTGGTCCCTACATTTGTTTTTTTCCAATGCTACGCCTGAAGTTACTATTTGGCCAGGACGCGAGTTTTTCTTACCCAAAAATTTTAAATTTTGCCTAACCCTTACTATTTCAAGCATGGCTTAAAGATTTAACGTGCGTTACAAGACCTACATTTTAGGTTCCATTCGAACGATGGCGTATTTTTGGGAAAAATGCTCACCTAACATATTTCAATCGGTATATGTCGGGATTCGAACCCAGCATCTAGGCCTAGGAGTTATATGCTAATCAACCATACCACCGCGACGCACCGTAAAGTTGACTGCAATTAGGCGCTATTTTGCGCCGTCAAAACAAAGTTTTTCCCCCTAATCTCTAACATTTTAACTCGGAATACATTTTAAAGGATACGATTACAAATACATCAGAATTGAGATATTGTACCATCTAGAAGTAGGTATCTATTGCATGGACTTAATACAGTTACAATTATTTAAATAATAATCAAATATAAAGTAATTAAATAATAGATTTCGAGCATTCTACTTATGGTAAAATTATAAAATGCCATTGGCGTACTTGTACTGATTTGCATGCTTAAAATATCGTCGTGGTCGGCATTATCTGAACATAAGCTATAACCGTTGAATGCTTCAATCAACGCTAGAACCCTTAAAAATTATTTGAATCTATTTGCCATTAAAAGAATACCGAAATACCTACTCAATTCATTTTATTTATCATGTACTTATGTACTTTTGCTATTCTAACTTATTCTTTTTGTCACATTGCAGGAAATTTCTAAAGACGTTGTAAACAAAATTTCTTAAAATCTTTAAATCATGTTATTTAAATGTAAAATTCCAGTTGAACTTAATTTTCTGTTAAACCAGTGTAATTAATTAGAAAATTTTGTTATACGTGTACAGATTTAACAGCGTGATTACAATATAGGCATAATTGATTTAACTGTTATAGTTAACGATAGCTTAATCACAGCCGAGCAACGTCAAAATGTGCAACTCTAACCTCATTCCTTTTGGAAGTATGAGATAGAAAAAGTACAGCAACTGCATGCAACATTAATTCCTAGGTTTTGTGCTTTTTTGGATAACCACAAACAAATAATAACTATTTTTTGTTAATTTCATAATGGTAAAATTTTTAATTAGAAACTTTTTGTATGTTATAAATATAAATAAAATATAGTGTTGATATTTTAGGCAACATAATTGAAATAATATGTTTTAGTCTTCCCTTGAACGTAAAGGTACATTTAAAGTTGAATATTTGTTGAAAATTGAAAAAGATGTACAAGATCGATGGTATAAGGACAATGTATATGATGCAGATGCACCAACCAATCCAAAGAAATCAGATGAAAAATTTCTTTGTACTTTTCCATACCCTTATATGAACGGCCGATTGCATCTAGGTCATACATTTTCACTTTCAAAATGTGAGTTTGCTATACGTTATCATCGACTGAAAGGCAAACATGTATTGTTTCCTTTTGGTTTTCATTGCACTGGAATGCCTATTAAAGCGTGTGCTGATAAATTGAAGCGGGAAATGGAAGAATATGGTTGTCCGCCCAATTTTCGTGTTGATAAACCACTAAAGGTTGTCATAAAGGATGATATTATTCCAAAAGACAAAGCAAAAGGAAAAAAGGTTAGTAGTTAATTTATTTTGCTGTTTTTAAGTTATTAAGTTGTTGACAGAGCAAAGCAGTTGCTAAAGCTGGTGCAACTAAATATCAATGGCAAATAATGAAAAGTTTAGGGCTAAAAGATGAAGAAATTGTTAAATTTGCAGATTCTAATTATTGGTTGGATTATTTCCCTCCACTTGCTGTTCAAGATTTAAAACGCATTGGGGTCTATGTAATCTTAAATTTATGCAATGTATCTAAGAACATTCATTATCATGCACTTTTAGGTGGACTGGCGACGTACTTTTATTACAACTGATGCAAATCCATTTTATGATTCATTTGTTAGGTGGCAGTTTTTACATTTGAAAGCACGGAATAAAATTGAGTTTGGAAAGAGATATACCGTTTATTCTCCTCGAGATGGTCAACCTTGTATGGATCATGACAGAGCTTCTGGCGAAGGTGTTGGACCTCAAGAATATACACTTATTAAAATGAAAGTTATAGGTTCATATCCACCTAAGTTTAGGTAAACGATTTTTATTTTTACTTTATAAGATTAACTGAGGGAGAAATCACTTACACCAGACCATATATGTATTTTGGAAATCACCTATAATAAGGTTTTTGGTGATTTTGTCTAAATCATCTTTAATATATGTTATTTCAGTGATTTTGCCAAAACTACTTATATTTTATGTGATTTCGGTGATCTTCAAAGTTATTCTATTTCGATGATATTGTTAAATCCATGTGATTTTTTTTAAACTAATTTTGTCACACTATTCTGGTGCGCTTTTTACTGGAGCATTGTAGATAAAACATAATAATGAGAAAGTCCTGTTCGAAAGTGCCATCAAGGTGTTAAGGGGGGATACTTTCTTGTCAGCTGAGCCCGTGGTTGAAATAGTTTGATTAAATGGTCAAAGCAAATAGAAAAACTGTTGGAAAGAATTTGTCTAGCTGGGGTTAAGTCCACGGAGTCATGAGTTGTGGAAGGGATGGGGCAATTTTAATGAGGGAGAGGGTGCAACCTAACCAGGATTAGAAGTAAAAAAACGGGGTTAGGGCCCATTCAAATGAAGGAGGAACCTTAGTGGAAATTATTAAATTTCACTATCTAAAGGTTTTTGTAACATACCTACTTTACCTTTTTTTTAACGTTAATAAAATGGGCGAAACATACTTTTGCTCTCACATTAAATTAGACAAATGCAAAACAAGAGCAAATTTGAACAAATAACCAACGAAATTCTAGGTAACTCATTAATCTAAAAAGATCAATTATTGGACAAATATTGGATTTATAATCATGCAACCTTAAGACATATTTAATATCTTACCTTTGACTCCGCTATTATTGAAACATCCAATCTTGTAAGTGAAAGCAATGTGCCTCTAAATTCTTAAACGGACATATAATTCACAAACCAAAATAAAATAAATTGGAAACTGTAATTTTTAATATCTTCTTTGAACTAAACATAAATTTTATAGACATAAAGTACAAATTACAAAACTAACATTTTTATGCTGAGGAATTTATATCTTTTAGGCTACTAAAAAATTAACTGTACTTTTCATTTTTTAAATCAAAGAGTCTCTTAACAAAAATGAATACTTTATCACTTTTGTGAAGTAAACCGTGGTTAGTGGTTGTCTAGGTGTTACTTCTTTATTTTGTTAGTTTATTTTTGACAAGCAGTAAATCAGTTTCATCTCCATGTTTTTGACTGAAGGTTTTATATATATATATATATATATATATATATATATATATATATATATACTAAATAGAAGTTATCATATACAATACAATAATTGCATAAACATATTTTTCAAAATAATTTACATTTTTTCTGTTAATGGCGACAGCAATGGCATTTATTGAAAAATTGAAAGGATGGAAAAATTTAAATCATGGAAATTCGCTGTGCAGACCTATTTGGAGATGAATGGTTTATGGCGGTTTATTTGGGGATTTGCACAGAAATCAAAGACATAAAGACTGGAGACACAAAAGCGACAGCTTTGACGGTATTGATGGTCGAGCTAGTGAATTTTCCAAACATACAAGAAACAAAATCAAAGGAAATTTGGCAGAATCCCCATAAAGCATTTGAAGACATGGGGTTGATGCGTTGCGTTGGACTACTATGCGAACTTGTCACAACTAGACTGGCGGATTGTTCGTTGTTGGAAATCTTTGTCAACAAAATCATTAGCACGGGACACAAATTGTACGGTGATGGAATGAAAATAAATGATAAATGGATCGAAACGTTATTACTAGCCCGACTGAGTGAAGAATACAACCCATTGATTATGGTAATCAAGAGTTCAGCACAAAAGATTTCTGCAGACTGGATCAAAAAAACTTTTGCAGGAAGTTAGATCAAACGAAAGTTTCCAAAGGCAAAAGTCCACAAGTAGAATAACAACTGTTTCGAGTGTGGTAGAATAGGCACTACAAAAGCAAATGTCCTAATGTAAAGTCAAGTAAAGCGACAAATTATACAATTTCTTTTTGTTTGATTGCAAGTAATGTATAGTCAACAGAGTGGTACATTGATTCTGAGCATCTACTCACATGACGTGTGAAAGATATTGGTTTGAAGATATCAAATCTGAGTCCATTGGTAAAGTAACAATTGCAAATGGGACTAAGCGAAAGCAGAGTTCACAGGTGATGTGCGGATTCAACTGCAAATTAATTATTATACAGTGGACACAATTATTCGAGACTTGCTATATATACCAAATCTATGCACGAATCTGTTATCGGTCAGTCAATTAGTCAGTAAGGGATTAATTGTAAAATTTGGCATCAAAGGTAAAGATTGCAAAATTTTGCCCAAACATAATAAGTTGTTAGCTCAAGCATATCTGATAAATGGAAGTGACACAGTCGGCTGCATCACGTATAATTGCAGTCAACAGAAACAACAATTGTGGCATCAACGACTTGGTCATAGTACATGATAATCTTATGAAGTTACGCACTGGTTTTGTTGAGGGAATAAGTTTTATTAACGGTCAGCGAGAAACTTGTGAACTTTGTGTCATGGGAAAACAGACGAGTCTTCCATTTAAGAAAAGCAATGCCCGAACGAGTAATATTCTGGAATTGATACATTCAGATTGATGCACTCCAATGACAGTTAAAACGTTTGGTAGTTCTCGATATTTTATGATCTTTGTTAATGGTTTCAGTAAAAAAAGTTTTTGTGTAGTTTATTAAAACAAATCAGAAGCTATAAATGTCTTCAATGATTTCAAAAGTTATGTTGAAAATCAAACGAACCAAAATATTAATAAAATTCGCACAGACAATGGGAAGGAATACTGAAATAATGAATGTTTAAAGTTTCTGAGTGATTTAGGAACCGAATATCAAATGACAGCACCAAGTGTGCCAGAACAAAATTATATGGCGGAGTGGATGAATAGTACTTTTGTCGAATGAGCAAGATGTATGCTTTTATATGCAAAGCTCAATGTCAAATTTTGTGGTGAAGCGGTTAATACAGCACGATATTTTATTAACCATTCACTGTGTCAAGGGGCAATTGACAAAACGCCCGAAGAAATTTGGTTTGGCAAGAAGCCAGATTTGCCATATTTGAGTCTTTGGATCCAAGGCAATGTTCCGAAACAAAAACGGAATGTTTGATTGTAAGTCCAAGGGATGTATTGTGGTTGGTTACAGCAGAGTGCAGAGGTCATTGAGTCTGATTCAAAAAACATGCAAGTTGCTGTTTGTCCTGACGTGATTTTTTTTGGAGAAGCATTGTTATGAAAATGAAGTACTTTCTTGTAAAAAATTTAATCATTTTTATCTATTCAAAGACGATAACAATGAAGTGGAGGAATGTTTTGTTACAATTAATACCAATATGCATTGTCAAAACGAAGTGGAAGCTGAAAACAGTAATTCAAGTACGAGTCAGTTTGATTGTACCGGGCAACAGTGTGCAATCCATAACTGATGATGGATCAACGAGAAGGACTAAGTCTACAAAGAATGACAACTTTGTCTATGTTTCGACTGTGAATAATGCAGATGATCGATTTGCTGACGGTGGAGGACGCGATGAAAGGTCATTATGCACCTACTGGAAAAGGCTATGGAAGACGAGTATAAGTCTAATCGAAAACAGAATTTGGTCTTTGGAAAACTTGCCAACCAATCACAAGGCAATTTGTAGCAAATGGGTGTTCAAAACCAAGTGCAACTAGAAGGGTCAAATCGATCGATATAAGGCCCCTTTGGTAATAGAGGGTTGTGCTCAACGTAAAGGAATTGATTACGAAGAAACATTCTCACCCACTGTCCGTTATTCATCATTACGTTTTCCCATAGCAGTTGCTATAAAATATCATTTAGAGATCAATCAGATGGGTGCGGGTCACAGCCTTTTTACAATGTGATTTAGATGAAGAAATCTATATGGTGTAGCCTGAACTGTTCAACGAGTTCAACGCTCGCCTCCCATTACATTGCATTGGTGTGTTTTCTTCGTGATAAAGTCAGTTCGTTTTCATATGCCAGTGCAAGTTTGTGTTTCTAATAATAATTATAATAGTGCTAAAATATATTCATTTGATTCCTGAACGCTGTTTAAATGTAATTGCAATCAGTACTGCATTTATTATGGGACCTTGTAAGTTTAATATATCGTGGTTGAACAAAAAAGATTTAGATTGAAATTTTATTAAGGTTTGGGGAACAGTACTTGGATGATAAACAAAATATATATTGCTGCGCATGTAAAAAAAAAGTTTCTGTCACTAAAGGAAAATCTGCCATTCATCAGCATATTCAAGGAGCAACACACAAGGAAAAGTTTAAGATTAAGTTTGAACATTCACAACTAAATAGGTGACATATTTTTTATTATCTCCGAGTAAGTTGGCATATTACATTAATTATCAGCATATTTTCAAAATCAGTTGACAACAAATGTTAAAGGTTTCTACTTAATTTGGTATGTGGTCTACTAAATTATGAATCAGATCATTTTACACTAAGGTGCGATGAAACTACAAACAAAGCGTCACAAAAAAAGCTGCAGATTAAAATTGTGTATTGGCCTTAAGAAAAAATAAATGAATTGTTCCAGATATTTAAGAATATTTTTCCTTCATCGTGCGGAGGTAGAAGATAGCTTCAGCTACATATATTATGCACTAACTGAATATGAGTTAAATATATACTGCTTATTAATGCTTATAAGTGACGGACCTACGGTTAATCAGAAAGTATTTGGATTGGTAAATAGTGAACTAGTTAGTAAGAGATATTTGGGTGTAATTAATATCGGCACATCTATACATAATAAATATTGCATTTTTAAAGGGACTTAATAAATTTGGTGGTATTGTTGTGGACCTGATAGTGGCCTTAAAATGTTTTTTTAAAGATGGACCATCGAGGATGTATTATTATGAACAAATTGAAACTAAAGTGCAAAAAAATTAATTTATAAAACATGTTCAATCCAGGTCGACAGCATTAGGTCCAGATTGTGCCAGATTAATAGAACAGTGGCCAGCTCTTGCTGAATAGATTTTCAAATATGTTCCCAATTACTGCAAAACTATGGCCGCTACAAATCCATTTAAAACTATCAGAGACATACTAAATAAACCAACAATAAAACACGAAGTTCTGTTTCGGGCACATAGCACAAAACATTATTAAGTTTAATACTTTTCAAAATAATATTCTCTTAATTCATTTAATGTTCGACAAAATTAACCAATTGTTATTTAACCCAATGGTTCGATTTTGTAAGCTTAATATTGTTAAAATGGTAAGGGAAGACATATATCCCTCAAACGTGTTTAATGTAAATAATTTAATACTATTGGACCAGTATGAACAATTATTAACAATTATTAACAATTAACCTCTTGAAAATTAAAGAAAATGAAATACAAATCTTTACTTATAATGTAGGGAAATGTTATATCTCTGCTTGTACGCACATTAGAGTAGTAAAACTCGCTTATTTGAAACTGACAACATTTTAAGAAAACTTAAATGCATAAAGCCAGAAATAATCAAGGAAATTAGTGATTTAATTACTGAAATAGCTCAGTTACCCCTCAATTCTCAAACTTTAGAGAATTAGAAGATGAATGTAGATTACTTCACTTAAAAGTTATTAAAGCTGAAGATCGCATTAGAGTTGATCATTTATGGAACCAAATTTTTGCCATTGTCTCCAATGGAATGCCAAAGTATAAAAATTTGACAGCTGTTGTAAAAGCCATTCTTACACATTCACATGGAAATGCAGATGTGGAATGTGGATTTTCCATATCCAGAAGAATATTAACGAATGATCGAAACTCATTGCAAGAAAAAACTTTAAATTCTATTTAAGTTGTAGAAGATGCTGTAAAACTATGTATAATAATAAACCAGAAAACTTGGCTATTACACCAGAACTTTATTCATTAGCAAAAATGCACATGCTTCCTATGAATCATATTTGGAGAGAAAAGGAGGAAAAAGAATCGCGAGGTCAAGATGGTGTTAGAAAATGAAAAAGCTTTAGAGATACAATTGAAGAATAAAGAAAACCAAAAACTTAAATTGCAAAATCTTGAAAAGGATCTTAAAGGTTTACAAAATAATGAAGAAAACAAAAAGGAGACCACCGTAGAACTTCTAAACGAAGCACAATAAAGCTTGCAATGGCTTTGAAAAATAATTATGTTGCAAAAGCAAATATTGCTCAAGGTTTGATTGAACAGCACATAATGTTGCAAGAAAGTGATAAAATAAGAAGCGAAGGCAAAAATGTACAAACCACCGTGAATAAACGAAAATCAGATCTACTTGACCATTTTTTAAAAAAATATAAAGATGTATAACATTATATGTAAGTATGTGTTCTTTTTTATCGTTTATTACAAATCACAATATTTTTTGATTAGTATGTATGAGAAATAAGGTTGATAAATTTGATTATAAATTAATTTTCAGGTTCTTAAAAGGTACATATTTTTATAATCTGTAGTCACTATTTATATATTTTCGGATAGACATCTGGCTATGACCACTAAGCATGTCATTTCATAGTAGTCACCAACTTTGTTTTCATTCTGACACGATTGCCAACGTTAATCTTAGATACCAAATATTAGATTATGATGAATATAAATGCATAACAGTTGACATGACGTATTACTTAATTGATCTATTGCATATAAGGTGAAATATAGATGGGCAATTAATCCTGTTGCATGTATATATCGATCATGGCTAGATTTGTTGACCAATTTGTACGACTAACCAATGAGAATGCAACACCTGTCTGCTATGTTGTGTGGGTGTGTATTCATGAAGGTAGTATCGTAGGGAGACACTGTTGCATGTTAAAAGTGGTATCATGTCAACCGTGTTGAGTGATCTATGTTGTCGATTGTATACACGTTTAAGTTTTTAGTACATTTCAACAATTAGCATGTATGTGTGCATGCATGCGTGCTTGGGTGGGTGTGGATGGGCATGCGCGCATGTTTGTAGATTATATCTTAAGTTACTAACTGTGAAATAACTATAGTGTCATGTGCTATTTGTGTTTGTAATAGAGATGCTGTTGATAAGAAGAAAACTATCGGAATAACTTTTCATAAGTAAGTAAACAATGATCATTGCGCATTGTTAGTACGATTACATAAATTTCTGCTACTTGAGAATAAAATTATTTATTGTTTATATTTGAGATTTCCGAAAGATCTGCAGTGGCGGAACTTGTGTCATCACCATTATCACTACCGCTAGCTATAGTTAGCTGATATGTAACAACTAGGATTTGGTTCCTCAGTAGAATCAACTGAATATGACTGGCAAGTCGCCATATTGAATAACCACCTAACCATACCTCTTGATATCTTTTTTTCATTTAGAAAATCATTGTGATATTGACTCCTTCTACCGCCATATGTCGACTACAGTTGCATGGCTACCAACTACATTGTAGGTAATTTGTTTGATAGAGTAGCCAATGTAAATGTTGAATCCTGAATAGAAGGTATACCAAATGTTTTCGGTTGATAGCTCTGTATACAATTGTTGTTAGCACAAACAACACAATATTTTTTGTAAATATATAATTGAAAACTTAAATTACATTATTTGACATAACATCAGAAGTTGTATATAAAAACCATAACCATAACCACTATTAATGTAAGTGTCTTGGTCAAAATACATTTTTTTCCAATGCCCAAGAACAGTAAACCAAAACGAACTAGATGCTAATAGAAATCCAAAATTCCCAACATTACTTGCTATGAATATACCGAAAGCGTCAGTATTTAATATATTGCCATGCTTCAACATTTTCCCCCCTCTTGAGGCGTCGTCCTCAATAAATCACAACTCTCACCTTGAAGAGGAAGTGGACAAAGTTTAAGAATAGGGCAAATGATTCTCCTTTATTTGTTTTAATTTTACCATCCGCACTTTGTTATCGCACTCAGTTTTTATTTCTATTACCCTAGCTAGACACCAATTTAGAGATGATATATTATCCTCCTTAAGCAATACTAGATCACCAAGCTTCAAATTGTTTTCAGATACCTTTCATTTTGGCGGTGTTGTAGTTGATTTAGATAGTCCATTTACCACTTTTTCCAAAAATCTTGTCTTAATTTAGAGCTATGTGCCACAAATTGAGAGGGTTTCTGTAACCTCTCAAACATTCTTTTCGGGAAAGGCAGTCAACAGCTGACCGATAAAAAAATGTTCCGGAGTCAAGCAAGTTAAATTTGAAATTGAGTTTGGCATAGGTTGTAGTGGCCTTGAATTAAGTATAGCCCCCGATTTGTGCCAAAACAGTTGATAACATTTAAAGGATAGAATTGATTTTCCCATAACCCTTTTTAAATTGTACTTGATACTCTTGATACTTGCCTCCCATACACTTCCCAATGCGGACCATTAGGAGGAATGAACTTCCAACTAATTTCTGCAGTTGACAAGAAATCTTCAATTTCACTGCCATGAGTTTGAGAAAATCTGTAAATCTTTTATAAACTATTATCCGATCCGTTAAAATAAGTAGCAGTGTCGCTAGTAATCGAAAGTGAATTACTTCTTCGTGAAACAAACCTTTTTAATGTTAATAAAAAAATCTCTTGTTGAAAGACTTGACGCCAACTCAATATGAACAGCTTTAGTTGACATACACAGAAACAATGCCATATAAGCTTTGGTCAAAATTGTTTTACGTAACCTTGATTGCTTGACCATGATTGGTCCTGCAAAATCTATCTCAACATGTAAAAATGGACAAACTAATTGAACTCGTTCAACTGGCAACGTTTCCATTAATTGCTGGGCTAATGTTGCTTTAAACCTGTGACATGTAACTCATTTAAGTAATATATACTTTATATATCTTAACCCATGGATAGGCAAAAAACGTTGTCGGAGAGTATTAAGTACAGCTAATGGCCCAGTATGGCCCAAATACCTACGTTGATGTTCAATCAATAAGTCACTTACATGACATTTTGATGGAAGAATAATTGGATGTTTAAAAGCAAACGGCATTGGTGCATTATCCAATCTTCCACCAACCCCTAATAAGCCATTAGATTCCAAAAATGGATTTAATTCCAAAAGAGGACTTTTTTTGGCAAATACCTATTTTTCTTTTTACAAGAAATTTCTTCCAAAAGATATCCATGTTGTATGACCTTAAAAACTTGATTTTATACTAGATCTAGTTCCTCAACAGCCACAGAATCACAAACCTTTATTAATGTCTTTTTTGAATTACAAATAAACCTAAACATAAATGCAATGCATTTCTGCATTCTAGAAAATGAAGTAAACCTAAGAAAAGTTGATGGATTGCCTTCAACATTAGTTTGAACATGAGGTACATGTTTTTCTTCCGGTATAGAACCTATATCCAATGTCGTACTTTTTACCAAAGTTAAATTCCAATTAGGATCTAGCAGAAAATCTGGACCTTCCTATCAAATCTTACAATTTATTAAACTGTCAGGATTAAGACTGTGAGAAATGTAATCGGCAAGATTTGATTTGAACGAAACATGTCTCTATTGTACGTGACTGGAAAGATCTTGTATCTCTGACACCATGTTGGCTACAACATGACGGTGGTGAATGTAGCTAAGCAAGAAATATTTGCGAATCTGTAAACAGAACAGTTTTGTCAAATCTAAAATTCATGTAAGAGATGCATTTATCACACATATGAGCAACCAATAAAATCCACATAATTCCAACCTTGATAAAGGTACTGTTTTTAGTGGGGCCACTCTTGACTTCGAACATACAAGATTACACAAAACCCCATCTTCTTGAAATAAAACCCTTACACACAGACAAATGCTGTATGCTTGCATCGAAGCATCTGAAAACTCTATTAGTTGAATACTTAAACCCTTTTCTGGAATGAAAATCCAAAATGGAATGCTGATATCTCTCAGTCTGGGTAAATGTTTGTAAAACTGCAACCATTCATGTAGCAAATTTTCAGGTATAACTTCGTCCTAATCAATTTTGTTGAACCACAATTTTTGCATTATAATTTTTGCTACAATGATCACTGCACAAACAAAGCCCGTAGGATCAAAGACTTGGGCAATGATTCCTAAAACCTCTCGTTTTGTAAAACTCCTCTTGTCAATTTTAGATCTGGTGCAGATACTTGAAACAAATCGAAACTCTGGACTCCATGATATACCTAAAACCTTAGAATTTTCAGATTGCCAATCAGTAAATAAATACCTATTGTTTGAATTCCATTTATGCAATGGAAATCCAGCATACTCTAAGAGTTGCACTAACTCTCTTTGTAGTTGAGCTACCTCCTCAATCGTGTTGCACCTCCTAAAATGTCATCTACGTATGTTTGCCTCAACAACGTTTCTGCTACCAATTGAAAGGCATTTATATCTCTATTAGCTATTTCGACCAAAGTTCTTGTCACATGAAATGATGTGCAATTAGTTCCATACATGACTGTTTGGAGCTCAATGTGTCTCCTAATGATGTTGCGTAGGAATCTATCTTTCGAATTGATTCTTATATACCATTACATTTTCTGTATATCGCTTGTAAGCACATACCTAAATGTTCGAAACCTAGAAATAATGTCAAATATCTCCGACTGTATCGGGCTTCCCTTCAGCATAATTTCATTCAGACTTAAGCCTGATGTGGTTTTCATAGACCCATCAAAAACTACATGATATTTTGTCGTGAGCTTATCCTCGCACACAACACAGTGATGAGGAAGGTATTCATTTGGAGTCATGGATTTTTCAATCTGACTAATTTCTGAGCCGATGTCCCTTGCGTGCCCCAGAGCTAAGTATTCATCTATACATAACTTATACTCCCATTTTAGCTTAGGATCTTTATTGAATCTTTTTTATAGTGAATAAAACCTTCCAAGAGCATTTGAAAGTGAGTCACCTAAACAGGAGACATCATTATCAGGGTTGATCGGTAATCTCATTTCACAACTACCTGACTCAAACCTTTTAGTTATGTTAGAATAAATTTCTTCATATATTTTATCTTCCGGGGCCATTTGGCTTTTATAGAAACCTATTTTAATTTCCAGAATTGTAAAATTATTGTATCTAAATCAATCTCTTGTGAAAACAAAGCCACACTAAAATTTGAGCAAGGAGTCTGTGTACAAGAAATACCTTTGCATAGCTTTAAAAGTCCTGATTGAATTACATCAAAGTACACGTCCGCTCCTAATAAAGCATCTATTTCACCAGGTACGAAAAACCTTTCGTCAGCTAAGAGTAAATCATCTGGAATGTTTAATTTGCTGATATTTATGTAAGTAAGCGGTAAAGGACAAGTGATTTTCTTGAGAATGCCACAAACCGTAGAAACTTTTGTTGGGTCTCTTTGAAACTCGATTGTAACCTTAATGGCTTCTGAAATAAGAACATTGCTTTGTCTGATCCCTGAAACCTGAATGCTCGTGGAGCTGATGTGCAAATTTAACTTGTTTGCAGCATGCAAAGTTATAAACGAACTTTGCGACCCAGAGTACAATAGAACTCGTGCCTTTACCTTAGATCCATTATTACTAAATTTACCATAGCCGTAGCTGAAAAGAATTTCTTTATTTGTGTTAGACATCAAACATGGAGTGTATGGAAAGGATTTTACTTCTAGTAGAGTGCTTGCCATTGTAAGTGAATCATTTTCAGGTATATGAGTGCCTTGATTATTTGTTTGTGTGGGACCTTTTTTATATGGCCCCTGAGTTGCGACACTTTTACGTTCTTTATCTTTGTGGAGTGCACTATGGTGTCTGCCTTTGCAAACCATGCACCTGCAGTTGCTAACTGTGTGCTTGGAACCAAGACAGTTATACCAAAGCCTATGTTTTGCAACAAATTCTTTCTTGTGAATCAAAGCTAATTTTGAAAACTTATTGCATTTAGAAAGAGGACAATATTCTAAATTGCAACATGTCCTTTTTCTCTTTATAATCTGCATTTGCGTCAGATTGTAACAATTTTTTTTTTTTACAAGTATCGGTACCTAGGTTTGTTTAGTTTGGCTGTTTATTTGAGTTTATTTAAAGCTATTAAATAATACATAAATGATACATATATGATTCTGCTTTAATAAATTATTTAGAATTTTCAATAATATGCATTATTTGCATGTTGCTACAGTGACACATGATTAACATGGTTAGGACAGGCTATCGTGCTCTCCTCATTGGTAACCTACATTCGTATTAATCGTTCAGTTGTCATTCCAAGATGTGAACACTTTTATTGTAGTTGTGCTAGGGTGAAGATTGTTGTTTATTATCTTAATAATCATGGCCTCATGTATGTGGGTCTGGTCTCGCCGCAAAAATAAATCAGTTGTCGTTTAACACATTGTGGACATAATCTTTATATCAGTTAGTAAGGTATAATTTTATAAGATTTGATTAATTTTTTTTTGTAGTACAACTTAGTACAACTTTCATGCAACTTATGAGAAACAGATTGTAAGTTAAATGTATGTACTTTTATGCTGAGGAGAACAATTTAATTTAGGAAGGCTTTTGTAATTTTAAGAAAATGTAAATCCGATAAGAAGTTGAATAAATTAAGATAATTTGACGTGTCATATTTTGGTGTTGGATGTATTCAACAAAGCTTAATAGTTCATTATAAGTAGAGCTGAAATGGGATTTTCGAGGTTTGAAGAAATCTTAAAATGTTACTTATTGGTCGAATTTCTATGTGCATCGTTGATTCTTTGTTTGTTCAACATGCAACATTTGGTAAGAACATTCTAAAATTTTTGGTACAACTGTACATTGATAATAGTTTGACTTAAATTTTTTGTGACTTGTTTGTATGTCATTTTAACTCTTTGAAGCACAGAATCGCTGTTTCAAAAAATACCCTAGAAGCACAGACTTATTTTATTCTAATTTATAAGATTTTTTTGGTAATTGTGGATTACTAAGCAATAAAATATACCATAGTTACGATTATAAAAGTTTATTTTTTGTTTTAATACAAATTTTGGGGCTGTACTCTATATTTACCACCATGCAACTAGGCACTATAGTACCTAAATATATGTTTTTTCAAACTGAATGATAATCAGCAAAACAGTTCTTAGATTTGGATAAACACAATGGAACGTTACAAGTTTGGCACATCCAATCGGTGCGTATTTGCTTATTTTGAGTGCTACAGCGAGCACATCTTGTTCTAGATCCATACATTGGCATGTGCACATTTTCTTTGTATTTTATATCTGGATGGACAAATGGTTTATGTTTTTTTATTTGTATAGGTTTTATAGGTGATTGCATATTTTCCTTATTGCGGACTTTTGTTTCCGATATTAACGAAGTAATTACTTCGCGTTTGGAATTTTTTAAACTAATTTTAGAACTTGTAATTAGTTGCTTGTGTATAATGTATGAATTCACAACACATACATCTAAGAAGTGAAAGAAAATTCGGTGCCACAACTTCTTAGACTTTCGGTCAATCTCATAACACGACTTCAGTTGATCCAATTTATCAACGGAGTTCATGTTCGCATTATAATCTGAAAGAATTTTAGGACAAGGAATTTCTTGTACTACTCCAGTTTTTGTTTTACGATTAACGTTAGTCACTTCATTTGGTTGATGGTAATTTGAAATCAAGTGAACACATCGTTTATCCTTCCATTTCACTGTATAGATACCACTATTACTAACAAAATAATCAAAATCACGTTGTTTTAATTCTTTATCTCTTTGAAATTCCCTCCTAGTTGGATTTATGGTTCCACATGCAAATATTTGTAGTGTTTTTAAAATCTCCATCAGCTGGACACTACTAAAATAATTGTCAAAGAATATCTTACGACTTTTATTTTCAAGTCCTTGACACAATCTATTTACTACTTTTACTCCCAAGGCTTTTTCAGATGAATCTCCTGTCTTTCAAGTATAAATGTCGAATTTATAACAGTACCCACTTTTATCGGTAAATACCCACATCTTATACCCTCGGTTGATAGGTTTTTTTTGGTAAGTAGTGTTTTAATCATGAACGGCCTTTAAATTTAATCATTGACTCGTCAATCGCCATGTATTCAGATGGTCTAAAGTGCTTCAAAAAATTCGTTTGCAATGAAGACAGAAAAGGTCGAAGTTTATACAGTTTGTCGTAGTCAGGCGAGTTACGGCTTGGTAACAATTCATTGTCATTGATATGAAGATTTGTAAGAATACAGTCAAACCTGTTTACTGGTATCAAATTGCTCTCAAAACTGTCATGGAAGTCAGGCGCAGATGATAAAAAATCTCGGTAACTGGGTAGTTTTTTCAATCCCATTAGTAAATTGATGCCCAGAAAATATTTCAATTCCGTTTTCGTCAAAGGTATGAGCATGCAACCTTTTCTAGTCTGGGTAGCATATAAGTTGGTTTGAAAAACAATATGGTCCATCATGTTATCTGATAAAAACAACTGAAAAAGTTGACAGGGAATTTCAGCATTACAAGTAATATTCACTGGGCCAGTATTATCTAAAAAAGGTGTTGGAGCACAAATACCATAAGTTTTATTCCATGTTGGTTTCTGCCGCACTATAAAATTAGAAACAGGAAGCCGGTCCTCATCAACCCATTCGGTATCACTTTCAAGTTCTATTGACGGTGTTTCAATATATGTAATTTCATCTGCGTCTTCAGCATCATCATTCTTATCATCTGAGTCGTTTTCTGATTCATTTCCTGAAGGAATGTCAGCTATAATTCTGCAAATAATTTTTCTCTCGTCATATTCACTAATCTGAATGGTAATTCTTCATTATCATCCATATTCATGCTAAAACAATACATAACCTAATTGCACGGAGGTACAGATATTGAACACCCACAAATTCATCTATCAGGTTAGGCAATAATAAATTATACAAATTCTAGATATAATATATCTTACCTGAATATATAATTAATAAATATATGCTAGAAATTTGAAGCACAATGCAATAACAACTGGTTACACAAGAAAACAATTTACTACTAGCACATTCAGCTGTCTGAAGAACACTGAGCTGCTGTAAGATATTGCAGGTATGAGCTAGTCTAGTATTTGCCCTTGAACTGTTAACTCTATGCATTGCCATACATAAATATAAGGTGGTTCACGAAACGAACCGTAATGCATGTCTAGTATAATTTATTTTACATGTGGTCTATTTTATGTGCCACCATGTCTTATAGGTCTAGATAAATGTGGTATGTTACGTGTACCACCATGCTTCAAAGAGTTAAGGGAAATGAAATTTGCTATTTTATTATTGCTCAAAATTGTAATTTAAAAATATTTGTGTAATTGCATTTGGATAATCAAAACTTATGAAATTTGATTATTACTAAGAATGACTAATCTAGAATTTGAATTTATGTAAAACTTATAATTAACTGATGGTTGATGATTTCTGTGTTCATACTGGTTGTTGTTCAATTGCCATGGCATATGTTCTTGCCAAAAGTAAACCTTTGTTCTTATCATAATCTTATTGCTCTTAATTAAAAAAAAAACCTGTTATAATTTGGTTGTAAAATCGATTGCAGTACTGCCAACGATTAAAGTAAGATTCTAATATAAAATAAATATTGAAATATAATTTGGAGGTTAAATTTCATGAATTGTAGATAATATATGCAACTGAATGATTTCTACTTCATGAGAAATATATTATTAAACAAATTTAGGTAGAGTATGAAATTCTGTAAGTTAATGTAAAAATTTTGTCATACTGATAAAAGAAATTAAGAGAATATAAATTTTGTTTGCTGAAAATCCTTTTAATCATTTGAAAAAAAATTAAGTGGCAGAAAGTGACATTTAAAGCATCTGAGAATTAGAACAGAAATATTAAAGATTAGATTTGGTGATTATGATAAAAGGCACAAACAGTGTCCTCATAAGTGAATGTTTCTTTTCAGGATAGACCCAGGACATCTTTACTGTTCCACAGGAAGGTGTGTGAATTATTAATAAAGCAAGTTTTGTGTTTATGGCTATTGTGACAGTATATCCCAAGGTTTTCGCATTTTCCTTATACAATTAGACTTGTCCATCTGTCGTTCTATCAAAAAAATACGGTGGCGCTTACTATCTTTTGTTTTATTCGATTATCGAACCCATGACTCGTCTCCTGATCTACACAGGGCTTACACTCTACCAGCCGTCTGTCTATTAGGAAATTCCTTTTTCTTAAGCCAATTTCCACCCTTATTTACTGTGGGCTTATTATATTACAGGATATCTCCACACTCGTTCTACTATGATGTTTTAGCCTTGACAAAGTCTTATATTGTTTTGAGTAAACCAGAGTATGTGTTAGGGCCGTATATAAAAAAATGCAACAAGATACTGAATGATAATTTGATCTTGTGACCTTTTGCTTCAATTCAGGAGTTGCCAAGGCTTCTAGAGTGTGGCAGCGTTTCTCCACAAAATCTAGAAATTCCTTAAAAGTTGGCAGTACTTGCAGATCTCTTTCTAACTCATATGTCTTGTGAATATTTAATCCAATTTCGAGGACATATTGTAAACCAAAATAAGATCCCATTTTTATACAGGTACACCAATAGCATCTAAAACATTGTATTGCTCTATTACTTCCCCTATGAAGTAATAGAGCTAATGTTTTGTTAATGGCTATATAACTACCAGCCCGATTTGTATTTGTCAATGGCTCTTATTATTTTCATAAGAGTTTGTTTACAGATACATCTTACTTATATATATATATATATATATATATATATATATATATATATATATATATATATATATACATCCTACTAGCAATTTTGCATCCTTACAAAATTGATACATTTTGGCGTCCCCCAGAAATAGCGGAAATAGATATTTACATATATAGAATATATTGTTACTTGCTTGTTGAAGAAGCCCAAAATCACAAAAAAATTTTAAAACAGTGAAATATATCGATATACACTATTTTATATTTCCCTATCATTCTAGAACCCTTTCAAAGGCATTTATTGTCGCGTCCGTTGTATATGTCCTTTCATTTTACAATAGGATTACTATCAGTTTAACTTCCAGCATTGTTGTCAGTAACTCTTCCAAGTAACAAAGATGAAACTTAGAAATAATACCTTAAGAGAGAGTGAGATATGAGTAATGAGACATTCTACTTCTACATTTAATCGTTTGGTTTTTACAGGCTGGCGAATTCGAACGTGAATCATTCTAAAAATGCTGCGTCCGTTTTAATACTATATATTATATCGCTGTACTTTGTGTATCCGATACGCCGCTAAATTAAAACAATGTATGCATCCTTATGTTCTATAAATAGCAGTATGTATGTATAGAAGTAATTATGTCATGCTAAATCATTTATCATAGCGTTGTTATCGTAGTGAAGCAGCTTAAATTTCAGATGTATTTTAATATGATATTATTTTTTAAATAGAAAATTTAATTCTGTTAATTCTACAAAGGTTGGTGCTTTTTTATCTTATTAATATAAATCGTACGTTAAAACTTGATATTTATTGTGTGGGCGCTTGCTAAATATACTGTAAGCGTCTAATTTTACCCCTCAGAACAGTTTTATTCAAAAAATTTTGCTTTTTTCATACACTATTTGGTTTTATTGGTGTGATGGTTATACAGTTATTTAATTGGAATTACTGCGCAATTTAAATCGTTTAACCGTCGACAATACAGCTGTTCCTGTTCGTAAAATCTTTAAATATTCGTTTTGGTTCGAAAAATATCGATAGAAATGAATTCTAATAAACGTAAAATATGGGTTTAACGTCAAAAGTGCAACATATTTTGTAGGAGACTATTGGACGATTGCATATGAAAATTCTAAAATTTTCTATTGAGTCGTTTACAAGCTGTAATGTTTTCTAGTATAGAGGTTACTACCACCCGAAGACTGGCTTTCGCGCACCGTTGGTGGTGTTTATTTTTGTATTAAACTATAGACGATTGCTGGTGCGTGAAGTTAGCCGCAACATTTTGAATTTTTAAAAATATTTATGTCATATTAGGCGCCATTTTGCGCCGCTAAAACTAAATTTTGCGCCGTCTTGACAAACAAGTTATTGATAAAATAAGATTTTTCCGGCCAAGTTCACGAAGCCGCAAAACGAAGGCGCAAAATTTCGTTTTAACGGCGTAAAATGGCGCCTAATTACCGCTTAAATTTGGTACAAAAACTTTTTCAAAATTCGAAAAAGTCGCGGCCAACTTCACGATTTTGTGTAGTATGTAGAAATAGTTTTTTTCAAATAACTTGTTACACAGGAGGGCGCAAAATTTCGTTTCAACGGCGCAAAATGGCGCATAATTACCGCTTAATTGTGGTACAAAATTTTTTTTAAAATTCAAAAAAGTCGCGGCCAACTTCACGATTTTGGGCTAGTTTGGAGAAATAGTTTTTTTCGAATAACTTGTTACACAGAAGGGCGCAAAATTTCGTTTTAACGGCGCAAAATGGCGCCTAATTACCGCTTAAATTTGGTACAAAATTTTTTTCAAAATTCGAAAAAAGCGCGGCCAACTTCACGATTTTGGGTAGTATGGAGAAATAGTTTTTTTCAAATAACTTGTTACACAGAAGGGCGCAAAATTTCGTTTCAACGGCGCAAAATGGCGCATAATTACCGCTTAATTGTGGTACAAAATTTTTTTCAAAATTCAAAAAAGTCGCGGCCAACTTCACGATTTTGGGCTAGTTTGGAGAAATGGTTTTTTTCGAATAACTTCTTACACAGAAGGGCGCAAAATTTCGTTTTAACGGCGCAAAACGGCGCCTAATTACCGCTTAATTGTGGTGCAAAATTTTATTCAAAATTCAAAAAAGGCGAGGCCAACTTCACGTTTTTGGAGTTCAGAAAAATAGCTTATTGCGAATAACTTGATACACAGGAGGGCGCAAAATTTCGTTTCAACGGCGCAAAATGGCGCCTAATTGGCGCTAAATTATGGAATAAAGATTTTCTGAAAATTGAAAAAAAGTGCGGCTTCGTGAACTTGGCAGGAAAAATCTTATTTTATCAATAACTTGTTTGCCAAAACGGCGCAAAATTTAGTTTTAGCGGCGCAAAATGGCGCCTAATTGGCGCCTAATTATGACATAAATATTTTAAAAAAAATCAAAAATGTTGCGGCTAACTTCACGCACCTACCTGACGATTGCATGTGAAAATTTTAAAAATTTTTATCCAGCCCTTTATGAGGCACGATTTAGTTTGCTTAGGGATTGCTGCGAGCCCAAATACTGGCTTTGGCACACCATTGCTGGTGATATTTTTCTTATAGATTATTAAGCATTTCATGAAAAAATTTTGGAAATTTCTAAAGAGTTGTTTACCTGCTAAATCTGTTTTACCATAATGGTTGCTGCCACCTACACGACTGGGTTTGGTGCACTATGGTTGGTGGATATTTGCGTAATAGGGTGCTCCAAAAGTAATGGTCTAAATTGAAGAGTTTTATAGCCGAGATTAAAACCTATTCAAATAACTGTATATGTTGTTATCCAATTGTTGATGGTTTCAAAGTTATAACAACTTTTGCGTTTTGTGCCAAAATCGTGCAGAACTTCGAATATTAATTTGCAATAAAAAATACTGACCTTTGAAGGTAGTTCGTTTTCTGTGTATGCGTGAATGTTGTGTGTTTAATAAATAAGAACTTCCTCAAACATTTACTTATTATCGCAAGAGAAAATCATAATTTTCTATAATTTTGGTTCTGTGAAAAATTTTGCGTGCTTTTCAAACTAAAATTACTCAAAATAAGTATTACCATCGAAAAGTGCACACCTATCCAAAAAGCTTCATTAATAAAATAACTGGTAGGTCTAAGATTAAATGCATGGAAAATTATTGGGTAATTTGTAGGCACAATCCCAAAAACAGCACTTTTATTAAAGAATTGTAAGTAATAGCCAACTTTATTTTTGTAAAATATGAACTCAAAATAATCAAATGTATTTAAAATTCGTTTACAACAAATGTTCGAATGTCCTGCCACTAGCTAAAGATCGCTACCTTGCTTGGAACAGCAAGGGTTCGGCAAGACTCAAATTTTCCAGGTAAAAACCCGCTTCCTGGCCTATGTAGTACCTTCGGTGGAGCATTGGAAAATCACATATAAGGTTTCAACACGATGGCGCTCCAGCACACAGTGCGCGTAATGTTAGGGAACACTTAGTCTTGCATATCCCAATCATTGGCACTATCTAGTGGCCATCGCGTTCGCCCGACCTCAACCCCTGGATTACTTCTTGTGCGGTTATATGAAAGAAAATGTATAAAACACATACCACAAACGAGCAGGACCTTCGTAGAAAAACACGCGAAGCCGTTGGAAGGCTGAGAGAATCGGTCGCCTTCAGGTTTTTAAAACCAAATTTTTGGGACGGTGTCGTTTATATATAAGAACTGGTGGCAGGACATTCCATCATTTGTTGTAAACGAATTTTAAATACAATTGATTATTTTGAGTTCATATTTAACAAAATTATAAGTTGACTATTCTAGGATGGACTCTGGCGGGCCGGGCCGGGCTTTAATAAGCCCAGCCCGCCCGACGCAGAAAGTGACCGGCCCGGCTCGAGGCCCGACCGAAATAAAACTGACGGCCCGACCCGCGGCCGGGCCGGCCAGAAGACTTTCATTCAGTGAATGAGAAGATATTTTTCAGTTGTGTTCAACAAGTAACTATCGTCCTTTTGTTTGATTTAAGAGTATAATGATTTTGAGTTACAATCAAAATACTTGTGGAACATACCGTAGTATATCATTTGATTTTTGATTCTTTGAAAAATCCTAGAAATATGTAACAAAAGTACAAAATGTTTAGCAATTTTCAATGTTTATGAAATTGTTACAGACTGATTTTTATAGCCTTTTTTTACTTTGAGAAACTGAAACTTTTGGAATTGAACTTTGATCTATAATTTGACTGTCTTTGTTCTAGTTCTATTAAATTTTTATTCGACCGACTGACAAATCATACCAAAGTTCAAGATTTAACACTTTTGGTGAATTACTGAATGCTAAAAATTAAATAAATTGTTGATAGGTCATAGTATAAACGGTACCAACCTGAAAGTCAAATAATATACCGAATGTTTGCTTAAAAAAAGTCGAATTTTCAAATTGTGGTATGTAGAGGATACCATATTCTTTAGAAATACATATTATCTGATGGAATAGAAGTAAAATGAAGTAATTGTTTAAGGTTGAAAAGTTTTTTAAAAAATGATTACCAAAAGGTATAAATCAGTACATAGATCCTTTTATATACCAATAAAATGTTATTTACTTTATCCTTTTTTTATGGCATGAGTTCGATAATGGCATTATTATACATTTTCCTACAATAAATAGAAAACTATATGTGCAGCCAAATTCTACTATTCAACATTAAACTAAGTGACAATCATGCACGTAGCTAGGGGTAGGGTACTTAGAAGGCACCCCTACCGTAAATATTCTAGCCCACACCAAGAAGGGTGTTCAGAACACGCTAAAAATAAAGTGGTATTTAGAAAATAATTAATGGCTGTTCAGTCCCCCAAACAAAAGGTGATAATATCAAAGTATGAAATTCAAAATTTCATGTACCCTAGAAGTGTCTGCTATACCTATAGTCTACGAATAGACGACTAACGATAGTTTTCGAAAGTTTTATTGAAATCGTTATTTTAAAATACATGCAGCAGTAAAGAATCTAACACTAATTAATATATACTACATAGTAGCGTTTAAATAGTTATTTGTATATCAAGGCGCGAAATTGTTTTTAGCGCATCGAAAGAAAGTTTATCGCATAGATCGCTTGCGACGGAGGCAATATAATCTCCAGGTCGCTAAAATAATTTCGTGGTCTAGGTGCAACCGTGCATGGTTTATTACAAAAAATTTTCACTTAACTGATTAAGCTATAGCTAGAATTTATATGTTTTTATAGTGTCTTAACATCACACGTTGCTATGGAAATGATATATTTCAAACACCGACAGTATTCATAAAGAAATTCCTGAAAAATGTGAGGCTGCGTTAGTACTACATAGTTCAATTTCCTACACTATTTCAGAGCAAGTGTTTTCTCCTTTACTCTTAATTTTGACATATATGTTTAGTATACTATATCTATAGGTTATATTTTAAAAATGAATAAAGAATTAATCTCTTTTGTGATTAGGTGACCTATAAAGCATGTTCAACTATATTTGAAAAGATCAAAAAAATTCTATTCACTTAAAGATGAATCTTTTTTTATTATTCGAGTCTTTCATTTCTCACTGATTCGATAACATTTGTATGTGTTATTAAAGTGTTTTCACGGAATACTCTTCGAGTTTACTTCAAGACAGTTCTTCCCAAGCCTATAGCATATCTGTTATCAAAAGGATGTTTACACCTTACTTCTAGGAAAAGCATTAAAAAAGAGCATCATCCTATTTAGAGCGTTGACGTTTTATATCTTTTTCGTGTTATAAACTTGGACATTATATCTCTAAATTTAATTACGGAAACAACACTACAAAAAGCCATTTAATTTCACAATATCTATAGAGAAATCAGACAATTAAATGTAAGTTTGTACGTTAGGCATTTGGTATATGTCAAAATTAAGGCGCCTTAAATAAAAGCATTCCTTGCCTAAAAAAACTTTATTAAAAATTGGTAAAATGAACGTTGCAATAACTCTCTGGTATTTTAGGCGGTAGACATAAACTATACACGCGATTCATAATATCGACGTTTGCCGCATGATTGAAATTTGAAGTATATACATATACATAATATAAATGGTTTAAACTCTTGAATTATGAATGAATCACCTAGTTCGATGTTCCTGGGCATTTTTAACTTGCCTAAAGTACAACATAAGCGACATTAAAAACCACTAGAAAAAAATATTCGGAATAAGAAGTGAGTTATAATATCACGTTTCCTTTATACTAAACAAGACGAAAAACTGATTATTAATGGGTGCATGAAAACACTACGTGAAAATATAATTAAGAACGTTTACTTACACAATGTGAGATAGAAGTGGAAGGACAGTGGAATATCTACTCATGTGTTTTTCGACCGAAAAATTCAGGCCGGCCCGAATCGTTTGGTCCGCCCGGCCCGAAAAATATAGGCGTGGCCCGGGTCCGGCCCGAATAAAGTAGTTAACGGCCCGGCCCAGATTCGAGCCCGAATCGGGCCGGGCTCGGGCGGCCGGCCCGAGAGTCCGAGCCCGTCTCTAGCTATTACTTACGAATTCTTTAATAAAAGTGCTGTTCTTGGGATTGTACCTACAAATTACTCAAAAATTTTCTATGCATTTAATTTTAGACCTACCAGTTATTAGATTAATGAAGTTTTTTTGGATAGGTGTGCACTCTTCGATGGTAATACTTTTTTTGAGTAATTTTAGTTTGAAAAGCACGCACAAAAGAACTTTTTCTTTTCTTTTCATAGAACCAAAATTATGGAAAAATTATGATTTTCTCTTGCGATAATAAGTAACTGTTTGAGGAAGTCCTCATTTATTAAACACGCAACATTCACTCATACAACAGAAAACGAACTACCTTCAAAAGGTCAGTATTTCTTTTATTGCAAATTAATATTCAAGTTCTGCACGATTTTGACGCAAAACGCATAAAAGTTGTTATAACTTTGAAACCATCAACAATTGGATAACAACATATATAGTTATTTGAATAGGTAGTAATCTCAGCTATCAAACCCTTCAATTAGGACCATTACTTTTGGGACACCATATTGCATGTGAATATTATAAAATTTATATCGCATCGTTGACGAGCTACAATTTTTACAGTATAGGGTTTACTACTACCATAAAGACTGATCTGGGCACGGCGTTGCTTCAGGATAGTTTTGAAGGAAACTATTAGAAGATTGCTTGTAGCAAATTAAAAACTCTACATTGCAACACTTACAAGCCGCATTTTTTTAAATAGGGTTGATTCCACCCTCAAACTGACTTTCGCGCCTCGTCGCTTGAGTTTATTTTTGTAATAGAGTAGTAGAGGATTGCATGTGAAAAGTTTGAAAATTTTCTAACGAGTTATTTACAAACAGAATTGTTTCTTAATGTAGGGTTGCTTCCACCCCTAAGACAATTTGGTGAAGTGTTTTCGGTGGATATTTGTGTAATATGTTATTATAGGATTGCATGTGAATATATTTTGAAAATTTTGTATCGTATCGTTCAGGAGTCAAGTTTTTCAGTATAGGGGTTACTACTACCCCCAAGATTGACATCGACATAGCGTTGCTTGCGAACAGTTTTGAAGGAGGTTGCATGTGAAATTTTAAATATTTTTGATTGAGCCGCTTACAAACTATATTGTTGTCTAATATCGGGTTGCTTTTACCCCCAAGACTAGTTTTCGCTCTCCGTTGTTGTTGTTGCTTATTTTTCTAATGGGGTATTAAAAAATTGCATGTTAAAATTTTTTAATTTTTGTCCAACGCTTTACGAGGTACAATGTATTTAGTTTAGGGGTTGCTGCCACCTCCATGAACGGCTTGGCGCACCATTGCTAGTGGATGTTTTGCTATAGATTATTAAGCATTGCATGTAAAAATTTTGAAAATTTTCTAACGAGTTTTTACCACCTAAAATTCCTTAAGTGTTGGGGTTGCTGCCATCCCGTGAGTGAGTTTAATGCACTGTTGCTAGTGGATGTTTGCGCAATATACTATTAAAGAATTGTGTGTGAATATTATGAAAATTTTGTATCGCATCGTTCACGACTACAATTTTTTACAGAATAAGGGTTACCGCTACCCCCCAGGACGGACTGACACAGCAGGGTTTGATGATAATTTTGAGGAGACTATTAGAATATTGCATGTGATGATTTTGAAAATTTTATGTAGCACCGTTTACAGGTTACTTTTTTTTTAATATAGGGGTTGATTCCACCCCCAAAACGTTGCTGGTGTTTATTTTTGCAATAGAGTATTAGACGATTGCATGTACAAATTTAAAAAAAAATTATCCAGCTTTTTAGGGGGAACACTTAAATTAGCTTGGGGGTTGCTACCACCTCCAAGAATGACTTGGGCACATCATTGCTGGTGGATGCTGTTGTTATAGACTATTAAGCATTGCATGTTAAATTTTTTAATTTTTCTAGCGAGTCGTTTAGGAGCTAAAAATTTATTTAGTATAGGGGTGTTGCCGCCCTCAAAGATAGACTTTTGTGTATCGTTGCTTGAAAATATTTTGTAGTATGCGATTAGAGGATTGCACTTGCAAATTTTAAAAATTTTCTATTCAGCCGTTTAACTACAATTTTTGTTGAATAAGGGTTGCTACTACCCTCAACATTAGCTTTTGTGCACCTTTGCTTATGCGTTTCTATTATAGACAATTAGAGGTTGTTTGCATGCAAACATTTTGAATATTTTTATTGCGTCATTTAATAGCTACAATTTATTTAGTGTGGAGTCGTAGCTACCCCTTGAGTAGTAGGGTAAGGTAGAACTAATTACAGAATTATAAGTGTAGGTGTATTCAGAAACAATTCAAAATTGGAAATATTTGTTATCAATATATAAATTATATTTTCTAGACTTTACAAAAATTTTGCTGGGAAACAGTGAATAACTTCATACAAATATATAAATGCGATATCACATCATATAAACAGGTCCATGACCTAAGCGGTAAGCTAAAAATTTTAAATACTCAAACACTTAATATATATTAGCGAATAAAAGTTTGCAGCAAACTCCATGGACGCAACGAAACTGCTCGTCGCACTATCATCTAAGCAGACTAACTGGCGCCACGCTGTGTTGCCATTTAGCGGTTGTAAAAATGATAACACAATAGAATATTCCGTATATTAAAATATATTCTGTGGCGCTCTCAGCGGAAAATCGCTAGACTAAAACTATACGATTTCTGTACATTTTCCTATCAATTTTAAGCCCATTTTGTGTTTCTTAAATATTTAAAATAAAAATCTGTACAAAAACCTATTGACTTTGACATATTCCAAATCTTACCAATTTGGGTCTTCTTCCATTTAAACATCTTAGACAAGGAAGCGCAATGTCAATAATGCTAAAAGTGAAAAGTTCTATCTTGCGTCCGATATACGGTAGTAAGTTTACAAGGGACGCAAGTTTGAATGCAAATTCCGGTCTATCGGGTGCAAAAATGATAGTAGGATGTGTATATATATATATATATATATATATATATATATATATATAAAAATGACATATAACTTTCTCTGCAATCTGCAGCTTACAATTAAACCAATTACATGAGATGTATCTGTAAATACACATTGTTTTACCGTATACATAATCGAACTGGTAAATCTTGATACCATAAAATTATCCTAAAACAATTACCTGATCATTTTGTGGGAAAAACATCCATTGACCGTTTGACCTCTTGGGTCTCGTCAGAATGGACTAGTCTTAACCCTAACAAAATGTCAAGAAACCTCAAGTATTAGGCACGAAGAAACCATCTTCGTTGGCGAAAGGTAGATAGGCCATCAGTTGGCTAGAACTAGCACTAAGGCTGAAACTGTCACAGAAGTTATTCAAACCATACTTGTTCTAGTAAATGGCTATCACAAATACGTTCTGCCTTTGGATATTAACAATTGTACATGCATATATTTAATGCAATTGTAACATTATTTCGGACGTGCGTCAATTCTTGCCTTTAAGGCAGCACAAAAGTATATTAAAAAGCAAAACTTTCTCTGCAAATCTGACATTGTTACAATTAAACCAAGTTACGATGAGATGTTCTGTAAATACATTGTATTTACCTATACAAATCGAACTGGTATTTGCATAGCCATTACAAAACAATTACCTGATCATTTTGTAGGGAAAAACATCCATTGACCAGGTTTCACCTCTTGGGTCTCGCAGAATGGACTAGTCTTAACCTAACAAAATGTCTTCGTGCCTATACTTTGAGGTTTCTTGACATTTTGTTAGGGTTAAGACTAGTCCATTCTGACGAGACCCAAGAGGTGAAACCTGGTCAATGGATGTTTTTTCCCTACAAAATGATCAGGTAATTGTTTTGTAATGGCTATGCAAATACCAGTTCGATTTGTATAGGTAAATACAATGTGTATTTACAGATACATCTCATGTAATTGGTTTAATTGTAACTGCAGATTGCAGAGAAAGTTTTGCTTTTTATATATTTTGTGTGCCTTAAAGGCAAGAATTGGACGCCGGAAATAATGTTACTATTGCATTAAATATGTGCATGTACATTGTTAATATCCCAAAGGCAGAACTATTTATATATAAAATATATTATATATATATATATATATATATATATACACAGGGTGTTTTTTTTTCATTTTCACTATGGGCATCTTGGAAACCGTTAGAGATAGAGAGACGCTCAAATGGGAAAAGTAATGCGGTTTTGTCTGCTGATCTCGCATGTGCTTTTCTTTTTTAGAAAAAATCCATGGATATCTAGATATATTGAAAAAACTAAATATTGCAATTTTTTTCAAATCCATCTGTCGGCGTTATTGTTGACATTAGAGTAATAATGTAAATAGAAAACTGGTAGATATTTTTATGCTGAATTAGAATGAGTGGTTGAAAAAATTTATTTTTTTTTTGTATCAGATAGGTACATAACCTCAATTTTTTAAATGGAAAGCATAGTTGTGTATGGGCTTGTTTAATAGCTTATGTTGTGCAGATTTTACTAATATAACACATGATGGAGTTATTCTTGTAAATGACCGAAATACTAAGGTTTTTGTTTTTATTGTTCAGAATTATCAGACCACCCATGAAAACAATAAAACAAGCGTATAGAATCGCACTTTATATTTTGAAGTAACTGTCATTGGTGTTATTGTTCACATTATTACTAATAATTAGGTTCTTTTATGCTAAAATGAATTATAGTAAGGAGGGAAAGCTCGATATGTTAACTTGTTACATTGAGTGTAATTAAAAATTCTACTAGAGCAGCAGATTTATATTTTGAAAGCTGCTTTAACCGCCGTCAACCATCTGTTCCGACATTTCGTAACTTATATATAAATTTAAGAGACTATGGTAGTTTTATACAAGGAAAGTAACACAATGTACAAAATATTGATGAAAGTATGCAAATAAATGAATTAACTGTTCAGGTCAATCCTTCTACTTCTACAAGAGAAATTGCTTTATCCAGTGGAAAATCGCAACGGTCTGTTGTTCAGGTCCCGAAAAAGCATAAGTTACATCCATACAAAATATCAATTGCTCAAACATTGCATCCAGGAGATGAAGACAAGCGGATGAGATTCTGCAGATGGTTTGTGGAGGAGTGTCAGTAGGATCACGAATTTCCATTTACTGTTTTATGGTCAGATGAAACAAGGTACACAAATTGTGGTATTCTTATTAGGTTCAATGAGCATCTGTGGATGCAAGAAAAACCACATGGAGTTCAGCAACGAACGCCTCAAATAAAATTTGGTTTTAATGTATGGGGTGGTGTTCTAGGCGCCAATATTATAAGACCTATAATATTTAATGGAAGTTTAACAGGAGGGAAATATTTAAATATGTTGGAAGCAAATGTGAGAATCTTTTAGATGAACTTCCTTTACGAGTGCACGCGAGACTCAAATGGTTCCAGCAAGATGGTGCACATCCGCATAATACACGTAGTGTTACTGACTATTTAAATCGGTTATATCTGGATTCTTGGATTGGTAGACATGGTCCAGTGCAGTGGCCACCTCGAAGCCCAGAATTTTCAATATTAGACTTTTTTATACATGGATATGTAAAAAATAAAGTGTATATTAAAAAATTTCGTATAGAAGCAAAACTACGCGAAGCAGTAGTTAACGTTTATAGAAGCACTACTAAACATTCATTAAAAAAGCAATGTATTCCATTGTTAAGAGGTGTAGGTTATGTATTGCACAAAGTGGTGAGATTTTTGAGCATTTGTAATTTATTAATACAATATTTATTCAGTTTGAGTTTGTTTGTATTTTAGTTTTGTTTCCATTTATTATACATTAATGGTTTATGTGATTTTTAATCCGTATAAATTTAAATTGTATATTATTGGTCTTGATGTCGGTTAATTTTTCTGTTACCAATTTGTTGTTAAAAATAGCTACCCAGTATTGTTATAATAAAGAAATGCAGCTGCTAAATCTCTTTTTCTGATTGTATATTGACACAGCCATTTTATTAAATAAAACCAAAAGACCTCAATATTTTTGTCATTTCCAGGAGTAACCCCATTATGTGCCATATGAATAAAATCTGCACAATATAAGCTATTAAACAAGCCCATAGCTAACTATGCTTCGTTCTTATTCGGCATAAAAATATATACAAGTTTTCTATTTACATTATTTCTCTAATGCCAACAAAAAGCCGACAGAAAGATTTGAAAAAAATTGCAATATTTAGTTTTTTTAATATATCTAGATATCCGCGGATTTTTTCAAAAAAAGAAAAGCACATGCGAGATCAGCAGACAAAACCGCATTACTTTTCCCATTTAAGCGTCTTTCTATCTCTAACGGTTTTCAAGTGAAAATGAAAAAACTCATCCTATATATATATATATATATATATATATATATATATATATATATATATATATAACAAAGACAAGTTATTTGCAGTCCATAATAAGAAAATTGTATATAAAGTAAGATGTATTTGTCAATGGCTCTTATTATTTTCATAAGAGTTTGTTTACAGATACATCTTACTTTATATATATATATATATATATATATATATATATATATACACACATACATATACACACATATACATATACAGTGTGTCCCCGGATGGAGTTGACAAGAGGAAAAAATTTTTATTATTGATTTTACAACAAAAAGTCATTCTTTATAAAAATTCTTGCTTGTTGAATAAATAAGTTTGGCATCAGAAAATCTGAGATTGAATGTACAAGATGTTCATAAATTAAGATACCATGAAAATTCTTTAAGAATAAACTACCATGTTTATTGCATTTTATAGTTTATTGTTAATAGAGACCTCGTTAAAAACATAAAATTAGTTAAAATACAAAATTTCAAATTTAGATTATTATGGTTGTTGCATGTTGTTTAGTTTAATTAAAATAACATGTTTTCTTAAATTTCATGTACAGTAATCATAATTTAATTTTATCGATCAAAGGTTTGTTGTGTTGAACTGTCAAACGTCAAAAGTGTAGATTTTATTTTCAGTTATTAACCATCGGTGTTACAAAATGCCAACATACCAACAAAAATCAGCATACAAACAACTGCTTTACAAAAATTAAAAAACCAAGACAGTATACTTCAACATCAAAATAATATTACTATTTAAAATTCTAAAACACATTTTATACATTTTTTAAATATTTTATCTTTATATTTAATTATACTACACACCATCATCCTATTTACTATTATTAATCATCCAATTGGCTGTTATCTCACTTTAGTAAGTATTAAATACTTTTTCTATAATTTTTAGCTATTAGTCAAATCCTGTTCTCATAACTAATTCATTTGTATTTACTTTTAGTACTCTTGATAATGGAAAAATAAATTTCCGAAAGCTTGAGTTTATAAAAAAGAGAATTCTTCAATTTAGCTGACTTAAAACCCATAAAGGTATATACTGTTAAGATAGCAAGGTCGTTTCCAATTTATAAAGAATAAGTAAATTTAATGAGTCTCCTGTCCAGATGAGCCCCAATAAGGGCGAAACGCGTCGACAGGATGCCCTTGTGGCTAATATTGATTCACTTGCCATTAAATTTCATTCTTTGATTGATATATATATATATATATATATATATATATATATATATATATATATATATATATATATATATATATATGTGTATATATATATATATATATGTATTTGGATTCCATCTACAATTTTGTAATCACTCATTTGATCCTATATATAACTGCCAACTAATTCATCATGTTACATCAAATACTTTTACCAAGTTACAATTATTAGAAGATTTAATACAACTCGAGGTATCAAAAATCCTACTAATTTAAATGTCCAAAGATTTTGATTCTTCCGGTCTTGTTATCTGCTTTTAACCTTGTTTTCATTCCTTCACTTGTCCACAGTGCTCACTTCTTAAGACGTCATGTTTTTTGTGTAATTTTCTTTTATTTACTTTTAATTATTTATTATCCTTTTAAATGTTTTTGTACCAACTTTATGTTTTGTGTTAATTTTGAAATTGTGTACTGACGCTGTTGTATACTCTGTACGTATATTTTTAATTTGTTAGTTGTAGCTTATATTAACATAATATTTGTAGCTACTCTGATGATGGCTTTATTAGTTAAAAGCACTTTGTAGACTCACAAAATTATTGAAAACCTTTTTGCACATTTACATTAAATTTATTATTACAATCATCTTATAAACAAACCAGAGGTGAGATACTAAAAATGAGAACATGGCTGCGAACAAAAGAATTAAAAATTAACTTTCGATTCAAAAAGTATGTACTTAAATGGCACGCCCTTTATTACCATATATTATCAGATACACATAATTTCAATAAAAAGAAATTTGTTTTATAACACGAAACCCTTACTATAATGCAATTGTTATTAACAGTAGCAGTAACCTTGAGTTCTGTCATTAAAGTTTTTGCGATTCCCAGCTAATGTAATTATACTAAATTCATGTGAGATAAGTGCTTTTTAAACTAGGAGAAAAGTTTGGGGATTTTGAATGTTGTCTTCATTATATCAGTTTTTTTAACAAACATATCTTTGCTATAAGATTTATGACTAACTATTGTATTTTTAGCATCTTTCATGATAAGCCAATTTATTTAGTAGCTGCTACACTACGGCCTGAGACAATGTATGGACAGACCAACTGCTGGGTACACAGTGATATGAAATATATTGCATTTGAAACTACTGCCAAAGAAATTTTTATATGCACAGCAAGAGCTGCCAGGAATATGTCATATCAAGGTTTTATAACTACTGAAGGGGAACTTCAAGTACTTTTGGAATTCACAGGACAAGTACAAATATCTAATCGGTGTATTTCTAAGTTGTGTTTTAACATTCATATTCTAGGATATTTTAGGACTTTCTCTAAGTGCCCCATTGACATGCTATGATAAAATCTATGTTTTACCTATGGTAACTATTAAAGAAGATAAAGGAACTGGAATCGTTACAAGTGTTCCGTCTGATTCACCTGACGATTATGCTGCTTTAGTAGATTTAAAAAATAAACCTCTATTTAGGCAAAAATATGATATTACGGATGAAATGGTAATATTTGAATATTAATTCTTATTTTTACTACATCCTCAATTGTTTATTTCTTTTTAAAGGTATTACCGTTTGAACCAGTTCCAATATTAGACATTCCAGATTTTGGCCATCTGTCAGCTGTTACTGTTTGTCAAAAATTAAAAATTCAGAGCCAAAATGACAAGGACAAATTGCTAGAAGCTAAAGAAATGGTGTACTTGAAAGGATTTTATGATGGCGTTAGTATTTCTCTCCTTATATATTGTATTTCAGTAAATGCAAATTTAAAGATATCGTAATGATTGTATTCATTTTAAAGAACAATTTTTGCTACAAGTTTGCTTCTTGTAGAGTTTGAGTTATTTATAAAGTATCGACCATAATATATTTAGTACGACAAGAACAAATAACAAGTTAGAGATGAGATTACTGTCGACTTTCCAATTCATAGAATAGAACATACGCTTCTCTGCTTACTGGTTCTTCAGAAGATTTATTGCACACTGTGGAGTCATTATATTCGTGCCACATAAATGAATATCGATTTTGGCAGTATTCTGTATAATGATCATTGTACATAGTTCAGCTGTATAACATGTAAAAACACTTTTCAGGATTGTTTTTGGCAGCATAGTCTTGCATATTCAATCGATTTTTTGGAAAATCTATAGCTGTTTACAGTTCTCTAAATCTTTTAGTAGGTGAAAAGCATTTTATATGTATTACTAACATTATCGGAAACTTCTATATGATGAACGATTATGTGTGATTCTGTCTTTCCTACAGTTTGTGTATGTTGGTTTCTCATCACCATTAAATATTCTCTCCATGGTAAAATAATCTAAACATTGCTGTAACTTTAATTGACCAACACGCTGAGGTATATAAAACGATAAATTTCAAAATGGAAATGTTACAGAACAATGTCCACAATCTGTACAACGTTATGTAGATATCAATTGTCCTTCAAAAATATCCACAACTTTCAAATTCACCATTCTTAGATATCGTCATTGGTTTTTCCATCTATTTCTGTAGAAATTTGTATAAGTTTAGCAAAAACTCGATTGATATCTTCAGGAGGTCCTATCAAATACCATAGAAACTATTTTGCATCTTGTTGAGAGTAATCCATAAACCACTATGCAAAACGCTGAATTTGTGATTTTGAGCAAATATTATTAATTACCCTGTCGTGTAAATCTTCAACCCCTTCTTTATCACTTGGGTAAAAGCTTTAATGAGCGTTTCTTTCGTACTTGAAATACTAATGTTACTAATCGTTGTGAACATATTCTTTTTCATGTATTCCAAGTAGTTTCGTATTTGAAGACACTGAATTACAGAATTCATAAAACTAGTATTACCCATGTTCTTTAATTCATTCATGCCTAAATTTTTTACAGGATTTTAAGCACCATGTGAGATCTGGTAAAATGTTTCAGGTTCTAAGAGTTATTAACATGCTGAAAATTACTAATAGCATTTGTAAAAGTGCCAGGAATGCGATTGGGATATGTCGTTGTTACAACTACAATTACTGATATTCTCCAACTTGAAGATTCCTGCATATGCTTTTCTTCATCGGTATCTGGTTTCCCCTTATAGTTTACCCTATCTAACATAAGACTTTCTACAGTCACCACCGAAATTACTAGAATTAGTGTTAATGCAAAACTCTGCATTTACTTTCACAGAATGTGGAATATTTTTTCCACTAAGTGTGCTTGTTTACATGTTAACTTTCTAGATACAGTATAACCTGTATCCAAAGGTGCTGTGTCTGATTTTGGTTTCTTTTAAGAACCACCAGATAGAAGTTTTAGGAATCTGACTGGTCGTACAATCAGTTGAGGAGGTAGTATAACACTTTTACTAGGATTTCTTTTAGCGGGTATATCTGTGTTCCTCTAAACCAACATGTTTGGTTTTGATTGACAATAGGTTTAAACTAAACAATCAGACTGAATGTCTTAGTGGAGTTGATTTTGCAACATTTTCTTTTAAAAAAATCTCATCGTGTTCCTAATCTCCTGTGCCTCCTACAGCTTCATCAAATACATCAGTTCTGTCTGTTACACCTAAAATTGTTCTGTTCAGATTTTTTGAGGTTATCAATGCAAACGTTATTTATGAATGGGGTTACGGGCAGTAATCTCCAAAATATCCTTTTTGGAAGTTACTGGAGTTTCAAAATGAGTGCATTTTAGAGCATCTTTTTTATCTGGTGTAATTGAAGTCCTAGAACAATTCATAGTGTTTTCAGATCATTTGCCGAACTTTAAGCTTGCGATATTTTCAGTATCCGGAAAAGTTTTAACGGCTTTACTGAAAATATGTGGTTCTAGCAACTGCTTTAAAGTTTCTTCGTGTGTTTTAGATTTTACATTGCTGGGCTTTTTATTGCAATGTGGAAGCTGTGTTGATGTTGCAACTTTTGTTTGATAGGAATCGTCTTCCTTAGACAATTTTTTTTTCCACTAAGTTTTGAATTTATTGGCACTTTTGAAACTACCGATAAACTTCTGCTTCTTAGTTTTCTATATGATGAACTTAATTACAATTCTTGATATACTTGAACCTGGGGATTCCTCTATAGGGTTTTTTCATCAGTGTTTGGTTTGCCTTCAAAGTTTGTTCTATATAACAGGTTTGTGGAATCAATTGCATCAACATCAGGCCCTCAATTATTGTTATTGAAATCGCTAGTATTACAGTTAAAATCAGAACTGTATTTACTTTCAGAGAATGTGGAGTTTGTTCTATTAAACTTGCTTATTTGCATAACTTTGAAATTGCAGTGTAACCATATGTCGAATACAAAGGTCTATGACTGATTTTAACTTCTATTCAGATTTAACAACTAGAGACTAGAAATTTGACTGGTTTACCAATCCATTAAAGAAAAATTTTAAACACTTCTACTATGATTTTTTTAGCGGGTATTTTTCTATGTTTCACTGTACCAACAGATTTATGTGTTTTGCATGACAAAGTGCTTGTTAAACTAGACAATTGAACTGAACATATTAATGGCGTTGCCTTTGCAATATTTTCTTCAAAAGTTTTTTGCTATGTTGGTAGGAGTTGGGCAGTTAGCTAAGATTTGCTGGCTTCGGGAAGATTACTTTGACTAAAAAAGATAAATATTTGTGCACAATACTTTTAACTAACTGTGCATGCATACATTAGATTCAAAATGCTACAAGAATTCTTTTTTTTTAAATGACATTTAAAAAGAAAAGTCGAACCACACCCGGCTCTGCCCTACAGGTAGGGCAAAATCAAGTAAACATAAATTGCCTATTTTCATGAAAAATATTTTGATTTTGGTTATTCAACATAAAACATTGCATGGTAAAAATGTTGAACTAATAAATCAATGCTACATAAAAAATTAAGGTTTATATAACAACTCATTCTTTATCAAAAAATGATAGTTTTTTGGTTGTATGTTCTATGTCTAGACCAAGCAATGAAAGGTGTAGGACGGCATATGTCGCATATGAAGGAATTTTCTTTCTCCTTGGCTCCACGGCAATCTTCATGGGCCCATTCACGACACTCGATGCACTGTACCCATCCTTCTTCGCATTTAGAATCTGTGTACAAATCGGAGCAGTAAATGCAAGCTGCATCTGAAACTTCTTCGTTAGTTCTAGAATCTTTGCTTTTCTATTTCTATTTCTCTAGTTTCTTCTTCTTAATGCGTTTTACTTTCTTCTCTTTGCCGTGTTTTGAAATTTTCCTTTTTTTTCAAGATTTCTGTCTTTGTTTGTTGAGGTTTTTTTTGTTCTTTTTCTTTAGAGGCGGCCTCGAGTTACAGGTTATAAGAAAAAGATGTCAAAATTGCAGTTTTCCTGTTTTTTTCCATGCTCCTTGTTTTAATTTTTTCTTGCACTGTTAGGAGAATGCATCAGGTCCACTGGTGATATTGAAAAAGAAGAACTTGGTGGTTCACAATTTGAAGGTATGTTTTTTGAACAGCAAGGTTGAGGACTTTCCAAGTTTCTCTGCGACAGTGGGCTTAATGCCTGGATAGTAGGTTTCTCTTTAGTTGCGGGATCATCTGGTCTATCAGCAGTATCAGAAATTTCCATGTTAGGGGCAGGTCTTTGTGTGGTTAGTGCTGGTGCGAATAAGTGTTCTGGGAAAACTTTTTGATAGTGGGTATATTCCGCTTTGTTTGAAACCATTAACTGCTGTTTGCATAGTGGCTGCTCTCAAAAATGCATTACAATAAAGTTTAGCAGTTTGGTAGATTGTAACTGACCTACTTAAATGTGTAGCAAGCCTTACGTTTGATTTTTCCAATGTTCCACCTGAAGGTACTACGTTGGCCAGGAAGTGAGTTTTTTTACCGGGAAATTTTGAATTTTGTCGAACCCTTGCTGTTGCAAGCAACGTAGGGATTTTTAACATGCATGATAACACTCACACACGGAACCTCCATTTTACCTCTCGTCCGAATGAGGATGTATTTTTGTAAAAAATGTTTGCCTAACATTTTTCAAGCGGACCCGGGATCTTGGGCATAGTAGTCACACACATACCAACTACATCACGGAGTCACCCTGTATAGCAAGCCACTGACGTGCCTCTTGCTGATAGTGGCTTAACGTAGTCGTGAAGGGTCACATCCAATGGCTGTCAATGATAGGTGCAATGGGGAGGTAAACACAACATAACATTTTTTGATTGTGCCATTTGGATTAACTCCAGAGTTTTAGTGTGTGTTGCATGGCCGTAAAGAATCTGGAGAACTGGTTGCTTCACAACTTGTCTGCAAAATTGAGTAAATTTTTCAAATCAGTAAAGAAATATGTCGCTTTGCATTCAGCCACTAGAATGATACTTAACACAGCATCTTGGGGCCCATCATCAAGTAGAAGCGGATTTTATCTTGCCTGTGGAAAAACAAACCTTATGAGCATAAAATTGCCTGAGGCGGTCATACAAGTTTCCATATTTACGAGTACACATCGTCCAGCAGATGTTAATACACCAATCTGTTTCTTTCTTCTTAACGCAAGCACTTTGGACAGCTTGTTGGGCATTGTTGTAATGCCAGTCTCATCGACATGTATGTCGTTAGGAGACAACTTGTGTTTAGTGTGCAAACTTTTGAGCAGATCGAAGAACTTGTTTACTGCCAACTTATTACAAGCCTGTTTCTTTTTTTTCAACGCAAGTGTTTTAGACAGCTTGATGGACATTGTGGTAATGCCAGTCTAATCGACATATATGTCGTTAGGAGAGAATTTGTATTTATTGTACAGACTTTCGAGCAGATCGAAAAACTTGTTTACTGCCACTTTATTAAAACCCATTGCTCTGGAGATTGAAGTTTTCTCTGGATCCCTTAAAGAATGTTTTGTTTTGTTCCTGGCTAAAAAGTTGTGCAGCATGGCCTTGTCAGCCATTTTAGACGTATTGTAACAATTTTATTTTTGCAGTAGGAGAATCCATTCATTAAACGTACAATGAATAGTAAAATACCTTTATTAATTAAAATAAATATTCAAGTAACAATCAAACTTTTATAGTATTATAATATCAAGGATTATTAGTCGAGTTGTTTCCGAGTTCGGTGTAATTTCACAGCCACTGGCGCGCGTGAGAGGTTCGAGAACTAAAATCCGGAACCTCCCACCATACAAGAAAGCAGCGAGCGCACTCGTCGATAGTTAAAAGTAGCGTCAAGATGCATTCTAAGAGAATGGCGAGTGACCTCCGAGTCGCTCTATGTTTGTGAAACACTTCCTGAGTAACGGTTAGTACCTAATCCACATTTTGTATATTCGTTGTCATATTAGCTAATTTACAAAATTTATTTAGCGCAACGACCCATTTGAACTCGCAACGACCCATTTGAACTCGCAACGACACATTTGAAATCCCAACGAGAAATTAGAAAACTGCATGGATAACGTATATATCGCACACCACGTCGAAAATCGCAACTGTAAAATTTGAGACAACATGATCCCTTTGAAGTTACAATTTAGAAAGCTTAATTTGTTGGCTACGCAATGAAAAATTATTTTAGTAAATAAATTTAGACAACGGAAGATTACGTTACAAAGTAATGCTGCCGTGATCCAAGTAAGGAACCCGCTTTGCTCCTACACCTGTGTTAAAGCATGGAAAGCAAGTATAATTAGTTGCTGTTCCGCGCTGCGAGGTAATTTCCATTACATCAAGGGACAACTGCTGCTCTTGGGTTCGTAATAGAATTAAGGATTTCCTGAGTACTTTCCTTCTGAAAGTACATTATTTCATTTTGTTTGTTAGACGTACAGAAATTGTTATTCAGTTTACCTGTAAATAAGCTGGTTTTCCCCAGTATTAAATTTGCTTTCACTTAGCTTCGTAAATACGTGACCACACGTGGCTTCAACGTAATTTAACAGCTGCTATTACATCACCTGTTTGTTTGTTCACCATTGTCAACAATTGCCCAATGGCTAACACATGTTTAGCATTTTAGTACAACCACTATTGATAACATTAGAGAATATCTTGGTGATTATTTTGACTTCAAACTAAATTTAAGTTTGTTAACCTAAAGAGAAAATTTCGTATATTCATTTGTAAATGACTCACACAGATCTGATTGGGTTATAAAGAAACTCTAGCATTTTTAGTTACATAGAATTATAAAATATTTGAGTAAGGATTAGTTGATAACCTTTACTACCAGTTTTGCAAGTACTTCAAATTTTTATTTTATTTAATTACAATGATACTTTATTTACTGAAACCAAGAAAATTCTTATTAGTAAATTAATATTCTTCATTTAAAGTTTTTTATTCTGATCTAGTCTGATCAGACTTGGTAAACAAAAAGCAATAAGAACTAAAATTTTATGATCCCATTATGCAGAAAATATTCTCTATACTTTTTAGGTATACTTGAGGGACGCAAATAGTGTTCCCATTTTTATGTGACTTAATTATTATTCTTTCTTACAGGAACAGCGTCTTATTCTGTTAAGACAAGTTTGTGTATCAACGAAGGCGATCTCTTTTTTGGGTCTCCAAGTCCGCCCTTAAAAATAGCTATGCCCTAAAATAAATCAATTTGGACTTGGTGGCGCCTGTTTGTTTTTTGTTAAGTGTAACCCTCCATAGATTTCGACTTACCCCCATTGCTCATAGCTCTACCCAAGGAATGGACCCCTAGTTACGTCGGAAGACTTTGTTTTGCTGACCCCAACTTCTAGAGTCAGATGTATGTATTAAGAAGAGAGCATTAGCTAAGCTCAATTTAGGAAAGAATGTGACCGTTTGGGGTTAGCGATCAAGAAAATATAATACGTTTCACTAGCGCCCAACGCTTGGGGCTTCAAATTTGTTTGATCAAAATTTATTTGGGGCTCGAAATTTGTTTGTTCAACGAGTAATTTGTTGAAATTCGTTCGTTCATAATTTAATTTAGCTCGAAAGTTGTTTGTTCATAATTTGATTTACCTTAAAATTTATTTGTTAAAATTAATTTGCTTGAAATTTATTTGTTCTAAATTTAATTTGATTCGAAGTTTGTTAGCTCTAAATTTATTTTCCTTTGAAGTCCATTTGTCCAAAAATTATTTTGCTCGAAATTTGTTTGCTTAAGGTTTATTTGACACTTAGATTTGTTTGTTTGCTTTTGATAAAAGATTGGTTGTAACGGTAATCCCCATACACTCAATTCGTTAATTTGGTCAAATTTACTTTTGACTTTAGTTCTGTTTTGACCCCTTAAATTTTTTGATATTGTTTTGGCAAAATAATTTTACCAAAAACATTTTTGATTTTTACCTTTAGTAGTACGAATTTGTTTTGATAGCTTTTGTAAGATTCGGATTAGTTAGATTTATCGGTTTGATTCCATTAGGTTGTAGTAACCATGTCGGAAAAATTCCAAATTGTTTGTCTACTTAAAGAAGAATTGGAGTATGAACTAAGAATCAGAGGAGTGGTAAGTGAGAGGCCAGTGTTGGAGAAACGGAAAATTTTAGGTAGATTGTTAGCTAAAGAAATAGATAAGCCTGGTTGTTTGGTTGACCTTTCGTGTTATGAAGTAGATTTTGCAACGGAAAGTAAAGAAATTTCAGTTTCAGTCGAGTCAGTTCGTAATATTGTGTCCGAGTTTGAGGGCGACTCATCAGACTCAATTTTAGAAGAGCTTGTTCAAGGATAAACCACCTTTCGGGACGAGCTAAGCGTGAAAATCCCTTCAATAAATCCCGATGAAGCAATTAAGTTTAGAAATGAGACCGTAGCAACGATATTAACTCTTGAAGCTGAGTTGTACGATAAAATCAATAAAAGTACAGAGTCCACCTATTTAGATCGGTCCGTTGTAGTATCTCCTTTAGTTAGTGCACCTATCCATTCGACTTCGTATGTAACACCTTCAGTACCTATAGGTTCATGGCCTGTAAAATTCTCAGGTGACCCCAAACAACTACATTCATTTTAGATAGAGTTAGTGATTTAGCACAATCTCGTAAGGTATCCGAAGCTGACTTATTTGGATCAGCATGTGAACTTTTTGTGGGTGACGCTTTGGTTTGGTTTAGAACAGTGAAAAATTCTTTGCGAGACTGGAACTCCTTGTTAGAACGTTTAAGGAAGATTTTCTACCTGGTTCTTCGGATGATGACATTTGGGAAAAGATCAGAAATCGTCGTCAAGGTAAAGACGAAAGGATTATTTTATTTGTCGCGCATATGCAAACCCTCTTTAGTAGACTGACCAACGAGCCAGCAGAAGTTACTAAAGTTAAAATGATTAGAAGAAATTTGGTTCCTGAATATATTTCGGCACTTGCATTGTCGGACATTCAAGATTTGTCGACCCTAGTAAATTTGTGTAAAAGGTTAGAAGAAGCTTCTTTGATGAAACTAAACTCGATTTTGGCGTCTTCTAATAAACCTAATAAGATTTGCAACCCTCTAAGCATCCATATGAGAACAAACATCCTGGGTTGAATGAGAAAGTTTATGCTGTTAAGAGTAGGGTGTTTCAGAATAAATTAGTCAATCCTCAAGTAACAGTAGCGGATAAGAGCTCTTTAGAGTCCTCGGTTTGTAATTCCTTTAGTCCCGATAAGAGGAATCATTTTGTTTGTTGGAATTGCTCCGTAGTGGACATTGGTTTAGAGATTGTAGAGCAACAAAAAATTTTTGTTTTGGATGTGGTCGAAAAGGCGTTAAGGCAACGTCATGTCCACATTGTTCAAAAACCAGTAAGGCGGCAGGTACATAGTGGTCGGTATCCTGTTCCGCGTCATAAGGCTACAGTTATGATTTGTAAACAAGAAAAATACTTTAGTAAAGACGAGTGGTCGAGATGGCTTACAGTTGTTAAAATTTTTGTCAGGACTCTTGAAGCCTAAGAATAATACTCTGTTCATTGAGAAGCAGTGTGATAATCGACCCTACATTATGGTGAAATTAATAGATAGAGACATTACCGGTCTTCTGGATTCGGGATGCACTACCTCAGTAGTAGGATCCTTAGCACTTTCAATTGTTAGAGAATTAGACTTGAAAATTTTAGTTCAGCAAAACAGGTATCACTACAGCTGATGGTTCAATAAAGTCTGTTGTAGGCTCAGTAGATTTGCCAATTTGTATAGGTAATGATTGCCGCATCCTTAATGCATTAGTGGTTCCGTCCCTACCGCATACATTTATTTTCGGTAGTGACTTTGCAAAATTATTTGGTGTAGTTGCTGACTTTAGAAGTAATAATTGGTTTATCCAAAGCAATGTTGGGAACGACATAGGGTATATAGGTCCGTCTTCCATCCCTTTGAACACTGAAGATTCTTTATGTGGTTTACATGACCTCTCAGATGCTCAAAGTGCAAGCACAAGAGTTAATAAATTCATTTAGTGAGATTAGCAGCGACGATAGATTAGGACGAACTCACCTAATCGAATTGGACATAGACACAGGCAATGCCAAACCCTTCCACAAGAAACCATATGTCATGTCACCATATATGGGTAAGATATTGAATGAGGAATTGGACGACATGCTTAGACTTAAAGTTATAGAACCGTGTACTAGTCCGTGGTCCTCTCCAGTTTTGTTGGTTAAGAAGGCAGATGGAGAATATCGCTTCTGTTTTGATGGTAGAACCCTGAACGACTTAACTGTTCATGATTCGTACCCCCTTGCGAACGTAGATAGAATTCTCAATATGTTGAGAGGTGCGAACTACATTTCGTCTCTGGATTTGAGAAAATCGTTTTGGCAAATCCTCTTAGTGAATCGTCTAAGGATAAGACTGCCTTCAGTGTTATCTCACGAGGACAATATAGATTTACATGCATGCCATTTGGGTTGAAGAATGCTGCGCAGACGCAACAGCGTTTAGTAGATGCAATTTTTGGTCCACGTTTTGAACCCCATGTATTTTGCTATTTGGACGACATAATATTATGTTCGTCATCTTTTGAAGATCATCTAAAGTTATTAGTAGAGGTTAAGCAACGTTTAAAAGAAGCTAACCTTACCATAAATATAAGTAAATGTGAATTTTTAAAAACACTTAAATTTTTGGGTTATATAGTAGGTTCGAACTCACTTCGTACAGATCCCGATAAGGTGTCGGCGATGGTTAACTTTCCCGTCCGAAAACCACAACGGAAATTAAAAGGTTTATAGGAATGTGCAGCTGGTACAGGCGCTTTATAAAGAATTTTTCGTCTTTAGTTTCGCCTATTAATGACCTCATTAAAAGTAAGAAAAAAGGTCAAACTGTAAACTGGAGTGCGGAAGCAGAAAATTCATTTGTGCTAATCAAGCAAGCATTAGTTTCTGCACCTCTTCTTTCGCAGCCAGACTACTCGGCACCCTTTATCGTTGAGTGTGACGCAAGCAACACTGGGTTAGGAGCTGTGTTGATTCAGAATGTAAACGGAGAAGAGCGTGTAATTTCGTACGCAAGCAAAACCCTGAGCCGTACTGAGCGCAATTATTCCACCACTGAAAGAGAGTGTTTAGCGGTTATTTTTGCAGTTGAGAAATTTCGTCCGTGGGTAGAAGGAGTTCGATTCACCGTTGTCACCGATCATTTTCGTTACTTTGGTTGAGTAATCTTCAGAATCCAACTGGAAAACTCGCCAGATGGTCAGTTCGATTAAGGCAACACTCATTTGATTTGGTGCATAGAAAAGGAAAGTTCAATATAGTTCCAGATTGTCTTAGTCGTGGTGTTCCTTTAGAAAATCCAGAAGTTAACTTAGTAGAGATTAAACTTGATGCAGTAGACTTGTGGTATGAGTCTTTGAGAAAGAAAATTTTGTTGTCACCAAAAGCTACCCACAATGGAAAGTAGAAGATGGGTTTATTTATAAGTTTATACCTTCCTTATTACCGCATTCGGCGAATGTTGTAGAGTGGAAATATTTGGTGCCAAAGTCTCAGCGCGTAGATGTCATTAAATCATGTCATGACCCCTTCAGCAGGACATTTTGGTTCCTTAAAACTTTGTCTCGAGTCCAAGAATTGTATTATTGGCCAAAGATGATCTTTGACGTACGTAAATTTTGTAGGAAATGTTTGATTTGTGGTGCTCAAAACCACCCAATAGAGGTCCCCTTGGAATGATGGGAAAGGAGAAAGAAGTTGGACTACCATTCCAAACCATTGCATTAGATTTGATGGGTCCGTTTCCTCGTTCCAAACGCGGACATAAATGGCTCTTAGTTGTTGGTGATTGGTTCTCGAAGTATTCGATTTTGCAACCTTTACGTAGTGCTACCGCACATTTGATCGAGAAGTTTTGGAAGAAAAGGTATTTCTTGTCTACGGAGTACCACAATTTGTTATTTGTGATAATGGTCCACAATTAGTTGGACGTATTTTTAAAGCTTTGTGTGCAAGGTACGAAATTCAAAAATTTGGTATAACGCTGTTTATGCTCCCCAATGCAATTTTGTGGAAAGAATCAATAAGACAGTTGGTACAGCAATCCGTACATACGTAGAAGAACATGATACGTGGGATGTTGAGATATCAAAGATCCAATACGCGATCAACTCAGCAAAACATGAGTCCACCAACTATTCACCAAATTTTTAGTTTTTGGTCGTCAGGTACCTTTAAGTGGAAAAGCTTATAAGGATAATTTTATACCTGGTGAGGATGTTGATGTCGTCTCCAGTAGTAGACCTTCTTATGTTTTGGATCGTCAACTTTTGTTTGATATTTTGGAAGTGTCCGTGAAAATTTGCATGTAGCTTATCAACGTTCGTGTAAACGCTACAATCTTCGGAGAAGAGACATTTCATTCCGAGTCGGAGAGTATGTTTGGAGAACTAATAAGGTCCTCTCGAGTGCTAGTGATAAATTTTCCGCTAAGTTAGCTCCTAAGTTCGTTATGAGTAAAATTCGGAAAAAACATTCCAGTTTAGTATATGAGTTAGAAAACGAAGATGGAACAAGAGCAGGAAATGGCACATAAAGGACTTGAAACCAATTGGAGTATCAGATCCAAATGAAAATGATGATTTTGACGATTAATTCCGGTCCGGTCATCTCTTTGATATTAAGTAATGACGTAGTGGTCTGTTTTGTTTTGTTCCAATTCTTGATCTAGTGTCGGTCCACTAATATTGAGTATTTTGTTTGAGGAGTGAAATAAGTGGTTTGAGATTTTGTAAGTTTTGTAAGTTGAGGTGTGCCTTGGTGCACGCTGGTCGTTTTGCTCGCGCGTTGCTCGGAGATGTGTTTGGAGGATGTCTTTGACAGATATCCTTACAATGTAGAAGTAGGTGGGCTATTTAACTATTGGTCCTGATTTCTACATGTCAAGGTGGGAGAATGAATTGTTCTTTCCTTGTTCCTTTTGACCGTTAGAAGTTCTTAGATTTGATAAGGTCAAAGTTGACTTGGTGATTTTCACCGTTTGGTCCATCACTAACGAGATCAGTTGTTCGTTTTAGTGATAGGATGATCAGTAGGGTGTAGGATTCTACAACCCTAACTGGGTTATTTTGGGTTTGAAATTTGATGAGTAACCTGATGGTCAGGTTACCTTTGTTTTGATTATCTCTTTGTAATAAAGTGATAATATTTTGTATTTGAATTTGTTAAGTAACCGTATGGTCGGGTTACCTTCGTTTTGATTATCTCTTTGTAATAAAGTGATAATACTTTGTATTTGAATTTGATAAGTAACCTTTTGATTAGGTCACTTTTGTTTTGGTTATCACCTTGTGATGATGCTTAAATTTAGACCTATTAGTAGGGTATTTCTTTTGATTCTCACCTTATAGTGATGATATTTTGAATGGTAATGCTGTTCTGATGAGGAAGCATTCCTGTTTTTTGTAAATAGAGCTAAATGAGCTCCTGGAAGTGAAGTTTTTTGAAATTAGAAGTAAATTGTAAGTGTTTGATTTTAGGTCAGAAATATTAGCCTTATTAGAAGTAGGAATCTCAAGTCAAGAAATTTTGTAAATTTAAATTCTTTTGTCCCGTGGAGTGTTTGACTCTCTAATTTGACCCCCTCCCAATTTTGATTATTACCGATTGTGACTCCCCGATTTTGTCTCCCGATGGACGTCAGGTACACGTAGTTACCAACACACTCTCAATTATAAATGAAGGTCCCCCATTTGAGTAAATTTATAAAATTGCATAGTTGGTTAGGAAGATAGGAAAGGCTAGTATTGTTGTAAAAAAATTTTTTGTATTAGTTATATTTGAAGTTTTTTAAGAAAAATTTTTTCTTTTAGGAAAGAGGTAGTGTAACAATTTTATTTTTGCAGTAGGAGAATCCATTCATTAAACGTACAATGAATAGTAAAATACCTTTATTAATTAAAATAAATATTCAAGTAACAATCAAACTTTTATAGTATTATAATATCAAGGATTATTAGTCGAGTTGTTTCCGAGTTCGGTGTAATTTCACAGCCACTGGCGCGCGCGTGAGAGGTTCGAGAACTAAAATCCGGAACCTCCCACCATACAAGAAAGCAGCGAGCGCACTCGTCGATAGTTAAAAGTAGCGTCAAGATGCATTCTAAGAGAATGGCGAGTGACCTCCGAGTCGCTCTATGTTTGTGAAACACTTCCTGAGTAACGGTTAGTACCTAATCCACATTTTGTATATTCGTTGTCATATTAGCTAATTTACAAAATTTATTTAGCGCAACGACCCATTTGAACTCGCAACGACCCATTTGAACTCGCAACGACACATTTGAAATCCCAACGAGAAATTAGAAAACTGCATGGATAACGTATATATCGCACACCACGTCGAAAATCGCAACTGTAAAATTTGAGACAACATGATCCCTTTGAAGTTACAATTTAGAAAGCTTAATTTGTTGGCTACGCAATGAAAAATTATTTTAGTAAATAAATTTAGACAACGGAAGATTACGTTACAAAGTAATGCTGCCGTGATCCAAGTAAGGAACCCGCTTTGCTCCTACACCTGTGTTAAAGCATGGAAAGCAAGTATAATTAGTTGCTGTTCCCGCGCTGCGAGGTAATTTCCATTACATCAAGGGACAACTGCTGCTCTTGGGTTCGTAATAGAATTAAGATTTCCTGAGTACTTTCCTTCTGAAAGTACATTATTTCATTTTGTTTGTTAGACGTACAAAATTGTTATTCAGTTTACCTGTAAATAAGCTGGTTTTCCCAGTATTAAATTTGCTTTCACTTAGCTTCGTAAATACGTGACCACACGTGGCTTCAACGTAATTTAACAGCTGCTATTACATCACCTGTTTGTTTGTTCACCATTGTCAACAATTGCCCAATGGCTAACACATGTTTAGCATTTTAGTACAACCACTATTGATAACATTAGAGAATATCTTGGTGATTATTTTGACTTCAAACTAAATTTAAGTTTGTTAACCTAAAGAGAAAATTTCGTATATTCATTTGTAAATGACTCACACAGATCTGATTGGGTTATAAAGAAACTCTAGCATTTTTAGTTACATAGAATTATAAAATATTTGAGTAAGGATTAGTTGATAACCTTTACTACCAGTTTTGCAAGTACTTCAAATTTTTATTTTATTTAATTACAATGATACTTTATTTACTGAAACCAAGAAAATTCTTATTAGTAAATTAATATTCTTCATTTAAAGTTTTTTATTCTGATCTAGTCTGATCAGACTTGGTAAACAAAAAGCAATAAGAACTAAAATTTTATGATCCCATTATGCAGAAAATATTCTCTATACTTTTAGGTATACTTGAGGGACGCAAATAGTGTTCCCATTTTTATGTGACTTAATTATTATTCTTTCTTACAGGAACAGCGTCTTATTCTGTTAAGACAAGTTTGTGTATCAACGAAGGCGATCTCTTTTTGGGTCTCCAAGTCCGCCCTTAAAAATAGCTATGCCCTAAAATAAATCAATTTGGACTTGGTGGCGCCTGTTTGTTTTTTTTGTTAAGTGTAACCCTCCATAGATTTCGACTTACCCCCCCATTGCTCATAGCTCTACCCAAGGAGTGGACCCCTAGTTACGTCGGAAGACTTTGTTTTGCTGACCCCCAACTTCTAGAGTCAGATGTATGTATTAAGAAGAGAGCATTAGCTAAGCTCAATTTAGGAAAGAATGTGACCGTTTGGGGTTAGCGATCAAGAAAATATAATACGTTTCAGTATTATTAAACAAATTACTAATATAGTATTTGATTGCTAGCTCATAGGCCACTTTTCGGACGTTACTTAGGGTCAACACAAAAAAACCGAGATTCCATTGTCCAAATATGGTCCACTAACTCCTTTTCTTTCTCCTTTCTTTTGTACTTAACCATTCCTTTTTGTGCTGCAGCTGTGGGTGTTAAATTATATTTTTTGGCTTTGCCAACTATGTCCTCTAATGTACTCTGAGGTAATTGAATGTTTTGATGCTTTGTAATAATCAGTTCTACCAGACATTACCTCAAATATCGTCTGCTCCATACTTTCCGTAATCCATTTCTGACAATCCGTTCTCTTTTCACGTTTATTCGGCATTTTCAATCATAGGCCTAAAATACAGAAAAAACACGAGCTGATATTAGTTTTTTTAATTTAATGTAGATAATTGTGGTTATTTTAAATTTTGAATAGTGGCTATTTGGGTTGTAGGCTATTTTAATCAACCTGTATTTAGACTACTGCAAATTTATATTAGCACAAACTATTGCAAAGCGAATCAACAATCCAATGAACTTGGAATTTAATATTGAAATTAATTTCTTAAATCAGACCAAACAGTAACAATAAATTTAGCAAATTGTAACATTCAGTTGGGCAGCACCAGGTACCAGTAATGTAAAACCTGGTGCCACCCAGTCCTGCAACACTCTTAGTACCCGGTTTGACCCAACACGTAGCAGTTGTGAAAAGCATGGTCTTAGCAAACTATGTAAATGCTAGATGCAATCGCTTTGAATTAAAATAAAGCTAATTAAATGCTATGTTGAACCTGGTAATTACCTGATTTCTCTCTATGCTGCGTGTGTAAGAAACAGCCTCGTATATAACAAACATCATAAGCGAAACCTATTAAAAAATGAAAATCACTGTTGCAAAATGTATGTGACTACTGAAGTGCCGCAATGACCGCTTCGTCTTCTTCATTAGTAGTTCCTAATCCGACCATAGACAGCATTCCAAAAGTGTTAGTTTCCGAGATATTTTGGTACCCAGTTTGACGCCTTACCGGTTGTGCTCGACTCTCCCTGTCTTCCTCTTCTGTACCCATTGTTAATTTATCATATATGTCAATTGTACCTGTTACACGTAAAATTGTTCTGTTCATCTATTCTGACTTTTCTAGTATATCAATGCTAACTAATCTAGGGTGCAAATGGAGTTACAGGAGGTGTAATCTCCAAAACGTCTTTTTTAGAAGTGTAGGTTCAAAATAAGTGCTTCCTAGAGTATTTTTTATTTACTTGGTGTAGTTGTGCTCCTAATGTGTTTTTGGAAAATTGATGAAACATTTTGGAAGTTTTCGCTAATTTGTAAATTGTTATGGCCTTTCTTTTTCTTGGTGAAATTTAAATTTGAAATATTTTCAGAACTGGGAATGACTTTTGCCGTTTTATTGAAAGCATGTGATTCTAACAACTGCATAGAAGTTTCCTCAGGCGTTTTAGGTTTTACAATGCTTTGCTTGTTATTGCTAATCATTCTTCTCGTGTTTCATCTCAGATATAAACTGAATTTGATATATTTGTATAAGCTGTGCTTATGTACTCAGTCTGAACTAATATGTTAGTATTTGTATTAGGTACTATTGTACTTTACTGAACCATATGATTAAATAAGGCCCTTTCAAATTGATTAGTAACGGAGTAGTCCATAATATCTTTCAATGTGTTTAGGTCCAAAATAATTTCACACTTGGAAACACATTTAACAGTTGGGTTTGGTGTGCCCTCTTTATATGTTTGTGCTTCCTTCAAGGGAACAGTATCAATTTGTTATTCTGAATTGCACCTGGCGTCGTTTCTTTCTCTAAGATAGTTTTACTGACAATTTTGTCTCTTTTCTACAACAGTTTAAGATTTGACTGACTCAGCTCCAACTGCAATGTTTTGATCTTTTGAAGCCGTCTGATGATTTTCAAAACTAGGAATTCGAAATGTAGTGAATCGTAAAATTGTTAGACCTGCAGCAGCATTACCACATTCAACCTCTTTTGAAAGGCACTGCCAAAGCGACTCAATGGATTTTTTCTAATATTGCCATTTCCAGTCTGTAACCATTTCTGTTTATGATTTGTTAGGTTAAATCAACTGAAACTCACATGGTTTCGAACGCTACCAGTGTAAAAGTGTAAAGTGGGCCAAGTTCTCGGCATTTACTGATGTGTCTCTGTTCAGCCTCAACAAGAACTGCATCACATGTTCTACCAGTTGTAATTAAATTTGAAGACGCTAGTTTGTCAACAACCGTTACGTCCCCAGCCAGTGATTGACCTTTCTCCCAAGGAATTGTAGTAACACTATCAGGTCTCTTGTTGCTCTTTAAGATACCAGATAGTTCAAGAACAGAGCGAAATGAAGGTTTAGTCAGAGATCCTGCTATTATCTGATTTAATGATTCGTGCCTGAATAAGCAACCAATGATGTTTTTGATGCAACTTAAACTATGAGAGGTTATATGATCAACAGTAACGCCGCAGGAACAAATATATGCTTCACAAACTCTTGCACTACTACACTAATGGGAATCTATATGTTTGCTAAAGCTGTTCCAAGCTGTGGCGAGGGGAGTGCATATAAGCATTGGTAGCTTTCTTTTTGAGATTGACTTTAATTCGAGCAGTGGAACGAACGTCACCATCTTTCATCAACTCATTATATCTTTTGTCAAGTAATTGTTTCCCAAAACTTCTATGAGGGTAGTTGTTGCTTTATGAATAAATTAACAATAGTTAAGTAAACTAACGTACGTATTAAAGGACGGCTTGTTTGTAAACAAACAAATTCTGAATGGAGTGCAATGATCTTGATATTGAAATATGGTAACAATAATCTAATTGCAATGAACTTGAACTCGAAAGAATGCACGTGCGATTTAACAACAAATTGAAACGTACAGATAACACTTTCAAATCGTTTCTATTATCAAGTACTAAATGATTTACGAATTTGTGAATTAATAAAGACCTACGTTTGTATGCCTTTGAATCGATGAGGCGAGAAAGAGAGACGATATAAGCGTAGTTCTATATCCGGTCGATGGAGCAAATGTTTTGTTATCGAATACCCGTTTTCCGTAACGGGATACAAATAGAACCACCTTGAGTGCAAAAGGCCGTAAACAAGGGGTTCGAGATAGAGCGTGGACTGTAATTATTAAGGGGTGAGGTGAGAACAGTTTATAGGAGTATAATCATACAAAGACATAAAAAACACTTACTGAAAGTTCCTTTGGCACTTGAGAGGCACTAAACACTGTAACTAACGCTTTTGGCCAAGGGTTGAAGGAAAGGAGCGAGACAGGAAAGGAAGAGTCCAATGCCAGATTAGAAGAAGAGAGCGGATTTATTTTTATTAGTTGTGGCTATCACGAGACTTGACGACCGACTCACCTTAACTAGCGCGAACTGTTCGGACCCGCTCGAGCGGAGAGAGGGAATGCCCCGAATGGGGACAGATATGGCGCGTACAGTAGTAGTGACGAATTTGTTTCCCTGAAGATACTATTTTATTCAATAAAATCGATGATTCGCACAAACCAGTTATGGTCAAACTAGACCTTTTTACAATGTCTTTGGATTAGTTGTGTGCATTGATGCTAGGAAATATGGTATGGCTGTCTTCTTATGTCAAAACCATCAAGATCACAAGGTAGGGTTGTTTGACTGCAGGTCAAATCATTAAATATGACATTTGTTATTTTTTCTGAACAGTTTTAAAACATGTTTCCAAAAGGATTGTAATAAATCCATATATTGATATAATTGAGAACACCGTAGTATATAAGTAAGTTTGGTATCAGCAGTTCTTCATGCATACCAAGGATTGCTTATTGAACTTTTTTTTTCGAAATACTTTTTTAGCTGCCGAAGTTAACACAGGTACACCTAAATGCTCAAAATCGTAGGATTCCGTCAGTTTAATTCCAGTAATTAGATCATTAATAGATAAAGTGTGAGTGTTGTATTGTTGTTTCGATTTATAGAAACTTTACATGTGGTAGTATTTAGTTTTAATTCATATATTTTGAGAATTTGCTAATCTTTGTTATATCACAAAGAACCGTGTTTATTTTTCCACCGATTGTACCATCGTCCAAATATTTTATATTAAGATTAGAAGTCAAAGAGTGTTAAGGTCATAATCAATAAACTAAACAACAAAAGTCCTAATAGATCTATCTCTGTGTTGTATACCACATTGAAATTTGATCGATCTGTCTCCATAAATAAACTTGGGTTTCTGTAAGATTGCCATATAAATAAATGATTATAAACTAGGCATCTCCTGATATATTATGGACAACATATAATCTTGCCTTAAAGTGTTGAGCGTGTTTGCAAAATCGAACTTCACAATGACCTCAACAACTGTGTTGATATCAAGAAAAGCGTTGGTAGCATGTACTAGAGCTTCTGGTCCACCTTTAATGCCAAAACCAACTTGGATTGGTTTTATTAGAACGAGAAACTTCATGGACTATAGAGCATGCAACTTTAGCAACAACACGTTGCAGTGTATTATCACATGCAGTTGTGCATATTCCCCCATCTTTTTTAGTAAGGTTATCGAGGTACCATATGACAAGATTGATTTTAATAATTTACCTTCTAAGACTTTGTCATTGAATTTAGCAAGGGATTCTAACAGGGTTGTTATAACAGCACCGTTAAGAATTACTAACGAATCCAAAAGATGTTGTGGCCCACGACCTTCAATATCACCTGAACTTCGGGGGAAACGAAATTGTTTTTTTTAAGGTTTCATGAGAAATAAAACATTAATAATTAGGCGAAAAAATCTTCACATGCATCAGGCCGATAGTTGGTGGCCTATTGATTGAAGGGGCTGTTTAGATTCTAGGGCTAGTCATATCTATGGACAATTGTTTGCAATTTTATCATTGGAAAAAAGAAACATCTAGTTGCACCACTAATGTCACTTTTTGATAATTGTTATTCTACATGTTAGCATAATTTACTAGTGCTTTCCTGCAGATACAGTTTGCATAACTAGTTTTTTTTTGTTGAACTGCATGATCTATGTCATTTTCTTGAAGGTAAACTAGGTTACGCTTTGCAAGTGTTGCAAGTGAAATTTTATTTTGTTTCTGGGTGAAATATGAAGAACCCATACAGTGAAGAGAAGTAATATTGACATAGAAAAAAGATCATTTTTAGATATAGCATTTGGCAGTTCTTCACTAACAACCACACTAGCGCCTTTAGGTATAAACCACAAAATTTTTTAACATTGTTTAGTCCCCCGATAGTAATTAAGCGCCTTTAGGTATAAGCCACAACATTTTTGAACATTGTTTAACCCCCGGATAGTAATTTCGTCAGTTTTTGAAGATTATAATTTCCAATGTTTTTAGAAGTATTTTTTGCCCTTTCATCTGGTCTTAGGTTACGATATAGAAAAGTATTTGTCTTTGATGAAGTGTGTGACATGGTATGATGTTGTTTTAAACCACGTTTAGACACTGAGATATCCACAAATATTCCAAGTGGCTCAATCTTTTGCAGGTCTGTGCTGATGATTATTTAAAGAGTCCAGTACCTTTGAGGATAGCTTTCTTAAGGCTTTATTGTGCATCTGTTTCACATATGAAAAAAAACTGCCTTGGTCTTCTTCGTCCTTCTTTGACATTTTTAAGTTTTTGATTTTTACAACAAACCTTCTATCATCTTGATATTTTGATGGTACGTATTCGTATATTATTGTCAGATCAATATCAGAACCAGTAGCAACACCTCAAGCAATGGTAACCATTTGGTCAAACAAGCCATGTTGGTGGGTTCCTGCAGCATGAGGAGGATGTGCGAAGGTAGTTTGTTGATATATTTTTGCAGAAAGTATCAACAGAATTAATTTGAGAATAAGCAGCAGATTTTGCAGGTGTATGTCCTCATTTTGTTGTTTTGTAAAATTTTTTATAGCAGTCGTGTATTTTCTGGACGTGTTTCTTAGAGTGTTAGAAGATTTATTTTCCTCGGTCTCCTTCCATTAACAATTATCAGTGAATTTCTTTTATAAATTATATATGATCTTACGAAAAACTGCAATCTGACGTCTGTCCGATGAATCACAAATATTTTTTTAAAATATGTTTCACTAGTGTAACACTTTTAATTTCAGCCTTTTTCGAGTAATTTAAACTATCTTTTAATTTGTTCTGATCAGTACCTGAAAAAAGACCATATACAAGAATCTACCTCAGGGAAACAAGTGGGTTCTTTGTTTGTGGCTGCAATTGATGACAATTGTTATGTTCCAAACTGTACTTTTGTTGCCTAAATGATATAGAAATAAAACAACTGATATTTTAACTTACTAAATCAATCCCATATATTACAAAAGACCAAAATAATAATGTTCACAAGTAATTAATATCAGTTTAACTGAAATTTCTACATACAAACAATTTCAGACAAATTAAACACCTTCAAATAGGTATATATAAAATATTATCTTTAAACTCCCTTAAGGCAATCTTTTTAAATTAAGTAACTTTAGCGGCTTTGCAATTTCTTTAACCACTACTCTGAGCTCAAAGCAATTCACATAGAAAAGAAATTAAATTAACACTTTAAACACCTTTATCAATATTTTGTTTCAAATAGTAAAGAAATTAATTTCATTTGAGTAACCAATACATTTAATACTATAATAGCGAATTAATTTTTTTTTTAATTAGCTTTATCAATTATATTTAAGAATATTTATAAGAACGCAAAAATCAGTTATGGCATAAATACCTGAAATTACCATCGGATTATAAACCATTAACTTTTATCACAAGGTGTTGACCTCGGCTGTTGCTGACATCAAGTAACCTTCACTGACGATAAAAGTACGAGAAACAATCTATAATGGGCTTTTCTGCATAAACTAAAAATAAAAGCAAATGCTTAAAAAATGAGTTGAATCAGAAAAGCAACATCTTCTACAAAAGCAGCTTCTGGTATTTGTGTCCATTAAAAGCCTCTAACCATTTAATACGACCTCCTACAGCATCCAACCATAAGGAAAATGTATGCTCAAAGGTCTCTGGATAAATTATAATTTTTAAAATGATTCCGCCATATTGGGAAATCAAATAACAGATTAGGTGCTAAAAAATGCATACGCGACAATGATTGTATTAATGCAAATTATAATATGGATCTTACCCCTAACAGGCATTGCAAAATATATTCGACCGAAGAAACAATCTTGACTTGGTCGTGATTATAATTAAAATTTAATTTAGGACTAGCATCGCCATTACGGTCCATTGTCCCACCCGACATCAACCAAATGTCCAATACCACGTAGGGATGAACAATATCAAACAATCTTATCCCCTTTGGTTCTTACTAGGTGACAAAGATACTAATTGCATTCCAAACTACATGCATTATAGTGTACATAGAGTTGCCTAAAACTCTCCTATCATAATAGGAAATGATACTGTTACACTAGTTTATGAAGGATAAAACATTGGTCTCTTTGATTATTTTTGAAATAAGGGTGTTTAATTTTCTATGGTAATATTTTTAAAAATTCTCTTTCAGATGCTTAATTTATAGAAATTATGACCATTTATTGAGGTACGACACAGCTACATATTGAAAGGGCTCTCTATATATTGCCACATTTGTAAAAATGCAAGCTGAATCAAAGAAATTTGAAAGTAATGAAGCAAAAATCCAAATAATAGAAAATTATTATTCTAAAACATTGTTTAAATATTGAGAAAAATATGAATGACGTTAATGTCTGTAACACTAATTCTCAATGCATTATGTATATGTATTAAATTTTTTAACCCTATGTATTCTTCTTATTTATGGCTGCATCTAAAATTGCGGAATAGAAGAAGACAAAAATGTTTGTAATTAAATAAAGGTCAATCCATACCAAATGGTCTAGAAAAAAAATTGGTTGCTTGACCATTTCAGAAAAATTTGATATTTGTTAAGTGAATTCTTTAATGTTAAGTGGACTCAAAAATATTTTTAAACAATTTTTATTGTGTATCATTTAGAAACGGCGGCCATTTTTGTTTGAGACTGCAAGCATTTTTTCGCAGTTGCAAGTATATGCCGTTTTTTAATAATTCAATGGGTTGCCCTAGGACTTTCAAATAAAAAACATTTAGCTGAGCACACTCTGACCTGCAAAATAAAAACTATCACCCTAGTTAATTGTATTTCTTAATATATTTTTAATAGCTCAAGGTCATTGGTCGCAATTTTAAAAAATTCAATTTTTGAACAGTAGTTTTCCAAAACAGAGCCTTAGTATTTTTGTGCTATAGTGCTACATAGTATAGTTACTTTTTATAAAGTATCAATGGTAAGAAGCTTTCTCCTAAAAAACTACACTTCTTTAAAAACAGATTTTTTGAATTTTTCCATTTTTTGGCCTGCAATAACTTTGTTAGGGGACCTTATAAAAATCTGAAAATTACACACTTAATATATCTTTATGATATCAACTCCAGAATACATTTCAACTTTGAGACTCAAATGGAAGTTATGAAAAAAAAACCACTACGAGTCAAAATACGTTTTTTTAACATAGCAATCTTTAATGGAATAAGGTATATAATTTAAACATACCCAGATGATTATTTGTTTTTTTTTAATTGAAAATTACCCAACTAATAACTAATGTTCTCATCTTATTAATTTTTAATAATGTTCATTGAACATCTGGGAAATTTTTTCACTCTGTTTGGACATTAGGTTAAAAGTTCGCCCAGTCACAGTTGCGAATTTCAGGGGAGACAGCTTCTTCAGCACACTTTTAACTGGTATGCAAACTTGATCATTTTCAACTTTTTTAAATGAGGTCCTTAGTCCTGGTGGGTGGTAAAATGTAACATGCACATCTTGGTTTTGACAACCAGTATTATTTACTTTGGTAATCTACCACCTCATTGCAAATGCAAGCCCCTTTTTTTATCGCGAAGCGTTAGTGGTACAACTTTTCCAATTTGATAAAGTTCACTATCAGGGGATGTTAATGTAAACTGACATTTGAGCAAATTGTCTGACTGGGGTATAAAACAATAAAAAGATCGAGTGTCTTTAATTGTCTGACAAGTGTTGAATCTTTCTTCCAAGACTATTTTCTCAAATTTGACAAATACATAGGTAATTTCTTTTACCTCTTCTTTACAAAATTTAAATATTTCCTGAGATGTCAAGATCCAATCCTCGTAGGTTTGCTGCAGATTAACTTTTGTGACAGCTTGCTTTGTAGTACCCCCAACAATATCACACACATTCCTCCTGTGGCATTATGCAAAAAAGTGCTATTTGACATCAACTCCAAACTCTTCTTTGTGAAAGAACATGTTAATTGTTTTTGTTTTTTATTGACTTGCAGCACCATCTGAGTAGATCAGTTTGTTTATGGAAGGGTAGTGCTCTTTTATGTAGTTTATTAATTACACTTGAAAACCATGCAGTTGTAGTGTTGTGTTCAAGGTGGTCATTTATGACACAAAACGGCTACACTTTTGTTTATCTTGATCTTTGTAATACAACACAAATGGATGGACTGTCGTTTGTTTGTTTACTCATTGATGCCCTTGTACTTCGTCTTGAACAACAAAGGTATAGTTATCAGAAAAGTTGGCAAGAACTAAGCATTCATCAACTGCCAAGGTTTGTTTTTTGTCTTTCATAAATTGATCTTGAGCTTTGACAATAAAATAATGCATTTTAAGATTTCCAAAAAACTTTTCTTGTGGTTTTATAATTGTGAACATTTCCGTTCTGTCTTGTGTCACCCATTGTTTGTATGCTATATTGTCAGGCATCAAATTGTCTTTTTCAGATTCTAAACATGTCAAGTAGAGCTTGTTTGCTTGGACAAGTTTGGCATTTTCCCATCATACAATTGTACCGATCAGTATTGCATACCAGAAGCTCCAATAGGTCTTTATAGTCAACTCTAATATTGCCCCCATCTTTTTATCAATTTTACATTCTAGTGATACAAACAAACACAAATGTTACGAGTGCCAGATGTCCCTGCAACAATACACCATTTCGGTCTTCCAATTTTAATGTCACAATTATTTTTTTTGAATTCAATAAATAGTTCATTTAAATTATACAATTTTAACATTTTTTGTCTTTGAACTTTTGCCATTTTCTTTCATGAAACACAGTTTCTTTTTCGAGGCATCAAATGGCTATTATTGTCGTCTTCATATAACCTAATAACGTTTTCAATTGTGTTTTCATTTATCAAATTAGATGCATTTTCTTTTATAATGCAGGTAAAATTTCTTGTTCTTTCACTAAATGCCTTATTAATTTAACCAAATGTTTCGACATTAAATACATCACTAACTTTTGCTCAACTTCAAGAATTTGGTAGGAAACTGATAATCTTAATTTTAGCCTCTTTGTTTGAGATACGGCATTTAGCTTTTCTATCAAATCATCATATTTGGTTGGGGAATTTTGAGAACTTTCACCTGGTATAATACAAATTTACTTTTGAAATAAATCTTCCAAATTCTTTTTGACTGCAGATGCTAGTTTCTCAATTTTTGCTTTCAAGGCAAAATGTCTTTTTTCTTCACTTAGTTTTCTAATTTTACTAGCAGGTGATACACCTAGGATTTGCAAGCTGAATCTACCTTATTTATAGTTTCTAATGTCACACAATTCTTTATCTGATTATCACTAATATCCCTTTTTTTCGTCAATTATAAATATTTTAGAATAACATGCTGGACACGATGATTTTCCTGGTATCATATTGATAACAGAGCTTTTATTTTTTGAATAATGATCACACGTTATTTCTCTCATTTGTTATAGGCTTCTTATGTTTCTTAAAGCCGGGTTCAAGCAAAACTGGCTAAAAAGATGAAATTTTTTTTAAGTACTTAATTTTACGATATTTACAAGTTGATTTAACCTTTGAGTAAACTATTAACTCTTTAACTGCTACGTCCGTAAATATACGTTTTCAAAACGCATACTTAAAGTGCTACGTCCATAAATGTACGTTCTATAATTTCAAAAATCTGTGCGTTGTCAGTAAATATACATACGAGAAGCTCGCCTACTCTATTTTATAGTTGCATATATATGTACTTTGTAAATCACAAGTATATGCTGTTTTATTAGATTTAGTCGTGTTCAGATTTTCAATCGTGTTGCAGGTGCTTTTGGTGCTAAATAGTGCATAGGTATAAATTCTTGTATAATGGCAGGATATGTCAGTTTGACTGATAAAGAAGCTTAGCAATTACCGAAAAAGAAGAAAGGACAGTGGATATTGTTGTCCTGACTGTGACGTCAGACTTTGCACGGTAAAATATTTAGCACAACTGTTTTTTATTTACATAATAAAAAGTGGAATATTTATTTGCATTTTTTTCAATATCTAAGTTTGACAGGTATTCTATGAACATATGAACGCACCACAAATTATATAATATATATGCTATGTCAGTAATTATATGTTCTATGTAATTCTGAATGCTACATCCGTATGTATATATATATATATATATATATATATATATATATATATATATATATAATTCTTTATAATTTAATGACCTTTATATTTATTATTTAGATAAGATGTTATAAGTTTCTTGGGATGATTTTGGTCAAAATAAATAGTAATGTAAAATATTTTGTTCTATTACTTAACGTTTCGGCAACACATTTTTGCCATAATCATAAGTCTATAAAATAAAAAAGATGTAGTCAATCAATTACAAACATGATAACTTACATTAACTGTTGTTCATAAATATATAATTATTTAGTTAATGACAGTGACACTACTTCATTTAATTGAAAGTAGTATACACAATAAACTGATATATAACTGCTAGATCTCGATTAATAAATTGGTATAATCAGTGACACATGACTAACATAGATGTATTAAGATAAAAATAAAAGTTCAGCAATATTATTGATTGTAAAACGAGAATATACGATGCTTAAATTTTCCATATCTTGTTTGTTATTCATAGAGCTGGTGTCTTTGATTATGTGGAAGGATTCTAAGAACAAGCGCTTTTATAATTTTCTTCAGTTTCCATGATTTTAATATGGTTATAGTCCGGATTGTGTTTGGTGGCATACACATGTCTAGCTAAGGCGCAATTGTTTTTACCAAGTTTTGCGTCACTGCGATGTTGTGTCATTCTTTGCGTAACCACTGATTAGTTTGTCCCACATAACTGAGCAAGCAACTGCATTTGATCTTATATACTACATTGTTACATAGTGGTACCTCAGTCTTATCTTTTAATTTTGTAAACAGGCTTTTTAGTGATTTGACATAATCATTTGTAATTATAACATTAGGTTGTTTTAGTATTTTAGTAAGCAAAGGAGTAAGTTTTCTATAAAAGGTATTTTTATAAATCAATTGTGTATTTATAATTCTAGGTGTTTTTAATGTGTTAGAAAAAGTTTTTTAACAAGTAATTTGGATAACCATTATTTAACAAGGTAAGTTCTAATTCTTTAAGATTCTTAGTGTAAAGAGGATCAGAAATTCTTTCAATTCGAGTTTTAGATTCAAAACAGTATTAATTTTATGATGCATTGAATGGTTCGAATTAAAATTGATGTATCTGCGGAGTTTGTTGGTTTATTGTAGCAATCAAACATCAAAGTATTAGAATCTGATCTGATAACTAATGTGTCTAAAAATGGAATCTTTCCTTGTATTTCATTTTCAATGGTAAACTGTAATTTTGGATGGAAAGTGTTAAAAAAGTTAAGTAACTTGAACCATGTCAGAAGGAACTGAGCACACAATGTCGTCTACATATTTAACCAAAGACCATCTGAAGCGGTAAAGTAGGTATTATTGTATCAAGTAGTAAATCCATGACCATTTGGGCTATTATGGGTGATAGGGGTGAACCCGGTGATTGCCAAATAATGGCCCAAATGGTCGTGGATTTACTGATTCTAATATACCGTTCCAATGATCTTGGTTAAATGTGAGCGACGTGTGTTCGACATGGTTCAAGTTCACTGCTCACTCACAATACAGTTACCGATGAAATACGAGAAGATTCCATTTGCGATGTTATCAGATCAGATCTAATGCTGATGTTTGATTGCTGACAAACTCCGCGGTCATCGGTACATTCGAACCGTCATCATCATAAAATGTGCTGTTTGAATCTAAAACTCGAATTGGATCTGATCTTGAAAATTAGAACTTTGTTAAATGGTTATCAATTACTGTTAAAACTTCTTTTAACGCACCTGTATAAATGCTGTATAAATACCTTTATGAAACTGCTCGCTATAACTAATAATGCAAATGGATACAACTGTGTGTACAAATGATTTTCATGCACCTGTTTAATGTTATGCACATATCTGATTATACGTGTTGTGCAGTTTCTTCTTAATTCAGCACACAGTGGTGCAGTTTCATCCTTAATTCAGCAGCGAAAGGGTTAAGTAAAATAACATTTTTTGTCTTCAATATCTTCAATTGAAGTAACGTCTTTAGGAAACATTGCATACACACTTTTATGACAAGCTTCTCTAATAACAACATCAATAGAACATTGAGACTCTATTTAAAAAAGTAATACAACTGTACACTTTAAGAGCTAATAGATAACTGGACAGATATCGGTGGAAGGAGAAAGACAACACACAGACCTCTCTGTACAGGCTCACAGACAAACCTACAGGCTTCCAGATTCTATCTGCTAGCCTGCTGAAACAGGATTGTCTCAACAAATAATTATTAGTACTTTAATTTGATTGTTTATGTCATTGATTCTATTAAACTAGATACCGCAGATGTTAAAAACATATATTTGACTCATATTTGTAATTTTTTTCATAACTTCCAATTGAAGCTCAAAGTTGAAATTTATACTGGAGTTTGACATCATAAAGGACTATTGAGTGTGCAATTTTCAGATTTTTATCAGTTCTACTAACGAAGATATTGCATGGCAAAAAATGGAAAAATTAAAAAATATTTGTTTTTTAAAGTAGTGTATTTTTAAGGGCAAGCTTCTCATCATTATTCTCTATGAAACGTAATTATAGTATGTAGTGTTATAGCACAAAAATAGTAAGGCTGATCAATTACCGCTTCTTCGGAAAACTACTGTTTAAAGATTTAGTTTTTAAAATTGCGACCAATTATTTTCAGCTATTAAAAATATATTAAGGAATACATTCATCTATGTGATAATTGGTTTTAATTTGTAGCCACAATGTGTTAAACTAAAAACTTTTTATTTGAAAGGCTTAATGCGACCCATTACTGAATTATTTAAAAAACACGATGCTTGCAAATGTGAAAAAATGCTTGCGGCCTGAAACATAAATGGCCACCGTTTCTAAATGCTAAACAATAACAAATTTTTAAAAATATTTTTAAGTCCACTAAACATTAAGAAATTCACCTAGCGAATATCAAGTTTTTCTGAGATGGTCAAGCAACCAGTGCTGAATCGCTGGGTATGGATTTACCCATAATGACTTTATTGCATTTCAAAAATTCCTTTACAATGTATACATTTTTCCATTTAAATAAACCAATCATCAATGCATCCCCTGGTAATGAAAATTTTTAACCATGAAGTTACCTTTTGATTTTTTGAAACAAACAAGCTGTTAGACTGCAAGTCTGAATTGTACGGCAGATGTGACATATTGTATCATGTGAAAAATAATTCATTGTTCGCTGTATACTGTGTGAGCTTAGAATTGTCTTTATTTTTTTTTGCATTTCAAAGCATACTTATGGCAAACATTTTGCATTCGCAGTTCTACATTTTTCTAAAGAAATAATAGTAATATATTCTGTTTTTGAGACAAAACTTGAAACAATGAGTAATTTTTGTTGTCTATATTTCATGTTGTAATACTCAAAAGGTTGATTGCTGTTTTCTTTTAGGTTTACATGCATATAGTCAACTTTCTTTACCACTAATGATATCATATACCAAATTTTATGTTCCTGAGTTAATCGTTGAAGCATTTCGTAACGCCATTAACATGAGCTTGTTTTTGACCTTGAGTTAGTTTATGAGGAATCAAATTATTTAACACAGTGGTCATATAAAATTAATTAGTTTTTCCTAATCTTCTTTCGGAATTAAACCACTCATAGTTTTTAAAATCATCTTTATTTACGTTTCGATTCATGACCTAGTATCGTTGTCAATTTGATAACGATCCTAGGTCATGGATCGAAACGTAAATAAAGATTATTTTAATTTTGGCAACGTTCCTAGGTCATGGATCGAAGTGTAAATAAAGATGATTTTTAAAAACTATGAGTGGTTTAATTCCCAAAGAAGATTAAGAAGAATACTAAACAAACCACAACAAGCATACACAGGGAGTATTAATTAATTTGTTTCACATCAATGCCCAAAGTATGACTTAATTTTCTTGTATGGTACTTGCCGATCTACTAACAGAGCAAGATCATTGTTTGAAACTACTCACAATTAAATCCACATTTTTTCAGATTATTATTTGTAGTATTATGCTGTAATCAAGCTGTTTAATATTTTTCCCTTCTTTGCTCTTTTTGTGACTACACAAATGTCCAAATGTTGACTTTTATGCGTCACATATCTAACAACTAGAATGTCACATGCTAAAACTGTAGTAGCAGTCTTTGTGTTTAATCAGTATTTACAAATCAAAGTTTTGCTCTAATCAATAAACCTATTACATAATTTAGTATAAAAAAATACTATTTAGAAAAAACATTAAGATATACATTTTTATAGGTCATGTTGGTTGGTGAACATAAAGGCAAGAAAATACAGGACATTAAGAAACTTATTCAGAAATCACTTATTGACAAAAATGAGGCTGCTTTGTATTATGAACCTGAGCAAACTGTTATATCACGTTCTGGGGACGAATGTGTTGTAGCACTTTGTGATCAATGGTATTTGGATTATGGCGCAGCAGACTGGAAAAATCAAGCTCAATCAGCTTTGGAGTCAATTAATACTTTTTCAAACGAAGTTAAGAAAAATTTTGCTTCAAGTATGAGTTGGCTTCATGAGTATGCATGTTCACGAAAATATGGATTAGGCACTAAACTTCCCTGGGATACTCAATGGCTAATTGAATCACTATCCGATTCTACCATTTATATGGCCTATTACACGGTCGCTCATTTACTGCAGGGAGGTACTTTCAAAGGGAATAAACCAAATGCCTTGGGAATTACAGCAGAGCAAATGACTCCTGAAGTTTGGGATTATGTATTTTTTAAAAATACACCATACCCACGTAAATCAGGTATTAAAAAGGAATCACTTGACATAATGAGACGAGAATTTGAATTTTGGTATCCAGTTGATTTACGTGTATCGGGAAAAGATTTAATTCAAAATCACTTAACGTATTTTATATATAACCATTGTGCAATATGGCCTGATGATCCAACTAAATGGCCTAAGGCTATAAGAGCCAATGGGCATTTATTACTAAATTCAGCAAAAATGTCAAAATCGGAAGGAAATTTCTTAACGCTTAATGAAGCTATTGATAAGTTTAGTGCTGATGGCATGCGATTGTGTTTAGCCGATTCTGGTGATACTGTTGAAGATGCTAACTTTATTGAAAATATTGCAGATGCAGGAATTTTACGTTTGTACACATTTATTGAATGGGTAAAAGAAATTTTATCTAAGAAAAATACACTTAGAGTTGGTCCATCCAATACTTTCCATGATAAAGTATTCCAAAATGAAATTAATTTGAAGATTAAGGAAACTGATGACTTTTACAACAAAACATTGTTTAAAGAAGCATTGCGCACTGGATTTTTTGAATTACAAGCTGCCCGTGATAAGTATCGTGAATTAACAATTTTAGAAGACATGCACTGTGATCTTGTATTTCACTTCATAAAAATACAAGCTCTGTTACTTTCACCGATATGTCCTCATGTATCTGAGTATGTGTGGTCACTGCTAGGAAATGTAAGTATCATACAGTTGTGGAGTTGATCTTTATCCAGATAAATTTTTCTAGAAAGGTTTTATTGTTCACGCTGCATGGCCTGAAGTTGGATCAATTGATGAAGTTGCGATTAAATCTTCTGAATATCTTATGGAAGTTGCTCATTCATTTCGTGTTAATCTTAAGAATCATTTGCAATGTATGAAGACATCAAAAATAATCCTAATCCACCACCTATTGAAAAACCCGACGGGGCAGAAATTTGGATAGCTAAAAGTTTTCCACCTTGGCAGAGCTGTGTTTTGACCATTATGAAGAAGTTTTGCGATGTAAGTACAATTTTAATTGTCAATTTGTTATTTAATCAGTATATAATTGTTGTGAATAGTGCATTGTTAAATGCAAAGCAACAATGCCTTTTCTAATTATACTTTAATATAGTACACTCTTTGGAATTCCAAAATAAAATGTTATTATTTGGTTACTAAAATTTTGTTCAGGAGTGTATCAAACAAATTATAGATGACTTGCGTTTCATGTTCTTAAAACCATAATCTTATAGTGTTTTAAACTGTCAAAAAGGTATTCTGATTATAATTTCTATCCTTGGGAATTTCAACTAAGAATTAAATTAAAATAGGATCATTCCAATGGGAAAATTAAAGAAATAGTTTTCAGTTCAAAGAAAGCCTCCTCAGGCTTTTTAAAACATAACAAATGTTAGGTCTATTCCTTCATCAATTTAACGAGTTCTATTTTTTATTAGATCAAAAAGTTGCAATCAATGTAAATGCAGCTTAGAAAAGAACAGAGTTTCAGATGTTTTTACTTAGCACTTTCTGGATTTCTATTGCTGATGTTTACAAAATTCATGTGAATTTATGTTAATAAAATAGTGTGTTTATAGTAGTTTCTAACAGTATGGAAAACCCAAATAATATCGCACTATTGTTTTGTATGATCGCCCAAAACTAAACCCCACTAAATTATAATTTTCCCTTGCCGTGTACAAAAAAAATAATGAAGAAATGCCTCAATGTAAATCAGTGCAATACGAGAATCGCCGGTCATGTATATCCCTTGATTCATTTAGCAACAACACCTAAACTTATCTTGGCACACAGTATGCTTCTATTAAATATGCACTTTAACCAATTAATTAACAATCCGTACAAAGTTACGGTTAGTTTAATCACACAAAAAAAGATGCAGTAGTATTTGAATAAAGTGTACAGCAAAACATTTGTTGAGTTGTTGAGTTTCAATAATGTTGACAACAATTGCAGGTGTGTGTGTGTGTGTGTGTGTGTGTGTGTGTGTGTGTGTGTGTGTGTGTGTGTGTGTGTGTGTGTGTGTGTGTGTGTGTGTGTGTGTGTGTGTGTGTGTGTGTGTGTGTGTGTGTGTGTGTGTGTGTGTGTGTGTGTGTGTGTGTGTGTGTGTGTGTGTGTGTGTGTGTGTGTGTGTGCGTGTGCCTGTGTGTGTGTGTGTTTATATATATATATATATATATATATATATATATATATATATATATATATATATATATATATATATATATATATATATATATATATATATATATATATATATATATATATATATATATATATATATATATATATATATATATATATATATATATATATATATATATATATATATATATATATATATATATATATATATATATATATATATATATATATATATATATATATATATATATATATATATATATATATATATATATATATATATATATATATATATATATATATATATATATATATATATATATATATATATATATATATATATATATATATATATATATATATATATATATATATATATATATATATATATATATATATATATATATATATATATATATATATATATATATATATATATATATATATATATATATATATATATATATATATATATATATATATATATATATATATATATATATATATATATATATATATATATATATATATATATATATATATATATATATATGATATATATATATATTATTATATTATGATGATATATATATATATATATGATATATATATGTGTATATGTGTATGTGTGTAGTATATGTGTGTTAGTATGTGATGTGTGTATGTAGTGTGTAGTGTGCGTACGTGCGTCGTAGCGTACGTGCGTGCGTGCGTGCGTCGTGCGTGCGTGCGTGCGTGCGTGCGTGCGTGCGTGCGTGCGTGCGTGCGTGCGTGCGTGCGTCGTGCGTGCGTGCGTGCGTGCGTGCGTGCGTGCGTGCGTGCGTGCGTGCGTGCGTGCGTGCGTGCGTGCGTGCGTGCGTGCGTGCGTGCGTGCGTGCGTGCGTGCGTGCGTGCGTGCGTGCGTGCGTGCGTGCGTGCGTGCGTGCGTGCGTGCGTGCGTGCGTGCGTGCGTGCGTGCGTGCGTGCGTGCGTGCGTGCGTGCGTGCGTGCGTGCGTGCGTGCGTGCGTGCGTGCGTGCGTGCGTGCGTGCGTGCGTGCGTGCGTGCGTGCGTGCGTGCGTGCGTGCGTGCGTGCGTGCGTGCGTGCGTGCGTGCGTGCGTGCGTGCGTGCGTGCGTGCGTGCGTGCGTGCGTGCGTGCGTGCGTGCGTGCGTGCGTGCGTGCGTGCGTGCGTGCGTGCGTGCGTGCGTGCGTGCGTGCGTGCGTGCGTGCGTGCGTGCGTGCGTGCGTGCGTGCGTGCGTGCGTGCGTGCGTGCGTGCGTGCGTGCGTGCGTGCGTGCGTGCGTGCGTGCGTGCGTGCGTGCGTGCGTGCGTGCGTGCGTGAGGTGCGTGGTGTGTGTGTGTGTGTGTGTGTGTGTGTGTGTGTGTGTGTGTGTGTGTGTGTGTGTGTGTGTGTGTGTGTGTGTGTGTGTGTGTGTGTGTGTGTGTGTGTGTGTGTGTGTGTGTGTGTGTGTGTGTGTGTGTGTGTGTGTGTGTGTGTGTGTGTGTGTGTGTGTGTGTGTGTGTGTGTGTGTGTGTGTGTGTGTGTGTGTGTGTGTGTGCGTGCGTGCGTGCGTGCGTGCGTGCGTGCGTGCGTGCGTGCGTGCGTGCGTGCGTGCGTGTGCGTGTGCGTGTGTGTGTGTGTGTGTGGGGGGGGGGGGCGTGTGGGTGTGCGTGTGGGTGTGCGTGTGCGTGTGCGAGTGCGTGCGCGTGCGTGCGTGCGTGCGCGCGCGCGTGCGTGCGTGCGTGCGTGCGTGTGTGTTTATTTGTGTCTCCAATAAATTAATTTTACAAGTGAATTAGTGATCTGTTTACTATCAAAATTTACCAGTAAGTGCTTTCCTTGGACTATTACAACTGACCTGTGAGTTGAGTGAATTTTGAAAACGTAGTTTCATTAGACATTTGTAAAAATGTAAATTAGTTCTGCCATTAAAATTGTTGTAGTTATCATGTGTTAAATTGAAGGTATCAGAGGTCAATACCTTTATAATCAGCATTAGTGATAAAAAGCAATTATCCAACTGTGTTGTTGTTTTGTATAAATAAAAACATTGAACTATAAACATTTATACAGGACTGGCCTTGGGGTGTATTTCTTGTTAATTTTCCATAATAGGCCAACATGAATCTTGTTCTGGCATAAAAAACGAGTGAACTACGTGCCATAATACTGCAAAACCCATACTCACTTTTTACTGCTTAGAATGTAGGTCCTATTTTAAACAAGTACCTTCATTACTGAAGGAATTGCTAATCTGATTGATTCTGTACAATGCATTTCTAGAATGTTTGAACACAGTAAGGAGTTTTCTGAGAAAGCTTTGAAGCAGTCTAAACTTCTCGAATCTGAGAATACTAAGCTGAAAAATCACGACCGTCTCACGACATAAATGCCGTGGCTGCAATGATCGGTTAGGTTACTGTGTTACGTTTTTTCGTGGCAGCCACGTTGGGCGCCAAATTTATGTTACGTAACACAAAGAAAGTCAAGAAATGACCCGGCTCAATCGGAGAGTAGGGGGGTTGTAGAAAGCAGACTGACCTATGATGTATGCGGCGGTAAGGAGTTAGTAACAGTATCTGCAATAAAAGAAACTAGAATAGTAAACCTGCAATAAAAAAGATTAGTCCTGCAAACCTGAAATAAAGAAAAAGCATAGCAGCAATGAAAAGTCTAAATTATTCAGTACTTTGTAGAGTGTAAAAAAAAGAAACTGTTTAGATAAACTATATAATATAATAACGGTAAAAGCAATACAAAAATTTTTAGTACAAAGTGAGGTAACATTGGGGAGTAGCAGAAACGTTTCCTCACACACCAATTCAACATAAATCAGACAAAATGTTAAAAAAATAAATAGGTAAGACACAATTGATATGAGTAATTCAGTAAATAAATAGGTAAGACACAATTGATATGAGTAATTCAGTAAATAAATAGGTAAGACACAATTGGTATGAGTAATTTAGTAGTATTGATTGTTTTTTTTTCTTTTTTTTTTCTTAAAAGCAGGCAAATCTATTGTAAACGGTATCAGAACGACGAAGACATGGCAAACAACGGATAGGCATTTAAAGTACTAATAAGTAGGAAATAGTTCAACTTACAAGAGTCCTTCAGCGACGCTCCCTTGCAATGGAAGTGTGAGATTCAACGATGTCCAGCACTAACGAAGCACTTCGCCCTTGACTGTGAGGGTGTTGATGGAACTTCTCACACGTTACACTAATCACACCTACGCATTTCACTGGGGTTAGCAGCAGACAATATAACGCGTCGTAACTAGGTAGTTGATAAATTTCTTGGGAATTCTATTTCCTAAGACAATAATTTAGAAATTTTCTGAGGCACTAGTTTGATTTCAACTGGGACCAGATGTATGTTATTTTCATAAACGTCCCAATAAGCAGTGAGAAACTACCGCCAATACCTTAGTGAACCGGTAATCTATTATATTTCGCAAACACGAAACTTACACAAGCAAAGATCTGTTGTAGATTCTTTGGGGTTAGAAAATTCAGAAACTACAGTATCCACAGTATTTGGGATAATCCAAAGTATGAACTACTCAAATAAGAAAAGGACAACACCACAAAAAAACACAATTAGTAAAACAACGTGTATCACTAAAAACCGTCCGTGTTCCGTAAACAACACGCGTGCAGGTCGAGTCCAACAAGTTCCACTCCTTTTATCTACAACAGAAAATCAACTAAAACCGTGTCATGCTTGTAGTTAATGTACAACTTTAAAATTTTATCGCATTAATTCTCACTAGCTTCAAAGCAAAACGGAAAGCAAACAGTATATTTTTAACGTAATTAATATATAGAAACCAAACACGAAACTAAAACTCCAAACACAATTAATAAAAGCCACAAGGAAACAGTATTTTGAGCGTAATATATCGGAATCAAACACAAACTGTTTATATAAACTCGTTGTTACCATAAACTCTTGTCGACTATCTTATCTAGACTTGTATACCCACATAAGGAACAAAATTTATATGAATGCAGCCATCATATCTACTAATTAATCACGAGCCGCTTATCACTTTCGACAAGCTGGAAAGTATTTAAAATTCGTTTCTCTCAATTTATTTATTAATGAAAATCAACCTTCAATTAATCTATTTTTAAAGTAATACACACGAGTTAAATTGCATACAATCTGAAAACTCTTCGAAAGTATTTACGAATTGGGTAGTGTAAAATGTTTAACTATTAAAAAATGCCCGTTACAACTGTTAGAAATAGATATTATTATTAAAAAACACAAATCACTTAACACGCATCATATCAGAACAGTCTGCAAGAGTTTGAGCAACAACTGTTCTGATATTCATGTTAGTGATTTGTGTTTTTAAATAATAATATCTATTTCTAACAGTAACCTAACCTATCATTGCAGCCACGGCATTTTTGGCGTGAGACGGTTGAGAAAAATCAACTTATTGAAATGGAAAGCAAATTACTCACTAAAGAAGTTGATGGCTACTTCTCTGCTAATACCAACGCAGTTACTTCTAAAATAATGAATCATACCAAGCAGTTGAAAATCATTTATCTACTGTTATTTTTAAGCTCCAGAAAGATACTCCAATCTCTTTTTCACAAGTAGTGCGAAGGAGTAATACAGCAATAATGGTTAAACCTAAAAATGTTCAGCCAGAGAACAAGATCACGAAGACAGAGGTACTTCATAAAGTCATGCCAAAATTGATTGATTCCACTATTCCAATTACTAAAGTTAAACATATCAATAAAGGTGGGATTCTCATCAATAGTGATACAGATGATTCCAATCAAAAAATAAAACAAATCATGAATAATAACATGTATACTAATTATAACTGAAATAAGGAATCCTCTGCCTAAAATTAAAGTTGTGGGTATAACTGAAAAACTTGATGCCGCCTGTGTTGAGAAATTCCTAATAAATCAAAACGGCCACTTCTTTGGTCAGAATTTTACCTGCAAAGTTCTTAGAATATGGTGAACTAAAAAGAACTGCCACATCTATCCAGCTCTTGTGGAATTGGATATGCTTTCTTTTAATAATTTTATGGCTCTTGAAAAAAAACTTGAATGATGGGACTTGATAACAGTTCTGTCTATGATGGAACTGAACCATGTAGATGTCATAATTACTGTTCTTATAACTATAAAAAGGGAGACTGCAAGAGTAATCCCATTTGTCCTCTATGTGCACTTGAACATACGACTGATAAATGTACTGCCGATGAGGTAAAATGTATTAACTGCATTACTTACAAAAAAATGTATCCCAATAAGACAGAAATCAATGTTAATCACACAGTATGGAATACTGACTGCTCTGTGTATAAATTAAAGTTAGGTGCAGTAAGGGCTTCTATCTTCTCTGAGTAGCAATCACAGTTTATAACTCACTCTGCAAACATAGTTAATTCTAAGGCGTTGGCCAGTTATATATACTACCAAAATGTTAGAGGTCTCCGTACCAAAATGGTTGAACTGTATAACCTCTCTTTAATATGTGATTATGAAATCATATTCTTAACTGAAACATGGTTGGGAGATAATATACATGACAATGAACTTTTTTTAATACCTGCAATGTATTCAGAACAGATCGACATACTGATTTAGGTGTTAGCAGGGGGGGGTACTTCCTGCTGTTCACAAAAAAATTCACTTCTCATCAAGTTCCTTACACATGTACAAATATTAACTTTGATGTCTTAATTGTTGAAATTAAAAATTCCATAGCCAGTCTATGATTATAATAATGGTACATATCCTGCCAAATCAAGTGAGGCATGCGTATGAACTTTTCTTTGATGAATTAATAAATCTTTATTTTATCTATGACAAAAGTCTTATACTCATAGGAGACTTTAACCTACCTGAATTTGCATTGAGTGGCAACAACCTGCCCAGATTGGCACCCTTTAATAACTTTGTAGCTTTCTTTGATCTCATACAGTACGACTACATACACAATCTAAATCAAAGGCTACTGGACCTAGTTTTTTCTAATTTCGCTTGCAACATATTTGAACCAAAGTGTGTTGACCTGCCTATTGACAATCATCATCCACCACTTTGCATTGAAGTACATAAACTACTTGTAAAAACTATGTTAAAGCAACCAGTAAAGACGTCTGCTACAAATTTAAAAATGTCAACTATACTGCCCTTTATGATGATTTTGCTACACTAGACTGGAACTCTCTGTACCATTTTGACGACATTGAAGCTGCTACATCTCATTTTTATGCTTTACTCTTTGGAGTTATTAATTGGCATGACCCTAGAACCAAAGCCTGTAGGAAGTCTTATCCATCATGGTTCACTAAGGCGATCATCAATCTTACTTAACAAAAAGAAATTTTATGCAAACAATATAAATTAAGGAGTGATACATTAGTATACAACAATTTTAGAATCCTACGAACTAGGCTAAAAAATGCTATGGATATTGCTCACAATAATTTCCTAAGTTTAATGAATGACAAAATAAAATCTGATCCGCAGAGGTTCTGGGCATTTGATAAACGAAAATTAACGAACCAACAAAGACAAATGATCTATGACAATGAGTTCTATTCTGATCCGTATGTTATAGCGAATAAGTTTGCTTAACTTTTCAAATCTGCCTATACTCCCAGCTCCCATACTTGTGATCCGAAACCAGTCTCCTCTTATCCCAGTATTGGTGTACCTATTAACAAATTACAATCTAAATATACTGCGGGTCCGGACAACTTACCCTCTCTTGTTAAATATTGCAAGTTTCCACTTATCAAACCTTAACCTTTCTGTTTAACCTCTCTGTCTCTCAAATATTCTCAATTTCCCAATATCTGGAAATCTTCTAAAGTACGACCTTCTATAAAAAAAGGGGATAGATTCTGTATAATATATTATCGCCCTATTGTCATCCTAAATAACTTCAGTAAAATATTTGAATTCCTTCTCTATGATTATATCTACTTTCACTCACATTCAAAAGTATGTCTGCAACAACACTGATTTGTTTCTGGTAGATCTACTGCAACTAATTCAATCAGTATGACACAATATCTTTCTAAATCTTTAGATGATGGAATCCAGGTTGACGTGATATATACAGATTTGTCAAAAGCATTTGATCGGCTAGATCACAATCTGTTAATACGGAAACTGTCTTATATGGGCGTTACACCTCAGCTACTGATCTTTTTCTCTTCCTATTTAAATAATAGAAGACTCTATGTCGATTATTTAGGCTCTCAATCTAAGTACTTTACTGCTACCTCTGGAGTTCCACATGGCTCTGTCTTTGGCCCCTACTTCTTTATCATTTTCATCAATGGTGCTGTTGTTGATATTAATTGTGAATGTTTAATCTATACAGATGACATAAAATTGTTCAACACGATAAGTCAAATAGAAGATTGCTCAAAACTGCAGCATAATCTAAACAATCTACATTTCTGATGTGTTACAAACAACCTCCCAATTAATCCTGATAAATGTTCTGTTACAAATTACTCTAGAAAGCATAATTCCCTTATAGCATTGAAGGTTCAGTACTTCAAATCACCGATAGTGTTCTTGATCTTGGTGTACTGTTTGATGCCAAGTTAACATTTAGTTTGCATATCCTCAACATTATTAGGACTGCATAAATCGCTGGGTTTTGTTATTAGGATGGGTAAACACCTCACTATTGATACTCTAAAAATATTATTTTTTGCCTTCGTTAGGTCGAAATTGGAGTATTGTAGTATAGTCTGGAATTCTTCATAGGCTGTCTATGTAAATATGATTGAGAAGGTATAACGTCACTTTCTTAAATACCTAGCATACAAGGAGGACTCAGTTTATCTGTGTATAGGCTACAATCATAACCTACTTCTACGCAGATTGCCTGTAACTAGACTTAAATCGCAATGTGATTTAAGTGCTGTGGTATTTCTCTATAAAGTAGTTAATAACTTAATAGACGCTCCCAATTTATTATCTGCTGTAAATTTCCGAGTGCCTACATTCATCAGGGGCCACGGTATGTTCTACTTAAACACCCTAAGAACCGATGTGCTTAAGTTTTCCCTTCTGCACTTTATGTGCACAAAAATTCAAAACAAATGTAAATCCCTTGACATCTTCCATGTTTCCTTGTCACACATTAAATCAACTTGTCTGTGCACAGATTAACCAATTTTTTGGCGTTCCTTGCCTATCCATCCTCTGCCCTTCCTTGTGTTTTGACTGTGTTCTCTTTCAGGCTATGTTTTACTGTTTTTGTTTTTTCGTGTTTAATTTTATATTTATTATTGTATTTACTTGACATAATTTTTTTTTTAATTTTGTATTCATGTTTTTGATTTGGTGCATACTTTGTGATTGGGTTTAATCTGTTAAGGTAGTGTATAAAAATAAATAAATAAATAAATAAAACAATTTCTTAATACAGTAACATAAAAAATAGTATAACCTACAAATTGTGATATAATAATATTTCATAGGAGTTGGAAAACTTGCATAAATTCAAGTTACAATATGCACCTAATTCAAAAATGTAAGTACACAACAAAATGAATACAATCCTTGTAACTAAAAACGTCTCTTCACGAATTACAAATTACATAAATACGGGTTGAATATCAAAGTGCAATATGGAATCAGTCATGATTAATTCCATATCTTAATCCGTGTTAACCCGTCTTTGTGTTAAAATTGAGAGATCCGAGTGCGTGATTAATCACGTATCTCCTCCTAAGGGGAATTAGGTTCGAGGAAGGGGAGGTGTGGGTTCGGTGGAGGATTTTTTCGTATGTTGCATAGGCCGGTTTTTATCGCGAAAAACCTATAAATAGGGGAGAAATAAGGGTTTTCCGGGAAAAGATTAATCTGCAGCGACGCATTCGCCTTACGTATTAAAAAAACTAGGATCCCCGAAACATTTCCGATCTCAGAAGCTGAACAAGCCGTACGACGAGGTCGGGAACAGGTTGGTTGGCGTTGGTACGATATAGAAGGAACATCGAGTTGGTTTCTAAAATTCGTATCAGGCCACTATAAATTATCTAATATATACCAAAAAATACTATTCATTTCCGAATGTCTGAATTATTAACGGTTTGCAATCTGGTACTACAGTATTTTCTTGAAACATTTATTAAAATTTGCATAATTCATTCGAGAAACGTCAAAATCAGGTAACGAACACCGTCGTAAGAGTACGAGCGTTTACCTTCGAAATCTGTGATAACACACTTTTTTCAAATTTGTTAAATTTAACATTTTAAATTGTCTCATATATCTTTTAGTACCGACAATTGGATATTATTATACGAGAACATCGCTTTTTAATATACCCGGTCTATTTATTTCAGAAATAAATAATTTTTATATTTGGCGTTTCTTTACAATCATAGCCGAGCAACTACAATAGAGCATCGTGATTTGGTCAGAAATCGGTGTGTTTCGTATGGGTCCCGTTAAAATACAAGTATACTACTAACACATTTACAATAAGTGCCACCTCGGTAGCATAATGCTAGGATGTCTGGCTAACATTCGCAAGTTGGATGGTTCGATGCCCATTTCAATTTACTTTTTTTAATTTTTCGTCAACTTTATAAACAACCAACATCATTTATTTAATTTAACAATATGCATAAATAGAACCAAATCACTTTTTCATATACTTTACTCCGGTCTATAGTTTCTAAATTGTAAGCTATATTTACTTAAAAAAATCATTTATAACGCTTTGCTTTTCCTGGAATTCTCCAAGTTGTCGAAACGTGTTTTCTTATACATTAAAAATGGTATAGACTTTGAAATTTTCCTATTTATAAATACGAAGCGCGGTGCAACAAAACCAACAACAAGTTGGTTACCGTTGGTGTGAGAAAGAAGGAAGATCAAATTGCTTTCCAAAATTCATATTAGGTCTCTAAAAAATATCTAATATATACCAAACAACGCTATCCGTATCCTAAAACCTGAATTATTAACAGTTTGCAAGCTGGTACTATGGTATTTTCTTAAAACTTTTATTAAAATTTGTATAATTAATTCTAGAAACGCCAACAACAGATTAATCTTAGACACATATACAGGCTATATTCAAATAGTAGAATTAATCTTTTTCTTTATATAACATAGAACATTTGCCATATATAGAAAGCTGGAGTAATATAATATCTAAATAAATAATACCCGCTTTAAAAGAATAAACATGGTCCATAATATTAACGAGGCTTTATCATTATTTATTTAACCGAGTTTTATCATAATTCTGCAGCAAAATAAACATCATACATTACTGTTAATAACCTATACCGTAGATTTTCAAAATTGTTCTTGAACCAATGTAAAATATCTAAAACGTACGTGGAAATTATCAGCTCAGCTAAAAACATGTCTTCAGTCCAGTTTGCAAATATGTATTATATTTTTAAACAATGTAGCATTGATTATGATCAATTATTTACAATTTGTCTTGACGAGCATACCCAATACGTTGTAAAAGCGAGGCAGCATGGTGTAGTTTTGTAAAAGTATGACAGACAAGGGTACCTAGATTTCCTTATAAAATACCAATTACGTGCAAAGTCCACTAGGTCGAGGTGTTCTTGATGCGGTCGACTCGCCAAAGTGATTTCAACACAGTCTACTAGGGTGAAGTGATCTTGATCCGATCGACTTTCCGAAGTGATTTTGACAAAGTGTACTAGGGCAAAGTGTTTTTATCCTTTTCCCAGTGGGTCCCCGGTGGTTCCCGATGGTTTCTGATGGTTTCCGATGTTTCCCAAAGGTTTCCAATGGTTCTCGATGGTTCCCAGCAGACGGGGCGCAAAGAGGGCAGGACGCAAAGAAAGGCGGGGCGCAAAGAGGATGGGATGCAAGGAGGGCGGGACGTAAAGAGGGCGAGACGCAAAGAAGTCGGGGCGCAAAGAAGTCTGGGCGCAAATAGGACGGGGCGTAAAAAGGGGGGAGCCGCTCAAAGTAGTCCCTTGGGGACTACAAACCGCTTCTAGTTTCATGTCTTAAAACGTGTAAGCCCGCCCTTGTGCTAAAGTTGAGAGGTGCGAATCGATCGCGATTTGCGTCCGAAAGTATAGGTGCTGCGGGTGTAGGCGAGTTGAGTTCCGGTGGGGAATTTTAACGTGCATTGCTTTGACCGGTTTTTATTGCAAAAAATCTAATGCTAAAGGAGAAATACAGGATTTTCTGAAATTAATTGATCTGCAGCGACGTATTCGCTTACGTGTTAAAAAACCTAGGATCGCTTAAAATTTTGCGATCTCAAAACCTAAATGCACGGTGTGACAAATACAACAACGGGTCGTTTACTGTTGGTTCGAGAGAAAAGGGACGATCGAGGTAGTATCCAAAATTTGTATACGATCCCTAAAAAATATCTAATATATTCCAAAAGACAATATTTATATCCTTAAACCTGAATTATTATCCGTTTGCAGGCGAGTATTATATATTTTTTGAAAACTTTTATTGAAAGTTGTGTAATTAATTTGAGAAATGTCAAAAGCACGTTATGAAGACCGGTGTGGGCAAACGAGTAAGTACCATCAAAGTCTTTGTTGACGCACTTATTTTACAAATTTCTAAAATTAAATCTTATAAAATGGCTAAATTATATTTTTAGTACTATATCTTTTTATTAGGATTCCAAAATAAACTCTATTTTAATATATGCAGTCTATTTTTGAAGAAAACATTAAAAAAAATTTAATTTGATGTTACTTTACGAATACGGCTGAGCAGTTACAATTCTACGTGATTTAGTCAGAAAATGATATATTTTTATGTAACATTTTTTAATGCAAGTAAACAACCAGCGGCATTCAGATACACATCAGCTCGGTGTGGCAGGGTTAAGAGCTCCGTTTTCTCTTCACGTCAGTGGTTAGATGCTCAGTAAAGCTTACTTTGTTTTAATTTTGTGTTGGATTTTAAAACATGAGAAAGCATCTAATATCCATAAAAAAAAAAATTATAACCGCTATACAACGGTCTACAATATGTTAACTATTCCCTATTTTCATTAGAAAAAGCATTTACAACATTTACATTTCCAGCAAGTTTGTTATTAATTTGTTCTATTTATTTTGTCTTAACGAGCAAGACTAATACCTTGTAAGAGAGAGGCAGCATAATGTGGATTCGTAAAAGTCAGACACAGAAGGCCAAACCAAGCGGTTACCTACATCAACTGAAAGTCCTTTTAAAATATTTAATATGTGCTAGAAGTCCCACTCAGAACTCAATAACTGACAAAAATAACGTTTACGTACAGTTTCTATAATTATTTTCAGAACTGTCAGATGCCAGTGCCCCAGGTTAGCACAAGCGCATAAACTGGCTTCATTTGAATCTATTCTAGCAGAATTACAATACATACAAATCAAAGCAAAAAAAGAATAAAGGAATATAAATATTCAACTATTGTGCTTTTATATCGATATACTTACTGTTTTTCCATGCTAATGTCTTACATTTAAAAATAAATTTGAAAATAACATTTTGAATGATTATTTGAATATAAACTGGCAGAAGCGTACATAAACAGTACCTTATTGTGTACAACGATCTCAATGGCATTGCTCTAACAATACCGGCTACCGTGCACTAAGAACAAGGTTCCTTGCTCTGATAAATCTATTTTTTAACATTTCAAAACAATACACCGTCTTCGATTTTACATTTTCCAACTTTTTTTTAACATTATTTATAATACGCGATTTATATATAGACATAGGAAACATGGCTTGAATTGTTATACATAGTTATTCAAGCATTCTGTAATTACTGTTTATTACAATCGTTTATTTAATCAATGTAAATAATATTTGTTATGCTTTTATATCTACATTACTTATTTAACAATTACTGTGAATAGCAATATGTAACTAATATAAAACAATATAAAATAATAAAAAAATTGAAGCTTCATTTCCATTATTGCATACAGCTTTTATTTATTCAATGAAGTCTACTAGGGCGAATTGGTCTTGGTCGAATCAACTCCTCGAAATCGTATTAACGAATTCTACTACGTCGGAGTGGTCTTGATCCTATCGACTCCTCCGGGTCTTCTTAACAGTCTTTTAACGAAGTCTACTAGGGCAAGGCGATCTTGATCCAATCTACTCCCTGAAGTCGTTTTAACAAAGTCTACTAGAGCGAAGTGGCCTTGATCCGATCGAGGCTCCGAATTGGTTTCAACGAAGTATACTAAGGCGAGTCAACTCCCAGAAGTCGTTTCAGCAAAGTCTACTACGACCAAGTGATCTTGATCTGGTCAACTCCCAGAAGTCGTTTCAACAAAGCCTACTACGACGAAGTGATCTTGATCCGATCAATTCCCAGAAGTCGTTTCAACAAAGCCTACTAAGGCGAAGTGATCTTGATCCGGTCAACTCCTCGAAGTATTTTTTAACAAAGTCTGCTAGAGCGAAGTGACCTTGATCCTATCGACTCTTCGAAGTAGTTTCAACAAAGTTTACTAGGGCGAAGTGACCTTGATCCAATCTACTCTCAGAAGTCGTTTTAACAAAGTTTACTAGTGCAGAGTGTCCTTCATTCGATCTACTCTCCGAAGTCCTTTCAACAAAGTCTACTACGACGAAGTGAACTTGATCCGATCAACTCCTCGAAGTCTTCTTTAACGAAGTTTACTAGGCCGAAGTGGTCTTGATTCGATCAAATCCTTGAAGTCTGCTAGGGCAAAGTGACCTTAATCCTATCAACTTGTTGAAGTTGTTTCAACAAAGTCTACTGGGGCGAAGTGGTCTTGATACAACCAATTTTCTGGAGTTGTTTTGACGGTCTACTACGGCGAAGTGGTCCTGATGCGACTAACTCAGTAAGGTGGTTCCTGTGAAGGTTTATATGGGGTATTGGGCGGAATGGGATTTTGGCGTCAAACGTAGTCCTAAAGGAACTACAAGCCGTTTCTAGTAACAACTTAAAATATGTCAATACAAATTATCTGTGTACAGCTGACAGTATAATAATTTGATGACACAGATGTGTCAGCATATGGTAAGTATATAAATGAAGAATTGATTAATTAAATTTCTTACTTAAGAGATCAGTTTTTCTTACAATACTCATAGTAATTACCAGTGGTAGAGGAAGCAGAACTACAGGTGTGAAAAAAATGATCAAGGCTGAGACAAAAGTTGTTGCAGCTTCAAAGGTATTGTAGAATAAATCCAGTTTAGAACATTTCGAATAATAAACCCAGTTCTTATTAAATTAAATTCTTAACAGTGGCCTGCCTTCTATTAAATAATGTGGATGCAGGAAATGCCTCCTAAAACACACTTTCAGGCTTAAAATTATTCTCTGATACCCAAATGCAAATTAGAACACTTGCAACTAAGTTTGGAGTTCAACAGAGAAATAACCAAAATTACATCACCTGCAAAGTGTCTTGTGATAAAAAAAATCAGCTTCGATAAAAATAACACATATTAATATAATAGGAAATGTGGAAGTAATTCAAATTTATTTGATGATCAACAAAAATCCCAAATTATAAATAGGAAATAGAAAAAATGTAACAATACTAAAATAAGTTTGTTACAATACCTCCTCTGAACAATTGGAACCGTAAGAGTTACAAGCAGATGACACTAATTTCTAGTAGATAAGAACAACTCTTACTATCTAAGTTTAACCTATTATTACCCTAACTTAAAAAATAATTTAATCCTATATTTCCTATAAAACTAACAGAAGTAGAATGTTTAATCTAGAAAACAAGAAAACGGTACGGAACATTTAAGAATAGAAATAATACGAGCATAAGTTCCAAATTGCACTCTGTTACAAATTTTTCATGTACATCAAATGAACATTCAAACAAGTCCGTTCCTTGAACGAGAGAAATTTTGCTGTGAAAACTTAGCTCATTTACATTGGCAGCAAATTGTACAAGCTCAATTCCTCAGAACTTTGGAAAACAGTTCCAAAGATTCAAAATACACACGTGACTTTCTGTGGAGCTCAGCTAAGTACATACTAAGTTTAGTACCTAAAAATGTAATCTTAATTATACCAAATATCACGACTAAATATGTCTAAATCTTTCCTTAAGCGAATAGCTTATAATTTTCAATTGGAATAATATGGTTTCAGATCTTTGATATGATAAATCCCCACATTTTTACGTTTCAGAAACAAAACAATTCATTAAGGGACCTGTAAGTTTAGCTATTTTACATTTTATAAATTTGGGGGCTAGCTTTTGACTGATAAAATTATTGACATCGGACAATATATAACTAACTCCTTTCCACACTAAATCACCTTTATAAAATTTTAGTGTTCTTGTGTATGCAAATTATAGTGGTTAGCATTCTTTTGGTAGGCTAAATTAATATGTTTGATAACATCTCATTAAATTGATGAAATTTGATTCATATATTGAACTAAATTTTCACAATTATTTATAGAAAGATCTTCTGCAGACGTTTTCCTTAATTTCCTATAATATTCCCCAGTATTGGGAATGGTTCTGCCAAAATTAAGAAACAAAAGTGAATATCCAGTTACATCATGAACTGCAGTTTTGCAAAGCATGTCTTACTTTATGTATTTCTTTATCCCACGAACTGATTTTCTTTGACATGGGAACGAATAGCAGTTTCTATGGTTTTATTAACTTGTTCTACCAAAATGTATTTAGGGATGGTAATTCGCGTACTGTTTGTCGAACCTTATATTTGTTTAAAAAAGTTTTAAAATCTTTAGATACAAATTGTGGACCGTTATCAACCCTTAGGTATGCCAAACAACTGAAGCATGTCGTTCTTCAAAAATTTTATAAGCGCTAGTAGTCTCTTTCTTCATATGATGCACTTGGACAAATTTGGTAAACCAATCTGACACAACTAATAAAAATGCATGTACTTTATAGGAACATGGAAACATAGACAAACATTGAAAGGGAAAATTTGTTGTCTTTTCTATTCTCATGAAACCTGCTCTTGCGTTGTACAAACTTCACAGCTTCGTATGTAACAAGTAACATCAACTTTCATTTTCGGTCAGTAATACTGTGTGTTTAACCTGCACAAAGTTTAAAAACACTTAAACGCATAGGTAGATTTATCATGGCTAAATTCCTCCTTTGTATTTTGCTCACTTTCTTCTATCGTTTCCTTTTTCCCCTTCGTCATACTTGAGTTAACTATTTCCTGAACATCTTTGCCATGTTCCGCCCTTGTATTCTAATGTGCAGAGCTAGATTTATCATAGGTAAATTCCTTTTTCACCTTCGTCATACTTGAGTTAACTATTTCCTGAACCTCTTCGCTATGTTCTGCCCTTGTATTCTGCTTATTTGCCTCTACAGTTTCTTGTAGATTCCCTATGGTAATATCAACATTAATTAACCTCTCATTTATTTCTATTTCTACTTCCTTAACCTCTTTGATACAATGCATCCCGTTTTTTATCTCGACTGATTCATGACTTGACACTTCCCGATCTGATCTTAATTCCTTTAATTCTTGATCTAGCTTCTGATTGGATTGTTTTATGTAGTTTTTATCAAGTTCATCGGATCCCACAGAGTTGGTTCTTCTTCTACTTTTTCTTCACAAAAGTTGTCATCAAAAGTTGTCAAACAAAGTTACTCACAAAATGAAAAAAAACATGTTAAACATAATGTGACTGATTTACACACATAATCTCTGACTTTTTACAAAATAAATTCAAACTTAAGGTCGAATCGAGCTACTCTAGTTGAGTCACCAATTATATCTTGTGTGCTAAATTTGAGTCATTTTCGTGGAAGTGCATCCCTCTATTTTGGTCGCCATTTTTTTCAACTGTGATATTGAAATAAACTTCCCCATACAACAGACACAGAATCTTAAATCCAAATTTAAGAAATTCTTTAACTATTTCAGTTATGGTTGATGAAGAATAGACCACGATTCACAAAAGCGTTTGATTGTTATTTCATAAAAAAGTAATTCTTATATTAAAATATTAATTGTTTTATTAACAAGTTGCAAAAAGAACAACCCAATGGTTGATGTTCCTGTATACCAGTTTATCAGATTTATAGATTTCAAAAAATCAACAAAAATAATTCTTGTGGGATAGATGTGATTATGGGTTGTTTTATTATACTGCTTTTTTTACAGGAACATGGCACTTTACCTGATAATAAGACTCTATCAGTAGAATTAGCGAAGCAATCAGAATTGCAGAAATATATGAAAAGAGTCATGCCATTCGTACAAGCAACTCGTGAAAAATGGAAAAATTAGGTCCTAAAGCATTAGCACTTACATTGGAATTTGATGAACATAAAGTTCTTACCGAGAACAGTATTTACTTAACTAATACATTGGATGTAAGTACTTTAGGTTTACAATATTTTAAAATAATGTATTTGTATAGCTTGACGAGATTAGTATTCACTACACTGATGAAGAAAATGCTCCTGAAAGAACCAAGGACTGCTGCCCAGGGCAACCACAAATTTCATTTGTTAGCAAACCTGGTGTCGCGATTGAATTTGTTAATCCCATTCCGCATTCTGGACTTTTCTCACACACTTTAAAGATTATTTCAGGTGAATCACATGCGCAGATTGTTTCTCGCTTATGTAAAGATATTAAAGCAATCAAAGGTATACCAGTATATTATTTAAAATTTATATTTTATTACGTATTTTACAGACATAGATGCAGTTCAGCTGTGGAGATACGAAGATCATATATTAGGAGATCGCAAGATGGTCCCATTCAATAAACCTTTTCACTCTAAAGTGTTGATTCCTTCTGATAGTATTTTTAATATAAATGGTAGTAACAATGTTTCAATTAAGACTAGTAGTGGAACATTTGAGATAGGAAGAACAGTTGCATATGTTTTAAAAGATTAAGTTAACTTGTAAGTTGATTTATTTTGTTGTTTTATCGTTGGTAAAATATACTGTTTTTTTACCTTGCACGCAATAGTTTAATTGTAGAAATTTTATTGCATTAAGATCAATACTGCGGATGTTAATGTGACCGGTTCTACAAACAGTATGTGCAAAACAGAGCTAGTCTTAAGTGTTGTGATGCCTTTGTGTCGATTTAAAATGCTGTTTATTACAGAATGTAATAGCACATGGTTTTATAAAAATTTTAGTTAATTTTATTAATTATTAAACTTAACGATTAACTTACTATAAAGAAAGTAAAAATTTAACAAATTATCCGTGCAAATTGTACAGCCAAGCACGAAAGATAATAAGTATATAATCAAGTTGAATGTGACAGAGAAACTTTTTAAAAAAATTTATTTATATTAGAAATTATTACATGATCAAATCCTTTGGTTTCAACGGTAAAGGATGAAGTATCTTAAAACTAATTTAGAAGCTCAATATAAACACTGAATGTTGATGTTACTTCTCGTGTTGATAAATTTAGAACCATGCACCCTGCTGCTGGTAAGATTACAAAATGGTCTCGATGAGGGTGTATAATGTTCGCATTTTTTTCGATAGAAACCAGATGGAAAAGGAAATAATTTATCTTAAACAGACAAAACAAATATGGATGTACCCTGTATATTATGATTTCAGGAATATAGTTCGTTTCAAGGATCAGTGGTGTGATGCAACAAACAATTTTTTATTGCCAAATGTAATCCGTAACTAACTCATGTAATTATTAGTGGAAAATATATGCTAAAGATGGGCAGCCATTAGCGCTATTCTCGCTACTGCTTTTGCGAATTTCTTATATATCATACTACTGGCAAATTGCTATAACGGTCAATTAATAGACCTTTCCAGAGCATGAGACAGTGAATAAATGTGGGGGAGCTTAACAGTATCGAAAGGAACCACAAGTTACTCAAATTATATCTATTCATTGTTACATTTCAAATTTGGAAATGTACACTTTTAAATTTGTGAGTAAATTTCTGCCATTATTTCAAATAAACTTGTTAACTTCCGCCATCCCGGACAGTTGCGTCAGCGCAAAAAATGTGAAGGCGCGGAGTGAGTGGCACAAGTGCGCGGTGTGACACAACATTATTAGCCACGAGACGTCAAGCAGGTAACGTCTACCTGTGTCGTGTTTTCTGTCTTTTCTCTTTTTTTGGATATAGGTTCCCTTTTATCTCTACCTTATATCGTTCCTTACCTGGTTGCTCCTGTCGTACCGTTACGAACGACGAAAGAGGAGAGACGAATAAATTTGGATTCGACAATGGCGTGACGCAACCCACACCCTGAAAGAACAACAAGGAAATGGCCTTGAGATTTAACTGCAAGGCGCGTTTTAAGTGAGTACTTTGCTTTATTTTTGTTTTAAAATTAGAATTGTATCATTGTAAACGTGTTTGGTATTTGATACAATTTGTCACGTAATTATGTCATAATATTAACTATTGCGCAATATTGTGAAACGTGGACCGTGATAGTGGTGCGAAGTGTAACATCATTCGTAGATATAGATACATATAATCAAATACAGTAGTGATTAGTGCCAAATAAAACATAATTTATATGAACTCTGTTCTGTTTGTATTTATAGTTAATTGACTGTTAGTTATAACATAAGATGAAGCTTGCAGGTAAACTCACATCCGCCCTGTGGACATTAAATGTCAGTAGATTTGTCGCGAATGAGCCTTCAAGCTACTCTGTGTTATTGATGTACAACGAAAACGTAGTTTAAAATGTGCCGTGCATCGCTATGGTTTTTTGTTAGACAGATACGAACTTCTGTCAAAAGTCGACGTTTTTTTACTACTAGTTTGTCAAACACCGCTAAATTTAATAACTTAGGTAAGTACTTGAAGGTTTCCGCTATTCTAATTGTTGAATATACATGTCCACTGATCTCACCAAAAATGGTTATCGGAGTTAACCTCCGCATGAACAAACTCCATTAACATACAATTGATAAAAGTAATTGCTTACTTCTTCCTAAACTAAATAACTTACAATCCTTTGGTGAAACCTGACAAGAGCGTAGTAATGCACAATCAGTTAGGTCTACCATAACGTAGATGAAGTTGTATTTATGAAATGTTGTGATAATGTGTATTTCACTTGCTCGATAAATGAGGACATGGAAGGCACTGCAACAGCAGGTGTGAAAGTAACAGTAACAGGCGCTGCAAACAGATCAGCGAAGGGATCTGCAAATAGATCCACAAAAAAATCAGTGAATCTTTGAAAAATCTTCAAATGGTTGTTTCAAAGAATGCCCAGTGCTCTCAGTAAAAACCTTAATTTCCACTGAACCCAAGAATTCAAATAGCAGCCTACAAATATGGGGGTAATGGGCGATGGCATACCAGAGTAGTCATCCCCAAGGGTAATCAGTAAGATTCCAGAGTTCAAATATCCTGACTCCGTGCAATTTCAGCACATCCAATATGGAATCAGCAATTAAATAAGGCACTAATGAAAGAATCCCTAACGGAAAAGCTACAATAAACGACCTTATAGCTCCATTAGACCCACACCGCTCAACTGGTTGACGAATCACACCATGCTCTCCAAGAACTACTATGGGAACCCATTTAATTCCAACTTCAACCAATTTTACTTAACTGATATGATTGTTTAAAAACAGAAAGATATCTTATAACGCATATACTTACTAGGATGACGAGCCCTCCTTTGAGCTTCACCTAGACTAATAAAGAAAAACTCCAACATCATTCTTAAAGAAATGATTTACAAATTGCTAGAGCGACAAACTTACCCCCGAGTCTCGTCTAGACTTATTGTAATGCTGAGCGGCCAACTCGGAAGAAAAATCTCGCCTAGACCAAATAGATCTTAAAATGCTGCGTTGGAATATCGATATATCTAAAAAATATGCTATCAAAACAAAATCATACTTGCTACACAAAAGCAATATTCTACGATACATTTATAGAAAAAACAGTATTCCAAATTATTAAAATATTCTTTTGATATCGCGGGATTTATCAACAACCATCGTTATCAACAATTTCATTATTGTAGTGTTTAACGAAGCAGATATAAAGAAATCAAGTTTATTACAGCGTTTTAGAAGGTAAAAGATATACCAAAAAAACTCAGTTAGTTGCGTTAGCTGTATTTGAAAGCAAATTGTCTTTAAAAGGAATTCGTAGGTTATAGTTGATTATTTGAATTACTAAGAGAATACTTTTAAAATCATAGTAAAATAAGATAATATGAGTTATCTAAACGTCGGTTTTAAAAATTAACTCAAAAAGAAGTTAGGATAGAAAAATTTCAGAAGTAAAATGATTATTTTAACTAAACTTAGTATCACTTTAAGAGATTTTTTCCTCTTTCTAATCATAATGAATGAATGAAAAATAAAGCATTTATTTATAACTAGGGTACTTACATAAAATATTAATGATCCAGAAAGCAACTACTGAAGTTAGGTTATGTTGATTTTACACTTATTAAAGGTATATGCTTCAGCTTCATGCTAAATTAAATTAGGTCATTATCTAAAAGAATTTAAAATACAAACACACTATTTTTTATAAAGTCACATGAGAATTAATTGAATTAGCAATACATTAATGAAAGGTATACACAATAACCAATATGGCTGTCCATGTCAATTTGACATAGCAACTGTTTCCATGTCATTTCATTTTAGATGGTTGTCGTAGCAACTGCAGTGTTACCAACTCATATTTTCTATTTGAGTTATTAAAAATTTATATTTTTGAGTGAAAAATCGAAATTGCTACAGATATATTTAAAACTAATACATTATAAGGTATAGACAAGAACAAAACAAATTTTTCAACACAAAAAACGTTGGATGCGCCACTGTTATACTTCGGTTCTAAACTCTAGGGTATACTTTTAAAGTCCCGGCGCGCAATGTATGAGAGCCACTACGACAGTTGGTAACAATGAATACGTGCGTAATATTGCGCAATAAGCGGTTACGTCATATTTATGATCAAATTATTATCACATGCAAAAAAGATAAATGTACTCACGTAAACTGTAGAACTCTTCACCGCATGGCGGCTACTCGCGTCAGTTGGGCGTTGCGGGCATGGGTCGTCCTTTGCCCCCTCGTCGAAACCAAATGTAAATTTGTCTTCTTCTTTCCTGTGTAGAGGTACGATAAAGGAATACAGTTAGGAGGAACGATATCAGGTGGAGATGAAAGGAACCCTACATTACCTGAAGAGAAGACAAGATAACGGCACACAGACAACCACTCCGTTCGACGTCTGGTTGACTAGTCCGACGTGACGGAAATCACCACTCCTTCCCCACTCCACGTCTGCGCAATCTCTTGCACAAACGCAACTGTCTGAAGTGACGGAAATGCACGCACGAGTCTTTTAAAATATTGGCGCGAATTCACTTGCAAATTAGAAACTTACAGAAATGTTTACGTGGCGATTTTCGGCATGTAACAGAGGAAACTTTATTGCAAGTGCTATGCTGAACATTATAGGTAAGATTATTAAAGAGAATATGAAACATTCGTGTCTTCAGGATTTCGATTTCATGAATAGCATAATTGCAAGGATAAATCCTACAAATGAGACCTAACACGACTTTTTTGATTATCATATAAGAGCATCCACTTTTTATAATCATTGTTTCATTAACAAAGGCTACAATATATAGATGGATTAACATGTACAAACTACAAAATTGATTCTTCTGTGTACTGCATTATGTATACATTTTCTTATGAATGAGGACTTTATAAATAAGGCAATATTTTAAAACATTTATTATATGATTTTACAAGAAGTATTTTTAACATAGAATATTTTTCTTTTTATAATACTTAGTTTCATTTCATGCAACATACTCATATGGTTTACCAAAGTATGCCTGTGAGAATGTATATGAGGTCACACATCTGCAATCAGAAATTTTTATAAATCCCAAAATGTGCCGTAACAAAGATTGTTGGCATCCAATTATGTTACTCGTACTACAATCTATCGTATTGATTGTTTTACAAAAGCAAATTTAAAGATTGATCAAAGATTAGTGTATTTTATTCACTATTAAAGTGTTAACAATGTGCAATGGACGACAATATTCCTGTCCTTTTTTGCTATTTATTTGTTTTTAGTTCAAATATTAGCATACATTATTTTATAGAAGTTCATCATAATAATAATTACTGCAAAATAATTAATAAACCATCTAGACTGTACTACCAGTTTGTCTTTAACTAGCACTTTTTAATTAATAAATATTTTACATCACATTTGTGTTCACATATTTCATTCAAATGTCTTCAAATAATGGTTTTGACTTTATACAAAATAATAACTTACATATTATAACAACTGAGCATTACGTTTGCAAACACAAAGTCAATTGAGATTGTAGATAGTAAAAACGGCTAAGACAATTTAAATTATTTATATTTTTATAATTTCCATAAACGTATTTAAAAAGTTATATCAAGTTGTATCTTTTTTCAGTATAAAATTTTGCAAATAAATGATAAAGTATTTAGTAATGATAGGGTAGTTTTTAAATATAATACCCAAATGATATTGTATGCAAATTTCATGTTATTACCTTAAATAAGGATCTTTAGCAGTTGTTACATTCATTTTCATAAAGCATTAGTTAGTTATATACAATAATTTTTATCTTAAATTCCTTTGGCGTTCAACACAAAAATTAATTTCGTTAATTAAAAAATAACCCTTTCGTGTATTAAAATTTGTATAATAATTGATAATAAATATCCTATCTAGGTCAGTTGATATATCTGTGTGCTTCATTAGAAAAGTAAATATCCTTTCTGAGAATTTCGTCCCGTGGAATTTACCCTTAATTAGATAGGCGATTTTCCAAGTATTTTAATGGTTAAATGCTAGTGTGTTTTCCCTTTTTAAAGAATTCGGTGAATTTATTATAATAAAATTAGGGTTTCCTGGTTTATTTCCTTGCTTTGGTGCTTTAACAAATGTAACGATTCATTTGCTGTTCGATAATCAACTAGAAAACAAGTTGGTTGGCTTCGTTCGTTATTTTTATGTAAATTTCCGGCACGCATTATTTAGCGTGGTAAGTATATAGAGTTTGTATAAAACCATACGTTTCGGCTTCAATAAATTAATTTATTGTTCGTAACTATTCTAGCTTCCTGCGGGGGACACGATCCCTTGAGCTGTGTTTCTTTTGGGAGACTGTGAAGTCCAATGCGCTCCGCTTGGCCGTAAGCTTGCCTGTTCGCTGAGGCAGACCGGCGACAGCCTTCCCCCCGATGTCAGGAACTCGAGGGTGAGTCCTTCTTTTTTCTCTTTGTATCCGCTTCTTACCTCGGAACAAAAACGCCTGTGATTTTACTGTTCTAAGATGACATTTCCAAATTTGATTTTTGTTATATATGAAAATTATTAAACCATTTTGGCATTTACTGTATATATGAATTATTTCAATTGTAAAATTAGTTTAAGTGTATATTTACGACATTCTAGAGCTGTGGTTTTTAGGGTTGCGTTTGGTTCTTTCTTTTTTTTCTTCTAGTTACCGTCAGGAGGAGTGCCTAAAAACTACAGCTCGCCATTTGCAGGGGTAATTTTTTTTTAAATGTAATATGTAAATTGGGTACATTGACTTGTTTCGGGGTTGGGTTTCGGGAGTATTGTTTTTGTATATATATTTTGGTTTTAATTATAAGTTCTTTCTTTTCTGTTGTATGTTTTGTTCTGTGTGTGAATGAGTGAGTGTTTTTATATATTTTTGTTGTTAGTTTTTTTTCAGGCTCTCCGTTACTTATAGGTATAAGACCCCGCCCACTCGCCGCCTGAGCCCGGACTTACTTACTTTCTCTTTCTATTTTTTTCTTTTTTTTATGTCACGTCAATGTACGTAGCGCAGTTTCCAAATAATATTCAATAGTTAAACGATTTTTTAATCAATTAATGGTTTAATGGACTTACAGAATAAGTAAACAAAATAAACTAATGAACAAAGAATAATTGTTAAACAAAAAGCATTGAATGTAGTAACTTAATAGAATATTATTTACTGGTTATTTTATATCATATCTTTCAAGTGATCTATACAAAATTAACAGAGGTAACGGAACGTCAATTTTTCAAAAAATATTTATTAGTGCTATGTTATGGCAGTATAATCACCATGTAGTTCCATGCAATAGCTAGTGTTGCACTGAAATCAGCTGCAAGTCTTTTAGCAGAACAATATGTTCAAAATGCAATGATGGATTGCTAACTTGTTTTAGAGGTTATAAAATGTAGTACGTAGGTGGTATTTCTTATTAAGACTATTGTAAGGAAACGGCTTTCTAAACTAAGATAGTATAAGCCGACTGTTAGTAATCTATCTTAAAAGATTTTTAGAATCAGATGATATTCTTTTAAGGTTTTTGTAATGTTTCCTGTATGTTTGTTGTGGTTTGTTTTGTATTTTTCTTAATTTTTTTTGGGTATTAAACCACTTGAGTTTCTTAAACTGCCTTTATTTACGTTTCGATCCATGACTTAGGATCGAAACGTAAATAACGGCAATTTAAAACCTCTACGTGTTTTAATATCAAGAAAAAAAAGTTTTTGTAATGGTCCATAAAAAGAACAATCCTTCGCACTGCCAACCTGAACCGGTAAAGCCTTGGCTAATGCCGAAGGTTTTTTCAAACAACATGAGATTTGGCTAGAGATTTTGAATTTTATTAATACGGTCTACAATTTTGCCTAAATTTTGTCACGTGCCAGCACTGACCATTAAAATTTTTGCTAAGTAAAATATAGAGTAAGCACATAACAAGAAATAATCATTTTTAAATATATTTTGCAAAAGATTATTAGTTTGAAAAAAGAATAACAAATCAAATAGGATCAACTTGTAATTTTAACAATGCTCTAATAATCGATAACCGGAAATCGTACAGAATCATTTTCCCCCTAGCATTTGCTGTACAGCTGGTGGACATTTATTATCATTAATTGAATAATGTTAATGAATATTTGTAAAAGCTACCCAGGACTCTTCGTTAAGCATGGATAATATGTTTGCATTTGATTCCTTTCAACTTGACATATATTCGTTGCAATGTATTAATGGTAGTGGTTTCATACTCGTTCCCTTCTTGTTTGTATTTCAACCATTTGTTGTTCATTGGAGATATATGTAATATCGCATTTGTTTCTTCATTTTCTAATCATTACTTTAATTGCATATTTTGCCATAGTTTAGCCAATGTTAAGCTTTTTGCGTTCACTTATTTTGGAAAATGTTTCCTGTTACATTTCAATGTTATCATGCCAGAGATTTTCTATTAGTTAGGCACTTAGCTCGTTTGTAACTGTAATAATAGTTGTCCATCTACAACAGGGGTCACCAAACTTTTTTGATCATCGACCCCTATATAATTTTTCTAAATCTCTATCGACCCCCATAAAAGTAATTTACAGTTTAAAATAAAACTATCTATTAGGGCACAGTACTGTGTTTGTACATTTATTTTATGAGTTTAAATATTTATTAAAGTAATTTTATATTGTGTAACAATAGTTTTATGAAAAGTATCTTGATGTTGAAATTTAAATACCTCAATATTTATTAAATAATAAGTAATTATAAATAAGTAAAAATAATAAGTAAAGTAAGTACAGATTTACTGCTTCTTAATAAATGAGATGGGTGTGCATGGTGTTTCTTTGCAAGGTTCGCTATATTGGATTTGATATTGGTCAATTTTAATCTTAAATCTTATCGAAACTCCACACTTACTTTATTTATGTACTTAGTTAAGATTGAATTTACATAACCAAAACCGGCTTCAACTATATAGGAACTTGGAAACGCCAGCATAAATGGCTGAGCTATTTCGTAATGTTTTACATATTTTTGCATTATATTTATATTAGACCAATATTTGCTTATTGTTAAAACTTTAAGAAGCTTCTTTGCTTCAAGATCCGATAATAATTCAACAAGCTCATCTTGCGGGTTGATGTCCACGTTTTCAATTTGAGCGGAATATGGCACGATAACCCATTCAGGAATGTTTTTCAAATCAACAAAGCGCAGTTTAAAATCGTCGCTTAATTTTTGAAGATGATTGGTATATATTTTCAAGCTTTCTTCTTTTATTTCTAATTGTCGCAGATTTGAAAAATACTGGTAATCCTTATGTAGAAATAAAGATCTAAATAAATTTAATTTTACTTGGAAGCCTAACAGTATTGACGGAGTCTGGATAATTGTTACATCTTTTCCTTGCAGCTTTGTTTGGGCATCACTAAATTTTCCAAATAAGTCAGCTAAATAAAAAATATTGTTCTTATTGTTTTGGAGTTCATCACACTTCAGCGTGAAGAAGTAATTGGTTAAATACCTCACTGTTTTTCTCACAAAGTTTGAAAAATATTCTTGATTTAGGAGGTTGGACTTTAATTCAATTGATATACTTAATACAAAACTGTAAAGCTTTATGTAACTCTGGACTTAGATATCTTGTTACTTAGTTGTTTCTATGCAACACACAATGAATAGTACATACACCGGGCACTTTTCTTTGAGAAATATAGCAAAACCTCGATAACCTCCTACCATAGCAGGTGCGCCAGCTGTGGCTACTCCTATTATATTTTCAAGCAGAATATCATATTTATTTTGTTATTTTTGTAAATATCTAAAAATTGTCACTTCTTTTCCATCAGTTTTAAGATATTTAGCAAATAAAAATTCATCAATGAATTGTCCTGTTATTTTACAGAAATATCTAACGTATACCATAAGAATAGCAGAAACACCAAACACAGATTCATTATGTTGAAAGAGAACTTGCAACACCGTATTTTCTATTTCTTTTGCCATTACGCCATTTGACAGAATTTGCACTTAATGGCAATGACTTTAAAACATTAACGGGGTCTTTTTTCATTACATCCTAAATGATATCTTTAATTGCAGGTATAACAATTTCTCCAGCGAGTATGTGTGGCTTTCCGTTCTTTGCAATATTAAACGAAATCTTGCACGAAGCTATTAATCCTCCTTCAGTTTCAACTTCAGTCGACATGTGACTTTTTCTTTAAGTTTTTTAAAAAAACTCAAGTTCTTAATTTTTTATCTGAGTGAATCCTTTCAACACAATCTTTCATTTTTCACAGTTTCATGTAGTCATTTCCAAAAGTATTTTTCACATAGAAGACACAGGAATCGTTTCATTTGTCGGTGAACAAATAAATCCAAATTTCAAATAATCCAACGAATAACACCGACATTTCCTTTTAGAAACTGAAGCTATCCTTTTTAACTAGGGTTCTATAAATAAGTTAAAAATAAGTTGGTATACTATACTAATCCATATTAATGCTTAAACTCTTTTTTTACATGTATTAATAATTAAAATTGATATCTAAACTAAACAAATAGTTTTATAGAAATTATAACTAATTATCCAATACTATAAAAATAATAATAATGACACTGTAAATATTTAACACTGTTCACAATTTGTAAAGATAGCCGAAACTGCATATGATACTTGCTTTTGTAACATTAACGCTCTTGACATTTGGACAAGTGCACATATGCATATGACTCATAAACCAGAAGTTCGCACCACTGCGTGCTGATACATAAATACTTGTTTCATTCAAATAAATATACGTTTAGTAATTTATTTTCTATAAAAAAACTGATATTAAGTCAATTATAAAAATATTCACAAATTTTACATATGCAGTTAGGTATGTGTGATTTGCGTCTTAAGAGTTGTTTTTTCCTTCAACCCCCTGGCACAGATCAACCCCTACTTTTGTTAAATTGATCCCTGGGAGTCTATATAGACCACTTTGGCAACCTAGGATCTACAAACTATTGCTAACATTTAATTTTCCATCAAGTATGTTCACGACCACTTTTTCTGCATGATCTTTTTCTCTACATCTAACTGAGCTGTATAAACTACAAAGTTTAAAATAGTGCATCTAGGTGTAGTTAGCATGTGCAATTTCATACCCGATGTATGGCATTTGTTTTTAATATATTAACGAAGAAAAAATCGCCCAAGATACAATATCATTGGTTCATCCAAACTAATTCTTCATCCTGGGTAAAATATTTCAGGCATTCTTTTACTAAAATATATAGAAATTTACAATTTTGTAAAGGATTTGTACAAAATAAAGTGCTCACATCGTTATAAGGACATGATTCCTACTTATGGCTTTAGCAAAGATATTAATCCAAATAATGGGCCCGTCTTCCAGTAATCTTATGTACGATTAATTCAAATATTTCTAATGTGAAGGTATAGCCAAATGAAAATGTAATTGTTGCTCTGGATATATCTTTCCAATATGTTCTTAGTGATTTTTCTAATGTGGTAGATTCATTAGTAAATCTTCAGTATAAATGTTTGTTTATATAACAATTTTGTTTAAAAATCAGTTATGTTCCATTTCATAGTATGAGTAATTTCTGAATTTTACACTCTCTATACCTTATTCTAATAAATGTTTGCTGTTGCATTCAATAAACTACTCAATTATATGAACTGCCTACGATACGTTGGTGTTTGATGTTTGTTGTAGTTAAATAAGTTAGTTTAATCGTAATCAGATAAAGTGGCAATGATGTCTCAGAATACTAGAAATATTCTCAAAATTGTTGCTATTCAATAATGAATTTTCCATGATTATCCTTCAGAAAACAGTTTTATAATACGTTTGTGGAACAAATTCGCTATATTTGGAGTATTGGTTTGTGTGGTTTCTTTTGTGATAAATATTAAAAACTTAACCAAGCAGTTACAAATCTTGGGTCCACCTATTAATATCTATAGTAAAAATACCTTAAGTGAAAACATTTTTTCCTTTTATGTGACTGGTAGGTAATTGAAAGATGATGTTTGTTTAATAAAATTTTAACGTTTTTAGCCCAGATTATAACTTACATTCTTAGATTGGATTCCAACCCACATTCTTAGATTCTATGAACAATGCTTATTTTACCTTCATACAGAAACCTCACTTTGTCTTTACAACGCATTTCGTCTTGCTGCTATTTGTACACAGATTACGATATGATGAGATAGGTCGAATTGCAGTTATTAATAATCCTTGAAAACCTACATGAGAAAATGTCATGGCCGACAGGCAACAATAAACTTAACTTACTTATGGTATGTAGGTTTTACTTGTACCATAGAAATATTAAGAAATTATTGAGTAAATCATTGTTGTTTATTTAATGCTAATATTATTAGAATAAGGATATTAGTGTATGTTTTACGTAGTATTGTTTTTTTATATTGATGAATAACCAAGACTTGATAATTACCCATCAGCTGTGGCACTTGATCACCTATTGGTGCTGCTTTTGGCAAGCCGGTTGTAGTCACCTTAGTAAATAAGTAGACATGATTCTTGATAAATATATTGATAAATGATTCTTTTTTATTAGTATGTATTATGGGATATAAATAGGTGTACAAATGCTGTAATAAACCCCATAATTATTTTGGTTATTTTTCAGTGTATTAGTTGAATGTTGAATTTTATTGTACTGAACAGGCTAGTGTTCTGTTCGCATGTATATGTTGTATATATGTTACCGGCAAAGAATGAAATCCAGCTGTGCATAGATATCCTAGGTATTATATATAGTTCCTAAAATCACTAGGCAAGGTAAAAATAAATCATGTTAAGTAAATTTCGTAAATATTATATAGAAAGCCAATTCAATGATCAGCAATGCATGAAATAAGGGTGAAGAAGCGCCATTCGGTCCTCAAGCTCAGTGAATAGCAGTAGTCATGGTAGTCACCCTGCATCCACCTGCAGGAGCTCGGTCCACCGGCACGGATCCCAGATCATGTATCATACGACAATCCTGGAGCTTCGTGCGCAGTGGAGTTTCTCTTTGACAGAGCTCACGAGTAACTCCAGTAAATGGAGCCAGAGTTGTATGCAAGGAGGACGTGCAATACTTACCATGAAGCATGGTATACTGGTTTCATCACGCCGTTTGTATGTCATGGTATTCGACACCTTACATTCATTTATAAAAGCGGGTGGATTTATCAATACCTTCACTACAAGCAGTGAGCCATAACCTTCTTCATATCGCTCTTACTGTCGACGAATCTTTGGGGAAAGTCTGTTACTTCTAATTCTCGACACTGTTGATGCAAGGACGTCATCATTTTGATCAACCAATGGAGAACCTGTCTGATAAAAACGTCGGAGGAATCAAGAGGGTAACTAGAGGCCGGAACCAAAAAAAGGAAGAGAGTGTGTATGACACGGGACCTACACCCTGTCATGATGTTCAAATCATGTTTGGCTCTTATGAAAGCCAAATTTTACATTGAATTAAAAATTACATGAAATTCAGAAAGAAAGTTGTGCTAATATTGCGGATTAACAATTTGTCATGTTAATAATGAGGTGAATAATGTGAAGTCAATGATAAGATAAGCTCTGCGGGATTAGTGGTTACTGAAATGTTATGATAGTCTTATTATTGACCAGAAAAGCAAACTTATTTGACCACAGAATTAAAGAACGGTCAAGTCGATATAGAAATGTAATCCGGTTCAGTATATACCTCTAATTCAACTTTGTGAACCTTGTCAGTGAAAACTAAAAGCTGTTAAAAAACGTATTATTATAAAGCCTGTAATTTCTTTAGAATTTAATTCCCACTGTCAAGTTTTAGTTTCAGCTAGATGATGACTACAAGTTTATATTGGTTTACCAAGACCACTTGACTAAATTTTTGGTATTAAGAGGACATATTGGAACGAGCAGAACAAGTCATTTACATGATATTAGATATCACACTAAACGGCACCACTGCCACACTCAAATCGAATAATGGCAGGAAATTTGCAAATCTGATTATACAAAATCTAAAACAGTACTGAACATTATTGACTGTTATGCATGGTAAACCAATACATTCTCAACGCTAGCTAGCGTTGAAAGGGCGAACTAAGATTTAGAGAATGTGTTGACTACTAGGATGCAGGATAATGATAATTGGCATTGCACTAAAGGTTTAAAATTTGTTTAGCTTACGAAAGATTGAACATGTTATTCTGGAATCAACCCATTGCCTTTCGAGATGCTCTTTGGATGTAAGCCATAAAGAAGTATAGCATTACGAAGTAAAGTTCCGCAAAATCTTAAAAGTGAAGAAGAATTAGAGAAATAAAGTTATAAACAATATTAATAATGAAAGTAATAATGCAAAAGTAACACCATCTAAAGACATAACCTGTACAAATCCCAAGCGACGTGATGAAGCTTTTCCAGCTCCATCAGTTGCAAATACTTTAACTGATGTTGAAGTATCTATGGCGTCACCGCTATGCTTATAAGTTTCCAAGAAACAAGTGGAACCCTGACATGCAAAGGATGCAAGAAACATATTTATTCAATTTATACTGTGTTCAATAAACTAAACCAAGTAACGATGGTTACAGATTTTATGGCCTTTACGCTCGAGGTAGTGAGTTGTAGCCAAAAATCGCATACCTGCGGTTTTAATCTTAAAGCAACAATCAGAAAAATGTTGAAACATAGTAAGAATAATATCTGTATCTGTAAGTACAACTTTAAGAATACCAATATCCAAAGTTGATAGGGATTGTGGTAATTCTCAAAATACTAAACATTGTTATGAATACAATTGACGATGAACTATAGCCACCCAGTAATAACCAAGGCATTATTAAATTGTTATATTTCAGATCCCAATTTACAGTTTGTCTGAAAGGATTATTAGACATTACAGGAGATACTGATAACGAAATACCATTGCGTTCGGTTACAACTTTGCAATCTACCGGAACGAGCCAAGGAATTATCAAATTGAGTTTCAACAAGAGGTTTTTATGTGTTAAAAAAATACACTTTGTTCTAGCAAATGTCACTCAAGTTTAACTTTCAAAAATAAATAAAGAAAATCGTATTCCATAACTCAACAGAATTTTGTTTTACTTATTTTTACGTCCGATATTGTTGTGTCGGTTATGCAAACAAATGTCTCATGTTTTTCAAATAAATGTGTGCAGTGTAGTTTTGTATATATATTTGATCTTATTGCTAACATTACATGGGCAATCTATATAACTCCTAGGGATTGAAATGATCAAGCAAAGTGTAAAAAATTATTTAAAATAAAAAACTTTATACATTGCTTGAAATCGTTAGCCATTCTGTGGAATACCTATGTTTTCTATAAAATGCCCGAATTATACACTTTACCGGTAACATATATCTACCAATAAATTGTTTGAAGGCTAATTGGGTTGTGTTCTTTTGTTTTGTTCTTTAAGCCACCCCTCTCACCAATCTCCAACTGTGTTTTCGTGGCGTTCATTTTCTTGCTTTCCTTTCTCTACTAAAATTCTGGCCAACATTCCGTTACTGATTTGTTCTTTTCCTCCTGGCCCGTTCGTCTTACGTGTAATATAATAAATCTATTGGTATAAACATGCCAAAAATAATCGAGTACATCATCTCGACTGACATGCTTCAATAATGTTCCTTTCTTTATAAAAAGGAAAACTTAATCGAAGTGGTATCTCTCTGCAAACTATGTCCCTTAAAACTGATGAATTTGCTTTGTAATTAGTGTATTTATAATTATATATTTAGAATTATCTGAAGCATCCTTTGGTCACTTCTTAAATTGAAATCAATATCTATGTTACCAGAATTTTCTTCTGGTATTTCTGTCAATTCTTCATCTGTTAGTGGTTGATTGTTTTGCAATTTACTGTTTTTGACCTGCAAAGCCCATACCACATGATTGCTAGTCATGCTTGATGTCTTCTAAAAAACGAAATATTTTAAACGGTGTATGGAATAAATATACTTTTTATTCTAAGTTGATAGGATTATAGGATTGTGCAACTGACGCCAAACCAATTTTAAGAGTAAGGAATAAATATACTTTTTATTCTAAGTTGTTAGGATTATAGGATTGTGCAACTGACGCCAAACCAATTTTAAGAGTATCTATGTATACACAACCGACCATGTACCAGCGCATGTTGGTCTTGTACAAGGGCTGTGCATCATGCTCTGGCATAAGATTAGCAGTAGACATGTTAAATGTGTTTGTATAACTGATAATTTGGTGACACAAATGCTTCTCATTTTCAAGAGATTCCCCAGAAGGTGGCAACAGTTTTTATCAGTGTAACATTGAGTATAAACTAGTTGAAAGAACAATGATCTTCAAGATTAAAAAATAGTATTTCAAGGTGAATAAGAGCTTTAGAATATGAAAATGGAATAAATGTTATGGAAAACTACTGTTTTTGAACATCTCTTTCTTACCTATTATGAACATTACTACTTTGACATTTTATTTCAAATTAGTAAATATTACCTATTATAGATTGCAGACATGCAGATACACCTCTGCAACAGAATTTTCTAAAAATGGGTACGTTTAGTGACCATAAGAGTATATTGCATGATGTAAAACGCCGTGTATAATTAAAATCTAGTTAGATTAACAGCAACATGCATGAGATCTTTATGTAGATACATACAGAATGCGTCCCATACAATATCACAGAGTTAAATACAACAATAATGTTTAACATCCCATATCTTGATTAAATATTATTGTCAATACTGATTTGATTTAATAGGCCATTATATAGTTTAACGTAGATTTCTATATAAGAAAAACATGCATAAAGATAGATTGTAACATTCATAATAAAATATTAAAAGTATATAAGTTAAAAAGGCTGTATATCACATTAAAGGGACTTAACATGATATTGGAAGATGAAGAGTGTATATCTGAAATATAAATAGTATCTATTAGTATAATACCCAGTATATTAATATTTATCTTCTGAGTGGATGCCACATAGCTACTGGCTTACGCAGTGCTGAAAGCATTTGGTTCCAATGAGTTAAGGATCTTCCTGATGCTTGTGCACCAACTATTACGTGTCCGACTGAATACACATTTGATATGCCGTTTAATGAAACTGTCTCATCAACAGTCACCCTGAGTTGGATTGTCTGAAACAAATTTATCATTAACTGTAAATATGGTTATAATAGTTTCACATGAAAAAAGCTAAAATATAAATACAGCAACTGATGGTAAACGGAATGTATTTTGTTGCAGGCAGTTTCTGAATTAAGTAAATCAAATTTTGAAAGAAAAAAATTACAATATAGAGCAACGTCAATACAGAAAAATATTTAAACCTCAGTCGAGATAGCAGGGTGGGAGTGGTGAGAGCTGCAAAACGAGAATGACTCTATGGAAATTTAAATCCCCAGACGTAATGAAATTTCTACTACGAGGATAGGGGAAGGTTCAGAAAGCTTACACAATGTTTGGGGAGGATGAACAATAATTTTGTACTATTATGTTTACACACTATTCTGAACGGACCTGCACCTTGACGACGTTCTAAAATACTAGCACATGTAGAATGGCTTGCGCGTTTCAATGAGCTAAAGAGCCAAACTACAGGTCCAACCAAAGTAGTAGGGTCGTTAGTGAGGAACCAGACTAAGACAGGTCCCCAAAAGAGGGCAGCGGCTTTTTCGGTACTTAGAGTGGCAGAGACCATAGGGGTCGGTATGACATTCTAAGACACACTACTGCAATGTGGAAGGCAACGGGAAACCACCACATTACCTCCCAAGTACACTGCATACAGAAATTGTTATTTCCACATGATGGCATCCTCTGGGGTAAAAAATTCTTGAGGTAAAATATCTCTGGGAGGGGACTACTTCGGAGGATGTGATCCGAAAGAATAGAAAAAGATCCGTGAACATTCTGCGAGTTGGAGCGTGGAATGTCAGAAATATGAAACAAGTAGGTAAGCTAGAGAACCTGAAACTCGAAATGGATAGGTTAGCACTAGACATAGCAGGAATTAGCGAAGTCCGCTGGCCAGAGGTGGGGAATTTTTGGAGTGGAGACTTCAGCGTAATTCATACAGGATCAGAGCAAGGAAATTTGGGTGTGGGGATAGTTATGCGAAAAAAGATAGAACGACGTGTAGAAAAATAGTTACAAAAGAACGAAAGAGTACTCATGGTTAAACTTGAATCTAAACCAGTAAATACAGTAATAATACAAGTATACATGCCCACCTCTAGCTCCAGTAAGAAAGAGGTAGAGGCGATCTACAAAGAAATCGAAGACAAACTAAGATACGTAAAAGGACATGAAAATTTAATAATTATGGGGGATTTTAATGCAGTGGTAGGTGAGGGTAGGTAAGGAGTGATAGTAGGTTTATTTGATTTAGGCACGAGAAATGACAGGGAAAATGGGCTGGTAGAATTTTGCGACAAGAACAACTTAACCGTCACAAATACATTATTTCAACATCATGCTAGAAGACGATACACGTGGAGGATGCCAGGAGATATAGGAAGATATTAAATAGATTACATTATTGTTAGACATTGGTTTAGAAATCAAGTAAAAGACTGTAGAAGCTACCAGGAAGCAGAATATCTGACCACAACATCGTAATTATGAAGGCTGCACTTAAATTTAAAAATCTGAAAAAGAGGAACGGAAAAAGGCACTTTGACTTTGAGAGGCTAAAAGATAAAGATATCCACGAAAGATTTGAAAAAAAGTCAAATAAATTGCTGAAAGATATTTTGGGAATTTCTGATACTAGGAAGTAGAAACAGAATGGAATAACATTAAATCCAGCTTAGACATGGTGGCCAGAGATATTCTGGGGTATACACAAAAAAAAGAAAGTAAGAAACCAAGGGTAACAAAGGATATCCTGAATTCAATAGAAGAAAGACGAAAATACAAAAATAGATCCGACGAAACAGGAAAACTGAGATACAAAGCCATAAAATGGGAAATTATTTACAAATGCAGGAAACCTAAAGAACAATGGATTGATGAAAAGTGCAACGAGGTACAAACTAAGATGGAAATAGGACAGACAGACGAAGCATACAAATTAATTAGAATGAATTTTAGGGATATAAAACCATATAGCAAAAATATAAGGGATGCGATGGGAAACGTCATTATAGAAAATGTAGAGAAAGTAGCTAGATGGCAGGAACATATAGGGAATTTATATTCAAAAGAGGAATTAACAGCATTAGAACAGGAGTCAGACATTGAAAATGATGACTTGGGATATCCTATACTTAGAGATGAGTTTGAATTAGCGGGTACAGATAAGATGCTAGCAAAAACTCTAAAAGGCTGGACAAGCAGTAGCAGAACGTCTCTTCCAACTTGTAAGTTATATGTATGCGACAGGCGAAATACCCAAAGATTTCAAACGTAACATCATAGTAACTATACCAACAAAAAAGAGGTGCCGATAGATGTGAAAATTTTTGAACAATAAGCTTGACAGCACACGCTTCAAAAATATGAACTAGAATTGTACAAAGACGAATGGAAAAACAAGCTGAAGAAATACTGGAAGAGGACCAATTTGGGTTTAGGCGAAACAGGGTAACACGGGAGGCTATTTTAGCTCTGAGGGTTATAATGGAGAAACCAGTAGAGAAGGTGGAAAGCGTATATATAGGATTTGTAGATCTGGAAAGAGCATTTGACAATGTAAAATGAGAAACAATGTTCGAAATACTCAAAAAGATTGGAATGAGTTTTAGGGATATATGCAAAGTACATTGCTTATACAAGAGCAAACAGCGGTAATAGAATTAGAGCAAGAAAGTAGAGAAGTAAATATTAGGAAAGGGGCGAGACAGGGATGTGCCTTATCCCCATTAATTTTTAACTTGTACATAGAAGAGGTAATGAATACTGTCAATTGCATGAAAACATTTGGAATTAATATGCAGGGACAAAAGATTGATATGCTTAGATTTGCAGATGATATAGCGGTATTAGCATCTAGCAAAGAAGAGTTAGAAGCTGCTCTTAATGAAATGGAAACAGTTCTAACAGAGAGATATGTTATGAAAATTAACAAAAATAAAACTAAAGTTCTAGTGTGCAAAAGAGGGGAAGATAAATCAAAAACAAGAATACAAATAGGTAACGAGAATGTACAAGGGGGTAGGGATTTCTGCTACTTAGGCAAGATGGGAAAAGCACAAAAAATATAAAACAAAGATTAGCACAAGGTCGTGCTACATTTAACAAGAAAAAGTAACTACTGTGTTCAAAGACTACAAACATAGAAACAGAAAAGATTGCTTAAAACATATGTGTGGAGCACAGCACTGTAAGGCTGTGAAGCCTGGACAGTAGGAGAAGCAGACAACAAAAAGATAGAAGCCTTTGAAATGTGGTGCTACAGACGTATGATGAAGATACCATGGACAGACAAAGTTAAGAAGAAAGAGGTACTAGAAATGGTAGGGGAAGAAACAACTATGTGGAAAACAGTAAAAAATAGGAGAGATTGGATGATAGGCCACATACTAAGACATGAGGGAATAGTGCGGAATATACTAGAAGCAGAGAGAGGAAGAAAGAGAAGTAGAGGTAGACCTAGGTTAGACTACTGCACATAGATAGTGAAAGATGTAGGCTGTGAGAATTTCAGGGAAATGTGTAGGCTAGCTCAGAATATAAATCAATGGAGGTACGCTTCCAACCAGTCGCAAGATGGAAAAACTAATGACAAAAATAATAACTGTACTTAAACATGGTGATTATTATAAACAACTACAGATATTGATTTTTTAACACTCTGAACTAATGTTAATTGTGCAAAAGGATTTACTTGAAACTATTAATACGGCAAATGTCTAAGCGTTGGGGGATCCTTGGCAGCCACAGGCTGATTAACCCCCTTCACATACCACTGAATCTCGATGAAATAGGGCATATAATTAGAAAACAAAGGGAATCGAGCTGTATATAGGCTGTTGTGAGAATTGCAGGGAATGCTGTAGGCTAGCTAAGAACATAAATAAGCTGAGGTACAAGTTCGACAAGTTTCAAGATGTAAAACCCAATGACGAAAAATAAGTGCTCTTAAATATGATGATTATTATAAATAACTATAGGTGTTGGTTGTGAAATATTTTCAACTAATGTTGATTGTGCGAAAGGATAAATTGGAAAAACTATTAATTTGACAAAGGTTTAGGTGGTGAGGGAACTTGGCAGCCAAAGGCTGCTTACCCCCTTCACATACCACTGTATGTTGTGGAAATAGGGTGTATAACTGTAAAACAAAAGAAGGTGACCGAACTGCATCAAACAAGAAAGAACAGCAGCTATGTTCAAAGACAACGAACATAGATACAAGAAGAACTGTTCAAAGCATAGTGTGGAGCACACAAAGTACATCTATGAAATAGGGGCAGTAGGAAAAGCAGACAGAAAGAGATAGAAGCCTTCTGGAATGTTGTGCTTCAGATGTATGAGGATGGTAGCATGGACAGACAAAGTTAATAACAAATAGGACAGGATACGTTCTAAGGCATTTCTGGGGAATAGTACAGGATATACTACAAGCAGAGATAGGAAACGAGAAGTAAGGGTAGACCGAGATCAGACTTTCGCACACAGATAGTGATAGATGCAAACTATGCAAATGTTAGGGAAATGTGTAGGTTGGTTCAGACTAGGAAACAATGAGGGTACGCGTCCAACCAGTTCTAGTACTGAAGACCTAATGATGATGATGTTTACACAGAACTTAATGCACACTAATGTAATATAGAAATGAATACTTTGAAACTGTTCTCGAAACTGCACTAGAATAATTAAGTTATTAAGTATGCAAATTCATGAAAACTGAAAATATGTGCATGCCTAAATGAAAATACGTTCTTGTGTAAATTATTATTAATCATAGACGGCAATAGTACATGTATCAAGGGTGTTCCATCAGGAAAAATTTCTATCGATTTGGGAAAAAATATAACTAGGAAAAATCTGAAAATTTGGTGTCATATTAATTTCGATAGAGGTCATTCAGCTAATTTAAGAATCCTGCACTTCCAGCCATACCGAAAGTAGATATCAAGTTGCTTATTTTAAATAGAACACCCTATATATTACTATTACTATTCCAAGTAGGATTTTAAATATATTTCATGTATTATAAGTTTTGCCCAAGTCTCTAACCGTTTGGATTGCATTTCAAACTTCATATTAGAAAAAACATTCGAAGAGTAAAAATAATTATAAATCTTTCCTGTATGAAATCCCGTATTGTTTAATTTGTCGTCGTTTTTTGGTAGACATGAAACTAGTTTAGCAGATTTCATATAAAATTTGATAATTATTAGTAAAGGGCACTCACAAAAAGTATGAAAATAAAATTGAATAAACTACCATGTCACTTTTTTCAAATGAAAAAACCCAATTTTTATTGTATTATTTTATTGAGCATTAAAAATAAGGTTAACCTCGTCTAAGGATACCTATTCCATAAATATGCAGTTTTTGAAATATTGACAATTGAACATTTTTCTGTTGTAATAATACAGCCTTGAATTTCTGTTGCTCTTGGTTGGCCATAACGGAAGCAGAAAACAATTACTAAATACATGTTACTTGACAAAAGCTAAAGCTAAGCTAGCAACTATCTTGCTGGCACAATCAAACTATCAAGCAAAGGTTATTTAAATTGTGTGTTATTTCTAGAAAATGTGGTAAAGTTTTCACTGTCAATTGTTACAGATGACAAGTTAAAGATAAATGCACTGTAACGCATTGCGTTATGGTAATTTAATTTTGAAGAAACAAAATATATGAATGTGCTTTGTGTAAAAGATTTTGTAAATAATTATTCTTAATTATACATCCTAATTCAAATTTTGCTTCTATAAAAATAATTCTCTAATAAAGTTCAATGTTACACTTTTAAATACATTGTATAGTAAGAATGAAGGACGATGACATTATTAAACTGCAAAGCAGACAATGCAATATGATAAAACATTGTGTATACATTTTCTATAGATAAATACACCGTAACAGATTATTGCGTAAGAACTTGTGTAGTAAGCATAGATTGAACTGGATACCTTGTATTAACCAGACACAGACTGTTGTTAATAATGATTTACAGTAGGAGAAAATTAGATTTATTGGACGCGACTGTTAATGTATAAACCATTTGTTTATTACACTATAGTTCATTGTATGGAAAGAAACTGCACAAATTTTGCACTGTTTTGTATTGTATTGAAATTAGTTATAAAATTGTATGCATTTTAAAACTTTGACATTATTATTCATTTATTGTTAATAACTACTTGATTCACATTTTGGATCAACTTCAAAGCCAAGTTAATTTGAGTAGAAATATACAGTGCAAGTATAAGTCACATGCTACGAAAGCCATTAAAATTTAAACGAATGGTTTACACTAATTAATAACTGCAGCTAAGACATCATCTGCGGATGTCTTTAGGTAGATCAGGTGGCGTGTGACTCCGTTTCTTCAGATTCTGGCAGCAAAGTGTGTTGAATCTACACTTTTAAGGAACACAAAACATATTTTAAGGAAAGAAAGCAAAAAAAGTGCACTTTGCACTTAATTAACATGCACCCGAGTATAATACCTCGATTTTCTCCGGTAGTTGACAGTTAAGTCCTCCTTTAAAATGCGTCGTTTTTCGTGAACTTGGTGGTATCCTCTCCATAAAACGTCCCTAATTGCCTAAGCTGCTGACCACACATTTGTTTTAGTTTGGAAAATGCGTGCTTGACATGAATACGTGCAATAAATGAGGTGTTATTGTTCTCTAATATGTGAAAACGAAAAACAGCAATGTTGCCCTAGTCATTTAATTAAAGATGGCGAAAGAAGCTTCCTAAAATGCTCTGTTTTTAATATTAAGACGAAAGATTTGCAGCCACATCGTAACAATTTTTATTGATATTATTTTATGTTAAAAAGTTAAAGTTTAGATTGAATTTTATTTCAATTTATTTAGGAAATAGGTATAGTCAGCTAATTGTAAAGGATATCCAGCTATCACAGTGATGGAGCAAAATAAGTACGAGGTGATAAGATTTAGGATATCGAAGCAAAGGATTTTTAGGCGGAACAACCATCTCCCATTTAGAAATATTATCATAAGAAATTGCTGTGACAGACAGTTTGACAGACAGTTTATCACCCCTCGATTTTGTCAAAAGTAGCAAAACCTTTCAGTGTAAATGTTAATTTATGATAGAATTGTTGTATTTAAGTCATGTCATTTGTTATTTTTGTATTTCTTTATTTTTTTATTTCCTTTTCTCATTTATCCATAGGAACCCATTTTCGCACTACTACAGTTAGCCGACGCACCCTTAAATTGTTACAGGTTTCCCGTCCCTTTAGGACAAATCAAAATTTATTAACTTCATGCATATTTTATCCGTAACAGTACTATAGTTTAAAGCTTGGTTGTACGCAGGGCCTAATATTGCACAAATTTTTAACAATGAAAGAAACCATAATTAACTAAAGAAAGGCTTACTTTTATCTATAGAAGTTGTTTAAAAAAGGTTTAGCATTCCTTGCTACTGTAAACCAAATCTGCTTCTCTACGCGTACGATAGGGTTCTTTGTTAGGTAGACCGCAGATTTCTACAAATTAGCAGTAAAGTTGTTGCTAATCTACAACATTTGAAGCAAAATATTCAAATAGAGATACGAGAACGGAAGAAAAATTCATAGGTAACTTTACTACGTTTAACCCACACCAACAATCCATATACGTCTGTTCACAAAGGTAGGTCAAGATAAACTCTCCAAAACTTGCGTAGTTTCACACAAAACTCGTCAAAATCCTTTTCACTGTCGAACATTCTCATTGGTCAAGACAATGACCGCGTATTACTTCTGGCGTAAAAAGATGCGAAAGTACCAGATCACATGCAATAAACTGTAGGTTCTCCACCCATAGTGTACGAGAATTTAACTACTGCAATTTTTTATGCATCATGTTCTACTTAAATTAAAGTTGGGAAATAATACTTTTAATTTCGGATTTAAAAAATCCCTATCTTAAACTTATTGTGAAGCCAATGAGGCGTAACAAAATAGTTATAAAAACCTAAGCACAAAACAAAAATAATAAATATTTTAACCAATGTTGAAAATTTTGTTCTTGAACCTACGAACACTTCTCACATCTTAAAATTAACTGTTCATATGTAGCCCTTAATTTGAAGGCATATTATAAAATGTATCTTGTACTCTTTGCATACAATTATATACTTTGTCGTTAAAGATGTATTGCAAACTTTATTTTTTTATCATCCCCCTGATAAGATAATCCAGAAACGACAAATCTGAAGAATGTGGTAACCATAAAAATAACCCGTTGTTGACAACTATTGGTCATTAAATACTTCTTGTAAGTATGCATTTACAAATTGTCCATTGGAGTGCCAGCATTTTTGTAAAAAATTTGCCGAAGTTCAGCAATTGGTAGAATCTTTAAATCATCATTTTCTAAATTTTGTAACATTCTTTATATACGAAAAATTGTATACAATTTCCATTCCAAATGGACCTGCACCTTGAAGACGTTCTAGATTACTAGAACAGGTGGAATGACTTCCTCGTTCCAGTAACCTAAAGAGCCAAACTACAGGTTCAACCAAAGTAGTAGGGTCTTTAGTGAGGAACTAGACTAAGACAGGTCCCCGAAAGAGGACAGCAGCTCTTTCGGTACTTAGATTGACAGAGACCATAGAGGTCGGTATGGCATTCTAAGACACACTACCGCAATGTGGAATGCAACAGGAAACCACCACATTACCTCCTAAGTACACAGCGTAGTTAAATTGTATTTAACATGATAGTAGGTATTCTCTGGGATAGAAGATTCCCTAGTTAAAATAGTCCCCCATTCGGATCACCGAGAGGGGACTACTCTAGAGGATGCAATCGGAAAGTTCAAAATAAGAGTTGGGAACATTTTGTGACTCGGAGCATGGAATGTTGGAAGTATGAAGCTAGTAGGTAAGCTAGAGAACTTAGAAATTGAAATGGATAGGTTAGCACAAGACATGGTAGGGATCAACAAAGTTCGACGGCCAGAGGCGGGGGATTTTTGAATTGGAGACTTTAAGGTAAGTCATACAGGATCAGAGAAAGGAAATTCGGGTGCGGGGATAGTTATGCGAAAAAAGATAGGACACTGTGTAGAAAATTAATTACAAAAGAACGAAAGAGTACCCATGGTTAGATTAGAATCTAAACCGGTAAACACAGTAATAATACAAGTGTACATGCCCACCTCTAACTACAGTGACGAAGAGGTAGAAGCGATCTACAAGGATATCGAAAACATACTAAGATACGTAAAAGGACATGAACATTTAATAATTACGTGGGATTTTAATGCAGTGGTAGGTGATGGTAGGAAAGGAGCGGCAGTAGGTTTATTTGGTTTAGGCACGAGAAACGATAGGGGAAATAGGCTGATAGATTTTTGCGACAAAAACAATTTAATCAACACAAACACATTATTTCAACATCATGCTAGAAAACGATATACGTGGAAGATGCCAGGAGATATAGGAAGATATCAAATAGGAAGATAAAATAGATTACATTCTTGTTAGAAAACGGTTAATGAATCAGGTAAAAGACTGTAGAAGCTACCCAGAAGCAGATATGGATACTGACTACAACATCGTCATTATGAAGGCCACTCTTAAATTTAAAAAAAGGAACGGAAAAAGGCACTTCGGGTTTGAGAAACTAAAAGATAGAGATATCCACGGAAGATTTGAAAAAAGTTAAATGAATTGCTGAAAGATAATTGGGAAAATTTCTTATACTAAGGAAGTAGAAACAGAATGGAATAACATTAAACCCAGCTTAGACATGCGGCCAGAGATATTCTGGGGTATACACAAAAAGAAAAAAGAAACCATGGATAACAAAGGATATCCTGAATCTAATAGAAGAAATACAAAAATACAAAAATAGATCAGACGTAACAGTAAAACAGAGATACAAAGCCATAAAATCTGAAATTATTCGCAAAACCAGGAAAGCTAAAGAACAATGGATTGATGAAAAGTGCAAAAAGGTACAAACTAAGATGGAAATAGGAAAGACAGACGAAGCATACAAACTAATTAGAATGAATTTTAGGGATATAGAACAGTATAGGAAAAATATAAGGGGCGCGAGAGAAAACGTCATTATAGAAAATGTAGAGAAAGTGATTAGATGACAGGAATATATAGGAAATTTATATACAGGAGAGGAACTAACAGCATTAGAACAGGAATCAGACATTGAAAGGATGACTTGGGATATCCTATACTTAGAGATAAGTTTGAATTAGCATTAAAGGGTCTGAAAAATGGTAAGGCTTCGGATACAGATAAGGTACTAGCAGAAATTCTAAAAACCTCTGGACAAGCAGTAACAGAACGTCTCTTCCAACTTGTATGAGACAGACGAGATACCTAAACATTTCAAACGTAACATCATAGTCATACCAAAAAGAGAGGCGTGGATAGATGTGAAAATTTTCGAACAATAAGTTTGACAGCACACGTGTCAAAAATACTAACTAGAATTGTACAAAGACGAATGGAAAAGCGAGCTGATGAAAGATCAATTTGGGTTAAGGCAAAACATGGGAACAAAAGAAGCTATTTTAGCTCCGAGAGTAATAACAGAGAAAACAAAAGAAAAAGGGGAAAGTGTGTATATAGGGTTTATGGATCTAGAAAAAGCATTCGACAATGTAAAATGAAAAAAATTGTTCGAAATACTCACAAAGGTTGGAATGAGTTTTAAGGATAGACGGATAATAAATAGCTTATACAAAGAGCAAACAGAATTAGAGCAGGAACGTAGAGAAGTAAATATTAGGAAAGGTGTGAGACAGGGATGTGCCCTATCCCCATTAATTTTTAATTAGTATGTCGAAGAGGCAATGAATACTGTCAAATGCAGGAACATATTTGGAATTAATATGCAGGGACAAAAGATTGATATGCTTAGATTTGCAGATGATATAGCGGTAGTAGCATAGCAAGAAAGAGTTAGAAGCTTCTCTTAATGAACCGGAAACAGTTCTACCAGGGAGATACGGTATGAAAATTAACAAAAATAAAACGAAAGTACTAGTATGCAAGGGAGGAGAAAATAAATGAAAAACAAGAATACAAATAGGTAACGAGGACTTGCAAGAGGTTAAGGATTTCTGCTACCTAAGAAGTCAAATAATGCAAGATGGGAAGAGCGCAAAAGATATAAAACAAAGATTAGTACCAGGCCGTGCTACATTTAACAAGAAAAAGCACCCACTGTGTTCAAAGACTACAAATATAGAAGTAAGGAATAGATTGCTTAAATCATATGTGTGCAATACAGCACTGTACGACTGTAAAACTTGGATAGTTGGAGAAGGGGACAGGAAAAAGCTAGAAGCCTTTGAAATGTGATGCTACAGACGTATGATGAAGATATCATGGACAGACAAAGTTAAGAACAAAGAGGTGCTATAAATGGTAGAAGAAGCAGGAAATATGTGGAAAACAGTAAAAATAGTAGACATGGGATGATAGGCCACATACTAAGGCATGAGGGAGTAGTGCGGAATATATTAGAAGCAGAGGTAGGAAACAAGAGAAGTAGAAGTAGACTTAGGTTAGACTACTGCACACAGATAGTGAAAAATGTGGACTATGGAAATTTCAGTGTAATGTGTATGTTAGCTCAGAATAGAAATCAATGGAGGAAAAAGAGAGGTATAGGTAGACCTAGGTTGGACTATTGTACACAGATAGATAAAGAAGTAGGCAGTTGGAATTTCAGGGAAATGTGTAGACTAGCTCAGAATAGAAATCAATGGACGTATGCGTCCAGCCAGTTCCAAGAGGGAATACCTAATGACGAAAAAAATAATTGTACTTAAACCTGAAAATTATTATTAGTACCTACAGATATTGGTTTTGCAATATTCTCAACTAATGTTAATTGTTCCAAAATATTTACTAGAAAACTATAAATTTGGCAAATATCTATGTGTTGGGGGATCTTGGCAGCCACAGGCTACTTAACTCCCATCACATAATACTGAATCTCGGTAAAATAGGACATATAATTAGAAAACAACAGAAGTGGAACCTACCTGTACTAGGCTGTGGAAACACCAGGGAACTGCAGAGGCTAGCTCAGAATAGAGATACGTGGAGGTGCGTGTCCAACCAGCTTCAAGACGATAAATCTTATTCGAAAGGAAATATTTGAAAACTATTAATTTGGTAAATGCTCAAGTGTTGGGGTTCTTGGTAGCTGCGGGCTGCTTCACCTTCTTCACATACCACTGAATATCGGGGAAATAGGGTATATATTTGTAAAACACTAGAAAGGGAATCGAACTGCATCTAACAAGAAAGAGCAGCTGCTATATTCGAAGACAACAAACATAGAAACAAGGAGGAAATTGTTGAAAGCATATGTCGAAAACAAAAAAAAAATAGAAGAAATAAAAGAGCAGGATATGTTCTAAAACATTTTTGGGGAATAGTGCGGGATATATTACAAGCAGAGATAGGAAGAAAAGAGGTAGAGGTAGGCTTGGATCAGACTAATGCACGCAGATAGTAAAAGATGCACACTCTGTAAATTTCAGGGAAATGAGTAGGTTAGCTCAGAATAGGAAACAATGAGGATACGTGTCTAACCGGTTCCAGGACTGAAGACCTAATGATGATGTTTAGAATTTGACCTGTGGAAAAATTAATTTTTTTATTCGAATTTTCTTTATAGAAATGTATTGCCACCATTCGTTCATTCATCACAGAACAATAAACATTAATTGACAACATTCTTGAAAATTCTGAATTTTTAAATGATATGAATTAGAGTCACTCTAATAATGTGAATTATACCAGTTAAAAAGGCAATTTTTTGGTAACTTTGGCTTTATCAAACCAAAAAATGTTGTTCAAAAATATTTCGCTTTCATGATGCCAAGTTAAAATAAACTCACAGAAACTTATTCTAGTTTGGTAATTCGACTGTTTGAGATACTGAACTAAGGAAAACAAATATGGATTAAGTTAATGTTTCATTAGTATTCTATGGACTGTGTTTTTAGAAATTCAAGACTGCAGTGCAGCTTGCCTCAGTGATGTGATGGGATATGCCAAAAAGTATCCCAAAATAGCTATTTCTTCGAATACATCATCAGAAATGGATTTCCTTCTTGATATTTTTTGCCTATGCAGAACTGAAGGTTTTGAAATTATGTATTATACATTTAACAGCAGTAGATGGTGCTTACTGTTTTTGTGGATTTCAAGTAGTACATATATTGCTCCTTCTTGTAATAACTTTGCCATATTCTCAATAAATAATAAATAAATTTAAATCATCTTTGCTTGTGTAATTTAAGCGTGCTGGAGATCACCGATAAAATCAACTTATACAAGAACCATAACCCGAATCCTAACTTTAGAAAACTTAGGACGAGCCATTCACTAAACCGCGTAACAGACTTTGAAATAAAACGCATCTCTATAACGGAAAGCACTCTTCCTTTTTGTTCTTAAGCCATTGAAAGCAGGTACAATAATAATTTTATTTCTATCGCTACGTACCATGTAAAACAACCAGGCCCAGATAAGGGAAACTAACAGAGCAAACGACAATCAATAACATAAAAAAATCCCGTTCACCTTATGTAGTGAAATAGGTCACAAACGTTCTAAACAACACAGGAATTACGTCAAATTCAAAAACTTTTAAGTATCCGTATGATGTGTTGCCTACCTTTGCGTATAAATTTACAGAAAATGTACCATAAACCCAATTAATAACGTGATGATAAACATAGTTCAGCGATAAGCGACCAGAAATAACCAAATTGTTCTGATAAACAACACATGTTCTAAACCTATTTGAGCATACACATATTGTTACAGATAAATACCGCGTTTTAAACTTATTAGAATATTTCTGAAGCAAATGTTTTGATAAATAAATACCAGATTTAATGCTATATTCAAAACAAAATCGATTTCTGTACTTTGTTAATAATAATAAAATCTTAGGTTTTCATGTTCTCAAAATAGAATAGATTTAGACTATATAAATTTATAACTGAATATTTCATAAAAATTCTACAGAAGTTAGATAAACAATCGTTTAAATTGAAAGAGAGTCGAACTCGGTAAGGGATATGAAAGTTAATTACACAATTACGAAAATATTTACATACAAGGAGGGCACGTATCAATCTATATCTTCACGTTTAATTAACATTTTCTTAAAAGCTACATCTATCTCAACCTACGTTTAGTTTTTCTTGTTTCATAATTTTGAAAACTGTTTTGAACGGACCTGCACCTTGAAGAAATTCTAGAACCCTAGAACAGGAATAAGATTAAATCAAGCTTAGACACGGTAGCCAGAGATTTCCTGGAGTATAAACAAAAAGAAAATAAGAAACCATAAAGGATATTTTGAATTTAATAGAAGAAAGTTGAAAATACAGAAACAGACAAAACAAAGCAGGAAAACAGATACAAAGCCATAAAATGGAAAATTATTCGCAAATGCAGGAAAGCTAAAGAATAATGGATCGATGAAAAGTGCAAAAAACTACAAACTAAAATGGAAATAGGAAAGACAGTTATCATTATAAAAAATGTAGAGAATAAATTAAAGCGCTGTCTAACTTTTTACTACTAATTTTTATTATCAACGACTTCCATACCAATTTGCTCGAAGTATAGAATGGAAGTGCTCGTATTAAGAATACGATTTACGAAAACATTTCGACTTGAAGAAGTTTTATCTCCCCGGAATTTTAGGCTAAACAGACGAAAAAATGCTTGACAGCCACATGGCGTTTACGAGACAAGTTGAAAATCTTGAAATATTTGTGAGTAATAAATTAACTACTCAAACTGTTAATGATAAGAATGTTATTTAAAATATTCTAAGCAAGATTTCGAAACACCTGAGGTATTTTGAATTTTATTATTGCACAAAATGTGGAGTTTAGTTTTGCAATTTAATTAAACTAGGAAATAACGGATCGCTTGATATTTTCCTTATGGGACCAAAGATTTATTATGAATTCGAAAACTTATTTAGGTTTGCCAATAAATAATTTTTAGCGAATTTTTTCATTTTTCTACTTTCCTTCAAATAGATTTGTTGCACTGTAAAGAAACTTTGTTACACAAGAAAACATTGTTACACGAAAGGATTGAGGGACATCTGTAATAAAACAATATAGTCAGAGCAAAGAAAGGACATAAAAGACGTGCTTTTACTATTTTGCTATTGGGAAAGATATAACATATAAAAGCTAGTGAAAGATTCTTTTGTTACTATTGCAAAAGAAATAACATGTAAATTACTTACTGTAGTAAAATATATCCGTCTTCAAACCGCACTATTAGGTCTATTTGAGAATTACTCTAAGACAAAGCTACAAAACGACTTGCCATTTTAAACCTTTGCTAAAATAAAAATCAAAAAGTATTACTGATATAAACCTGTAGAAACGATTATCAACAGGTCACCATTAATATTTCACCTATTTACCAAAATTAATTAATAAATCGTATTAAGTTTCTATATTTTTGGACGCACTTGTTCAAAATAAAATAGTTAATTTAGTTTATATTGCTCGTTTAATACATCTGCATTCTTTTATTATGATTAATAATTTTATTGATAAAATATAAAACAAATTTTCAATCAAAACAAACGGATTTCCGAAAGCGGCAGCAGATTTAATTATAGTGGATTATTCTTTCCTTACTAAATTCATATAAAATACTAACTTTTTGTAAAACATAATTACGAGGTCCCTTTATATCAAACCTCGATAGTCGGGTTTACCACCCTGTTGATACAAATACTAGTATTTTATATTTTGAGTTAAATATACACAATGCAAACCAGTTTTATGTTATAAGTATTACTTTAAATCTAAACATTAATACCTACGAGGAAATTTTTATTGTACAAACATTTGCTAGATTGACTTATTCGTGTAAACGTGATATTGATTTTCGTATCACACTACAAAACGAACCGGCAGCCAGATGACATTAATAAAGCTAATCGCTTACCTTGAATTATTGAACAAACGTTGAAAGGTCACAAGGCACACAACGAAGCTATACGTTTCGAATTCAAGGAAACTTCATACAGAAATTTCACGAAACTGCAAATTGTCAAGAAATTGTATGCTTATGCTTCTTTTCCGTACCCTTTGTAGATTACTTGCTAATTGAATCTATTCCTCATCATCCAAAACTAATAAACCGAAACCATGCAAATCAGGAGAAGTAACTGACATCGTGGTACTCTAATCTTTTTAAAACCTTCCGTAAAAAACGTAATTGAAATTAAATTAGAACAATAAACCTAATACTAGTACCTGACTATCGTTAACAAAAAGAGCAGAGGTTACATGGGACCTTCACAGCTAAAGATGCAAATTCTAAAATGGAGATTCGCATATTGCACGCTCTGCTTCTACTTAAACTCATTCCTTTTTGTTTAGGAACCGAAAGTACTAGCGAGACCACTCGCGTTGCTGTCAATTGAATAGTTCAAATAACCAAGCGATAAATTCTTTATACCTGCAAACGTTTAGATAGTAGTTAATATTAAGGAATCAATCACCAAATTAAACAACTAGCACACTAGGTGTAGTAAAGCAAAGAATCTACGCCTATTTATAAGTCTTGTCAAAAAGATATGTTACACTGTCTCTTTTCAAAAAAAGGGAAATCTTTTATTAAGTAAAAATTTACTTGCAAAGCTAAAGAATCTTTTTATCGCAAAGTAACATCTTTAACGAAATACTAATTACAGGGACAATTTCTAAAGTATCTTCCATAAAATCTTCAAACTAGAAACCTGGATTGCAAAAAAATTATAGAAATGGGCAGGTAATATAGCAAAAGATGGGTATTCCGGCAACTAAGCGTACCAGACGTCAATAAGGAATCCGGTCCAAAAAGTCACGTTAGGGAAAAGACACAAATCGAGAATTGTCATAGTCGAGAAGACCAACACTCTCACAGTTATTCAAAAATTATTTGCAGGTATCTACACACATACCTAACCATTACAAAATCTCTTGAGGAAAATATATAAAACGTTAACTAACCAAAAATTATTAAACTAAAAACCTTAACCCCTACACCAATCTAAGTACCTATCTTATACATAAAACGTTGGTCGGAACTCCCCATCTAAACTAATGATCAAATCGAAAAAAATTATTTTGACCTTAAGCGGCAACCAAATCAAAGCAAGCGCTAAGCCAAAAACTTTCACCTCAAACACTAATCAAAATAGACCAATTATTTGATTTCACACACATCAGAATGCAAGTATTCCTTGCATACTGCACCAAACATACATAAAACCAATACTAAAATATTTCTAACATCAATTTAATGTGCGAGACCCGCATAATCTCAACAATAAATCTAAATCCGCTAAATTGAAATTCCTGATTGGCACTCCTACTTACACCATTCTCTTCTTGATTAGGAACAGAAAGCGAATGCTGTTCGATTTGACGTACCAGCGAAACAATCTCGTGTTGCTGTCAATTGAACAAAGTTCAAACAACCATACGATAAAGCATGAGTTTCTATCATTTATTTTAATAATACTCGAATCCTAATGGGATATACTGCAAACGCTTGGATATTAATTAATATTAAGGAATCAGTCACTGAATAAAACAATTAGCACACTAAGTGTAGTAAAGCAAAGAATCTACACCTATTTATAAGTCTTGCCAAAAAGATACGTTACACTGGAATGTTAAATAAGATGTTTCTCACGTTTAGGAAAAATATACACTGTTGTCTTTGACCAATGAGAACACGATCGTACAAGAAGTATTGGACAGTAAAGGAAAATAACCTCGGCTATGACGCCTTCTGTTCGTAAATATCTTACTTTGAAAACTAGTGAGCAGTGTTTTACGATGCAGTGAAATTTATTTTGTCAACGTCCTATCTCCTTCCTTTACCGTACCAGTTCTTGTATATTGTAGGCAAACAACAACAAATTTCACTGCAAATTTAGTTTAGAGAGTCCGCTGAAAACCCCACGACCCGATTTACGTTGGGGAATAACATCATGGTATTTTTCGTAAGCAACATTGTAATCAAGAATGCATTAATTTGTCTTACCGTAATCATTTGGGACTCAAAGTAAGATTATGCCTCGTCTAGTAATTGCATAGTTAATTTGTACCGCAAAATAGTATCGACAGTTGTTGTGCCTCTTTGGCTCCACATTTTATTTTAGTATTTAAACTTAAGGGATTTTTAAATCTAGCATGAGAAAGCTTTTTTCCATTTCCATTTTAAGTTTCTTCGTGTAAAGTTTTACGATTATAGTTTCAATAAATTCCAGGATATTAACCCACAAATTATTGTATGTAGCCGCAAACGATCGCGTTTTCAGGCTAAAAGAATGTGAGATGGTCAGCGTGTTAGCGTGAGAAGCGTGAAATGGTGGGATTACTACAGCTCGTGAGAACGTAGCATTTAAATTAAGAAACTTTACTATCGGCGATCGAGGAGATCGGGCGTATGTGCGGCTAGTTTTCGGCAAAGTGATCCCTTTTGGGTCCTTGTACCTTGTCCTATTACCTAAAACAAACTACCTTGTGTTCCTTTACCGCGTACGTACTTCACTTCGTTGTCTAGAATTTGGTTCACACAAAAAGAAACCACCCGTGATGGACTCGGATCTAAAAAGCAGGAGCGGCTTTGGCTTCCAGTAAAATCCAAGTAATCTCCTGACTTTTAGTTAACTTGTGGGTTTTACCCGTGTCAATAACCCTTGCAACCGGATTTGTGGACGTAATACTTTACGTTCAGGGTTATGCATGGTTGACGACGCGAGTAGAGCGAAAATATACTTTACTTTGCATAACTGTAATCTGGTAAATTCTTGTGAAACCGATTACGCCCTCTCTACGGCACGTGCTCAATGATAGTGCCTTTTACCTATCTAACTGACAAGTAACAGGCAATTATTTGGTTCAAAAAAGCTCAGTAACAATTGCAAATTGCGGCTCATACGCATCCAACTCTTTAAAGAGTTTCGTTGAATTCCTTTTGATTCATTACACCACGGTCTAACTTTTTCTGATACTCTTTACCCTCATGTCGATCAAGTTAATGTAACAAGTTGTTATTCTTAACATGCTAAAAAGTTCTTGATTATCGTAAACAATAACTCTCTGTTAATAAGGTCAATGATGCAGAAAAGACTAATGTAGTTGAATCTGTGGAACTAGTTACTTACAGCTTTCACTTTGAAAATGTTACCAAATTCAATTTGAGCTCATATTTAGCAATTTGCGGTGGATCCATACTACAAAGCAAACGCCGTGGCTTTCCCTGTCATCTCCAACAATCCTAATCACATAAACCACAGCATGTAAATTAATTTTGTATTTCAAAATTTAATCTTTTGTTAACCTCAATACAGTCAAATCGGTTGTCAGGCATTCAGTTTTCCTTGATCGTTTGACTATAGGTTATCAGTGTGTAATGGACTGACGGATTGGCACGCACATACAAATTGCCGAATCGGCAGAAAAATAAGACACACGCAAGCGATTCCTGGCAACTGCTTTTCCATATTACATTACCTCTAAAATCAAATGCGAGTTGTAGCTTAATGGAGTTGAAAGCTCTCTAATTAAAGCTGTTGTATATCTAACTTCCGACAAATTAAGCGCATTGATTTAAAGCTACACCAGGGAATATCATTGAAATATTACATGTAGCATTCTACATCCACCAATTACGATTTAACTTTATGGAAGTTGTTGAAGTGAGTACGCAAAATAATAACTAAAGCACCCACCTGTAAAGTATGTGCGGGCACGCTGAAAATCATCGATTCATTAAAAATAGGACTGCGTTCGCCTTTCTTTGTTGACGTCTTCTTCTTATGAACCTTTTTTCCATGATGAAGAAGGTACACCTGAAAATAAGCATACGATGAAATTTGCAATTCAAAGTTTTATTCTCTTTATACTTTCACAAAGGCATCCCCAACGTCTTTATCATTCTGAAACTTTAGGTTTCTTGCTTTGACAACAACAACTGTAAGGCGCTCAGCAGTTGGAAGATAACTTATTGAGAACATAACTTCTCCAAACTCAGTTCCTTTCTGAAAAATCAATTTACTAGAAAGCATTTAACTTTATTAAATGTACTACTTGACCGGTGTCTGTGAGTGTAACCCATGTTGTAACAGGCTGACGTAGATTGACGTCAGTAAGCCGAATTTCTCCCTCACCGACTAAAGTGTGTGACAAGTGATCCATAGCGTATACATGAAAACAAAGCGATTTCTGCAATTGTTCACGAGGGTGAAGGGAAAATAAGAAGCGCTCTTTGTAGCTGGGGCTGTTTGAGCATTTATATAACCTCGTTTGTGCATTTGATGTCTTATCTGGGAGAAGGTAGATCTTAACGTAGGAATTTATGGGATTGTCATCTGTTGACGGGCCTATTAAGTCCTTTGCTTCCAGCACGTTTAGAATAAGTTCCGACAGTTCACTGAAATTAAACACAAGCATGAAAATAATATATTAATCAATAAAATTGTGTATCGTATTTTTATAATCATAGAATGTTAAAATTAAAATTAGCGAGACGTTTAAAAATTGTTGTCACCAAAGAAGATCACCAAATTAAAATTACAAAATTCGAAATTTGTTAATAAGGATCTATCCAATCTCAGGTATTAGGGTTGGCTTTTATACTTGTGTATTGTCGTTGCGTTTTCATTTTAACATCAACCAATATTTCTTAGTAACGGTACTTTAAAATAATACACCATAAATTGGTATAATTCAAGAACTTGGTTGATTGTTTAGCAAAGAAAAATGTCCCAGTCTGACGACCTGAAACAACAGCAAAATCGGCCATTGGCTATTCTCTTTGAAAAGCAACCTACAATTTATATTAATTTCGTTCATTATACTCGAATTGCTTTCCCAATGTCAGACAAAATTATTCATTACTCATTAACGGAACTTTAAACTAAATTTTCAAGGATAACATGAAAGTCGAATTTGTGTGGACCATTGGTTTAAATTATATGTTTACTCAAAAAATATCGTAATAAACGACGTTAGAAATTTCTTTCAACAGTTTAGGTTCCAGAAATTCATTAATGGGACTTAAAATCGGCAAGCAATAATCAATAAGCGATAACAACATATAATTATCAAGAAATATCATACGGGCAGATAATGCGCTTGTACTTATTAGCATTGGAGGGAGCACAAAACTATTGTAGTATAAGTTAGAGAGAGTAAACATAATGAAAAACTGTATTATGTTCAAGTGAGAGAGAGAGATATGCATCTAAAGTAGAAGGCTAAAACACATAGTAAACGTTTGGCGGTTTTAAAACTTATGCTAGGATTAAATATAGTTGTATTAACACAATAATAAGCGAATCTCAATTTTATGTTTCAAAAATTTTTTAATGAAAAGTATTTAGTAAGAGGCTGTAGTTTTGAAACTACAACGATATTTTTCCGTGAATTTTAACTTGAAAATAGTTTGTTGAAATCTAAAAGGCGCGAAAAGAAGAAAGAGATCGCACTTTAATAAGATGGAATTAAGTTTCGGCTCCCTTTTCGATTTAATCAGCTAAAAATATAACTGTAAAACTTCGTTCACAATTATTGAAGTATTTGTAAATAAAATTAAGTCAATGTACTTGTGTTTGAAATTTATAGTCGTGCACAATTTCATACGTAAGTAATTTGGTTTATTTAATTGGTAGATGTTATACAACTAATTTAATTAGTAGTACTGATATGAAGTGGAATGAAGCTCCTCGTAAATAGCATAATGATCCTGGTGTAGAATGGAGTTTAATGCCAGAATAATTTAAATTTTGAATGTTGTACATAGCATACAGGAATTTGGTGTAAAACGGTAGGATGTCATATGTATAAAAAGCCTACTTAAAGAACTGTTTTTGAAAAAAATTCCAATCAGATACTGATTATACTGTTTTTTTTTTATTATTGTATATGTGTTAAAGTGAATTATATAAGTTTAATTAAAAGTTAGGTTATTGACAGTGGTAAATGTTTGAAGCTCGTAATAGATAACAAGTGTCCTAGTTAAAAATAAGGTTTTTTTTAGTTTCATAAAATGTTCATAAAATACTAGTAAGGCTATTATAAATATGGAGATTAATTTATTGTAAAGGTCAACACATTTTAGGTTTGGATTATGTTAAATGATTACAGTTTTACTAGTATTTTACTACACTGATCAGTTGGCACGATACTGGGCTTACTATTGCAAGATTTAATAAAAACAGATGTAGTGTCTTATTAAATTATGAAAAGGTAATTTGTAAATATTTTGAGTACGTTGATTTATGAACAGAGTAAGAGATAGGTTTTGTTAATAATAGAATGGGAATTTGTATAAAACTTTTGTTTGAATTTGTAAATTTATTGAATTTTAGAAATCTATTGGCGTTTTCTTACCAATTCTCGTATTTTTTTGTGATCAAATTCTTTTTGTGATTTTATTTCATACAGGTTCGAGCAACATCTACCGAACTTGGGCTGAGGTAGCGGAAGTGACGTTCTGACGAGTGTTGTCATAATTTATATTGGGATTCATCGTAAACACTGCATGCTTTGGGATGTCAGCCCAAACAGCAGAAATTTCGCAGTTAAATATAATATATAAATTGATATGATAACGCCGTACTCGGTGTTATGACGTTTTCTATAACTCCACCTCTCTGTCTTTTCAATTTAAATTTAAATCTCACTAATTTTACTATTATGCCACGGCTAGCTTTATTTATTAATCTACACAGAGTGCACAACGTTACGATGATCAATTTTTTTTCCACCCCTTTCTGATTACCTATTTGTTTGAATTATAAAACAAGTTAATTAATTTCATATAATGAAAAGAAATATTATTTACAAGTTTTGAAAAATATTACAGTACACCCTTCAATCAATCAATATCCTAAGTATTATTTATCCCCAAATTTATATGCTTTGAAACCAATCTAAAGTCACCAAAAACTACCTCTTTTTACCAAAGAGATCTGAACGTTCTGAACCCCTTTATAATATTACGTACTTTTAACGTATGCAATGTTTGTTGCTGACTTTGTTACACTTTTATATAAATTAAGTAAATTCAGTATTGAAATTCAAAAAAAATCTTAAAACTAATTAGATCTGACCTGTTACATTCGTCTATCGCTGCTCTGCTCAATTGAACCCCTCGTTTCCCATAGATTACTTCGTGCTTCTTTCTTTTATTTGCATTGAATCTCGCAACTCAAAATTGTACCAAAATCGTCGACGCTGATTATATTAATCCAGTTAAAATATCCCCACATTCGAATTATCATCAACTATAATATCTATCCACACATTTGAAATATTATACCATCAATTAGAATTATTTTCACCAAGATTCGAAGTATTCATGCATTTAAATTATTGTCATCACATTCGAAATATTATACCATATACTCAAATTATCCATGCATTCGAAGTATCCCCACTTTAAAATTATAAAAATGTACCATAGATTCGAATTATTAACATCACATTCGAAATTATTATCAACCAATTAGGAATGTCCATACATTTGGAATTATTATACCACATTCGGAGCCCTATTATTATTAATATTAGTTTAAATAAATTACCCCAAATTCTACTCACGTTAAACGGTAAAAGAAGTCTTCATACTTTTAGCACTTATTTGTCACTATAACTTCAACTATTACATTATTAAATATTAAATTACGCGTGACTTTTAATTCACAGTGACACAGCTTGGCTTTGCTTGAGTTTAAAACTGAACTGCTTTATCATTGCTTGGCATTAATATAGGCTCATCCCACTTGCATGTGGGCTGGGTTTTCAACAAGTCTGTAGATATCTTAACTAATAAGGTCTTTGTATTTCCTGCATTTTCTGATGTAATATTATCGGTTTTCCGTGTAATACCTATTTGCTTATAGATACCTCGTTATCTAGACCATACGTTGTTTTGGTTAGATATCGCCTTTTCCATAATTAAACAAAAATACATGATGTAATTTCAATTTTACTTTCGTTTATTTTATGCGTTTTTGAACTGCGTTTTCTTATCAAAATGTTTATTATTTCTGCGTACTTACATAAAGCTTTGTTAAGTTTTATCTCTCATCTTCGTATTTGTTTTATAACTGATTAGAACCCTTTTCAATGCGTGTTTAATTACATTTGCTATCATTTTCTCTTGAATGCGCGTACTTTTACTGAAAGATATTCTTACTTGCATTGCTTAAAATTAATAAAGCTTCATATACCGAGTGTTGAATACTTGTTATTTACCTAATGTATGAATTACCTATTTCTATGCTAAATATGCGTCCTATTGTTATAAGATTTGCTTATTCGCGTCGCTTAAAACTAATTATGCTCTATATACAGTGTGTTAAATGTTTACTATTTACATAATATCCAAATTACTTAATTTTCTGTTAAATAAATGCAGCTTTCTGCTTCCTATTGCAATTTATGGCTACTGCACGACCCTTGCTACTGAATACACCCCTAAACAACCCTTTATCACAGCAATATATATATATATATATATTGCTGTGAAATTTCTACAAAAAGCCTCACCAGAGTAAAAAAAAAACATTCGAGCCCCAACGTTGGGCCGTCAAGATTGCTGTGAAATGGGCACGGGAACTGGTACTTTCTGCTGATCATTCGAGCCCCACAGATTGGGACGTCCAGATTGCTGTGATTCTTTTCTGATAATCACCCCTTTACTCTCTCCGCCTCGGCTGCTCACCTAGTTAAAACTTTCATCCTCATTCATAAAAAAAACAAACACATTCCTACCACAAACATCAACGTTAACTCTATTTACATCAATAGTCATAATACATTAAAATTTCAAAATTAAATTTCAGCATCATAAAATTTCAAGTTAAAATTTGTCATCATTTTAATTCGCATCCAGAATTAGAGTCCTTGTAGGATGCATACTAATTAAGTTAACAATATATGCAGACCTGAGTCTGAATAAAAGGGAGCATCTCCCACCCCTTTACGTTAATTTAACAGGTTAGTCTAATTGAGCTCAAAGACAGACCCAAGTTTTCATCATAATCAAAAACATAAACCTGATAAATACTCCTTTCTACTTATACAAGAAAATTTTACCTTAAAATTAAAAATTTGTTGTTTATACAAATTTACTACTGTCCATTTTTATCAAACAAATTATAAAGATATTCAACACACACCAAAACATCTAAGATCGAACAAAATTGCATAATTTACCTGAAGGTTACTGCACTCGTGGCTTCAATGTACATCGGACGTGCTCATCCCACCATTCCAGCTGTGTTATGTTTACGTCCTAGGATTCCTGGTCGCTTTTAAAATTTTTCTACACCACCATTCGTCTAAATTGTTTCAGGGCTTCTCAGGAACTCATCTATGTACATCTAAATCTTGTTGTGTGGATCCAATCACGTTTACGAATAACACTTGATTACTCACTCCCGAAAAATAGCAAAGAAATTCATAATTCTTTCACGCTATACCCAAAACTACCTACTTTTATTTATTTATTTATCGTTGCTAATTTGGATAATTGGTACAGTAATACTCGCAAATATAACTAGACTTTATTACCTTGTATCTTCTCTAAGTGCACTAATAACTTTTATTGTAGTACGTAATCACCACGTATTCTACTTAAAGTATCGAATAATAAAAAAAATAAAGAGCAAAACTGTTTAAAGTATTGAATAAAATCAAAAATCTAAGAGAGCGAAACTCCTATTAACACGGGTTTATGTAATGGTTTGCTTGCAAGTCGAATTTGTCCCGCAACGGACAATTTTTAGAATTTCGCATTCTATTTTCTCTTTCGACGGCTCGGCACAGCCATTCTCCTAAAAATTTGCACACGTCCAAGTTGAAAATCTAAGAAATTTTTACACGGCTCGCAACACGTCCGAGAACAACTAATTAATTTTACACACCAACTGCTATGCTTTCCCCTCTCATGTTTGCATCTTATTTCAACCAATCGTAGCCCTAGTGAAGCTTCACAAATCACGCCTTTATTATCAGTGTCTCTGTTTTACGCGTTTTATCCATCCCTTTCTACCCTGGTCTGAGTGGTACAAATCGATATTCTTTACTATCTGCTATTTAAATCCACGTGGAATTCCTACGTGAGTAAAATAACCCTTCATCTAGCATTTCCTGCTAAAGCATCCGACCGTTTCCAATATACGTAGAAGCTGCACGTTTATCTATTCAAATTTATTAGAATTTGACATTTAAAAGTTTGCAGGTGTGTGCTCCTAATGAACGTTTTAATATAATTCTCCGAGCTTTTTTGTTTCATGTTATTTTAACCTTCCTTTTAGCTGTTTGTTACCGACCTTGGATTTTCACAGGCTTTTATGCTTATTATATATTACTAATGGTTCAATTAACTCCAATTAAAATAATAATGAATGGCATTGACTTCTACCCTTTAATTTTTAGCGAATACCAATTAAATATTAATTATTATTTGTACACTTTGTTTAATACCCGTTACTTAAAAATTGAATTAATTAATATAAATTTCGCACGTAATTTCTCGCTAGTTTTAGTACTTGGAACAATTAAATTAAATACAAGTTGAGCATTTTAATTTGACTTCCTTTTATAGAATGCGTCCAGTGAATAATTTAAAACCCCCTTTATTTTTTTTTAACGAAACGAATAAATTTTTATGCTCCATGGTTTTAATAATGCTTATTATCCAATGAAATTTTATACAAACCCTACATTCTAATTGAATGATTTAAATCTACACAGTAGGCCTTTAATTACGCGTACTATTTTCCACTGCTTTAATATACACGGTGATTAACATTATCTAAACAATATAAACCCTATGTTTAGAAGTAAATGACGAATTTATCCAATATACCTTTAAATGAAGCGTATTATTACCCAAAGCTTTCTTATACATGGTGATTAAAATTATTTGATGTCGTTTATTAATTTTTCTACCCTGGTCTAAATTTGAGTAATATATATTACTGTGACAATATCGCCGTACTTCGATGTATTTAACGTACAGTTGCCTGCTGTCCGCCACAGCTCTGTGTTCCTAAATAATCTAGAATATATTTTAAATTTCACTCAATTAGTTTTATGCCTCGACTAGCTCGGTTCAACCCCATACAGAGTGCATGATAATATGGTAATAGAGAAATTTTTAACCCGCTTTTTTTCTAACACTTCATACCTAAATAAGATAAGCCGAATAACCAAAAATTTGTATAATAAATCACGAAATATGTAAAATGTGCATTTGTACAACCTTTGTACTATTATTTGCTATTTATAACTTTTGAATAAAAAAATACAAATCTGTTCACCACCAAATTATAACCCTATTAAAAATATAAAGCCAACAAAAATAACTGTATTATATTAGAGGTTTCGTTGAACGTTTAATGAAATTTCGTTTTCTTAACGTAATTTCTACGTATTAATCAAAATTTTTGATGACCGGTCAGATAAATCTCTAAGTATATGCAAGTTTTAAATGTTAAAAAAAAATTAAGTCTTATGCTATTAATTAATTATCGTTAAACTGGTATTTTTCTAGGTTGATTCCCTGGTTCGAATGTGTAGCTCTGCATACACTCTCGGTATATTTTTAGTAAATTTTCTCAGTTTTCTTAGATTTTCTTAGATCCCTTAGATTTTCCTAGAGAATTTCTTAGTGCCCTAAGTTAATACATGTTAAAGATCATGTTTACCTTAATTAAAAATTGGACTTACGTCGTGTAGACGGCGAATTTTTATTTCACTTGTATATTTGAACGTGCACTTGTACTTGAAATTTTTAATTATGAACCTTCACATATAAATCGTACTTTTAACTTCACACTTAAATTTTGCGTAGTATTTTGATTCAAACTAGTAAAGTTTGTGCTTCAGTTATGTAGAGACTGACCATTTTCCGCTTGGTGTAATATATAAAGGTAAGCTCTTCCCCATGCTGTCATTGGCTTGATTGCGCATTATCTGGGTTGAGGCGTTGCACTTGTCCTATCATGAAAGCCTTCGAATTTTACATAAAGTTACCTATTCTAAATTTTGTTGCAGTGCTTACCAAATCACGTAGACATCAAAACTTCACACTGTAGAGTACGTTGACTATGGTACTTTGTAACGTTCAATATCATGTTTTCGTATTTTGTATAGGAAGTTATTCAAATTTTCCTTTTAATTCCGCACGTATACAAACTTGTTATTCTATATTTTGTTTATCCAATATGCTGGGTTTTATTCAAAACTGTAGCGATTTCTAGATTTAAACACCAGGTAGGCTAAATTTTATAATGGAATTCTTTAACAGATAACATAAATTAGATGCGTTTTTATTGACTTTTTACGTTCTGAAACATACTTGTTTTAACGCCCTGTTTGTTGTGAGCACGCAAGATTATTAATGTGTCAAGTTTAAAAAAATTCGTTTCATGTTTGTTGGACTTCTAATTTGTATTTATTTTAAGTTTCTGAATGTATTACTGTTTTCTAAAATGAATCGGATTGCGTCTAGAGTTATTTATTCTACTAAATATGAGAATCATATATACACGCGGAACCTGCTACAATTCTTTCCGTGACTGCTGCATGCAAGAACAACCCCAAATCTGGATTGCTTTTTTCAAACTGCAAGCTGTAACCAAAAATTACTAAGGAGTTTTCTATTTCCCATCATTCGACAGCACACCCAAACTTCTGCTGTGCATTAAATTTCTTCTACGAGGACCATAATTTGTGGTAGTAAACCAAAACTGTTTAAACGCCAACATTTAATCGTTTTAAAACTAATTACATAGTTTACACAGTATGCTCAATTAAAATCAAACTGTTTCTATTTTAAACATTTATCGTTAGTTCAAAATTCAAAAGATTATGAAATCATCTGAGCATTGAAGGGAATCTAAGGGATTCGTAAGCTTTATCGTAGGAAAATCGTGAGAAACGTAAGAGAACCGTAAGAGAGTTTTAAGAGAGTTTTAAATCAATCTCCCTCTGATTTTGTACATGTTCGCCATCTCTAAAACCTGTTAAAATTCACTGAAGATCGTCTTGCTATATTATTCCAATTCCTAAAAGTCCGTCATCAACAAGGTCAAGCCCTTCCGTTTCCAAAAAACCCTCACAAACACACACCATACGTACACAAATTCTCCGTATTTATCTTTAACCGAAACTCACTAGTTAAACTTGCATTCGGATCGTTATGTATTTTTAAAAACACTTCCCCTTAAAATCACTTTGAAGTAAACAACTTAAACATGTGCACTACTGCTTCCTAGTATTTGAAAAATCAATACTCTAACAACATTGGTATACACCCTAAGTCGACCAAAACCAACGTCTAAAATACGCCTCTATCCAACACGTGTTGTTTCCATCGCAATCCTACATATGCGCTCGAATCAACTCTCTCTCTCACCTTGTTTTCATTGTTGGTTATTTAACCGACAACTGCTGCTCATTCCTATTTCTTTATCAAGTTTTTCGTTCATTCCAAAAGTCGTAGATCTTTCTCTTACAAAACTAATTGACGTCGGGCACTAAAACTACCTGGAATCGTTGTTGTTTGTTTATTTCTTATTTCCCCTTAATTTTAATACAAAGAAAAATAAACTGTTCGAAACTCGTTCGAAAAGCTTTTAGAAAATATAAATACCAACTTCGCTATTATTAAATAAGAGGGTTAAATTTTGTGTTTTAAAAAATTAAATTTAAAATGCTGTATTATACACGGGATGTTTCTTATATGCCATGAGCCATATTTCCAGAGAACTTATCTGAAGGATCATGAAAAATAAATTTTAACTTCCTGAAAATTTCTGAAAAATTAAATATTCAACTATTTATTTTAAAATAATTTCTAAAGTTGTTTAATGTTTTTTCATAGTTGAATTCAATAATCACGTTCTAAATGAAAAATAACACCCTTTCAGCGCACCATATGTGTGTATATATACATACATATATATATATATATATATATATATATATATATATTATACTGTCAAGAAGGGGGTGGGCTTATAAAATGTTTAAATAGGGCTTCGAAACGACTTTGCTAGAATGGGGGTATATTTGGTTTTGTTTGAGTATTTTCTTTCAGGTATTTTTGGTTTATAAATTAACAACAACTATTCCACGTTTATAAATTTATAAAGCTTTTGAAACTGCATTGCATTCAACAACATATACCGGCCATAGACCAGGCTAAGCTAGTTATAAGTTTGCATTGTATACGTATTTTAATTGTTATGGTTGCACGTATATGAAATTTAATTTGGAGTTAGAGTTTTCAGAACCATTTGAATGTAAAAACAAATATCAAAATTGCTTGGTATACTGCACGCTTTTAAAATTTTAAGGAGTTAAGTGATACTCCCGTAAAATTTGTAAATCAATTTCAGTTTGAATATGTTTTAACAATTAAAGATTGGTTATGTAATGACAGGACGTTTACCGAATAAGACATAAATGTCTGTTGCGTACAATTTAAAAGCTGAACCATCAAAGTTTGTTAGCTATTTTCAATATTGTAAAAAGTTCAATATACATAAATCACTGGATTACAAACCATCTAGAAAATGAATGTATCTAGAGAATACAACTGTATTATTAATCAATTATTAATAATTATAAATTACATAGTGTGCGTAGAGATAGTTGCTATGGCAACGGAAACAAAAGAAGACGGTTTTTATTTATAAGGGACTTCAAATTGATATTACTGAAAAATAGACGTGTTTTGTACTGTTATGAGTTTTATTACATTTAAAAGTTACGAGAAAGTTTTGAAAGTCAAGTTGTACCTGGAGATAGCAAATAGTAGCAGTTTTACGGCGAATAAAAGTTAATTAAAAGAGGAGTGCTGGTCTGTACCGTTATTGTTTGAAGACGAAAGCATAGTGGAATTGGAGTTATCTGAGTATTTGTATAACATAAAATTTGTAGAAATATTAGTAGTTTTATAGTCTGGAGATTACCAGTTGCTCGAGTTACTTATTATTTACAGGAGGTGCCTGCAGTTGGTCACTTGGCTTCAGGACGGCTGGAAGGCGGCGCTTGTATCTGGATTCCAGGTATTAGTATTTAATATCTACGCAGTGCTTTAATCAAATTTATAAAAGTGGAACTAGTGTTTGGGAATACTTTTGGCTTTTAAAATTATTTTGAAAACTCCTTGGATATTTGTTTGGGTGTCTAGTTGAGAGGTGTTTGCCTAGGACGGACCCACCCTAGGTAGATTCCGCTACGTGTTTGACGGCCCTGTAGAATATTTAAGTGCAGCAGCCGTGTAAAATATTTAAAGATAAATTGTGTGGCATAACTCAACAAGGCTCTAAAATAAGACAAGGAGTGACAGATAGATATATTACGCCTATCACTAATAAGGTAGGATCACAGTATATATAAAAATATATATATATATATATATATATATATATATATATATATATATTGTAGTGGTTTTAAAAGGTTAAATTAACTATAAACCAAGCAATTTGAAACACCCTGTATAAAGGAAACAACCAGAATTTACGTGCGAAATTTATTTCATTTAGTTCAGTTTAATGTAACAAGTATTAACAAAAATTTACAATTAATGAATAAAATTTAGTTAGGTTCGTAAAGAAAATAAATTTTAGAAGCCAATGCAATTTAGTTATTAATTTAATGGAGTTTAATTACGTTTAATACGCATCAAGGCATGAAAAATCAATAAATCCAAGGCGAATAGCTTTCGTTGTAACAAGCAAATATATCGGTTGGGTTGAAATACCATGAAAAGAAGCTCCTAGAAATGTTGTGTTAAAACGTCGGTGAATGAAACACCTGCATGTTTTCTAAATGTCAGATTCACCTTATTTTTATAGATAGCAAACAAGTTTCAAAGAATATTGGTTAAATGGTTGGAGGGTTCTCGTAAATGTTAACTAAAAGTTTCCTTAAAGTGCAGAAAGGATAGAAGATCAATGAAATACGTCGGAATGAGACAGGAATACTGACAGTCCATTTCAAAAAGCACGTATACAAGTCCACATGGAGTAAAGTTGAAACGCGGATTCTCTACCACTCAAACAAGGTTAGAAGGAAACATATAATATGCATAAGAAAGAAACGGCGTTAAGATAGGCGGGATTTTGAAGACGTCAATGGATATACTATTGGTCGATATCGTTAGTTGTACAACAGACAAACACGGGGATATTTGAAGTCGAGGTTTATTGGAAAATATCGTAACGACGCGCTAAATTTCGGAGATTTCGAAAACGGTTAAACCAAAATTTTAAGAAGTATTATTTTAAATGAAGGATTTTGCGTTAGGAGGGTATGGAGAGGTTACATTGGAATTATATAAATACTCTAAAAGATTTAGCATCGCTTTCTCTTTTAACTTCGTTCTCTTAGTACTTTTATCGCTTCAGACTACGAACGAGCTTGTAAGTATATAAAATTATTTTAAATTAAATAGTACAGTGTTGGCCTCATAATTTGATACGTGAATAGTGGCGAGTCTAAATTTTAATTTGAGGTGCAACATTTATCTTAAACAAGCTCGGGAAGTGACGTGAAGTAACGTAAATTTAAATTAAATTAACGGTTGAACCAAAATTTTAAGAAGTATTATTTTAAATGAAGGATTTCGCGTTAGGAGGGTATGGAGAGGTTACATTGGAATTATATAAATACTCTAAAAGATTTAGCATCGCTCTCTCTTTTAACTTCGTTCTCTTAGTACTTTTATCGCTTCAGACTACGAACGAGCTTGTAAGTATATAAAATTATTTTAAATTAAATAGTACAGTGTTGGTCTCATAATTTGATACGTGAATAGTAGCGAGTCTAAATTAAACGAAAGTACGCAAGTATGAAAGAAGTGTAATTAATTTGGAGTTGGATTTGGATGCACCGTGAAGGCAGAGCAAACAGCACAACCTAGATGGGGTTCTTCTACAAATAGCTAGAAGCTGCCAGCAGAGCAGAGCGAAACAACTTTACCGCATCGTCAACGGAGTGGAGGTTTTCAAGAAATTCCAGGTAACGCTTTAAAATTGTTGTTGTTATAAACTATGAAACTATGAAAATTGTGTGACGTGTGAGAGTGAATTTTGAAGGTATTGTGAATTATTTTGCGTATTGAAAATAATACGTATAACTAACTTTATTATGGTATTTAAATAGAAATCTAAAGGTGTATATAAAGCTTATTAACGTTCCATCAGGAATTTAAATTTTGTTAAGAGTACATGGGTTTGTTTTTTTTTTGTTTCTTGTAAGAGTATGCGAAGTACAAAAGCATACATTATTCATAATTAACTGGGTTATTATGAGCTCACTATACTCCAGAGTATACAAAGTTAAAATAAATTATAAATAAAGAAAGAAAATAAGGTATTATTCAGGGCCCATTTACTCCGGGTATATTCAATGTGTTTGATATTTTAAATTAAAATCCAGGACAGTACAAAAATAGGATTTATTGAGGTGTAACTTGATCTCTGAAATGTGGATAATCTTGAATTTTATTTGTAAATAGTGGTAAATAAATATCGTATGATTGTTGTATTATTTTGTGGTTTTATTGGGTGTGTGCGTGAACGATACAGAGTATAGTAGTGAATCTAGGTATTAAAAAGGAGGCCCAATTGAGCTAGCCTGGGAACTGAAGAAGAATTAAGGTGATGAAGAGAGGAATCTGGGTAAGAGAATTTTTTTTTATTAAATTTTTCTATTGTGTGAAATTTATTTGCGATTTTGGAAAATAAATAAAAGTTTGGAATATTTTTGTTATTGAGGTACGATTTAGAGAGGTTCCACGGCAATATATTGTAACAATTTCGATTTTCGGTTATTCAAATACTCAAGTTTTGTTCGATATACCTAATCAATAAATGTTAAATTTCTATTGGAACCTTTTATTATAAAAATCATACATAGTACGCCCTCTACACTAGAATAGCAAAAGTACACATCAAGTGACTTCTAGTTGTTTGTATCTTGTGTCAATATCTCCCTTTCCCGTACATACGAGTAGAAGGAAGGCTGCCTCGTGGAATAAGCCATTTTTAATATCAGATGTAGTCCATAGACACGTATTTTTCGGAGCTTGCACGTTTTTAATCAAACATGCCGCCCGACCAGTTATTTAAGTGGAGTCAACGTGTTCCATAAGTTAGTCTTAGTTTTGGTAATAGCATCGACCTAAAATGGCGATGGAAATATTTTTACGGTAAGAAAGATTGCACAAGCTTACCCCAAATTTTTATTCTTTCGTTTCATTTCAGCGCAAGTTTTTTGAAGTTCTTGAGATCTTCAAGTTTTTATTCATTTTTTAGTTTAGCGTTTTAAGGATTAAACTAACTATCATTAAATATGGAGATAGTTATAATTCCGAATTTTTAAAATATTAAATTCAAGTTACAAGTAAAGAAGTTATGGAAATTTAAAAGCAGTTTCAATTGTTACTAGGCAAGAATGTAGAAACCCGCACATGTTATTGGTTAACACGAAGGTTAAATCCGGACCCATGTGTCAGCTACGCTCAACTATAAGAGTAAGGACGCAGATATAGCAGATGGTTAGCGGTGAGTCACCCTCCATTTTTATTCTTATATTTTTTTTTTCAAAAAACTCAATTAAATGCTCAGATAATTTTTCGAAGAAGCTATACCTAAGTTTGTTTAAAATTAATTCTCCAAATTTTTGCTAAAGTTCATAGTTCAATTAATTTGTTTCATTTAAAATTTAATTTAAAAATTTAGTATTTGAATAAGGCATGATTGACCTTAACATTTTTAAGATTTTGGTGCAATGTTATGTTTGAAGTTACAAAGTTGTATTAAAGGATTTGTTTTATCGAACATGTGATAGGATAAGAATTGTTTGCCGAATTATAATGTATAACACATGGTAACAATACACCTGATGTATAATTCAATGTCGTCAATAAGTACTTTCTTTGACCTTTGATTTTATTAAAAATTGTTATTAAGAATGTATAACCATAACCTGAGAAATTACTTTTGAATATGTAAATTTTGTTTGTGAACTGGAAAGGATTCTATCCAAGTAAAATGAAGTCATTGTAACGTAAATTAAAAGTAACATATTTCTTACTGAAAACTAAAATAATTTATGCATTTAATAAAACACTATTCCACGGAACTGTTTCGAAAGTCTCCGTATAAATAAGTTGTATAAACAATGTATATATAAATATTTTTTTGAAAACAAAATTAATAGAAAATTTTTAAGTTGTCTCAAAATTTTCTTTCTTTGAAGCTTGTCCTACAGAAACAAACTGATTATAATTTAGAAGCTTTAGTACTGAAGGAAGGTATTATTAGTGTTAATGTTAAAAGTTTTTCTTGAAGGTATAATTTTGATTAGTAATTTATATATAATTATTTTTGTGATAAAGTGATTGGCACTCATGAAGCTCTAGTTGGAAAATGTCTAGGTATGATTAAATTTTCAGATAGCACGAGATCGTCGTTCCTATTCCAGGTTGCAGAAACCACAGTAAGTATTGTTGTATATGTTGCTTGTCGTAAATTTTTTTTCTCTTTCGAAGATTTCCGTATCTGATCTTCGAATAATTCCTTATAAAACACTCATTAAGATACGGTGGCGTCCAATAAAACTCCTTTTGTTTTTTTTTTCCGTATACCATCCTACGACCCTAGCTCATAGCTCTGCCCTAAGTTGAAGAAACTTAGCTGGCTGGAAGAACTCTTTAGAGGGATCCTTTTCTCCAAAGCCATTCAACATCCTTTTACTCTGGGCTTGTCCATCAAACAGGAACCCCTCGTAATCTATCGAGGCTCTGCCGCTTGTATGGTACAGCAGTCATAGCATAGCAGTCATAGTAATTTTTAGTTCACGCAACAATTTATCTTTAGAGCATTTTTTTTAAATAAAATATTTAAAGCTCAATTTTCTGCAACTTAAATTTATTTGCAGAACATGTTTGATAATTTGAAAAAGTTTTCAGGAAATTTAATCGTACGAAATTCACTTTGACGTTCAGTTTATTAAAACCATGGAACATGAAGCACAAATATTGCGTTTCCTTATAATTTAATACGATCTAAAGCAAAAGCAAACGAGCTTGTCAAGAACAAAATTTCATTAAGTGCACAGATCGATTGCTCCCTTTATAAATTCCATTATAATAACTCCTTACCTGTCATATTCTAGGCCAAGGCATAAATATCCAGTCACGTTCGGCTCCTCAAGATCGCCTAGTGCTACTGAAGAATCTGAGCATACGCTATCACACGAAACCGCCCTTTTTAATGCAGTGCCTATTACTTCCGGTTCTTCTGTGGGAACATCTTGAGAGATAGTGCTTGTTTGAGAAAATGGGTTAAACTTGGATGATTGAAATTGATGAAGCGGAGTTACTGGAGTTGGTGGAGGTGTAATACAAACAGGAAATTGGGATTTTGCGGCTAGCTCCGCAACGCTTACTGATGATTTTGGACGTGGAATAGCGATTGTTAACGTCGGTGGCGATGGCGGTTCTTCCTTACTGAAACAAAACGGAAAGCTATTACTCTTTTTGATAGTATTTGCAAATTTATATATATATATATATATATATATATATATATATATATATATATATACAGGGTGAGTTTTTAGTGTGGCAACGGTCGATAACTCCGTTATTATAAAAGCTACGTAAACCAAATTTGGAGGCATATTAGGCATGCCTAAAGTGCACATTTTAAAAATATTTGGAAGCATACAGGGTGTTTCATAATTTCAGGGCATATTAAACTCGTATTTTTTTTAATGGAAAACCCTATATTTTATTACATTTCTGAAAAGCCCATAAAAAGTGCTTTAATTTGATATCAAATTGTATCTGTCTATTCCTTTTAGTTTTTGAGATATTCAACTGTTTTTAGAAAAAATGACCCCAATTGGATACATTGTCACTGCACTAATACACAACTTATGTTAATTTTCAAGATCCAGAAAATTTTACCATATACCATAGTATATTTGTAAATATCACTTTTTTGAAATTTCTTCCCAGTATACAGGGTGTGTCAGGTTTCGCAAAATGCAATTTTTAAAATTTTTTTTAAATGGCACCCTACCGATTTTATTGCTACAATGGATAGTTCATTAAGTGTCCTTTCATTTTGTTAAGCATTCCCTATACTTAAATCCATACTTTCTGAGATATTTGATTTTCTTCAAATTTTGAATGTTTTAATTTCATAATTAAAATAACACTATTGAAGAATATTATAAAACAATTAATACATTTTGATTAACAATCAACTACATTATCCAATAAATTTCACTAAAGATATAACAACCTTACAATAATATGCTATCAACAGAATTCTGCCAGATTCAACAATATGCATTTTATAGAAAATGTTCAAACAGGAAATCAGGCAGGCTTTGAAAAATAACTATTACATGTAAAGTGTCATTTAAGTTTATTAATTGTAGTGTGTTGTCATTTAACAGGATATCTCTTGTATATTCTTGATGCAAGTAGAAATTTTTTAAATTGCTCTCAATACCCAAATCATATTTATTTGTTCTTCCACTGTAAAATTCATTTGAAAACTCCTTCAAAGATTACATTTAAAACAGAACTGATAATGTGTTAAATGACAACACAACAATTAATAAACCTAAATGACACTTTGATTGTAATTGTTATTTCAAAGCCTGCCTGATTTCCGTTTGAACATTTTTATAAAATGCATATTGGATCTGGCAGATCTGTTGATACATTTGGGGTTTATCTTTAGTGAAAATTGTTAATAACTGTGTTGATTGTAATTAATATGTATTGTTTTATAATATTCTCCAATAGTGTTATGTTTATAGTGTATGTAAATTCATTCATTTTGAAAAAATCAATATCTCAAAGAATAAAAGGATAGAATGCTTAACAAATGAAAGGACACTTAATGAACTATCCATTGTAGCAATAAATATGGTGGTGCCATTTAAAAAAATTTAAATTGCATTTTGCGAAACTGAACACCTGTATCTTGAAAAATTTCAAAAGTGCATTACAAATATATATGGTATATGGTAAAATTTTTCATCTTGAAAATTAACATTTGTGTGTTAGTGCAGTGGTAATGTATCCAATATGGGTATTTTTTCAAAAACAGTTGAATATCTCAAAACTAAAAGGAATAGACAGATACTTTGATATCAAATTAAAGCATTTGATGGCTTTTCAGAAATGTAAAATATAGGTGTTCCATTTAAAAATATAAGTTTAAAGCTCTGGAATTATGAACACCTGATCTTCAAATATTTTTAAATGTGATACACCTATAATTAGGTTTACTACTTTTAAAGTCCCAAAAACTTATAATTTAATATATATATATTTATATATTGGTGGTTTAATATGTCAAAACCCGTTATTATAAAAGTATAAAAAATTGAACCCTGCACTTTAAAATATTTGGGCATACGGGTAATTACAAATTATATTTTTAATGGAAACCCATATATTAATTTTAAACCCATAAAGTTTAATTTGTTCAATTATACTTTTTCCTTTGTTTTGAGAATTCAATTTTTGAAAATAAATATGATTTCATTCCACAAATCAAAATTTTCAAACAATCTTATTTAATACACTTTTTATTCTTACATATAAGGTGTTCAGTTTAAATTCAATTTCTTTTAAATGGCACCTACTATTGCTAATGATAGTTATTAATTTTCATTTTTTAGCATTTTACTAATATTATTCAATTTTTGATTTTCTTCAAATTTTAAGAATGTTTTTAATTTACATAACTAAAAATAACTACTATTGGAAAATATTATAAAACAATTAATACATTTTGATTAACAATTAACTACATTACAATTAATCACTAAAGATATAACAACCTAAATTGCTAAACAGAAATTCTGCCAGATTAACAATATGCATTTTCAGAAAATTTCAAGCGGAAATCAGGCAGGCTTTGAAAATAACAATTACAATTAAAATGTCATATTAATTGTAGTGTGTTGTCATTTAACACATTATCAGTTCTGTTTTAAATGTAATCTTGAAAAGTTTTCAAAATGAATTTTACAGTGGAAGAACAAATAAATATGATTTGGGTATTGTGAGCAAGTTTAAGAAATTTCTACTTGCATCAAGAATATACCAACAGAGATATCCTGTTAAATGACAACACACTACAATTAATAAACCTAAATGACATTTTGATTGTAATTGTTATATTTTTCAAAGCCTACCTGATTTCCTGTTTGAACATTTTCTATAAAATGCATATTGTTGATCTGGCAGAATTCTGTTGATAGCGTATTATTGTAGGTTGTTATAACTTTAGTGAAAATTGTTATTGGATAATGTAGTTAATTTAATCAACATGTATTAATCGTTTTATAATATTCTAATAGTAAGATTTTTAGTTACGTAAATTAAAACATTCTTAAAATTTGAAGAAAATCAAAATATCTCAGAAAGTAATGGATTTAGGTATAGGAATGCTTAACAAAATGAAAGGACACTTAATGAACTATCCATTGTAGCAATAAAATTGGTAGGTGCTATTAAAAGAAATTTTGAAAATTGCATTTTGCGAAACCTGACACATCCTGTATACTGTGAAGAAATTCAAAGTGATAATTACAAAATATATGGTATATAGTAAAATTTTCTGCATCTTGAAAATTAACATAGGTTGTGTATTAGTGCAGTGGCAATGTATATAATCAGGGCCATTTATTTTCTAAAAACAGTTGAATATCTCAAAAACCAAAGGAAATAAACAGATATAATTTGATATCAAATTAAAGCTCTTTTTATGGGCTTTTCAAAAATGTAATAATATATAGGTGTTCTATTTAAAAAATATGTTTAATATGCCCTGAATTATGAAACACCCTGTATGCTTCCAAATATTTTAAATGTGCACTTTAGGCATGCCTAATAGGCTTCCAAATTTGGTTCACGTAGCTTTTATAATAACGGAGTTATCGACCGTTGCCACACTAAAACTCACCCTGATATATATATATATATATATATATATATATATATATATATATATTCTGTTAATAATAAACATGGAGACATGAGGTTTTCGCCATCTTGTGCTACATTTTCAAATTGAAACATGAGTAGAATTTTGGTAACCCTTATTGATTTGTGCAAAATGGAGTTCGTTCAAAATTTTAATTTCTAATGTATTGAATTTTACTATTTGTGAAAATTCTGTCTAATAGACAATCGTGGTTAAAAAGCTAATACTTCCTAGTTATTTTTAATTTTTAAGAACAGAGCAAAACTTAAAATATTTTAAAATAAATACATATTTAGTTTTGAAATAGTATCTCTCAATTAGAAATACTTTGTGCTAAAATTTAATACGATCTAAAGCAAAGCAAACGAGCTTGTCAAGAACAAAATTTCATTAAGTGCACAGATCGATTGCTCCCTTTATAAATTCCATTATAATAACTCCTTACCTGTCATATTCTAGGCCAAGGCATAAATATCCAGTCACGTTCGGCTCCTCAAGATCGCCTAGTGCTACTGAAGAATCTGAGCATACGCTATCACACGAAACCGCCCTTTTAATGCAGTGCCTATTACTTCCGGTTCTTCTGTGGGAACATCTTGAGAGATAGTGCTTGTTTGAGAAAATGGGTTAAACTTGGATGATTGAAATTGATGAAGCGGAGTTACTGGAGTTGGTGGAGGTGTAATACAAACAGGAAATTGGGATTTTGCGGCTAGCTCCGCAACGCTTACTGATGATTTTGGACGTGGAATAGCGATTGTTAACGTCGGTGGCGATGGCGGTTCTTCCTTACTGAAACAAAACGGAAAGCTATTACTCTTTTTGATAGTATTTGCAAATTTATATATATATATATATATATATATATATATATATATATATATATATAACAGGGTGAGTTTTAGTGTGGCAACGGTCGATAACTCCGTTATTATAAAAGCTACGTAAACCAAATTTGAGGCATATTAGGCATGCCTAAAGTGCACATTTAAAAATATTTGAAGCATACAGGGTGTTTCATAATTTCAGGGCATATTAAACTCGTATTTTTTAATGGAAAACCCTATATTTTATTACATTTCTGAAAAGCCCATAAAGTGCTTTAATTTGATATCAAATTGTATCTGTCTATTCCTTTTAGTTTTGAGATATTCAACTGTTTTAGAAAAAATGACCCCAATTGGATACATTGTCACTGCACTAATACACAACATGTTAATTTTCAAGATCCAGAAAATTTTACCATATACCATAGTATATTTGTAAATATCACTTTTTTGAAATTTCTTCCCAGTATACAGGGTGTGTCAGGTTTCGCAAAATGCAATTTTTAAAATTTTTTTTAAATGGCACCCTACCGATTTTATTGCTACAATGGATAGTTCATTAAGTGTCCTTTCATTTTTGTTAAGCATTCCCTATACTTAAATCCATTACTTTCTGAGATATTTTTGATTTTCTTCAAATTTTATGAATGTTTTTAATTTACATAACTAAAAATAACTTACTATTGAAGAATATTATAAAACAATTAATACATTTTGATTAACAATCAACTACAGTTATCCAATAACAATTTTCACTAAAGATATAACAACCTACAATAATATGCTATCAACAGAATTCTGCCAGATCAACAATATGCATTTTATAGAAAATGTTCAAACAGGAAATCAGGCAGGCTTTGAAAAAAATAACTATTACATGTAAAGTGTCATTTAAGTTTATTAATTGTAGTGTGTTGTCATTTAACAGGATATCTCTCTTGGTATATTCTTGATGCAAGTAGGAAATTTTTTAAACTTGCTCTCAATACCCAAATCATATTTATTTGTTCTTCCACTGTAAAATTCATTTTGAAAACTCCTTCAAAGATTACATTTAAAACAGAACTGATAATGTGTTAAATGACAACACACTACAATTAATAAACCTAAATGACAATTTGATTGTAATTGTTATTTTTTTCAAAGCCTGCCTGATTTCCTGTTTGAACATTTTCTATAAAATGCATATTGTTGATCTGGCAGAATTCTGTTGATAGCGTATTATTGTGGGTTGTTATATCTTTAGTGAAAATTGTTATTGGATAACTGTAGTTGATTGTTAATTAATATGTATTGATTGTTTTATAATATTCTCCAATAGTGTTATTTTAGTTATGTAAATTAAAACATTCATAAAATTTGAAGAAAATCAAAATATCTCGAAAGTAATGGATTTAGGTATAGGGAATGCTTAACAAAAATGAAAGGACACTTAATGAACTATCCATTGTAGCAATAAAATTGGTAGGGTGCCATTTAAAAAAAAATTTAAAAATTGCATTTTGCGAAACCTGACACATCCTGTATACTTGGAAGAAATTTCAAAAAAGTGATATTTACAAATATACTATGGTATATGGTAAAATTTTCTGCATCTTGAAAATTAACATAAGTTGTGTGTTAGTGCAGTGGTAATGTATCCAATTGGGGTCATTTTTTCTAAAAACAGTTGAATATCTCAAAAACTAAAAGGAATAGACAGATACAATTTGATATCAAATTAAAGCACTTTTGATGGGCTTTTCAGAAATGTAATAAAATATAGGGTGTTCCATTTAAAAAAATATAAGTTTAATATGCTCTGGAATTATGAAACACCCTGTATGCTTCCAAATATTTTTAAATGTGCACTTTAGGCATGTTTATGCTCAATTTGGTTTACGATGCTTTATAATAACATCGATCGTTGCCACACTAAAACTCACCCTGTATATATATATATATATATATATATATATATAGGGTGAGTTTTACTGTGGCAACGGTCGATAACTCCGTTATTATAAAAGCTACGTAAACCAAATTTGAGGTATATTAGACACGCCTAAAGTGCACATTTTAAAATATTTGAAGCATACAGGGTGTTTCATAATTCAGGGCATATTAAACTTATATTTTTTTTAATGGAACACCCTATATATTATTACATTTTTGAAAAGCCCATAAAAAGAGCTTTAATTTGATATCAAATTATATCTGTTTATTTCCTTTGGTTTTTGAGATATTCAACTGTTTTTAGAAAATAAATGACCCTGATTAGATACATTGCCACTGCACTAATACACAACCTATGTTAATTTTCAAGATGCAGAAAATTTTACTATATACCATAGTATATTTGTAATTATCACTTTTTTGAAAATTCTTTACAGTATACAGGGTGTGTCAGGTTTCGCAAAATGCAATTTTCAAAATTTTTTTTAAATGGCACCCTACCAATTTTATTGCTACAATGGATAGTTCATTAGTGTCCTTTCATTTTGTTAAGCATTCCTATACCTAAATCCATTACTTTCTGAGATATTTTTGATTTTCTTCAAATTTTAAGAATGTTTTTAATTTACATAACTAAAAATAACTTACTATTGGAAAATATTATAAAACAATTAATACATTTTGATTAACAATTAACTACACTTATCCAATAACAATTTTCACTAAAGATATAACAACCTACAATAATACGCTATCAACAGAAATCTGCCAGATTAACAATATGCATTTTACAGAAAATTTTCAAGCAGGAAATCAGGCAGGCTTTGAAAAAAATAACAATTACAATTAAAATGTCATATTAATTGTAGTGTGTTGTCATTTAACACATTATCAGTTCTGTTTTAAATGTAATCTTTGAAAAAGTTTTCAAAATGAATTTTACAGTGGAAGAACAAATAAATATGATTTGGGTATTGGTAGCAAGTTTAAGAAATTTTCTACTTGCATCAAGAATATACCAACAGAGATATCCTGTTAAATGACAACACACTACAATTAATAAACCTAAATGACATTTTGATTGTAATTGTTATATTTTTTAAAGCCTGCCTGATTTCCTGTTTGAACATTTTCTATAAAATGCATATTGTTGATCTGGCAGATTTCTGTTGATAGCGTATTATTGTGGGTTGTTATATCTTTAGTGAAAATTGTTATTGGATAACTGTAGTTGATTGTTAATTAATATGTATTGATTGTTTTATAATATTCTCCAATAGTAAGTTATTTTTAGTTATGTAAATTAAAACATTCATAAAATTTGAAGAAAATCAAAATATCTCGGAAAGTAATGAATTTAGGTATAGGGAATGCTTAACAAAAATGAAAGGACACTTAATGAACTATCCATTGTAGCAATAAAATTGGTAGGGTGCCATTTAAAAAAAAATTTAAAAATTGCATTTTGCGAAACCTGACACATCCTGTATACTTGAAAGAAATTTCAAAAGTGATATTTACAAATATACTATGGTATATGGTAAAATTTTCTGCATCTTGAAAATTAACATAGTTGTGTGTTAGTGCAGTGGTAATGTATCCAATTGGGGTCATTTTTTCTAAAAACAGTTGAATATCTCAAAAACTAAAAGGAATAGACAGATACAATTTGATATCAAATTAAAGCACTTTGATGGGCTTTTCAGAAATGTAATAAAATATAGGGTGTTCCATTTAAAAAATATAAGTTTAATATGCTCTGGAATTATGAAACACCCTGTATGCTTCCAAATATTTTTAAATGTGCACTTTAGGCATGCTATATGCTCAAATTTGACAGTTATATAACGGAGTTATCGACGTTGCACACAAAAACTCACCCTGTATATATATATATATATATATATATATATATATATATAGGGTGAGTTTTACTGTGGCAACGGTCGATAACCCGTTATTATAAAAGCTACGTAAACCAAATTTGAGGTATATTAGACACGCCTAAAGTGCACATTTTAAAATATTTGGAAGCATACAGGGTATTCATAATTCAGGGCATATTAAACTTATATTTTTAATGGAACACCCATATATTATTACATTTTGAAAAGCCCATAAAGAGCTTTAATTTGATATCAAATTATATCTGTTTATTTCCTTTGGTTTTGAGATATTCAACTGTTTTGAAAATAAATGACCCTGATTAGATACATTGCCACTGCAATACACAACCTATGTTAATTTTCAAGATGCAGAAAATTTTACTATATACCATAGATATTTGTAATTATCACTTTTGAAAATTCTTTACAGTATACAGGGTGTGTCAGGTTTCAAAATGCAATTTTCAAAATTTTTTAAATGGCACCTACCAATTTTATTGCTACAATGGATAGTTCATTAAGTGTCCTTTCATTTTGTTAAGCATTCTATACCTAAATCCATTACTTTCTGAGATATTTTGATTTTCTTCAAATTTTAAGAATGTTTTTAATTTACATAACTAAAATAACACTATTGGAAAATATTATAAAACAATTAATACATTTTGATTAACAATTAACTACACTTATCCAATAACAATTTTCACTAAAGATATAACAACCTACAATAATACGCTATCAACAGAATTCTGCCAGATTAACAATATGCATTTTACAGAAAATTTTCAAGCAGGAAATCAGGCAGGCTTTGAAAAAAATAACAATTACAATTAAAATGTCATATTAATTGTAGTGTGTTGTCATTTAACACATTATCAGTTCTGTTTTAAATGTAATCTTTGAAAAAGTTTTCAAAATGAATTTTACAGTGGAAGAACAAATAAATATGATTTGGGTATTGTGAGCAAGTTTAAGAAATTTCCTACTTGCATCAAGAATATACCAACAGAGATATCCTGTTAAATGACAACACACTACAATTAATAAACCTAAATGACATTTTGATTGTAATTGTTATATTTTTCAAAGCTTACCTGATTTCCTGTTTGAACATTTTCTATAAAATGCATATTGTTGATCTGGCAGAATTCTGTTGATAGCGTATTATTGTAGGTTGTTATAACTTTTAGTGAAAATTGTTATTGGATAAGTGTAGTTAATTGTTAATCAACATGTATTAATCGTTTTATAATATTCTCCAATAGTAAGTTATTTTTAGTTACGTAAATTAAAAACATTCTTAAAATTTGAAGAAAATCAAAAATATCTCAGAAAGTAATGGATTTAGGTATAGGGAATGCTTAACAAAAATGAAAGGACACTTAATGAACTATCCATTGTAGCAATAAAATTGGTAGGGTGCTATTAAAAAGAAATTTTGAAAATTGCATTTTGCGAAACCTGACACATCCTGTATACTGTGAAGAAATTTCAAAAAAGTGACAATTACAAATATACTATGGTATATAGTAAAATTTTCTGCATCTTGAAAATTAACATAGGTTGTGTATTAGTGCAGTGGCAATGTATCTAATCAGGGCCATTTATTTTCTAAAAACAGTTGAATATCTCAAAAACCAAAGGAAATAAACAGATATAATTTGATATCAAATTAAAGCTCTTTTTATGGGCTTTTCAAAAATGTAATAATATATAGGGTGTTCTATTTAAAAAAATATAAGTTTAATATGCCCTGGAATTATGAAACACCCTGTATGCTTCCAAATATTTTTAAAATGTGCACTTTAGGCATGCCTAATAGGCTTCCAAATTTGGTTCACGTAGCTTTTATAATAACGGAGTTATCGACCGTTGCCACACTAAAAACTCACCCTGTATATATATATATATATATATATATATATATATATATATATATATATCTCTGTTAATAATAAACATGGAGACATGAGGTTTTCGCCATCTTGTGCTACATTTTCAAATTTGTAAGATGCAATGAGTAGAATTTTGGTAACCCTTATTGATTTGTGCAAAATGGAGTTCGTTCAAAATTTTAATTTCTAATGTATTGAATTTTACTATTTGTGAAAATTCTGTCTAATAGACAATCGTGGTTAAAAAAGCTAATACTTCCTAGTTATTTTTAATTTTTTTTAAGAACAGAGCAAAACTTAAAATATTTTAAAATAAATACATATTTAGTTTTGAAATAGTATCTCTCAATTAGAAATACTTTGTGCTGCAGGTTAAAGCTTGTTTAGTGTAATGAAAACGTCTTTTGCAGTATCAACAGTTCCTTATTTTCAACTGATTACACAATCCTTTTCAACTACTCGTAGCGACAGTGAAATTCTAATGTACTCAAAACAGTTTATTCTAGCTAATCACTAACAGTACTAGTACTAACTTTTTTTAAGGCAACGATGTCATCTTCTTAATTACTACTTGTTGCATTTATAATTAACTATATGAACACTATTTATCTACTACTAACTGTTTATGTCGCTCGCTACAATAAATTAATATCAAACCGAAAACATTTTGCGTCATGGTAATCTACGTCGCTAGAATCGTTTAGCTTGATGGACGATTCTGAATGACTTGAGTTTGAACTGCTAATTTGCAATTTGGTCCTTGCTGACTTATTTTCAAATTTTTTAAGCGCTATCTTTCATTCTATTTCTGGGAAATGAGTAGGTTAGCTCAGAATAGGAAACAATAAGGGTACGCGTCAAACCAGTTCCGGGACCTTTCCTTTAGGTTCAACTTCGGTCTTGTTATTTCTTTTATGGATGCCTTCAAGCTAATATTGAGTGGACGTAAGTAAATTAGCAGCACCCTTGTTTTTGCGAGGAGTATCATAAGAAGCTTTCGAAGTTGATTGCAGAGGAATAATATCTTTGCGAAAACACTAATGAAGTAGCAGAAAAAACATGGTCAGCGTCCTGAGGACCACCACCTGCATTGACATAATTATTTAATGAATTTACACCTACTGCAGGTTGCATGTCCTGATTTGCTCCCGTTATGCAAAATCGATGTCCTATTTTTGTTACTTGGAAACGGTTCCTGCTTTTCGGTATAAAGTTATGGCTACCTCCATCGTAGCAGTCCTATTATAGGCCTTACATGTGATTTGCTAATGCTCACCCTAAAGTACTACATTGGCCAGGAAACGAGTTTATTTTTACCTGAAAAATTTTGAAATTTGCCGTATCCTTGCTATTCCATGCAAGATAGGGATCTTTAACGTGCGTGGCAACACTCACACACGCGACCTCTATTTTACCTCTCATCCGAACAAATATATATATATATATATATATATATATATATATTGATCATTTAGTATGAATATTTACTCGACGCGTAAATTCTTGAGTATGAGTGATGGAGATTGTGCTCGGTTCAAACTAAGACTGCCTGCTTATTCAATTCGCGTGTTATATAGTCTACACCCCGTCTAAAAATTCATTGGTTATCTGAACTGTTGTTCAAAGTTTACGACCAACCATCAGGTGTTTTGGATATTTTGGGCTTATACAGGTATATCTCTGATAATAACTTGTCGGAACGATTTCTTGATTACATAGAGTACCAGTGAATTTCTAGTTTGTATTTATTTTAGACCGTCTGTTTTGATGTTGTTACAGGAATTTCTAATTCGCCTTGGCACGTAATTTCACTTATGGCTTTTGTTTGTCTAGATAACACTTTGGGATTTGTATTAACTTCATGCAGAAAATTACGTAGACTAAGTGACGTAAATTAACATATTTCTGTTTACATCTTGCGTTTCCTAAACGTATTTATTTTGAAGGATGCGTTTCTTATCAGGACGCTATACTATCGCATGTTCATTGTGAATTGTATTATAATTTTCTAGTTTTTTAGTGCATTTAACGCGTATCGATTTACAATTTATGAATACTTTTGGTTTAACATAAGTTTGATTGCGTAAAGAGTTATTTCTTTTGATGAGTGTGTGTTTATTGTTGAATGATATGCTTCCCGGTATTAACTAAAGTCAACTGCGATCCTTATACAGGGTGTTAAATGTTTGTTTTTTTGCATAATTTACCAATTAGGAATTTTTACTGCTAAATAAATGTGGTTTTCTAACTCCTAGAACTATTTACTTGTATTGTCGTATTGTCGTGTGGAAATATTTTGAGAAAACGACTAAGGACACTTCTAAATGCAAAGTATGTTTTAAAATATTAAAATCGTGTGGAAATACGTCAAATGTATTGAAGCATTTAAAAAGCAAACATGAAAATGTTTTGCAAACAAATCTCTAAGAGAAAAGCCTTCGACTAGTAGGTGAGTAAAAAAAAGTGCTATTCATGTATGACCATTTTTACGTTTATTTGGCCATTTAACACCGGCACTACCAACAGCACCAAAAAAACGGAAGCAAGCTAAACTTGTTAATTCCCAACGCCAGCAGCAACAGGTAGTTCTCTTGGACAGCTCAGGTCAGAATAAATCTCCAGAATGTAATCCAACATTAGCGGATCAGCAAATAGCGCCTGCAGCGGTTGTGGAACCTTCACTAGTCGAAGCACAACTACCTAATCCTACAGCGCATATATTTGATCTGTGTGCCTCTATGAAAGAAGGTGGTTCACGGCAAGCGTCCATTACAAATGCAATCCTATATTGCATTTGTGTGGATCATAAACCTTTCCACACAATAAAAAGAAGGGGCTTTTTAAAACTGGCAAAACAGCTAGTACCGCAATATCGAGTACCGTCAGTCACCCACTTAAAACATTAACAACTGATAAATATAATGCGCTAAAATTGTCGTTAAAAGAGAAACTAACCCTTCACAACAGTTTTTGCGTTACCTGCGATATATGGACTGAAACCATGAAATGACTAGTTTCTTGGGGATAAATTTACATTTTCTCGATGATACAACTTTACAATCTGCCAACATTGCTACCTACCATTGTGCTCGAAGAAAACCATACTGAGGAATATATTGCAGAAAAGATCAAATGTTTTTAATAATTGGGGCATAGCTCCTTCTTCCATTGTTGGAATTCTCACTGACAATGCAGCTAATATGGTTTCAGCAGTAAAACCTTATTTCATTTAAATATTGTAGGACAAAAAATCATTTACCATGTATTGCACATACTGTTAATTTGGTTTGCGAAAAAGTGATAACAGAAGGGGAAATATTCTTATTGATCCAAAAAATATTTTAAAAGAAGTGTAATAGCGACTGATGCTCTAAAAAAGGCGCAAGAAACCCTTAAAAAACTTATACTCGACGTAAAAACAAGATGGAATTCTTGCTTCTATATGATAGAAAGATTTATTGCTTTGGCGTCAGTAGTTTCACCTATACTTTTAAGAGATGCAAACACTTCACACATGTTGTCAGCAGCCGAATTAAACGATTTAAAGAAGCTTGTAATTATTCTTAAGCCGCTAGAGTATTGTAACGCGCTACTCCTACCGCGTTTCTTTAATTTAAAACAAGTAATAATAATGGTCTTTATTGCTCACTGTTCACAAGTCTAATTAACAGTATATGCCTTATTCATAGATGTTTTCAGTCCACTCAACAATGAAGCACTATTACACTAATGAATTTACAAGTACTAATATCTTCTTAAATTAACTCCTTTACCATAAGTTCATTAACAACACTAACACAACTATTTGTTTATACACTTCTATTTATTTATGTATACTGCAAGTTGCATGCACATTAGACACAGCATATCATTTATGTATATATTCTAAAAACTCAACTACGTTTACTTTACAACGACATAATTTATATTAGACATTCAAGAATAGACTAACTCTTACATTCATAAGCGGCCTTATATATACCCTGCATTAAGATATGACTCATTATCTAGAACTTTGTAGAAGGATTCTCGAATGCTGAAGAATACGCTGTGCCCCGGGCGTTTGTATGTTTGACGGGTTGCCTAATAGTGGATCGCAACACTGCCCCTCTTTAAAACCGTTACGTCTCGTAACTGTAAATCCATCTTGACGCCAATTCGATGACTGGTGACGGTATCGGCAGCTATCTCCTCTGGTGCATCCACCGCGTCGTTGGAAGTAACAGTCAACACTCTTTTCATGGTCTTGGTAGGCAACCGGTTGATAACAACAAACAAGAACCTGGACGTTGGTTCCTGGAAAACTACTTCTAGCATATTTCGGACTATCCTCCAATCCAAGCGATCCAGTCCACAGCCCAGCTTGGGCACCGCTAGTCTCGTTACTCCATTTTCCATCATCTGCGCCTTAAGATTTAGCAAAGCCTCCCATAGATGTCCATAACTAGGTCTTTGCCATGAAGAATTTTTGGTGACCAGATAGTAAACATAACGATTGTTATCTTGAAGAACTAAAGCTTTTCCTACAGTTGGCTGCTGTTGTACTAATTCATCTACACGTCCAAACTTTTTCTTGAAAACAACAGCTATTCCCTTGACATTGCCAAATCTTGAGCTACGCAATGTGCAAGGGAATACTCTTCTGGTGCTCTAAACAGATCTTGCTGTTTTTCAACAACAACGCCAAATCTCGCCTTAGCGGAACCACCATATGCTGCCATAAAGCTCTCAAAATCTACATTTGGCTCATGATTAATAACTTGTCGAACACCATCATCATTATTCGAGTCTTCCTGGTTGTTGCCAGCGTAGGATGTTAAACGGTCAAAGTGTACCACTTTCGGTTTACCACGGGGATCTTCTGATCCGGTACACTACATCATTAATCCTTTTTAACACTTCGTACGGCCCTTCCCATTGTCTTTGTAGTTTTGGCGACAATCCACGTTTTCTTTGTGGATTGTACAACCACACTAAATCTCCAGGTTGATAACCACCTTCTTGCGCTCTCGTGTCATATTGTGATTTCATTCGATCGCTTGCTGCCTGTATATTCTTTCGGACGTTTTCGTGAATACTATTTGATCTTTCACGAAGCTTACTAACGTAATCTTCACCTGCGATCTCTTCTCCAGGTTTAAATCCAAACTGAAGATCACATGGTAGCCGCAATTCACGTCCTAGCATTACGCAAGCGGGCGAGTATCCTGTGCTGTCATGTACCGAAGATCGGTACGCCAGTAGGAACAAATGTAAATATTGGTCCCAGTCTCGTTGATGTTCAGAGACAACTTTGGTCAGGTACTTCCTAACGTCCTGTTCATTCTTTCAACCATTCCATCCGATTGGGGATGAAGTGGCGTGGTTCTAGTCTTCCTGATTCCAAGGTGCTTGCAGACGTTTTGAAACAACGCCGATTCGAAGTTTCGACCTTGATCGGAGTGTAATTCCAACGGAACTCCAAAACGACAAAACAACTCCTGACTAGTACATCTGCCACCGTCTCGGCTTCTTGGTTAGGTATAGCATATGCCTCCGGCCATTTGGTAAAATAATCCATCGCAACCAAGATGTATTTATTTCCTTTCTCTGATTCAGGAAACGGACCAGCTATATCAATGGCTACCCTCTCAAAAGGATTCCCACGTTATACTGTCTCATTGGGGCTTTCCGTTTTGTGACCGGGCCATTTGCAGAGGCACACAATTCACATTTCCGGCACCACTCCTTCACATCTTCTTTGCAGTTCACCCAATAAAATCTTTCTCTCACTCTTTCGAGAGTTCTTTTCACGCCAAAGTGCCCTCCGGAAATACCATCGTGCAAGTGCTGCAACACCTCCGGCACTCTGCTTCTTGGCACTATCACTTGAAGTCTCTCAGTGCCATCTTCAAATTCCAGGCGTCGTTTCAAGATTCTATTTTCCATCATCAAGGAGTCCCACTGTGCCCAGTATGCCTTCAGGCTCCTACTTGAAATACTAATTTCTTCCCAAGCTGGCGTTGTCCTCTATTTTCCACTCAATAATACGTCCCAATTCGGCGTCATTCTCCTGGTCTTCTCGTATTCTTTCGAGTTGCCAAGTATCATCGGTTACCGTCATTCTATGGATGACACTTATTTTCTCTTCCATCTTGGAGCAATGATTGCAGTCCATCGGACAAGGTCTCCTTGATAGAGCGTCTGCATTCCGATGGCTAGTTCCTACACGATGTTCTGTATCAAAGTCATATTCCTGCAGCCGCTCTATCCACCTTGCCACTTGCCCTTCAGGATTTCGAAACTGCAATAACCATTTCAGTGCAGCATGGTCTGTTCTCAACAGGAATTTACGGCCGTATAAGTACTTATAAAAGTGCTCTACGGATTTGACGACGGCCAACAGCTCCCTTCTTGTCACACAATAGTTCCTTTCTGGCCGCGACAAGACCTTGCTGAAATACCCAATAACTTTTTCTTGTCCGTCCTGCACTTGAGAAAGAACGCCTCCTATAGCTGTGTTACTGGCATCGGTATCCAACACAAATTTTCCTCCATCCGTGGATAACTCAAAATTGGTGCTGTAACTAGTAGCCGTTTCAGTTGTTCAAATGCTCTGTGGCAGTCGTCATTCCAATCATATTCTTGTCCATCTTCGGTTAATTTTGTTAACGGTTTGGCAATGTTCGCAAACCCAAGTATAAAACGTCGGTAATATGTGCACAATCCTAGAAAACTGCGTAGTTGGTGTATATCTGCTGGTGTAGGCCACTCCTGTACCGTTTTTATTTTGTCAGGGTCAGCTCTTATTCCGGTCTCCGAAACGACATGTCCTAGGTATTTCACCTCTTTTCCAAACAGGTGACACTTCTTGGGGCTCAATGTAAGGTTTGCCCCTTAATCTCTGGAATATCTCCTCTAGGTTCTTAAGATGTTCTTCGAAAGACCGACCTAACACTATCACGTCGTCCAGGTACACCAGACATGTCTTCCAGGACAGTCCACGCAGTACCGACTCCATCAATCGTTCAAAAGTAGCAGGAGCATTGCATAATCCAAATGGCATGACCTTGAACTGCCATAATCCAGTTCCAATTGTAAAGGCAGTCTTTTCTTTATCGTTTGGCTCCAAGCCTACCTGCCAGTATCCGCTTTTCAAGTCCAAGGTCGAAAACCATTTAGATCCGGATAGAGTATCTAAGGTGTCATCAATTCTGGGCAAAGGATAGCTGTCTTTCTTTGTCACATTATTAAGCCGCCGGTAGTCTACACAAAACCTTGTCGACCCGTACTTTTTCTTGACAAGCACTACCGGGGATGCCCATGGACTATTCGAGAGTTCAATCACTCCTGTTCTTCCATATCGGTGATAATTTGTTCAGCTTCCTTACGTTTTGCCAAAGGAAGCCGCCTGGGGTGTTGTCTTATCGGTTGCGCATCTCCAGTATTGATCTTGTGTTGCACAACATTCGTCCTTCCTTTCTCACTATCATCCAGTGCAAACACACCTCGATATCGTCCGACCAGTTCTTTTACCTTGCCCAGTTGGTCGCCATTTAATCCTTGACACGAGGGTATCAACATATCCAGCAATTTCTGTGAGCAACCGTTGGTTGGTTTATTTTTCGTGTCGTCCACACAACGTTTAATATGACATACTGGAATGCAACTTCCCACAATCATGCCTTTCTTCAGGGTCACTGTATGGGGATTAATGTTCAGCACCCTTACTGGTACCATATTTCGAGACTTTACCAGCGTTCTTCCAATCAGAAGTCCTCCTGACCCATTCCCGATTCAGTTGCTTCCATCATGCATACTTGTCCTTCCCGGAGCGTACCATCCGGGTGTCCCATTACTATCATTTCCGCCTTCTCGGGTATTTTTACATCGCAAATCATTCGTACTTGCATCGTCTGGTTACTCCTACCTTGAAATGGAATCTCATCATCATCTATCCGAAGCACATTTTCTTTCATGTTTACATGAAACCCATATTCTCTCATGAGATCCATTCCCAAGATCACTTCTTCTGTAATTTCAGCTACCAACACTCGATGATTAATTAATTTGTCCCCAATTGTCAACATAACGGCAGTCTCTCCGTGAGTACCAATCTTCTCACCACTTGCCGTTCGGAGACACACCGATACAGGTAGCACTTTTCCACGACCAACCAAATCTGGTCTCACAATAGTTCTTGTCGCTCCTGTATCCACAAGTAATCGGACAACCCTACCATTAATTCTACCATCGATATAAATGCTGTCCAGACTTTCCACCGACGATGCAGCACGGATGATAATCTCCGGGGCACTACGCTGTGCTGTCGAAGTTCGCCCCTTACATGGACCAGCTTTGGCACAACCGGTTGTTTCTTTGGTTGAGTACAGCGTCTCTGCATATGGCCAACTTCACCGCAGCTCCAGCATCGTAGACGCCATCTCCGCGGTCGTTGTCTTTTCAGCCTTTCCGCCTTTCGCTTTTCAAACACACGATTGACTATTTCATCTATGCTGTTCTGAGCTTGACCAGGTTCCTCTAAGGCAGACCGAACTTTGTGACCCATCCTGTGTGATGTCTGCTTAGCTGCTTCAAATTCAAGCGCATGGGCCAGTGCGTCATCCAACATTTTTGGACGTGCTAGTCTTAGCGCTTGCTGTATTTCGCCATCCTTAACGCCATCCACAAATGTTTGGACAGCAAGTTGTTCTAGGAAGCTATCTGGTGCCGTCGGATATGCCAATCTAACTAACCTGGCAATGTCAGCTTCGAATTCTTGCAGGCTTTCACTTGTCTTTTGCGAGCGGTTCTTAACTTGTGCGTGGTAAACCTGTTGAAGGTGAGCATCTCCATATCTCATCTCAAGCTTTGATGTTAAGAGGCCGTAATCATTCTGCTGGTGATCGGGAATCGTTTGTAAGATGTTAAGAGCCTCCCCCCGTAAGGCCACTATTAAGGAGATGGCCTTCTCTTTGTTGCACCAACCGTTGGCTATTGCAGCAGCTTCAAATTGTTTCAAATATGTGGGCCAAGGTGTTTTACCATCGAACGTAGGTGGTTTTACTTTAAATTTAGACGGAATTGACTTGCTTCTTTCCATGGTTCTTATTTCTGGAATGTTCTGATTAACAACATGGCTTGGTAATTCAAGTGGTCGCGTTGTTAGTGAAATCATTTGTTCTTGAAGCCTCATCACATCTTCTTCCATTTTACCAATTTATTATCCAACTTTTGCTCAACTGTTTTTACCTGTTCAGTGAAATCTTCTTTCAATGCAATGGAACTTTCCATTAATCTTTGTTCTAACGTGGCTGTACTTTCATTCAACTTTTCTTTTAGTGTCACTTCCAGTTTAGCCGACCTCTCCTCCATTTTCTCAGCATTTTCACTAAACTTTTCCTCTAATTTCGTAGTATTTTCGCTTAACTTTTCCTCCATACCGGATTTAAAATCCTTAAGGAAATTCATTAAAGTCTCTGCCTCCATCTTACTTTGGTTTCTTGTAACAGGCATATACAAACTACTTAAATGTCTTTAGACTTAATTAATCACCCAACACAGCCTGACACCAGTGTAACGCGCTACTCCTACCGCGTTTCTTTAATTTAAAACAAGTAATAATAATGGTCTTTATTGCTCACTGTTCACAAGTCTAATTAACAGTATATGCCTTATTCATAGATGTTTTCAGTCCACTCAACAATGAAGCACTATTACACTAATGAATTTACAAGTACTAATATCTTCTTAAATTAACTCCTTTACCATAAGTTCATTAACAACACTAACACAACTCTTTGTTTATACACTTCTATTTATTTATGTATACTGCAAGTTGCATGCACATTAGACACAGCATATCATTTATGTATATATTCTAAAACTCAACTACGTTTACTTTACAACGACATAATTTATATTAGACATTCAAGAATAGACTAACTCTTACATTCATAAGCGGCCTTATATATACCCTGCATTAAGATATGACTCATTATCTAGAACTTTGTAGAAGGATTCTCGAATGCTGAAGAATACGCTGTGCCCCGGGCGTTTGTATGTTTGACGGGTTGCCTAATAGTGGATCGCAACAGTATGTTACCAGAGAGCTATCAGGTGAACAGTATATTACACTATCGAAAGTTATACCTTTTAATATACCAAGTTAACGCCTTTAAGCTTAATGCACCAATATGTATTGCTGCCAAGGAAGTACTTGAACAACAGGTTCAACGTCGTTTTGGAAAGATTGAGCACATTCAAATAATTGCTTTTAGCACTCTTCTAGATCCCAGATTTAAGAATTTGAATTTTAAGAATCCTGAAGCGCGTGCAAAAACAATGAGTGCCTTTAAGAATGCTATTTCGGCGCAGACTTTAAACACGCCATCAAATTGCGAAAGTGACAGTTCTGATAAAGCCTACAAATTTGACTTCTGGCATCATCATAGAGAACTTGTGGGTAGAAAAACAAACGTCAGGGATCTAAGCAATGGCAAGAAGATGAAGTAACATTATATTTAAAAATCCTGTCGGTTCATTAAAATCTAATCCAATACAAATTTGGAAAAATATGAAGGAAGTCATTCCAGGACTTTACCAGCAGTTCCGAAAATATGCCGTTATCGTAGCCACTTCCGTATCGTCGAAAAGGCTGTTCTCTAAGGCTAGAGCTACAACTACTCAAGCAAGAAATCGTCTTTCACCAAGAAGACCACAAGAACTGTTGTTTCATTCAGATTGCCCTGAAAGTGAATGGTTTTAACACGTTTTATTTAATAATCTTAAAGTTTTTATATATACTTCGTGTTTTTTAAAAATATATTTAATATTTCTTGTTTTTGAATAGTAAATAATTTATGTTAAAATGAATTCCCAAAGTACTCGATACTAAGTCGTATCGATACTATTTAGGCGATACTTATACGGTATCGATGCTAAAGGAGACACTCGATACTCAGTATCGGTACCACATGCCGATACTGTCAACTTTACCAGAGATATAAGGTAGGTTATAGTTTGTACGTTTCATAACTTAAACACCTATTTAGTTTAGGGGAGGGGGGATGAGATGGGCATAGTATATAGGCAGATATTTTAAGGATTTGAGAAGATATTGACGTGAGGGAGCCAGTTGTTACTCGATGCGTGTGTTATGAGCATCATTCTATGGCTGCTCTTAATTTTCATTATAATTTAGGTATTTTATATATCAATAAGAGATTACAGGTATACTTTTCGTAGCGTGTTTGTATTTACATTCAGTTTTATACTCCTTGTATGGAAAGATTTTTTGACCACCCTGTATTATCAATGGCCAGAAAAATTCGACATAATTACAAATGAATGGCATTCAATTCTATCGCACGTGTGTAATTACAGTAATTTATGAAATCCAAGTTACGTGATTCCCATTGCTAATTACCATTAAACGTTAACCACGGTTTTGCTAGAAATTTTACCATGAGTTTTAAAATTTATTCTTGCAAAATTTCTGAAACCGCATTGGCAGGTTATTTCCATATGTTACTAATTACTAGAAACTCAAAACTTTCTTTGACATGAAACATAACTGGTATGAAATATGTGATTTAATTAACAAAGAATAAAGTCTCTCTGAATACACATGTTAGTTTTTGCAACTGTTATTGATCGAGTTTAAATTAAATTCTAGCTTTAGAAGTTGTCATTAAAAATTTAACCGTTGCTGGTTAGCAACACGTTCCCCTTGCAAAGATTATATTTTTGTTAATAAATTTGTTTTTTATTTCGATCTATGTTTTGATTATGCTTCGCAGCTTAAAAACTTCCTCACTTTTACACCACAGACAACGTTAAAAACGATTTGAGCAAACGGTTCGACCATAGTTTAAAACTTTTCCTTAAATTAAAAATTAGCCAAGTAATGAAAGTTAAAAGTCTGTTAAAATGGCTTTAGAATTGCTTCCAGGCTACAAGCTCAACTAGAAAATGTAAGCACCGACAACGCACAGCTTTAGGTGCTCTTCGGTTTCCCGGCTAAAAAGTTGACCCCAAATTAATTTCTAGTTTTAATTTTTATCTTACGGTAGAATTTGCGACTTACTTTTACGTAGTAAGTTTCAGCATAAAGTGTTGTTATAAACTAAATCCAGATCATTGGTATCAAGAAATGACATCCCGTTCTCATAAACTTCAGGGGTGAGCTTTTCTGATTTTAAAGAGCGATCTTAGGATAAACAATCCACCAGAAATAAAACTCCAAGGAAAGAGCTTTAAAACGAGCCCATGTACAATCGGTTTGAACCGAAGAAAGCTGAAAAGAGTTGGAAGGCTCTGATGCAAAGGGACCTTACAATATTATTGCTACGGCGTTTCACAAAGTTAGGTGCCATTATAGGGTTAGGGGAAAATGTAATTGACTTTGAAATAGGTTCGATGTTTTTATTTCAATTCAAAGTGCAAAAATAAAGGTAACTCTGAATTATTTTGGTAATCTCCTTTATTGGGTGGTTTGGCTAACTTATTAAAGTTTTGCCAGAAGGTGCCAAAAGGATGTGGTAACGCCCTGGCGTAACTGTCTGCATTCTTATTTAAATTATTTATGTACATACTGGTAGTTGTCTTTGATTCTCTCCTTAGGTTAAATATTCTACTGTCATGCCATTTTAATTTGACAAAGTAGTGATCTTGAAGTTTAACCTAATCGGCATACCATTCTTTCAATAGTTATTTTTAATGTTGGTTATAAAAAGTCATTATATGTCTTTGTCCTGCCATGTTATCAACACCTGTTTTGATAATAAGTGCGGTATTACTTGCGATTTTGGCGCCTACCTTGGTTGAAGAGCGACGCCTCAGCGGAAGCATCTGGTTAAAACACCACATGAAGCATTCACTTGAGATATTTTAATTGTATTATTGGTGTGTAATGAAGATAATTATTTGCGCTTTTAGAGAAATTTTGGTTGTTACTTTAGCTAAGATTTAGAATATCTGTTGGTTAATTCACTTACATTGCTTTATGGCCATGAATTTGCATTATATTTATTGTTTATGATTTACAAGATTAGGTGCAGTATCCTGTTGGCTCGTGTCCAAAAATTATTTTCCTCTAGTTTGTGTGTTGCTCGCCCTGCAAAACTTTTCGGTACTATTGTTTATGACTTTATCGTTACCTTAGTAATTTAATCTAAACCATTTATTAATACTGATGAATACCTCAGGAGGCTGAGGTAGGCGAACCATCGACTGCGTTAAGCAGTCAGATGGACACAGCAGACTCCGATTCGCTGCTAGTGGGATGGCTTGCGGAGGAGTACAGTAAAGCGTCACTGGACAGCCCGCCCAGTGAGACTTGATAAGCAAGATTAACCCATCGCAGTCCAATGGCGGGACTAAACTTAATACAACTAAACCTGCAACATTGCCGGGCGGCTGCAGCATCGTTATGCAGACACCTGAGCAATAACCAGGCCATCGCCCTTATCCAAGAACCCTGGGTGGTTTGCTCAGGAATCTCGGGACTGGGAAGCGTAAATGGTACTATCTTTGCGGCGAGTAACCAACCTAAGCCTAGGGCATGCATCTACATACCCAGGCACTTAAATGCTCTCTCCTGCTACAACTGAGTGGACGTGACGTCGCAGCCGTACAGATCAGTTGCAGGATGGGAGTAATTACTGACATAATCTTGGTCTCTGCCTATTTTCCAATTGACCATGACCCACCTCCTCCGGAGTTGACGGCAGTCATTGATCATTGTAATAGGCACAAAAAGCATCTGATTATCGGATGCGATTCCAACGCGCACCATGTGGTATGGGGTAGCACAGATCCAAACCCCCGTGGAAAAGTACTACTCGAGTATATATCGAGTAAGAATCTGGAGATTCTTAACTGGGGCAGCGAAACTACGTTTGTGACATCTCGCTTCCAGACAGTCATCGACTTAACCCTGGCATCGTCAGGCATTTCAAGGCATATCTTGAACAGGCAGGTGACGCCTAAAGCGACACTGTCAGATCACAGATTGTTAAGTTTTAATTTAAAGGCAGCAGTAGCTGTCTGTAAAGAATATAAGCACCCAAAAGCGACCAACAGGTCTGTCTACCTAGACAGCTGGGAACAACGCCTTCTGACATCACAAGGTACTGACAACCCAAAAACAATAGAAGAGCTACAGAGATACTCGGTCTCTCTACAAAACTCCACCGTAGAGTTCTTTGAACAGGCATGCCCGGTCAGGACAGATTCTACTCGCTCCATTACCCCATGGTGGGAGCTACAGAAGCTGAAAAAGACCCTGGACAAACTGTTTAATAAGGCAAAGAACGCCAGAAGTATGGCTGACTGGGAGGCGTATAAAAGCCACCAGCGACTATACAGAACGACAATTAGAAGACGACAGAGAGACTCATGGAAGACCTTCTGTAACTCAGTCGAGTCTACCAATGCGATCTCCCGCATTAACAGAATTTTGTCCAAAGACCCTCGTCATCAACCATGCTGTCTGAAACGTGTGGATGGTACATACACCACCAACGAGGCAGAAACAGCGGAGTTACTCGCGGACACGCACTTTCCAGGAAGTGTAACACAACCTTAGTAATACGGGGTGGATCAACCCACCTCGGCCCCTAACGGGGCCGACTGAGAGGTTTCAAACTGGGTAGTGGATGAAAGGAAAATTAAATGGGCTATCTCAACTCTCAAACCGCTTAAGTCCCCTGGAAGGGATGGCATCTTCCCCGCTCTACTACAGTGGGGAGTGGAGAGGCTGACACCATTCCTTGTGGTACTTTTTAGGGGCTGTATTGCTTTTAGATACATCCCCAGCCGTTGGAGAGAGGTTAGAGTTGTCTTCATTTCTAAACCAGGCCGGAAGGACTATTCCCAGGCTAAATCCTACAGACCGATCAGTCTCACGTCTTTTTTGCTAAAGACCTTGGAGAGACTGTGCGACAATGATATGAGAGAGAAGATAATGCTTTCTTATCCACTTCACCTAAATCAACACGCCTTCATACCAGTAAAATCAACGGAATCTGCTCTCCACGCTGTTGTAGGACGGATTGAAAAAACCCTAGATAATAACATGTCCGCCTTAGGCGCATTTATTGATATTGAAGGTGCGTTCAGCGAAACCACTTTCGCAAGCATTGATAGAGCTCTACGGACACATGGAGCTGAGGACACTCTTCGGCAGTTTACCATGCAGATTCTGCGATGTCGACGGGTACACATCAATGTGGTGGAAACCTCAGTAATTAGGGCGGTAGGTAAATGCTGTCCCCAGGGGGGCGTGCTGTCACCGCTACTATGGAATTTAGTAGTGGACAGCCTTCTCCAACGTCTTAATGAGGCAGGTTTCTACACGATAGGTTACGCCGACGACATAGCTATCCTAGTAGTCGGCAAATTCGATCAAGTGCTGTGTAATTTGATGCGAGCAGCACTAAGGATCACGGAGCTCTGGTGCTCCGATAACTCTTTAACCATCAACTCCAACAAAACGGCGGTGGTGTTGTTTTCCAATAAAAGGAAGCTGACGGTAACCAAATTGCCAATGCTCTCCCAAACTTTTCTGCCCTTATCAGAAGAAGTCAAGTATCTGGGCATAATACTTAATAAGAAGCTGAATTGGGCCAAACACCTACAAATGAAAACATGCAAAGCCAACCAAGTGTTCTGGCAATGCAAACGTGCCATAGGCAAACTTTGGGGTCTTCCACCAAAGGCTGTCCTGTGGCTATACATCATGGTAGTAAGGCCGATGCTCTGCTATGGTGCTGTAGTCTGGTGGCCCTGGACCAGACTGGCCCATACAGTCAAAGACCTTACGCATATTCAAAGAGTGGCCTGTCTAAACATTACAGGTGCAATGCGTTCTACACCTACTGCAGCCTTAGAAGCCATCCTAGGCCTTACTCCGCTGGACCTACATGTGGAGGAGATGGCTTTGAAAGCGGCAATGAGGCTGTGGTTCAAAGGTCTATGGATTGATAAGCAAGGCGGTGGTAGACACCACAACATACTAAAAGAGGCGGTGCAGAACACCCCTATCTTGGGAGGAGTGGTTGATTTGATCGCACCCATAATGATTTCCAGGAAGCGCTTTGGGGTTTGCCTAAACACTGAGGACGCCTCCTTAACGGAGATCTCTATCTACACAGATGGTTCCAAAACAAATGAAGGTACCAGGGCAGGCACCTTCTCCGATGACCTAGACCTTCATGAAAGTGTTGCGCTGGGCAGGCTGGTAACTGTCTTCCAAGCGGAGGTCATAGCCATCATGCATGGCGCTAATGCCATACTGGAACGTGGAATCCAAAACAAAGCTATACGCATCTTGAGCGATAGTAGAGCAGCTCTTTTGAGCTTAAACAAGCAGAAGCTTCTTTCGGGGGTGGTATACCAATGCCATCGTGTTCTCGAGCTCGCTTCTAATACAAACGCCCTTGAGCTCGTTTGGATCAAAGGGCATTCAGGAGTACATGGTAACGAACAGGCCGATTCTTTGGCAAGGCAGGGAGCGGCTCGGGGTTTTGTCGGCCCTGAGCCATCGGTTGCTATTGCGCCATCGGTGGTGTTCTCCATGATAAGACAAATAACCCACCGCCGTCACAAGGATAGGTGGGCTTGTACATTAAGTTGCCGGCAGGCAAAAATGTTCATAAGGTCTCCCATGACCAAAATAGAAAAATTTGTTATACGCTTGCCGAGGCAGAAACTACGGCTACTAGTAGGTATTCTGTCCGAGCATTGCACTTTAAGGAAGCACCTGCACAGGATGGGTCTGTCAGACAACCCCACCTGTCGCGGCTGTCAACAGGAGGATGAGACGGCGGAGCACATTCTGTGCACCTGTCCGGTATTCGCCCGACTTCGAGGATCCATGCTGGGGGACTTTTGGCCCGAGAAGGCCGGAATTCGAGACACCCCCTGGTCTAACATCCTCAAATTCACCTGCAAGGTCGGATGGCTGAGCTATGAAGGACCAACCTAGGGCAAGGAAGGCAGCACAATGGGCCCACCAGGAGGCCTAAGTGCGCGTGGCTTTAAGTCACCCTTCCCAATTTAATCAATCAATACTGATGAATGTGTGCGCCAGCGTTTTCAACGGACTAGAATTTTGGACGAAAACACAATTCCTATAATCTGAATTGTGCCAACCAAGGATATTGAGCGACCAAGAAAGAAAACAAAACTAAAATTAAAGAAAATCGAACCCCACACTAGAAATAAAGAAAATCGATCCCCATGTGAGGGACACCAAACGGCCGAAAGAAAAAAATAAATACCAGTTCGAACGTAAAGAAAAAAAAATTAGTAGCATCAGGCCGAGAAATGCGGATAATGTAGGAAATTAGGCAGTGACAAAAAAAATAGAACCAGAAGTTAAGCAAAACAAAATCGGAGCAAAAGTTAAGACAAATAAAATCAGAACCCCACGTCAGGGCGTCAAAATTTATGCTACGTACTTCGGCGTAGTCGGAAGGACAATGAGAGAATGACTGGGCTCAATCGGCGAGTAGGCGTGGTTTTACACATACAAAGATAAAAGAAAAAGAGGAAGGCCTGAACATATAACAAAAAGAAATTAAAAGTGCTTACTAATACTTATAATTACTATAAATGACATTTTAGAAAGACATAAAAGCGCAGTGTAACCAAAAACGAAAAATAAATCAATAACCACAATATTCATATATCAGGAAAACCAAACAAAATCACTTCTAAAATGGTGAGCAGCAGTTTTTAGGTCACTACGATGTCTTAATTAACAAAAATTTACAAATCCAAAAACAACAGCTATAAATCACTAATGTAAGCTTAAAATAATACATAAAAGTTGTTACAAAAAAAGAAAATCGGTAAATTATACGGTATTAACATTAAATATCATCTCACATAAAGATAATCATTTTACCACCACAAAGTTTTGTAAGCAATAAAATCTTATAAATAGGCTGTTTCACCGATTACATAGAACACATGAAAGAAAATAGTGAATAAGCACTCACCCGCGTGTCCGCGGTGTAGGATTGATTACACCCTCCCTAATGACAGGGCGGGACAGATGGACCTGGGACCACGCAGTTCGAATATCCTTTCTTCCAAAAAAATCGCTTTGTCAAGCAGGGCCAAGGTAATAGATGGTCATAGCCACCGAAAAGAGCACACAACCGTGTGCACGAAATTCCATAGATAACGAAAACGACAATTACTTTGAGTCGTATGTAGAATGAACTCGTTTGATAGCACGAATTAGCGTCAATCCCGGCGTTATCAAACGCATGTGTTAAATAGAAACTAGAGACAACCTTAGCAAATAAATACGATCCATTATTTCAACGAGTTTTTATGATTAGGTATTATAAGAAGTAATTATACGCTATGATTACGTGTATCTAGCCAACGGATATCTCAAATAAGGTACCGACTATTTAAATTATAGAGAAAACTTTCTAATTCGCAGCAAATGGTTTTAAATGAAATTATAATAAAGCGTACTTATTGTAGGAAGCTCTAATATACAGGGTGTTGTTTGAGTATTGAAAACAGAATCTTTGTGAATGAGGAATGAAATAAAAACGATACACTTTAATACATCGTCGGAAGGCGAACGTAACACGTTCTTGGAGATAATATGTTTGGATCTGCAGAATTGCCCAATTGTTTTCGTTTAAATGGCGAGGATTATCTAGACTTTTTACAAAATACTTTACCCGATTTATTGGATATAATAATTTACATATTCGGCAGAATTTGTGGTTTTTACATGAAGATTGTTTACGTTACTTTAGCGGGATAGTTCGTGAATTTTTAGACAATAACTATCCATGGCGATGGATCGTGTAAGGACGTCTAGTTATTTGGCCAGTAAGATCCCCAGATTTAAGTCTTTGTGATTTTTGTGTGTAGGGATACTTAAAATCAATTGCTTATTCGCGTCTAACAGAAAAACGCGATGAGGTTTGGAGACTAATTTAGGATGCCTGCGATGAAACAATATTGGAATTTTTGCCAGAATTCAACAAGCTTTGGGTATTCGACTAAATTTATGCTTAGGAATGGGTCGTCGTCATCTGTTGTAGATTCACTTTTGTGTTTTGTGCATTCAGTTGTCCTTTAGTTCTCTTATTTTTTATATATACTTATTTCATCATCTACAAGTTTGTATCATAAAAAGTTTATTCTTTACTCGTATATATGTTTTACTTTAGAAAAACCAAATCATTATTTGAAAACTTTTTATGACATAAGAACTGACGTTCATACAATTGTTACTATGTTTATTTTCCATAGCCATTTTTCGTAATTTAGAAATGAATTTGTTAATCAAGGGAAATGTGTGCATTGACACATGAGAAGTTCAAATCGTCACTTTTCTAAAACTGTGACTTGTAGATAAGAGTTATTTTTTCTAATACAAACAAAATTTTGTTAAATGTTATGTCAAAATGGCGAAACTTGAAAGACAGAAAAGTTATGAATGAAAATGTCCAATACCCCTTTCAAAACAGCCACTTATGACTACAATTAAAAATTGTTTACACGCCATACGATTAGGTATATTTTACAGAATAAATGTAAAAAATGTTATCACTTAAAAAGAAACCCTTTACGGTATTTGAATTTAACTGATCTTACGGCGCTAATTTTAAAGAGCTCTAACTCTTTTAGCAAGATGTTTGTATAACAAGATTTACGTCAAATCGACATGAAATGAGCTCTAGAATTTGCAGTTTTCTTTCGAGAAGAGCGTTTCTGGAGACTGTAGAGTTACAATGTAGTGATGTAAATGCGTAATTAATTGGTAGGAATGAATGTGTACTAGAAGTTATTTATTAAAATCTAAGAAAACTGTCGCAACAACACAAAAATGTTGATAATTTAATGGATACGGAGCAGGAAAAATTCAGCTTTCGCATAATATAACGTTCTAAATAAATCTGAACAACTTTTTTTTTAGAATAATTCAATTTTTTTTCTATAAACAATTGATTTCCATATTTTAAGTAATCCAGTATTGTCTACATTCACAAACCCACAATTACTAAAACTTCATTTCGATTTCTAGGAGCATATCCTTTGACACACCAACTTAATGAGAAAATCTTGTTAGAAAATCAACCTACCTAATTACTATACCTTCTAAAGTAATTGAAGGCGGAGCTCTCGGAGATGTCGGAACTGAAGTAGGTGCAGGCCTTAATGGTTGTGGTGGAATACTTTGATCATCCTCCACTTTCCCCCATCGTCCCTCGAGACTTGTAGTAGCGAGGGCAATTTTAAATTCACTGTCTACGGTATCAAATCTTTTAAAACTTCCAGTAACGCTTAAATCTATATCCGACTCCGAATGAACCTTAAATTAGAAAAATTAATAACTGTTGAATTACTGGTCATATAACACGCACTAAATAACCATTAGCGTTGTATACTTTCGAGCGAGTTAAGCTAACTTTTTCTTCTTTTGTTGATATGAACCAAGCTACAAGCCACGTCCAAATATTCACCCAATAGCAAAATAGGACAATTAGTGTTAGCGTGGTTAGAGTTATACAGATTGCTGTCAAGCTGATATGTGTCTCTCCCATCTGAAACAAGTAAGGCGCAGTATAATAAAGAGTTTCAATCACTCCTGAAAGACGAAACCAAAGTTTTTGTATTTAAATAAAGAAGGGCTTGGGGTAAGAAGGGGCACTCTTTCTGCTCCCTTTAGAACCTAATAGGCTACAGTGGAACAATTGAAGCTTTCGTTGTGTCGTATATCTGCGTATAGCTCGTATTGAATTAGCGAGAATGAAATCAATAATGGTTAAACAGTGCACTGAAGAGAGAACGTGCCACAATGTGGTTTCTCTATTGTGTATCGTTTCTAATGCAATCAGAATTTGCGAGCGCTTTGCGGAAGCGACTAAATATGTACCACTTGTTTGATTTAGATGTAATTAACTGATAAGTAATAATTCCATGAAGGTGCTTGTAGTTATAATCTAGGTTTGGATAAGTGCGGTTGTCGATAACTTATAAATAAATAAGGACCTTTAATATTAACAAATCAATAATTCAAGATTGCGTGACTTCAAGCAAGTAAAGTTCAACTGTTTCTAAACTTAACCAATTATAATCCTATATTATATCCTGAATTATGTATAATGTTCGTTTAAGCAGGAAAACTTTACTTGAAAATCCTCTCAAAAAGGCATACGTACATGAATGAATAAATAAACGTTTTCAGTACTACCGTTTCAGCGTTAAAATCGACACAACTAATGCGTTTTTGACTCTGAATTTTTAATCTAACGACGTTGAGATGCTATTTGTGTATGATATACTGGATCTTAAAAAAGTGTTACAAAGTTTGGGGGGGGTGACTGGAGAGGTAGTCTGTTTCAATGAAATAAGTTCGCAATTGAATGACTTTTTCTGGCATCTTCTGATCATTGCTTCCTCATTGATCACTTTTTCAAAAGTTATGAGGGTTTGATTTAAGGTCTAAAAATATTATCTAAAAAATGCCTAAACAATCCAAAAATTATTTTTCGCTCTAAAAACTCTAAAGAACTAACAGAAACTGCTTTTAACAAATTCTGAAACGGCTCTACACACAGTGTGCTATAAAGTCGATTTGCCAGTTGATTAATCGAGCATAATGTTGGGTGACCAAATTTATTTATACTGTGATATCTATTTTACGCATTGGCTGCAAGTTAGTACCTTCTAAGCATGTCTAGCTCACTTTACTGTGTGGTGGTTGAAACCTGGAATTAAACCCCAAAATACTCAATCACTAAGTAACATAACAGAAAATTAAAATTTTTTAGTCAAAGTAAGCGTGTAATATTTTCGGAATGCTGTGCGATCGATTTATAACTCTGTTTACTTCATCATCATTTTGTTCTCGACCTTACTTAAGGTCGGTATGACGCAGCTCTAACTTCTTTTCTATTCTGTGCTTATCTAAAAAGTTCTACGTACTCTACACAACTTAAATTTTTAAAAATTTGATTAATATAGCTTGGTCTAGGTTTTCCTATACTCTTCTATCTTTTTCTAATCTACCTGGCTCTAGATAGATATTAACAACCTGATGGTTGTTAAAGAACTTCAACATGTTTACATGATTCCCATTTATAAGGAAATGAAATATTACCTGGTCATTTCCTCCAAAAAAGAAAAGTGTTAAATTATATGCTATGGTAAGGCTAAAGCAACGAATTGCTGCCAACATGCCAGACCGCTAACTAATTGTGAGTTACGTCATGGTGACATTTAGTTAACTGTTTTTTATTTATCTATTTTTTTTGCTATGTTTTTGAACTTACTTAAGGTCGGTTTGACGTAGCCTTAAATTCTTTTCTATTCTGAGCTAGTCTAAAAAGGTCTACATACCCTTCACAACTTAAATCTCTAATAATTTGACTAATATAGCTTTGTCTAGTCTATTAGTAAGTCTTTCCTTTACAAAACATTTTTCTAGCTTGAGCTAGTCTAGCTACTATATCCCTTCTACTACGTCCGTCCTTTGTAATTATACTACCTAAATAGCAAAATTCATCTACCTCCTCTAACTCGGTAGTACCTATCTTTAATTTTAGTTTAGAACTAGGCTGTAACTCACTCGTCATTATCTTTGTCCTTCGTGAGTTAATTCTCATACCATAGTTACTCTGTAGTATTTCATCTAAAATATTTAAAAACTCTCCTAACTCTTTTCTAGACTCTGCTATAATGACTATATCATCTGCAAAACGTAACATGTCTATTTTCTGTCCCTGTACACTAATACCTATCTCTTTTCTCTCTCTAGCTAAGTTTAAAGCTTCCTCAATATAAATATTAAAAATCAAGGGAGATAATATACAGCCGCTGTCTAACACTATTTCTAATTTTAGCTTCCTTTTCTATTTCATCAAATCTAATTACTACTCTTTAGTTTTTATATAGACTGCAAATAATTTTTCTATCACTATGAGAGATTCATATTTTTTGCAAAACCCTGCACATAACAATCCAATTAACCCTATCAAATGCTTTTTCTAAATCTACAAACGCGAAATGAGTCTTTTTATTTTTTTGTAACCATTTTTTCGATAATTACCCCAATTATGAGTATCGGTTCTCTAGTCCCTCTGTCTTTACGAAAACCATATTGGTCTACGCTTAAATAATTCTCAGTCAAAGCTTCTAATCTATTTTTAACTATTATTGTTAGTATTTTGGAAGCGTGGGAAGTTAAACTAACCGTTCTAAAATTCACACACCCATCAGCTTCCGACTTTTTTGGGATTGTGGTAATAATATTTTTTTTCGAAATCTATTGGGACCTTACCTGTGTCATATATTACTTTTACTAGTTCATATAATCTGTCTAAAGTTTGCTGATTTGCCTATTTTATTAATTCTGCGGGTATATCGTCTATCTCCGGCGCTTTATTTAGTTTAAGATCCCTAACAGCTCTATTAAATTCTTCTCTTAATATTGAGAACCCTATTTCTACATCCTCTTCTTGGTCGTTCTCTAACTCATCCATATCGTTTCCCTTATATAAATTTTCGAAATATCTTTTCCATCTATCTGGTACCTCAACTTTATTTATTAGAAACTCATTATTCTCATCTTTAATACCATTATATTTTTTCTATCTTCCCCGATAAACTTTTTAACTGTCCTGTAAGCCCTGTCTGTCATACCTACTCTCAAATCATTTAGTATTCCTTTACAATTATTCCCCATCCATTTATTTCTAGCTTTTCTACACTCATGTACTATCTTATTTCTAACTCTATTATATTTTTGTCTACTTTCACTATCCAATTCTCTGAATGGTTTAAGTTTTCTTCTATTCCCTATTAAATCTAATATCTCCTTTGTTACCCAGAGTTTTCTCGCTTCTACTATTTCTTACCTAAACTCTGTGTTGCTGTATCATTTACGGCCCTTTTTATTTCTTTCCATCTATTTTTTACATTCTTTCCTATAGCTTGCTACGTAACTAGATGTAGCCGGAAGAAACGTAAACACCAGGCTATCTATCAAACGCGAGAAGTGGGAGGATTCACCTACATACCAAAAAAAGAAAAAAAACACGTCGTCTACGATTATCTATTAACAATAACAATAAATAAAGGATTCTGTACAAACAAGCAAAAGAAATAAATTAAGCGTTACTATTTCAAAGCAAACAATTATGTGATACGAACAATTTAGTACTTTAAATATAAGTGCGCATCTCGTATTTTACACAAAATAAAACTAATCAGTAGAAAATAAACATGTAAAAGCTTTTGTCAATCATTCTTTTAAATTGTACATAATACCGTTTGTAAAATATACTAATCAGTAGAAAAGAATAAGCGTGTGGGAATTTTTGTCAAACATTTTTAACAATAGTACATCACACCTGTAGAGTGATAATATCGATTCGCAGTAACAAACATGTAACGGGCATTTTTTATGATTTAACATTTTTACGCTATACTTAATTCATAAATACATTTCTACAAATTACTATTTCGATATTTAATATTTATTAACTCCTTAGGCGAATGCATCGTGTAATTAATTATAGATTGCATCGTTCTTGTCTTGCCGTAAATATAAATTTTGTTCCTTATGTGGATATACAAGTCTAGATAAGAGGCGATAAGAAGCGGGGAATAGAACGAGTTGAATAAACAGATAGTTAGTAGAGTTTTGTGCTTGGTTCCTATACATTAATTACGTGAAAATACTGTTTCTGTTGCTTTGAAAATAGTGAGAATTAATGCGGTAACAATTCTCGTATTGTTCCTGAACAAGCGCGGCACGATTTTAGTGGTTTTCTTGTGAAATAAAAGTTGTATTTTAACTGTATAAAGTGTAGTTCTGATTACTTTTGAAGGAAGTATGCTTTTAGATGTAACGTGTTTGATTGACGGACGTGTTTTAGCGATGCGCGTTACTCTACTAATTGTTTTTTGTTGCTTTTCTGTTGTAAATAAAAGTGATAGAACTTGTCGTGCGTTTTACGGAACATTGACTTACTTTAGTGATACGCGTACTTTACTAATTTGTTGTTTTAGTTGTTTGTCTTGTGAAATAGGAGTCGTAGAACTTGCTAAACTGACCGATTCTGTCTTTAGGATTAATGTGTGTGCGATCTAGTCTTTTGTTATCAGAGTAGTGCATACTTTGGATTATTTAAATACAGTGGATACTGTAGTTTCTGCATTTTTCTAAACACCAAAGAATCTAAACTAGATCAGTGCTTGCGCGAATTTCGTTATTTGCGAAATATAACAGATTACCGGTTTACAAAGGTATTAGTTGAAGTTTCTCACTGCTTTTGGAGGTTTTTGTAAATAATATACATTTGATCCCAGTTGAAATTAAACTAGTGCTACAAAAATATTTCAAAATTATTGTCTCAGGAAATAGAATTAACAAGAAATTTATCAATGCTACATAGTTCCGTCGCGTGATGGTGTCTGCTGCTAACCCCAGTGAAATACGTAGGTGTGATTAGTGTAAAGTGTAAGAAATTCCATCAACACCCTCACAGTCCAGGGTAAAGTGCTTCGTTAGCGTAGGACATCGTGAATCTCACACTTCCGTTGCAAGGAAGCGTTGCTGAAGGACTTTTGTAAGTTGAACTATTTCCTGCTTGTTATTGCTTTAAATATCTATCCGTTGCTTTACCATATCTTTGTCGTTCTGATACCTTTTACAAAAGACTTGCATGATATTTTAAAACATAAGAAAAAAAAGAAAGAAAGAAAGAAAGATCAATACTACTGAATTACTCATATCAATTGTGTCTTATCTATTTATTTTCTTTTAACATTTTGTCTGATTTATGTTTAATTGGTGTGTGAGGAAACGTTTCTGCTACTCCCCAATATTACCTCACTTTGTAATACAAATTTTTATAATGCTTTTATCGTGATTATATTATATAGATTATCCAAACAGTTTTTTCTTACCTTCTACAAAGTACTGAATAATTTAGACTTATCATTGCTGCTATGCTTATTCTTTTCTTTATTTCAGGTTTGCTTAACTATTTTTTTTCTTGCAGGTTTTTTCACTAACTCCTTACAGCCGCGTACATTGTATGTTGGTCTGCTTTCTACAACCCCCCCTAATCTCCGATTGAGCCCGGTCATTTCTTTGATTTTCTTTTTGTTACGCACGGCTACGAGCCAACGTAACATAAATTTTTGTGTTACGCGTGGCTGCCACGAAAAACGTAACAAACAATAGTCCTGCAGTGTCGCGTTTCTTATCACGTAACTATACCAAACGCTAATAAGGAATATTCCCTTGATATACACAAAAGAAAACAAGTTGTATATCTATATGTGTCGGGATACTTAGCTTGCACGTTCTTGGGAGTGAATCAGCACCGCATCACCACGGTCGTCGGGATCTATTTACCCTGTTACCATAACGGCATTAGCGATCTACAGGCAACGGCAGTTGATCTGTGGCAAAGAACAGTTGGGCCTACATAAAAAAGAACCAATTTGGCCTCCAGCTAAGAGCAATACACGCAAGATACCTTTTACATGTGGAACAAAAAAACGTGCATCGCTGTTAAAGTACTGAAACGAGTAATGTAGAAAATATTTGAACGCACAAGCTGCAAAATCAAATTCCAAATGGGTTCAAATAACACGAGTTCGAACTGCAATCTTCGCGTTATCGAAAGCGCGATTAGCAAAACTGGAAAACACGCTATCAACTAATAGTAGCATCAATTATTTCAACAAGTCTTTAAGTGGGAAACACAAGATAAAGCAATTATACGCTATCGGAATGTTTAACAAATTACCAAATACCTAAAACAAGATATTGACTATTTAATTTATCGAACAAATTTTCGTTTTAAAAACAAAGTGGATTTGAGTTAAAATTATGTTAAGCGGGTTTATACTGAACAGGTACACTATGTAGGGTATTGTTGGAGAATTTAAGAATAGAAAGGGAATTTATGTAAATAAAACAATCAAGAACCTGATACGGTTTTACTGCTGGAAATGAACGTAGCACGCTATCTCTTTGATCTTATTATCTAATACTTGTTTATATTCCTCTTTTACCTCACTGTCATTAAGCTTACCTAGATCGTATCCCTCTCTTTTAGCCCTTCTCAATTTTTGGAATTTTAAATTACACTTCATTTTAACTAAGTTATGATCGCTATCTCTTTGCTCTTAATATCTAATACTTGTTTATATTGCTCTTTTACCCTACTATCATTAAGCTTACCTAGATCCCATCATTCTCTTTTAACCTTTCTCAATTTTTTGAATTTTAGTTTACACTTCATTTTAACTAAGTTATGATCGCTATCTATGTCAGCCCCTGGATAACCACGACAGTTTTTAACTTGGTTTTTAAATCTTTGCTTAACTAAAATATAATCTAATTGATATCTAGCCTTATCACCTGGTACTTTCCAGGTATATCTTCTTCTAACGTGTTGTTCGAATAGGGTATTTACAGTTACTGATCTATGTTTCTGGTAAAACTCAATTAATCTTTCTCCTCTATCATTTCGTCTATCATACCCAAATTTTCCTATTATTTTTCCCTCACTACCTTTTCCCAGTGACGCATTAAAATCGCCCATAATTATTAAATTCTCATCTCTCTTTACTTTTCTCACTATACTATTTATATCCTCCTATACCTTTTCTACTTCCTCATTCTCGTACTGAGTTGTTGGCATGTAAACTTGTACTAAAACAGTGTCTGTGGGTTTCGTACTCAATCTAACCATAATTATTCTATCACTAAATTGTAAGTACGCTTTAATTGTACGTCCTAATCTTTTACCTAACACTATTTCTACCCCTGCCTGTCCATTAGTTGAAGAAGTTGTAAATATTCTATATTTATCTTTCCAAAAGTCATTACTATTTGGCCATCTCACTTCACTAATACCTAGAATGTCCAGCTTTACTTTTCTTATTTCGACTAATAAATTTGTTAACTTAGCTACTCTAAGTAATGACCTTACACTCCAAGTCCCGATCACTAAATCGAACCGTTGTTTTAAATTCTTACGATGCCGAGCCCTATGTACCCCTCCCGGAGATCCGAATGAAAGGGTATTTTACTATGGACAAGCATTTTATTTGTGATCTCTCCATCATACATATGTCGTGTTTTAGGGCACGCATACCTGGGAAATATTGTGGTAAGTTCCCATATCTTTCCACAACGCAGTTTTTAAGATTTTAGCAAAAAGCCGTATCTGTCACGGCCAACCTTCAACAACCTTGTGAATTATTGAGGATCGCGCGAGAGCAACCGACTCTCCTCCAATATCTTTTAAGCTGCTGCCCCTTGCTGCGCCTTTTAAGAGATTTTTACAATAAGCAGGCTAACTATAATTGTATTCTTTGTCCCCTATCAGTAACTAAAACTATTGTGGGCGGAAATAGAAGTCTTTAAACTTGCAATGCTCTAAAATGATGTGACAACTTCACATAAGCAGAAGTTTGGCTCTAACAATGCCGTTTGAAGAACATTGGAGCAGTTCATATAATGCAATACAATCGTATTTAAAAAATTGGTTCAAGCTTATAGAGATATGTTAGGAACATCGAGATGTTATTGATCGTGACATATTTAATTCGGTGTGTATCATTCTAGTTAAAATTTCATCACGAAACAATAACTGAAAAACATTTTTCAAACCACATACTAGCTACAAACGCACATGTTATTTACAAAACGAAGCTGCCGTTTTCCTCACGTAGTTATTATAAAAAACTGTATGTGTGCAGCCCACAGAAATAATATCAAAAACAAATATGGCACGGCCAACCGCTTTTTAAAATACCCATAATTAAATTATTGATCAATTGTCAGAATAAGACAAGTAATATTATTGTAAAAACATGAATTTTATAGAATCTTACTTTAAGAAAATATTTCCTAAAAGCAATTAATTACATTTAAAAAATAAATACTTTATCTGCAAATAAAAACGTATCTATTTAGGACATACAATCGACGATTGAATATACCCTTCATTCATATACAAAGATTGGATAACCTGAAGCATTCTGTCAATGAAATTATTTGTCGGTTTACGCCTGTTCTCCACTAATTTTGTCAGCTAGACAGTCTCAATGCGCTCAGTGATCTGGATTCCAACTGTGTATAATCTAATATTATTTTATAGATTTTTTCTCAATTTCTTAACCACACAGTTTCTTTGAAGTTTATTTTTAATATAAAATAAAAATCCAACAAATCAATACTCCAATCTGATTTCAATATTATTCAAGCACGGATATTTATGCAAACAGGCGTTTTATTATGTATTAAACCTTATTATTTCGTTCAACACACAGCAAATAATGCTGTCAAGAACTTATTTCAACATTTTGAATAATAAAAGCTTATAACAGTTTTTTTTCTTGGAGGTGTTGTTTTGTTGGTTGCTAGTGAAAAGGGGGTATCCAACACTACGCCAACTTCGCACAAAAGTCAAACATAAGATGTAATTTTTATACGTAGCTGGTAACTGACTTTTGAGAGACTTCCGGACAAACTTTGAGCTCTACTTCTGCGTTGAGGGACTATTAAGGGGGGGGGGGGCGGTTAATAATTAACGGATAAACCAGGACGCCACTACACTTATAAAATAAACAACTACAAAATACCGTCAAACAAAAATGTACGAACTTCGACGATTAAATTTCGTTTCAAAATCTCTAAGGTTGGATCTTAAATTCGTACCAACTCTGTACCTGTAATAAAAGATGAGGTTAAATAAATAACATGAAACAACAGTTTGCGTTTCTTTACAAAAAAAATACACTAAAAGTATTAAAAAGTATTAGGTTTAGTTTTCAGTTGCATGTGAAACTCACACCATCACACTACTTGTGCAAATGTGACTCTTTACTCAGTTTGTAGCATAAACAAATTCTAAAATCTATCACTGAGAAAACACGATGTCTTAACTTTTAATAGGGAGTCCTAAAATGCTAACAGAAATGAGAATTTAATATAGCCTAATTTTATACGTGTATTGAAATCAATATTATTGTCATATAAGAAAAAAATAAATATTAACAGAAAGTGTTCAATTGTTTGTTCAGTGAGATATTTAAATAATTTTAGTTAACTTAGTAAAGCACAAAAATAGATCAGTTTATATTTACCGATGCCAGATCTGATATAGGTTTGCAATCTATAAGAACATATTCTTGTTCAAAATAATTAATAGTATTTCAGAAAACAAGTTATAAATAACATATTAGCGTTAAGCTTCAATTTCCAGAAAAACATTAACATTTCAATTTTTATCAAGACGTACGTAACAACTAAACGTGTCCGACAATTCACAATTCCATAGGAGATTAATAATTTAAATATTTTCAATGACGGAAAACAAACGAAACGCTTGTCACTCAATAAAAGGTAGACTTACCGACTAAAAGCAAAAACACCTTCAAACGTCAAAAATTATCAATAACATCCAACAGCGAAACGACTATGGAACACAAACATCAAGATGGCTGGTAAATTTCCTCTAAAAAAACTGGCTTACCCCAGACCAAACGACAGGAGGTCTTCGCAAATAACTGGAGTTAATCCTAATCCATTTTCAAATAATGGCCTACACGGGGTTTTAGATGTTGCATCTCCAACTTAATACTCAACGAACGAAACCATCACATTTACGTTATTATGGTAATTTACAAGAAGCAAAACCAGAAATTAAGTTGTTTTTTTTGTTAATTTAATTTTTAGTGTAGTTGTTAAATCATCTTAAAATTTTGTTGCTAGACTTTTTATTTATTTTATTTTATCTTTGTTGTATCCTTGTTTTATCTTTGTTTAATCTTTGTTTTATCTTTGTTTTATCTTTGTTTTATCTTTGTTTTATCTTTGTTTTATCTTTGTTTTATCTTTGTTTTATCTTTGTTTTATCTTTGTTTTATCTTTGTTTTAGCTTTGTTTTATCTTTGTTTTATCTTTGTTTTATCCTTGTATTATCTTTGTTTTATTCTTGTTTTATATTTGTTTCATCTTTGTTTTATCTTTGTTTTATCTTTGTTTTATCCTGTTTTATCTTTGTTTCATGTTTGTTTGATCTTTGTTGCGCTGGAAAAGTAAACGGAACCAATTTTTGGAACTCTAAATTAAACAATACCAACCATTGTCGAATCGACCAGATTGAGGCACGTGTTGAAGGGCTAGCGTGGATCAAATGCGACGCGAAGAACTTTGTTTTATCCTTGTTTTATCTTTGTTTTATCTTTGCTTTATCTTTGTTTTATCTTTGTTTTATCTTTGTTTTATCTTTGTTTTGTCCTTGTTTTAGATTTGTTTCATCTGTGTTTTATCTTTGTTTTATCCTGTTTTACTTTGTTTCATGTTTGTTTTATCTTTGTTGCGGTGGAAAAGTAAAACGGAACCAATTTTTGGAACTCTAAATTAAACAATACCACATGTTGAAGGGCTAGTGTGGATCAAATGCGACGCGAAGATCGCCGACATTCAAAACTTTCCACATATTAACTGCACTAAGTTCTATCAGCGAGTGTCCGGGTGGGGCCGCGGTAGCCTGTTGCAGAACTCGTAGCTTTGCGCATGGTTTGAACGTAAACAAAAGATACGATTAAAATACTGACTAAATGTATTTTGCTATATTTATTTCACTTATATATAAGATTTTTAAACAAATAGAATAATATCACTATACAAAGTGAATACAAAAATTATTGTACCTTATTCGTATTTTTATAAAATCTTTGGGTTTCGGAAAATTAGAACGCTTCAAGCTCAATGTTATTAGATTTGTAGCTGAAAGGCAGAAGAAATAAAAAAAAACTAAAATTTCACTTCAATCTTACGCCATAAATAAACGTTTGTTGTTTCCGAAGTTTAAAAATTATTAATTATTATCAGCCACCTGCATTTTCAAAACCTTAAAGTTTCAACAAACATTGTGGCTTGTTCACAACTAATATTAAAATTTTCTGCGAGTTACTCTACAACTACCTGTCTTGTTATAAACATGTGCGTTGTAAATTGATTGATTCCTCGAGTTATACAAACAGAGTTTGCTCATCCATGGAGATAAAACTTTACTGGTAATTTTCTAAATGCCGTGTTTTTGCATTCTCACAAATTATAAATTTAAATATGTAAAATATTTTAGGAAAGTCTTTATATTTTATCTTAGATTCGGCCGACTTGATAAATTCAGAGAATGGATTCATTCACAACCCGTGTATCCTAATAGAAGTTGGCATTTAATTTCTATAGACGAATAAAATATATATATGGACTTCTTTCACAACGGAGACCTCTATAGTGCTAGATATATATATATATATATATATATATATATATATATATATATATGTACATACATATATATTGATGTGATAAGGAGGTCACGAGAGGTTATTGTACACCCAGATTTTGTGAAAACCCCCTCTAAAGAGAAGTAAATGGAAAAAATTAAAATTTTCCAATATTTAATTTCTCTACCCTGTATAAGTATCAAGCCTAATTATTTGATGAAGTATAAAAGAGCCTTTATTAATTATGTCCGGTGCATTGCATTTATTGCAGAGTGTGAAACAAATATAAACTTAAAAGCCCAATTTTTAATTTAACTTAAAATAATAATTTTTGATTTATCTTAAAACTAGTTTAAAAATACTAAAATCCGTACCTTGTTAGAATGTATATCTATTATTTTAAAATACACAAGTCATTCTCTTTCATTGCATAAAATAATATCAATTTAATATATTCACGCAAAAACAATATCAATTTATTGTATTCATAAAACATAAGTGCGAAGCTCTCATTGAAAGTACTAGATAATTTTCCGTAGGTAAAATATTCGCATCATTCACGGTAAAAGCAAATCTTATTGCATTTGCAAAACATTAAGAACTCAATTGTGAGCTCTTATTATGTAATTAATTTTCGTGTGTAGATTTTAAAAATATTCATTCTTATTAAAATTTTCCAGAATTTCCTTTACTAATGGATAAATACGTCACGCTACTAAAAAATGTTGTATAAGCTTATTATTGAATAAACGTCCGGATTCAACAAACTGGCGTACCTTTTATAATGCAATAAAATGTAAGATAAGAAACGGTTTAATAGCTTTACGTATTACAAAGAAGGAAACCGCGAACTATTATTTCGTGCAATAGAAAAAGATAGCCCACACGTTTTACGATAAACATAAATCATAGCTTAAACTAATTATATCATTAAACGCCGACATTCTCATAAATATTACATCACCTGGGTGTGTCATTCTTCGAAATAAATCGGGAAAACTCAAATATGACGTATTGTTTCAATTTTTGTATATAAACTGGAACTGAATTGGAACGGGGGCCATTTCATTTCAAGACATCGAACATGTAACTTTGAGTAAAGACTTGAACATATAAGTTCAAGCAATTCAAAATCAATTCATTTCACGAGATAGACCATTCAACCGCCATACATGAAGCTTATACATTTCGAGTAGGAATGAAATCTATGTTATTGACATTCCACGAGTAACCGCAATTATTTGATTCAGTATAATTGTTTTGTAAAATCTATAAAGATTGAACGTTCTTTTGACGTTCTAACGTTCTAATAAAATTAAATGTTTGGTAATTCGGAATACGTTGTTAGAATGTCCTGCTATTGGTTTTGCACCTGATGCCTGTAGAGATGATCAAGGGCGGTTTTTTAACCAAGTGATTTCGGATTCAAAAGCATTTCCTGAAACATTCCACAAGCCTAAATCTATTAGATTGTGGGCTATGGGGGCGGGTGGAGAATTATGTTTATCAAAAAAATGTAAACACACTGGATGAACTAATCGCTCGCATTAAGAAAAGTGCTTCACAAATAAAAGAGCACCAAGAAACATTGGAAAGTATAATACAAAACATTTTACAAGAACACCAAAATGTATTGAGTCTAGCGGAGAAATACTTGAAGCATTTCTTTAAAATAAACATTTTGCTTTTCTGTATAAATGTTGCTAATTAAACTGACAGGCTCTCAGTAACCCTTAAGATGCGGGTACGTGTTTATTAGAATTTTTCCTAAAAATGAATAATTCTATAACGTATTGTATCGCGAAGCGTTACGCTAACAATAAATTAGATGTAAAATAAATAAGAAAAATCCTTTTTGAAGGGACAAACTATATGGACACGCCTTGTATAAAATATTTCATAAATCACAGGTCAACAAATTTTGACTTTCAGAAAGTTGAATTCGATCTGACATCCGATTTTGTATAATTTTGATCTGCTGAATTCAAATCCGAGTGTCATTTTGCCCTATCACGTAAGGTTTTTATCAATGTTGAAAATAAATTAGTAAAAAATTTGGTCAAAATAAATGTTACTTTTATTGATACAGAGACAAAAACAAATTACTAATAGTAAACTAAATTGAAAAAAGTCTTAAACAATCTTTAATTTCTTTTCTTTCCAGAAGATCTTTCCCTCTTGGATGAAAAAACTTTGTTTAGTGAATTTTCTTCTGTATTCCAGGGTCGGATTGGAAGACCTACGTCTCCAACTAAGTCGTTAAGTTCGGTCTTGGAAAATAACTGCGGCTGCTCAGAAACGCTCTATATTTTACTGACATCGGTAAAGTTGTTTTCATCAACTTTGGGTTCAGAACTGCTTGTAACATCTTTTAAATTTGTTGGTTTCTCAGGTATTGGCACGTCTTGACCATGTGGCACTGGCCCAATTGCAGATTTGAGGTTCGGATAAATAATGTTTTTTAAATTTTTTGTGTTATATCCACGTACATTGCACATACGGAAATAACAGTCATCATAGCGATTTGTTGGCTCTCGCCAAATCATCGGTATTCCAAATGGTAAGAATTTTCTTGGTCCATTACTCCAATGCCTTAAACCCTCTTCACGTATCTTACATACAACATGTGGTGCCCAATGTTTGTCTTGATCACCAATTCTTACTTTAAAATACACGTAGTATTAGTATTTCAACAGTGATGTAATTTTAAGTCTAAATTTTTTAACCACGAAACAACCACACACATAGCAAAAAGTATATGGATTATTTTGACAAAGTCTTGGTATTTTAATCACGAATTTTACTGCAAAAAGTTCACTAAACTCACTAAACAACGACTGCCTAAACCGAACGCAAACAGACTACTGAATGCGATTGTTACACTACGACGCCTATTTATATCTCATTCGCCAACGGCCTGATTGTAAATCAGGGAATCCCAGCAATTAAATTGTACACAATTTAATCTCAGTCGCGTAGATATTTTTAGAATGTCATTTAATTTTTATTCGCAAATATTTAAAAACTATAAATATGACACCTAGTAAATTTATAATAAGTTGTGCGTGATGGAATAAAAAAAAGGTGATTCTTTATTAAATTAGTCACCAAAACTTCAAAAAAATGAACAAATCCAAATCACAAATTTTTTGTTGGCCTGTGTAGTTGTTCTTAATTAATCAGGAGATTTCAATTTTTGTTGCTATAAGGATGATCAGGTAGAAAAGGAAAAATTTATTCTTTTAAATACATTGTATGGTAAGAATGAAGTGACGAATAATGACATTAAAAAACCACAAAACAGACAGCGTTGGGTATACATTTTCCAGGGGTAAATACATTGTAATAATCTGTACGACTGAAAATTGGTAAACTAACCATAGAATAAACTCGACAAGTTGTAATAACCAGACACTGACCGCAATAGGATATGATTTAGAGTGGGCGTATATTAGATTTGTTGGATACAACAAAAGAAAAAATAAAGGCAAATATATAAAACTTGGTTACTTGAAAACATTAAAATGTAGAGATACGCGCGAATAGAACAGGAGAAATTGGGATTGATAGATGTGAGTTTTTATATGCGGAAATTGAAAAGTGAGGTTGAATGCACAAAGCTTCAAGAGAAATTTAGTTGCATTTCCGAAGGAAAATACGTCGATCGACATATAAAATAAAATACATCTGCAAGTGGTAGGGTATGTTCGTAAACGCGCAAGCGCGGTAATAATGTAGAACCGTTTAAAAACGGTAGGAGTCATCCCTCAATTAAATTGGACTTCTGTGGCTTGTAAGCGCAAAGGGGCTTTCTGTGTTAGAAAATTGAATGAATGATTGCAAGCAATATTGGTACTCTTGGATATCCTCGATTAACGTAGTCAGTAGATAGTTTCTACATTTAAGAATTTTAATGATACATTATGAACTAAAACGCTTAATGGTTGTTGTTTGTGCAATAAGGAATTAATTTAAAGGTGAAAATAGTTATTGGGTTAGACTAATTAGCAACAGAAGGAGCGAATAGTGATTAGAAATACCAGATTTATGAGTGAAATTTAGAATAGTAATAGTAAAAAACTTAAGTATTTTGCAAAGAACATTGATGGGACTTAATTATTTTTTGTTTTTTTATAAACGACTTGCCAATGATTTGGGATTTATTATTGTTTAATAATTAAATAGGAGACCAGGAACAATTTGGAGTGGCCAGTAGTTTTGTGATGACTAAAATTTAGTTTCTTTTAAAGATTTTGTTAAGGATTTATTGTAGGAATACATGGCAAGATTTGCAAGTAAGAATTGTTCTAGGAAGGTTTATTTATATATGTACTAAAATTGCGTTATGTTAATAGAAATAAGTTTAGGTTGATTTTTATTCTAATTGATTTAGGAAATAGGTAAAGTCTGTGTTTTGTAAAGGATATTTAACTACCACAACGATAATCTTATTTGGAAAGAGCATTATATTTTGAGAACTTTCTTTAATTAGACCAACTTTAGGATACCAAAGCAATGGAGTTTTATGCGGAATAACAGTCTTCCGTATAAAAATAACATTAAAAAAATTGCTGTGACGGACTGCTTGGCGCCCCTCAATTTTGATAGTCGGAAGACCTTTCAGGGCGTGTTAATGTAATGTTGAATTCTTGCATTTAAACCTTATTATTTATTATTTTTGTATTTCTTTATTTTCTTTTCTCGTTTATTCATAGGAACCCACTCCCGCGTTACGGCAGTTAGTCGACACACCCTTATATTGTTACGGGGTCCCCACTTCTTCGGGGCAAATCAAAATTTAATTCATTTAATTATTATTTCGTCCGTAACAGTATAAATGTATGTCCATTCCCCCCTAAACGCCCTGTACAGGCCATGACTTCCATTTTTTATTGACTTTGCTAAACATTCACCTTTTGGTTTTTTGATAAGTTGAGTGAGTCTGCTCGATTACAAGTAACTTTTCTTGCAGATTGATGGATCTAATAAGTCTGCACGTTCTGAAGGAGCAATTCACGTCCTGTTCCGATGGTGCCACTTAAAAAGGTGAACAAGCTTCGACTTTATTATTATTTAATATGACACGGTCTAAACCTAGAACACGTATTATTATTGGTTAAGTACGATGGTTTAAGGGTTAGCGACATCTTACAGACATGATTCTTTGTTTCTAAGCATAAGATAGTTTTTTATTTTTTGACCAAGGCATTAATTTTGTCGCATAATTTTCCTTGTTCAATAAACAATTCTGTTTGTTGTAATTATTTTCAGACCTTTGCAACACTTTCTGATGAACTGACCACATAACGTGTAGACCATAATTTAATTTGTACCCAATAATTTGATTGAGTCCAGCGTGCTTTCCTAAACCTCATTTCCATTTAATGAAGAGAGAAATTACTCTGTAAAGGAATTTAGGCAATGTTTCGAAGTATTGGAATGGAAATATTTGATACATGAATGAATGTGGTATTTATTGTTCAATCATAATAAAACACGATATTGTTTTCAATATAATTAAATTGAATTTGTAGAAACTTATTCTATTTAGGGTAATGACTATATTGTTAATAAAACTCACAAAACCTTTTAGAGTTGCTGCTGTAACATCTTTCGATTCCAAATCTTTCTTTCACCATGTTATTTTTGGGTTTTAGAAATAAATATATCAGAAATCAGCTAAATGATGTCAGGCAGATAAGGGAAATGTATGAACAGATGAAACAGACGCAATAAATTGCGTTTATGGAAACAAAGCTACACATAACTATTGTCGTGTTCCGAAATAACAAAGTTCCACACCAATAGCATTTATTTTTTTACATAACCATGGATTATAGAAAATCTGCTGCGCAAGTGCTGTCAAATATTATCTGACGACGTAGCAGTTAATCTACCTATCTGAGCTGTTTTCTGTAAAGCTAGTTTTCCGAAAGACCACGTCAAATGAGCTGATTTTAGCAATATTTCATTTTTTATCAAAGATGTAACGGGCATTTTTGTAATTTTAACATTTTACGCTATACTTAATTCATAAATACATTTCTACAAATTACTATTTCTATATTTGATATTTATTAACTCCTTAGGCGAGTGCATCGTATTAATTATAGATTGCATCGTCCTTGTCTTGCCGTAAATATAAATTTTGTTGCTTATGTGAATATACCAGTCTAGATAAGAGACGATAAAAAGTGGTAATAGCGACGAATTGAATAAACAGATAGTGAGTCGTAATTTTGTTCTTGGTTCCTAGATACTAATTACGTTGAAAAATACTGCTTCTTTCTGCTTTTGACAATAGTGAGAATTAATGCGGTATCAATTTCATGAACAAGCACGGCATGTTTTTAGCCTAGTTTCTGTTGGAAATAAAAGCGGTAAAGCTTGTAAAACTCGAGGCACGTGTGTTTTACAGAACATTTGACGGACGGTTTTATTGCTTGCGCGTGCCTACTAGTTGTTTTTAGTTGTTTTTCTTGTGAGACAAATGCTTTAAGGAACATTTGACGGACTTACTTTAGTGATACGCGTACTTTACTAATTTGTGGTTTTAGTTGTTTGTCTTGTGAAATAGGAGTCGTAGAACTTGCTAAACTGACCGATTCTTTCTTTAGGATTAATGTGTGTGCGATCTAGTCTAGTGTCCCTTTGTTTTATCAGATTAGTGCATACTTTGGATTATTTAAATACAGTGGGTACTGTAGTTTCTGCATTTTTCTAACACCAAAGAATCTAACATAGATCATTGCTTGTGCGAATTTCGTTATTTGCGAAATATAACAGATTACCGGTTTACAAAGGTATTGGTTGAAGTCTCTCACTGCTTTTTGGAGGTTTATGAAAATAATATACATTTGATCCCAGTTGAAATTAAACTAGTGCTACAAAAGATTTCGAAATTATTGTCTCAGGAAATAGAATTAACAAGAAATTTATCAATGCTACATAGTTCCGTCGCGTGATGGTGTCTGCTGCTAACCCCAGTGAAATGCGTAGGTGTGATTAGTGTGACGTGTGATAAGTTCCATCAACACCCTCACAGTCAAGGGTGAAGTGCTTCGTTAGCGTAGGACATCGTGAATCTCACACTTCCGTTGCAAGGAAGCGTTGATGAAGGAATTTTGTAAGTTGAACTGTTTTCTACTTGTTATTACTTTAAATATCTACCCGTTGCTTTACCATATCTTTGTCGTTCTGATACCTTTTACAAAAGACTTGTATGATATTTTAAAACATAAGAAAAAAGAAAGAAAGTAAGAAAGAAAGATCAATCCTACTGAATTACTCATCTATTGTGTCTTACCTATTTATCTTTTGTTAACATTTTGTCTGATTTATGTTTAATTGGTGTGTGAGGAAACGTTTCTGGTACTCCCCAATATTACCTCACTTTGTAATAAAATTTTTTATAATGCTTTTATCGTGATTATATTATATAGTTTATCTAAACAGTTTTATTTACATTCTACAAAGTGCTGAATAACTTAGACTTTTCATTGCTACTATGCTTTTTCTTTATTTCAGGTTTGCAGGACTAATTTTTTTTTATTGCAGGTTTGCTATTCTAACTTTTTTTTTATTGCAGGTATTGTTACTAATTCCTTACATCCCCGTACGTTATATGTTGGTCTGCTTTCTACAACCCCCCCTATTCTCCGATTGAGCCCGGTCACTTCTATGATTTCCTTTGTGTTGCGCACGGCTACGAGCCAACGTAGCATAACTTTGGCGCCCGAACAGGGACTGCCACGAATTACGTAACGTAACAAAGAATTTTTCACTCACTAAATAATGAAAACAAAAATTAATATAATCTTTGATTGCTCGAAATCGTCATCAATACAACTCATTGACCTCCTTAAAAATGCTTTTAAAATTTTTTATGCTTTTGGCAGAATCCAGAATTTTACGAAATGATGGATAATCGCGTAAAAAGCATTTTATAAATTTTCTTAATCATAGGGAGCTTTTTAAAGTGTTTTAGGAAGATAAAAGTGTGGATTTAAATATTTTATTTTACTAACCTTAACAAAATTATTTATTTTGGGCATATTTTAACTGATTTTTAGTGTGATTTCAAATTAATACACAGCCATATAATTATGGTATATTTCTACATATTTACGTTAGATTTCGATATTACTTTACTTTAAATTTTAGTTTTTCAATAGTTTTCCATAAATTAAATTCGTTTTGCAAATTGTTCAGCTGATTTTAAGTGACTTTCGATACTTTTTATATATAATTTTTTTACGTCCATTATAAAACTCGTGTTTTTTAAAATTATTTTTCATTCATAAGGTATGTAATTACTGAATCGATCAAAAAGCGTTAAAAAGTGTCCTAGCGATTCATTTATTCACGCTTTTGCTTTAAAAAAAGAGTCGTAACGTGTCATTGTTTAACGCAGTTAAAAATCTTCGTGCAAACGTAGTGTGGTCTGAATGCTTCGTTCTATGTCATCAATTAATCATCTAACCTGTTAAAACTGTTCTTAAACGATTTGAGATAGCTACCTGTTATTCCGTTAATAAAAGTAGAGTGATGGTGGTGATTCGTCATTTATCTGCACACTCGAAGGTGTAGTTCAATCGGCAAATGTAGCTACAATGAATCTTTTACCTGATAAATCCAAGGAGCAGTATTTAAAAGAATATAATTTTATCGAATTTATTTATCTAGGGATGTAGTAAAAATATTGTATAAAACTCCTGAGTAAAGTAACTTGTTTTCACTCGCAAAAATTGCCGCACTCACCTTCGGTCAAATTTTCCTACTCGTGAAAAAGTATTTACTCACTTGTTGCATATATAACTATTTGCCTATTGCTAACTAATTAGCGCCATTTCTATTTTTGAAAGGAATCATTACACTTGGAAGTGAAAGAAACTAATATATCATCAAATTTGTCCAAGTTTAAACAGGAATGCAATTGATAGTTTGTAACAATTTAATATTCTTTACCCAATATTATTAAGTGTTGTTTTTACTCTGTATGCGAAACCACTATTCATTTTTGTACGCTTCTTTATATTATACGTTTATATTTAGCAATATTAGATTGCGCATTCTGCTGCAGTTGTAGCTTAAAAACTCGTTTAGTGGTTATCGCGGGACATTTTCGACCTGAAGACCAGTTTTAAAGCACGTGTCAACTGTGATTTCCCCCAAGATGAACGACTTTGCATGATTTGGGCTTTTGAGAATCGTTTGGAAAGCTGGATGGTAGCAATGATTAACGCTCTTCCACCTTAGTTATCATTTTGTTGGCTTTAAAATGATTACATTGCACAAAATATTATAATCAATAAATTTGTGTATTTGAGAATTTAATGCTGGCGTTTAACAAACATGTTTATTTATGAAACTACGTTTGATTAATTCAGTCGTTTCAATTTACTAGGTAACGCACATTTATACTGAATACTTCAGGACAACTCAAAAATAAATAGACGAGCATTTAAGTTAAGCTTTTAAATTTGTAACAATTTATTACTTACCAATAAATCAGAATAAATTTAGTAAAACTTTTATACCGTACAACTTTGCAAACAACTTTCTTTTTTTTGAGGTATGGAGTATGTTTACGATTTATATGCATCTTGTAACGCTAATACTTTATGAAAATTTCTTAAACTATATTTATTTGAATTATATTATTACAAATGTTTAAGAGCAATTTGCCTGTTAGCCTACAGTGCTCTTGGTGTCAAAGCTCAATTTTCATAGGTAACTAATTATTATCTAGCTCCTTAAAGTTATTATGTTTAACTAAGAAGTAAACACTTAGCCTTTGAAATATATTAAATTTCCACTACAGATGTGAACTAAAAAATCCCAATTTTACGTTCTGCTGAAACTTGCTAAACACTTCAGTACATATTTAGTCTAGATTAATTCTATAGGTGTATTCTTGAGTTATAAATTTTTTGTGTAAAGGTACTTCCGCACGAAACGCTTAACTGGATATATTTAAAATTATAATAATTATTTATTTAAGAAAAAGCACAAAGAAAACAAAGGATATAGAACGTAGGCAACAAGTAACTCTACTTTTGAAGTTATAAAAAGTTTTTATGAAAACTAATTTGCTTTATCGCCTCACAGGGTGTACTAGAATCATTTGAGTAAAGTATGAAATTGTACAAGGGGTTCAGATAGTGCAAAGGTGCATACTAGATATTTCTTAGAAGGTCCGCCAGTGCATAAGTAGGTAATCGGTCATTTATTTATTTTCATTTTCAACTTTGTCTTTTGACCAGTTATTAAAATTTTATCTGGCAATGCCATCTATACTAACATGTCGGAGACTTGAACGGTCACCTATAGTTGGTTGCTTACACTTGGTATAGAGGGCGCATGAGAAAGATTTTGTACATATAAATACACAAGGAATTGTATATCATTCAAAATCTTAGTTGGTTTGCTTTGCAAAAAGACATGCGTCCGTCTGATGCGCTGCAAGAACAGCGAAACTGGCCACCGGCTTTCCTTTTTGCAAAATAACCAACAGTTTAATATTAATATTCGTTTTTCTATGTTGAAATTACTTTTCCAATGCCAGGCAAAATTACTCATATATATTTTTAATTATTATGATGAATCCTTACATGTTTATTAATTATATATTTTTAGCGGGATTGAAAAAAATTTTGCGCAAATTTTTGAAGATTGTAAAAATACAATATGATCTTTGTACCTTATCGATATCAATCGTTTATGATAAAGTTAAAAATGACTTCAATATAATTTGTTATATTAGCACTGTAAATTGTTTGAATACTGGAAACTTGAAGGAAGGATGTCAAATCCATTACAAATTAGATACGGCTGAAAATTCAATGGTTGCGATTCCTATTGTACTCCAGGAAACGAAGGAAATAAAGCTAAAATCAAGAGGTGAATGGAATTTGAAAATAATAGTAACTGCAAAAGATAATTAATAGATTACAAGTAACCATGGTAAGATGGTAGCACTGTTTAAAGAAGGCTTGGAATAAGAACTAACAGATGGCTGCGCGGTTTTAAAAATTGTGTATCTGTACAATAGATTGCACACTGTAGCTAAAATTTGGTAAAAATGTATAATATATTCGTGTACGTTACAGGTAACCCAGTATACCTGTATATCGTTAAATTTTATTGCCAAGTGCTTGTCCTGTTAAAATTATAAGTTTGTAAGTACGATTAGTGGCATATGATTTGTTTGATGTTTGCAGAAATTAAATATTAGTAAGTATACCACATAAATATAGAGAATCTATAGAAATATAAGCGGCGCGTCGAACGTATATGGTGTCTGTTTAGATATATCAATAATTCGTAATGAGTTTTTTACTCTATGTAACAAGTATGTTATTTGTATGTTAAATTAAACTCTCTGGCTTTAATATCTAAAATTTTCAAACTTATAAACAGGCTTTGCAAAGAGAATAAAAACTTTTTGTCCTCAAATAGCGTGACGTCACCCGTATTTTGCAAAATATACTACAATCATTTCGATTATAATTAAATGTTGGGTAGTATACCATGTAAATATAGAGAATGTTGACTCATATAGATAGCATATACCATGTCTAACTTATAAAAATAATGCATTGTGGTGTATGTTATTTGAAGGGTTAAAAAGATTATTTTGTGCTAATATTGTTAAAGGATTCGCCATGATACTGCAAAATATACAGGGTAACAATAATCTACCTATGTTCTATGGGTAACTTTGTTATTATAATAGTTAGCAAATAGGTTAAATCGACACTACTGGGCTGTTTTTATACTTAATTCAGTTTCGCTTACGTTTTTCAAAAAAGTTCATGGCTGTCGATATTTTCAGAAAACAGTAAATCTCAATTTTTATAAATTAATCTAGCTACTTGGTTATCGTATGTGCATCAATATAATTGTAATAAAATTTCTAGATATTATTTTTTCCCTTAGGGTGCTTTAACGGAATAATTATTTCCTTGTACGATTTACAAGGTATGGCATAATCTTACATTATTTAAAATAGAAATTATAGTTGGCCAGAACATCAAGAAATAGCAAATTTTCTTTACTTTTCAATGATATAAAGATATTGATTGGTTTGACTAAAAAATGTGGAGATATTTGCGTTTATTTCATTTTTATACAAAAATTAAGCAACCATGAAATCAAAAGAATATATAGTGCTATGGAATCATAAAACAGAACCCACTGTCACATTTTAATTGTTATTAGTTTTCACTTAAGTAAGTAACCTATACTTGTTAATAATTGCGGTTACTGTTAACAATAACTGGTGTGCAGTGTTTAATATTTCAATAAATATGTCTTATTCGGCGGAGGATAGAAGTGATATGTTGTTTTGGTATTGTGTTTTCAATAGAGATGTGGCTTCTAAATTTGTTACGGTATTCCGTGCAGACAAGAAAGAAAGTAGTAAACTAAGCAAAGAAAATCGCCAACACCGAATACCGCAACAATACAGAAAGGATATAGGAATCCAAAAGAATTTGATGCCATACTAGCTCTAAACGTCGTAAAGTGGGATGGGTTACAAAGAAAGAAAAATTGGAAACCTCAGTAAATAGATTTATTGCAAATTTTTAGTTAACAAACATGGCACCAAAAGGAATATTTACAAAAACCAAATTGAACGTTTACGTTATCGTCCTGTTAAAACATGATGTAAATAATAGCACCAACTCGCATAATATACATTTAAGCAAATATAAACTAGGGATTATTTCCCAGTCATGTAAAATCTTAAAATCTAAATAACGCATACAATTATACTTGCATAATTTTTCCAGCCCTAAATGAATACGAGAAAAAAATAAGACATAATATGTACAGTATTAGAACGCTGTTTACCTGCTCTTTGAAGTTCACTTCCTAAAAGTTTTAACGTACCCCTAAAGTGATGTGAACCAAGTGTTAAACTTAATCGTGATTATAAATAGTAAGCAATTTGTGACTTTAGCATGTTGCAAATCTTAAGTTAACCTAAGTAAGATTGCTCTAATGTGCGCTTCGGTTTATATTAATGATGACTTGAAAACTATCACGCAATCACTTGTGCATTATCATGTGAAAGAAAATTTTTAGCACGAAAGTCTTAATTTATTGTGCCATAACCCCGGGTAAGAAAAACTAAAGCACCAAAAAAACAAGAAGTCACTAGATTTCATTGAAGCATGAAGAAAAAGCAGAAAATCGTGCCTTAAGAAGAGTAAATGCCTTTCTATAGTACCATCGTAGCAGAGCTGGAAGTGTGTACTTACACTTGCCTGCGAACTGGATACTTGTAGGATACAATTTCACTTGATTAAGTTTGACTTCATAAAAGTAAAGCAAAACAATGCTTCTTAAAAGAAAGCATTTTAAGTAGCATCGCAATTTTACAAGGTTTCTTTACGGAAAAGGATGCTGTACAGAATAGAATAAAACTCCTTTCGAAACTCAGCCTGTATTTATTGTGAAGGAAACCATCAGCGGGTAATGAGTTTTCTTTTAAAACATTTCCGTTCGGTAAAATTCCACCTGCAAGATATAATATTAAAGTATTTTTAGAACCCAGCTTGCAAACAAGCTCAATTAACGAAAGCAAAAGGTCTCACTGTAACATAACGACTTTCAGGAATTTGTCTGCGTGAGAAAACAATGTACGTTCAAATGGTTAGGTATGTTTGCAATCTGGTTTGCAGAATTTATATTAACTAATTGTATGACGGGTTGTCTATTTGTTATAGAAAACCATAGAAATTTACTGTTTGAATTATGCTACCGAGAACCGATAGACTTAGGACAATTTTATTGCTCGTAAAACTGAAGCCGTGAACAACTGCGCGATAACGAAATTATGCGTTTATTATTTTGTATTACCAGTATTGAAGACAAATATTTTAAAGAAACCCAGTAAAAGTATTTAATGAAGCGATGTACTTGTTCAGCTTATTTCAGCAAATTTATAATACAAGGCTTTTTAACCTTTACAAAGCAAATTAATATAAAATAAATTCCAGATATTCAACGGTGTACTGAACACTCAATGAGATTTTATAGGACACTTAAACAAGTGCTCATTTTAATTGAAAGGTAGTCTAATGAGTATGAAGTCATTTAAGTTAGAAATTTTATAGGGCGTTTCTAGATAAACGTAAAAACGAGGTAGTTGGAAATTAATATTTATATATAGGATGCAGAAATCAATTTATTTAAGAAATTTAACGTAACAGATTATATCTTTAAAGTTACATGAAAAGAAATCAGCCTGACAAAAGGTTACCTGCCAAGTTAGAAGCAAAGTTAAAACAATATGGCTGTGTTTTTAAACAAAAAACAGCAAAGAAAGAGATAAATGAAGAGACAGAGATTCATGTTTTGGCATACAATAATTGTAAGCGGACTGCGACTGTACATGAAATTGGGTTGGAATGTAACACCTCTAGGGAACAAGTACGAATAATTTTAAACAAAATAATTTTAAACCCTGCCATTATCATATTGGAAATACATTGTACCCAACAGATTTCCAGAAAAGATTGATCTTTGCTACATGGTTTATTGAAAAAAGCTAAATAAATGAAGGGTTTTCTAAAACAATTTTCTTTACCGATGAGGTAAAATTTACAAATAGTGAATTTTTCTATAAAAAAACCACATTCGTTGGGCACAACATAATGCTCATATTACATCTAAACGACGAGATCAGTGTGTGTTTTCTATAACTGTATGGTGTGGAATATTGGATATAAAAATCCTTGGTCCTCATTTTTACGAACACTTTAAATTTAGAACGATATTTATCATTTCTGAAAAACTGTAGAAGAAATGCTAGATGATCTGCCATTAAATCTGATACAAAATTTAAATTATTTTCAACATAATAGGGTACCTGCCCATAATGCACAAATACTTTTGAATTATTTATTAGAAAGATTTGATAACTAGATTGGTACCAGAGGTTCCATTTCTTAGCCTCCTAGATCTCCTGATCTAATTCCGACTGATTTTTTTCTATAAGCAAAGATAAAAACATAGTGTATAAGAAAAAGCTTATCAATTTGGAAGTTTTAAAAACAAAAATTACTGGAGCTATTAGGGGAGGTGCAGAAGGAAATGTTAAAACGCTCTCAAATATGGGTACATTAAAATGGTGGGCATTCTAAGGTTTTGTTGTAGAATGTAGTACTCTTTCTCGTATCGTTGTTAATTCACTAAATAAAAGTATTCTTTACAATTGGTATCTATATTCTATTCATTTTTGAAAGCAAAGAAATAAATTAGTGGACAATGGTGTCTGTTGTTTTATAATCCTATGGCACCATCTGTTCTTTTGATTTTATGGTCACCTGACTTTTACATAAAAATCAGATAAATGCAAATATCTCCACAATTTTTTAGACAAACCTATCAATATATTTATATCCTTGAGAAGGGGAGAAAATTTTTTACTTGCTGATGTCATTGCCAGCTATGGTTTCTTTTTAAAAAATGCAAGGTTATGTCATATCCGATAAATCTTACAAGGAAATAATTATTCCGCTAGAACACCATTAAGAGAGGAATAATACCTACAAATTTCATTAAAATCATTATATCTGAATTAAGTACAAAAGACTACCCAATAGTGCCTATTTAATTTATTTGCTAACTATTATAATAACAAAGTTACCATAGAACATAGGTAGATTATTGTCACCCTGTATATATACTAGGTTTGATAATAATTTGACGACACTCATAAATTGTTAAATATTCCACATCAATGATACTAGATGTGTTAAAATTTGGCAAGTAAGTCTAGCAAAAAGGCTATAAGCTTATAGTTTACAGAATGCTGTTATCCGTAAATCGCAAAATGTACTTTACCCCATTTCTATAAAGACTAAATGTTGAAAAGTATACCATATAAAAATAGAAAATCTTGGCACCTATAGGCAACACACCGTACGTATAATTTCTGAAATAATGTATAGTGGTATATGTTATTTGAAAGGCTTAAAAGATTACTTTGTGCAAATATTGTGTGACAGCGCTTACTCTAGAGTCAATTAGAAAATATATGTCAGGTTTGCAAATAGTGTGCCGGTCATCCTTAAATTGTAATATATACCACATCAATGATACTAGATGCGCTAAAATTTTGCAAGAAGGTCTAGCGAAAGGTTAAAGGTTTATATTTACAGATTCGTAAATTGCAATATGTAGGAAACTCATTTTCATAAAAAATTAAATTTTGATAGGTTATAACCTTTTGGTTTATTTTGGGATTTTATTTAACGAGAATTTCCAATAATCGAATAGAGCCCACGGCAAGTTCTGATGGAAAATGGCCCAAAGTTGTGGAAATCTCAAAGGCAAAGCGGCTAGTCGGCTATATGCTCTGGGTGGAACATGAGCTGTGGGTCGGGGTTAGATTGTGACCAAAAACATGAAGAATAAGGCGTCACCGTATTTTTCTATACAGAGAAGACCTTACTCAAGTCCCTTGTACAAGGCGAATGCGGAAACCTTTATTCTATAACCGCTATACTGTTTATTAAAGACAACATAATCCCTGAAGTTTCTTACCTTATGGCTCGACCTTGATCTTAGTAATTCACTGCTACACCTGTGAACAAATTAAACAAAGAATAGCACTGTTTGTGCATTTATACTCAAAAAATTTTTAAATTCAAATGGAATCAACTTTCATTCATCCTAATTAAAAAGAATAGTCTTGTTCAAAAATAAAAATCTATTCCTCTAGTATTCAATTATGTGCTTCTTTACAAAATATCTTTCCTTCTTTATATTGTGATTAATTTAATTTATGAAAATTATTTACAAGGGCACTGGATAAAATCAGTACCAATCAAATTAAATGTGGTTTTATTAACAAATAGATAAAGCATAAAGTTGCTTTCTAAACTGTTGCTTATTGATAACAAAAATGTTAGTTTTGGTAGATCTACCTTAACCTTACAATGGATAATTCCAAATAGTTATTAATAAAATAGCAAACATAGAAGTTTAATTTCTAAGTTCTCATAAATAGAAGAATTTACTTTCTATAACACGTAATGACACCTACCGTAGTTTCATTGAATTAATAAAAGAATTAGATATGTAAAAGTTACAGATTCCTATTACTTAATATTGAAAAATATAATTGTGGTCTGTCCTTGACTTATTTAGAAGTTTGAATAACTTGATTAAACAAAAAATAATCTGATTACAATGTCCATAGTTCAGCTAACATACGAAAACAATTTTCTACATACCAGAACTCCGTCTGTCTGAAAAATACCATAAAGGAAGCTTACGTCAGCATTGAAATACGGAAATCTCCAATTTAGAACGAATAATTGTACTGCATACTGAAATTCCACATTACTCGGCGTCCATTTTGAGTAATTAAATTTCGCCAGATCCACACCATGAACAAAGCGTAAAAACCTATATTTTCTTCTTGCTTTTAATCAAAAATAACGTAAACCAGTCTCCTGATTACCAATCTGCATGTTAATTTAAAGTTGCTTTATATGTAAATTAAACCACGAAAATTATCAAATGATGCATGATAATTTAACTTGAATACTATATGTACAATTTCATGTTATATATAAATAAAGTTGCATGTAATTTAGATTGAATACTTTATGTAAAATTTCGTATTATACATAAATAAAGTTGCATGTTACCAACGGCCCTTCGACCAAAAAATTTCACGTCATCTACGAGCTGTTCCAACAAATGGACCATCAAAAATGCCTGTCGGAGATGACATTCTCCTAACAGAACTTAATCCGCACGTGCTTCCAACACGAAAAACAGCAAAAAACCATTGTTTCTAGGAACAAATCGACCTGCTTTCACCACAGCTGTATTGGAAGTATCGGGGTCAAGCGAGTTGCTGCCCGGCAACACAATCACTTCACAATTTCTTAAATAGATGGAGCTCTAGGAATAATACTAAATGGAAACTTTTATTTTGTCACCTTTAAAATTAAATTTTAATTGAATGCTAATACTTTATTGGGCAATAGGTAATATTTAATTAGTGGATTGAATAACATTATTATGTATTATATGGTTTATTATTAAATAAAGGGATTAATTATATGAACATATCTAGATAGAAAATAAAATTGCTACAAGGTATATCATACAAAATTAGAAAATCATAGCACTTTGTAAAAATAATGTACAGTGATATGTTATTTGAAGGGCTTAAAAGATTACTTTGTGCAAATATTGTGTAACATGGCTTACTCTAGGGTTATTTAAAATATATGAGTTAATTTTGTAGAAGGCTTTGTCTGCGTATTTGTAGTAGGATGAAGAAAAGAATCTGTAATGGAGTTAATTAAAAAATGTATGTTCTAATATTGTGCAAGAATCTGTCGTGTATGCAATTACTGTTCAAAGTTAGTAATTATACAATCAATGTATAAGATAACGTTAAGTTGCGGTGTCAATGGCGTGTTAAAAGAGCAGGTAATAAAAATACCCTCGGAGCGTGTGAAACAGACAAGTTGGTCTAATTAGCATGTGATTAGATTAATGTATCTCTATCTCCCTTCCAATCACATATACTACATATAGAAACAATCTCCATGTATTTTTTACGTAAGGAACTTCCTTCATTTCTACATTGGTTTAAATGGAAGGGTTTCTGTATAGTACTTTATGTAGTTTGTACTACTAAAATAGGACATTACAGGCTAGCATTGATTCGCTTGCTTTAGGCATGTCTAATAGACTAGCTAAATGCATAAGAAATATAGGAAAAGCAACGTATTATTAGAGTTATTGTATGACTGCATTTTGCTAAAATTTTGATCGTTTCTTTGTACAAAACATCTGAAAATGTCAATAAAATTGACCAATATCTACTGGGTGTTCATTTATATACGCCGGCTAGTATAGTAATAGTAATAAACTGAGGTTTTCAATCTCAACAATAAATGGCGACAAATTGCAAAATGTGAAAACATTTGTCCTGAAACTTGTCCAGACTGGCCTCGACGCATAATAACACAAATATTGTGTTCCGGCGAAGGGTCATGCCAATATGTAACAGAATGGAGCACACCACCGTGAATATGCTCTGTCTCCGTATTTACTGAGGTCTTGAGAACAATTGGTTTGCGTAGATAATAGACCGGCTGTTATCTCTCACGTAAAATACACATTCCAATATACCGCTCAATACAGAAAAGAAAGAAACCACATTTTCTACCACACCTTATTCATCACATGAAGGAAAGTAAATGTTTTAGTGATCTTGGGCTTTTATTTTTTTCTGTAATTATTTCTTCATGTTATTTTGAAATTCCACGCAATGCAAAAGCTACTGAAATTTAAAATTTCTTTCAGAGTCGTAATAAAAAACGCTAAAGTTCTCTAAAGGGTTTCAGTTGAATGTTCAAGTTTTCATTAGATACTTTTGTTAGGCTACCTTAAAAAGCGTTGGGAAACTGAAAACTGGTAGAAATATATCAGGTGTGATACGGGCGTTGTGTTTGGCGATAGAACATTAATTTGTTATCGATCCCAGAAATTATTATTTAACGCGTAGGCTACTTTGGGGAAGGTGTTATAAATTGAGTTTTTTCAATAATACACGGTGAAAAAGTTCTGCATGAGGTACATACACGGTGTAAATCTGTTTTGTATTCATAGGGAAATCACATGCAAAATAAAACATTGGTAAATATTGGCTCTCTTAATTATTTTATAGAGAAATGATTAAGAGATAATTTGTTGAAAATGAAATGCTGCTTATGTTGCTATAAACTGTGTTCTTTTTACTACTCATCTCAGTTAATAGTTTGACGTGTTTTTTTTAGATATCTCTTACTGAGAGTGTTAGAGAAAATCACTACCCTCTTTCCCCTAATGCATGACCTCGTATTTACTTCCAAATAAAATTTCAGCTCAGTTTAGTAAAAGTGGGGAGAATTCGTGTTTCTTCCGTGCGACGAATTGATTGATAAATCAGATTATGAACAGAAGTAGGGTTATGTTGTGTAATTTGTGGTTATGATGCAAAATGTCGTTTTTTTGACTTCACTAACGGCCAGATAAATATCAATTCAGCCAATGTCAAAATGATCTGAGATTACTTGTAAAAAGAACACAGCTATAGTAACATTTTAAGTCTGTAATGTAACCTACCTGCGGACAAAGACAAATACTCTCTCCAGACGTCACATGGCTCCATGATCTAATGGTCTGCTGGAATTTGCCCGTGTTCCTACGTTGTGTTATTAGGGGATCTAAATTATACATTGGTTACTGGCGCAAGTGGGAAGATTTGCAATAAAACTACAGCTTACTGACCCTAACTTCAATTAAAAGATTATTTACCAAGTTGGTTATTTGTAAATAGGCATTTAAACCTTTTAAGCAAACAGTACCGTACCAACCTGGGAGAGAGCACGACAGAGAAAACCCCAAACAACTCTTACGCATATAACCGTATTTGACACATCGCTCTAAGGACACTTAGCGTACAATCACCTGCTTCTAAACTTGAATGAAACGGAGTATCAACTGTTACCCATACATATAGCATGTGACAACTGAAGAAACTATTAGTGTAGTATAGCTAGTTTTGTCTGCAAGGTAGCGAGATCGGCTACAACATTACTACCCGGCTAAAGTTAAAGGGGAAAACACCACAAAGGATAAGGACGTTGAGTACCAACGTATCATCCCGCACGGACTTAAAATGTTAGTCACTCTCAACAAGGGCTCAAACATACGCGCCTACCATACAAACCATTAACAGTTTCCAGTCCGTTTTGCAATATATTTTACAACGGATAACTGATTTTCTATCATCTGTAAAAAGTACAATCACAAGTATATCGACAAAAACAACTATCTATAAACATGATTATACGCCATTATACATATTATAAAAGTCGCTTATTATTGAATAGACTCACTCCAGCATAGTCACAAATGCAAACACGTTGGTATAAGATGGTCGGTCTTTCCAGAAGTTCAGGGTAATAGCATTAAGACACATATTGTTTTGCTTGCGTTGAATATCGATAACCACAGATAGTGGAGAAACTGGATGCACAAAATAAGAGCAATCTTAATATGCAGAACCTTCAAGTACTTGCCAGTAGTAAATTGCAACTTGTAGCGGAGACTGCAATGGCTATGCAATGGTTAGAAGTATGAAGCAAGTAGGTAAGCTAGAGAACCTAAAAATCGAAATGCATAGGTTATCACTAGACATAGTAGGGATCAGCGAAGTTCGGTGGCCAGAGGCGGGGGATTTTTGGAGTGGACACTTCAGAATAATTCATACAGGAGCAGAGGAAGGAAATTTGGGTGTGGGGATAGTTATGCGGAAAAAGATAGGATACTGTGTAGAAAATTACTTACAAAAGATCGAAGGAGTACTCATGGTTAAATTAGAATCTAAACCGGTAAACACAGTAATAATACAAGTATACATGCCCAGCTCTAGCTACAGTGACGACAAGGTAGAAGCGATCTACAAAGATATCGAAGACATATAAGATACGTAAAAAGACACGAAAATTTAATAATTACGGAGGATTTTAATGCAGTGGTAGGTGAAGGTTGGGAAGGAGCGGTAGTAGGTTTATTTTGTTTAGGTACGAGAAACAACAAGGGATATAGACTGGTAGAATTTTGCGACAAGAACAATTTAATCATCACAAACACATTATTTCAACATCATGCTAGAAGGCGATATACGTGGAAGATGCCAGGAGATATAGGAAGATATCAAATAGATTACATTCTTGTTAGACAACGGTTTAGGAATCAAGTAAAAGACTGTAGAAGCTACCCAGAAGCAGATATAGACACTGATCACAACATCGTAATTATGAAAACCGCACTTAAATTTAAAAATTTGAAAAAAGAAACGGAAAAAGGTACTTGGACTTAGAGAAACTAAAAGATAAAGATATTCAAGAAAGATTCGAAAAAAAGTCAAATGAATTGCTCAAAGATATCGGGAAAATGTCTGATACTAAGGAAGTAGAAACAGAATGGAATAACATTAAATCCAGCCTAGACATGGCGGCCAGAGATATTCTGGGATATACATAAAAAGAAAATAAGAAACCATGGATAACAAAGGATATCCTGAATTTAATAAAAGAAAGACGAAAATACAAAATAAATCAGACGAAACAGGCAAACAGAGATACAAAGCCATAAAATGGGAAATTATTCGCAAATGTAGGAAAGCTAAAGAACACTGGATTGATGAAAAGTGAAAAGAGGCACAAACTAAGATGGAAATAGGAAAGACAGATGAAGCATACAAAATAATTAGAATCAATTTTAGGGATATAAAACCGTATAACAAAAATATTAGGGACGTGGGAGGAAACGTCATTATAGAAAATGTAGAGAAAGTGGGTAGATGACAAGAATATTTAGGGAATTCATATGCAGAACAGGAACTAACTGCATTAGAACAGGAATCAGACATTGAAAATGATGACTTGGGATATCCTATACTTAGAGATGGGTTTGAATTAGCATTAAAGGGTCTGAAAAATGGTAAGGCGTCGGGTACAGATAATGTGCAAGCAGAAACTCTAAAAGCCGCTGGACAAGCAGTAACAGAACGTCTCTTCCAACTTGTGAGCTATATGTATGAGACAGGCGAGATACCCAAAGATTTCAAACGTAACATCATAGTAACTATACCAAAAAAGAAAGGCGCAGGAAGATGTTAAAATTTTCGAACAATAAGTTTGACAGCACACGTATCAAAAATATTAACTAGAATTGTACAAAAACGAATGGATAAACGGGCTGAAGAAATACTAGGAGAAGACCAATTTGGGTTTAGGCGAAACAGGGGAACACGTGAGGCTATTTTAGCTCTGAGAGTGATAATAGAGAAAACAACAGAAAAGAGGGAAAGCGTGTATATAGGGTTTGTAGATCTGAAAAAAGCATTCGACAATGTAAAATGAAAAAAAATGTTCGAAATACTCAAAAAGATTGGAATGAGTTATAGGGATAGACGAATAGTACATAGCCTATACAAAGAATAAACAGCAGTAATAGAATTAGAGCAAGAAAGCAGAGAAGTAAATATTAGGAAAAGGGTGAGACAGGGATGTGCCTTATCCCCATTAATTTTTAACTTGTACGTAGAAGAGGTAATAAATACTGTCAAATGCAGGAAAACATTTGGAATTAATATGCAGGGACAAAAGATTGATATGCTTAGATTTGCAGATGATATTGCGGTATTAGCAGCTAGCAAGGAAGAGTTAGAAGCTGCTCTTAATGAAATGGAAAAGGTTCTAACAGAGAGATACGGTATGAAAATTAACAAAAATGGGGAAAATAAACCAAAAACAAGAATACAAATATGTAACACGAACTTACAAGAGGTTAAGGATTTCTGCTACCCAAGAAGCCAAAAAACGCAGGAATGAGAAAGCACAAAAGATATAAAACAAAGATTAGCACAAGTCCATGCTACATTTAACAAGAAAAAGCAACTACTGCGTTTAAAAACAACAAACATAGAAACAAGGAAAAGATTGCTTAACCCATATGTGTGGAGCCCAGCACTGTACAGCTGTGAAGCCCGTACAGTAGGAGAAGCGGACGAAAAAAAGGTGGAAGTCTTTGGAATGTGGTGCCACAGACGTATAATAAAGATTTCATGGACAGACAAAGTTAAGAACGAAGAGGTACTAAAATGGTAGGAGAAGAAAGAAATATGTGGAAAACGGTAAAAAATAGGAGAGACAGGATGATAGGCCACATACTACGGCATGAGGGAATAGTGCGGAATATATTGGAAGCAGAGATAGGAAAAAAGAGAAGAAGAGGAGACCTAGGTTAGACTACTGCACACAGATAGTGAAAGATGTAGGCTGTAGGAGTTTCAAGGAGATGTGTAGGCTAGCTCAGAACAGAAATCAATGGAGGTACGCATCCAACCAGTCCCAAGATGGATAAATTAATGACGAAGAAAGTAACTGTAATTAAACATGATGATTATTATTATAAGCAACTACAAGAATTGGTTGGGCAATATTCTCAAATAATGTTAATTGTGTGTAAGTATTTACTGAAAAACTATTATTTCGGCAAATGTCTAAGTGTTGGGGGATCTTGGCAGCCACAGGCTGCTTAACCCCCCTCACTGAATCTCGATGAAATAGGGCATAAAATTAGATAACAATAGAAGAGGAACCGAGCTCTATACATGCTGTGTGAGAATTTCAGGGAACTGTGTAGGCTAGCTCAGAATATAAATAAGTGCAAGTACGTGTCCATCCAGTTTTGAGATGGAAAACTTAATGACAAATAAATAAGCGCAGATAAATCTGATGACTATTATAAGCAACTACAGGTGTTGGTTGTGAAATATCTGCAACTAATGTTAACTGTGGGAAAAGATATATTGGAAAAAATATTAAATCGGTAAATGTTTAAGTGCTGGGGGAACTTAGCAGCCACAAGCTGCTTACCCCCCTTCACTACCACTGAATGTCGGAGAAGGGTATATAATTGTAAAAGAATAGAAGGGGATCGATCTGCATCTAACAAAAAAGAACAGCGCCTATGATAATAGACAACAAACATAGAACAAGAGTAAAATTGTTGAAAGCATATGTGTGGAGCACAGCACAGTATGTCTGTGAAATACGGGCAGTCTGAAAAGCAGACAGAAAAATGGTGGCAGCCTTTTGAAATGCTGTGCTTCAGATGTATGCGGATGACAGCATGGACAGACAAAGAAAATAACAAATAGGTTAAGAAATAGTAGGAGAACAAGGATATCTGAGGAAAAAATAGAAGAAATGAAAGAGCAGAATACGTTCTAAGGCATTTTTGGGGAATAGTATGGGATATACTACAAGCAGAGAGAGGAAAAAAGAGGTAGATGTAGACTGAGATCAGATAGTGATAGATGCAGACTGTGCAAATTTTAGGGAAATGTGTAGGTTAGTTAGGAATAGGAAACAATGAGGGTACGCGTCTAACCAGTTTCAGGACTGAAGACCTAATAATGAGATAAGAAAAACCCACAAAATATTTACGCAAACAAAAACCAAAACAAAAAAATTATACAAAGAAAGGATAAAGAAAAATTTACAACGAAGGTAAAGGACAGAGCTAAGAGACAGGGTGTTTCAGCATGCCTTGTACGGTTTTGAGAGTGACAACCCTAACGAACCCATTAGATTTGGATGGACCGCAGCTACACGTCCAAAGGACCATCGAAGCGGTACAACCTTATCGGTTTTAATTAGCATTAAGGTACCCACCTGAACCTGCAGAGAAGTTTTGTGCCACTTGAACTGATGTTGTAGCCTATGCAAAAACTTCTTAAAACACTAAGACCAGAAATCTTAATGAATTCGTTAGAGCAATTGATAACGAGACTGGCGCTTGAGCGGGAGGTCAGAAAGGGTAGGTTTGGAAATAGCGAATAAAGTGACCAAAGTAAGAAACTGACCTGGTAGCAGGTAACTCAAGTCGTTGGGGTCACTGCTAACGTAGCTGAGGAAACACGAGTTAAAATGGCCTCAATCTGAACAAAGACAGTGGCTAGTTTTAAGTAGGTCAGAACTTGTTCACTTATGGTATGAAGGAACAAGGTTTTAACAGACTTCAAACCCGCTTTCCACAAATCACCAAAATGTGGTGCAGTGGGCGGTATAAAGTACCAAGAGATATGTTTTTCCACGGCAGGTGATTTTGCGAGAGAAATTAACTGTCTATGGGCACCCCCAAAATTTGTGCCGCAATCACTGTAAAGAAGATCACAGCAATCACGCCTGGCAACAAATCGGTGTTGAAAAAGATAGAAGAGAACTTAATTCAAGATGGAGTGCCTTGGTAGCCATGCATATAAAGAAACATGCATATGCTTTCAACACTTTAGCCCCCCCCCCGCACTCGCGTCATGGTAGTAAACAAGGTGCCAGCAAAAACAACGCCCGAACTAAAAAAGAGCATGGTTTGGGCGACTCGACAAATGGATTGTTTACTTGAAACAAAACAAAAACGTTGACAAACGCTAAAATCAATCATTAGAACTTCAGCGTGGAAGTACCTCAAATGAACAAAGTTGATATACAAATCCGTAACACAACTTATACTAGGTAAAAGAGCGGGACATTTCCTGTCGGAAGATAAGGGTGCGTGAGATAGGCAACCAACAACCCGTAAAATTCCATGTAATTCCCTCTAATAATTTCCCCTAATCAAGGGAGACAATTTGCGAAAAGTCTTTTTTAAAACTGATCCCGACTGGAAAACGTCCAACTCAATAGAAAAGTGAGTTTGTTGAGTATATTTAATCAGGGGGTTTAGAGTGCTATGGAGCTTGAAACAGGACAAAGGTTTAGTGTATTTTGTCAACGGATATTGCATGCTATGTTCATGCGGAAAATCTAAGCCACAATGCAAATGATAAATTGAAAAGATGAGTGACTTTCCAAAATCGTTTCAATCCAAGAAGGGGATGCGACAGCGGTCAAAGCAATAGAACGTTTTTCGGCGAGAAATAAAGAGCGGAATAAGTGAACTGTAAGTGTTGAAGGTAGGAAGGTAGCAAACCACGTGATCCGATATCGACAGGATTCTCAGTGGAAGGAATATGATACCAAAAAGTGCCAGAAGTGTTTTACTGAATATAGGAAACTCGATGGTGACGAATGTTTCCATCGCTACGGTGGGAAACGAATTCAAAAAGGAAGAACCATGGAGTGGAGACCAACAAAGAATTTTTTTAAGGGTAATATGAGAATCGGAAGTTTTGAGGATAAAGATTCATAGTTTCGAGGCCCACGTGGATTCAACGCGGTGCAACTCAAGTGAGGAAAGGGAATAAAACGAAAATAAACGACAGCACAATAGCTGCGTTTGGAGGCGTTCGCAAAGTAATGAACTTCACACGTAGCAAATTGTGGCGGAAGTAGCAAGCTTGGTAAAGTAAAGTCGGAAGGAAGTGATAATTCATGCAGGCATTTGTCCCACAAACGGAGTAAGTTCAAAGACGACAAATGCGGAATTAAATGTTTAATCAAAAAAGTTATAGGAGATAAAATTCCTATAAGATCGAAAATACGGGCTAAGTTGGAAAGCAAGTTGCGCTTGGTATAGGTGGTACACCGTAGCTGAACTAGAAAACAAAAAGTACTGAGGTGAAATTCCATTGAAGATCTAGAACTTTTAGACGCTGTGTGTCCGAATCCGCAAAGGAGCGATGTAGTTCGAATTGTTGTGAAGCAGTAGGATCTTTTAGTAATTCCGGACAATTAGTAGACCACCTATGCAGTTCAAAACGACCAAGCTTTAGAAGAGCGCTTAGTTGATTCCGTAAATCAAAGGCTGACTCCATAGGGTCTCCACCAGGAGCGATATTAGCGATATAGGTATGGTTACGAAAGGCAAAGGGGGTCAAAGAAATCGAATTTACTTCGTCCTCAACCAACTGCAGAAGAATGCGTATCGCAAAAAGGGCGCGCAATTTACCCAATAGGTATCGGTATTTAACTTGGAGTCTTGAATAGGCTCAACAGGTGAAGGACACTAAATAATTCGTTGATAATCACGCTGATCCGGATTAACAAGGATTTGTTTATACATCTGCAGTAATAATGCAGGAACAAAGACTAAATTGTAACAAAAGTGCGGTAATATTCCTTTGCAGCTTGAACCCAACAAAGACGATCGAGTTAAATTTTTACCGGAGGCGTTAAAACTAATCGTAGTTTGGTACTTAAATTTTCTAGTTTCACAATACAATGATGAGGGATATAATAAGAAAAGTCAGAAATAAACCCAGTTTAAACAGTTTGCATGTGATTGGAATTTAAATAGTCACGCATGAACGAAGCGTATTTTCATTAGTCAAAGGTTGCTTAGACGATTTTCTAAAGAAACAAAGCGCTATAGAGCGAGATCACGACTACCCGGAAAAGAAGGTTTTAGATCTTTGAAGTGCAGAAAGACGACATATCGTACTTGCTCATTACGCAAAGATTGTCAGTGTTATATCTTTCAACCAAGATTTCTTAAGGTGTAAAAGGTTTAGTATTAGGAACCTCTTCCACTTCCCATAGTTTCGTGACATATTCCAAGGGGAAAGTAGACTCAGTCATACAAAACAAGCTTGTGACTTCAGAAGCGGGTTGGTCGGTATTCTTCCCATTAAAACATATCCAAAAATAGTGTTAAGAACAATATTTTGATCACTTCTCGGGTACGACCATTTAATAAGACTTTAGTGAAAATATCTGCGCCAAGTAATAAATCAATAAGTCCAGTAGAGCGAAGAGCGGGTCAGCCAGTTTGAGATTAGCTAGATGAGCGAAATATTAGTAGGAAAATTTTCACAAATTTTGGGAGGTACATAGAATAATCGAAATAAGAACAGTTACACTTGTAGCCAGGTCCCCAATGCTTCACCTGAAGGTTTATACGCGAAAATAAACGTGCTTCAAATAAACCTAACTTCAAAATTAATTGCTCAGTGTTAGCACGTGACCGTTTACCGAAGAGTGTATTCGTTTGCTTTTTATGTTGATTTGCGAACTATGAGCCCGCAGCGAGTACTAGTGTATAAAAGCTGATTCGTGAAATACGTGAATTTGGTACAAAATAAGTGGTGAAGTTTGTTATTTCAATCCTTGCTTAATTAACTTTTGTAAAAAGATTATGTCTCCATATGAAGCAGTACAGGAACGACTGGCAGCATTAATGCTTAAAGGAAGATGAACCTGAACAATTTGTAATGGTGCATGATGGTTAATCAAATGAAGACAAACAGGAGGCTCTAGAAGTAAGTGATCACAATAGTGATACTGAACAAGATGTTTCTGTAGGTAGGCGTTCATTTGGCGCTTATTTGCTTAGAAAAGACAAAAAACTAAGTGGAACAAGCACGTCCCTAGAAAAGCGTTAGAACTGAATCGTTGAATATTATAAAACATTTTCCGGGAGCTAAAGCAACAACAAAAAAATCTCAAATCTGTACTAGAAATTTGGCAGTATTTTATTGACGTAGATATGATTCGGATCATTATGGAGTGTACTAGTAAACATATTGATATTGTAAAGTATAAATACAGTAGAGATAATAATGCCAAACACACCGGCATGTGGGAGATTCAGGTCCTTATTGGGCTACTTTATTTAGCTGGAATTTTGAAGTCAAGTCGTCTAAATGTTGACGAATTATGGAATACTAACGCAACTAGGGTAGAGATGTTCCGTTTGGCTATGAGAAAAAAAGGTTTTTGTTTCTTCTTTAAAATATACGTTTTAATGATTTAAAAACCGATTAGAGCGGAAAAAACCGATAAACTTGCACCCATTAGAGAATTGTTTGAAGCTTTTGTTCATAAATGTGAAACTGCTTATACACCTTTTGAAAACGTTAGAATCGATGAAAAGTTAGAACCGTTTAGGAGGCGCTGTAGCTTTAGACAGTATATGCCGAATAAACAAAATAAATATGACATAAAGATCTTTGCCCTTTCATATTCTAAAACATTTTATACAATGAGTTTGGAACTTAATTTCGGAAAGCAGCTGATGGACACTATTTTATAGACAATTCCCCATCTGCTGTGGTTCAAAAAATGTGTAAGTGCATAAAAGGATCAATAGAAATGTAACGTGTGAAAGATGGTTTATAGGAATTCGCAGCAGGTGTTCATGCACAAATATTGGACGCGTGTTCTGGAAGGTTAAGCTAAAACTAAAGTTGAAGTTTAAATAATGGTATCCCTAGCGTTGACCTTGGAGTGTGTCTGATCAACAAGACAATTGCAAATGTAAAAGAAGGGGCATCTGAAATACCGGATAGAAGCCGCCAGTTCTGATTACCGGTGCGGTCTGAAAGGTGGACTTAAAACTATCCAAATCTAGCTAACAAATATTTACCAATGGATTCGAATTTCTAAACATACGCCAAATTTATTAATAACGAATCCAGCTATTTGTTCCTATTCTATAAATTTACAAGATCGTCCTCCCTAGTCTAAGTATTTTATTCTAACTTCAGCCTAAATTCGTTCCTAACTTTCCCTATCGCTTCCTAACTGGCTTATTCTAATTTCAATCGTCCTTCTTATAGATACTACGACCAAAAAACAGGTAAAACGCCAAACAAAATAAATCCAGTGACAAACAAAACAATAAAATAGACAGGGAAGTATGACAGCTTTAAGATAAATAATAGGCGAGTAAGCCCCTATGGGTTTGAACGCAAATATTATAGAGCCATGCATAGTCGAGGTGCGTATGGAGCATAAAGCACTATGAAATAGAAAATACGGAATAGCGTGTAAATCCAAACATTTCACACTATTTTGCGAAATAAGGAATTTATGCTACTCGAGTCGAGTAAACAGCGAAATTTTTGGAAAGAACCAAAGCGATCATTTATCTTTACTTGAACTTTGGAGAGTAACACAACTGAAGGTTGGCAAATAATTAAATAAAACAACACTCGGCGTTGACGGGCCACTACTACTAAACGAAGTAGACTTTTGCTTAGAAACAAAATGAGCGGATTGCTTATATGAGCGGAACTAGTAGCAGGCGGAACCGTAGAGGCACTACATTTGATTTTCCAATGCTTCAGCCGAAAGCACTATATTAGCTAGGAGGTGAGTTTTTTACCTGGAAATTTTTTATTTTATCGAACCCTTGCTTTTCCAAGCAAGGTAGGGCTATTTATCATGCGTGACATCACTCACACACGGGACCCACATTTTACCACTCATCCGAGCGAGGGCGCATTTAAGTGAAAAATGTTCGCCTAACATTTTTCAAGCGGACCGTGCCCTGGTTCGTACCCCGAACCTTGGGCATAGTATTCACACGCATAACAACTACACCACGGAGCAGCCAACCGTAGAGAAAGCGGGTACAGGGTTCATACAAGACTTGTTACTAGTAGTAGAAGAGGGCTTAGCTGGAATGCGATAAAAGTGCAATAAAGGATGTTGACGTTCATTACATTGGCGACAGAAAATAGTAAATTTACACTTAGTCAAAACGTGTCCTACTAAGACGGATGATATAAAGTTTATGTTTTTTGTCAAAAGTGTACCGATATTGTAGAAAAAGTTTAGCAAAATCATTACAACGAGAAAGACTATGATCTTGATGACAAAGCGGACACTTAATAACATTAGAGTACTTTGTTTAAATCGGCTTTATGATTGATCGACAAATTTAACAAGCGAAAAATGCGCTGGGCTCCACACATGTGTTTTAAACAATTTTTTTCTTGTTTCTATGTTTGTTGTCTTTGAACACAGTAATTGCTTTTTCTTGTTAAATGTAGCACGACCTTGTGTTAATCTTTGTTTTGTATCTTTTGCGCTCTTTCCATCTTGTGTTATTTGGCTTCCTAAGTAGCAGAAATCCTTAACCTCTGGTAAGATTTTGTTACCTATTTGTATTCTAGTTTTTAATTTATTTTCCCCTCCTTTGCTTACTTGTACTTTAGTTTTATTTTTGTTAACTTTCATACCGTATCTCTCTGTTAGAACTGTTTTCATTTCATTAAGAGCAGCTTCTAACTCCTCTTTGCTAGATGCTAATTCCGCTATATCACCTGAAAATCTAAGCATACCAATCTTTTGTCCCTGAACAATAAATTCAAATGTCTTCTTGCATTTGACAGTATTCATCACCTCTTTGATGTACAAGTTAAAAATTAATGGGAAAACGGCACATTCCTCTCTCACTCCTTTCCTAATATTTACTTCTCTAAGTTCCTACTCTAATTCTATTACCGCTGTTAGCTATTTGTATAAGCTATTTACTATCCGTCTTTCTTTAAAACTCATTCCAATCTGTTTCCATTTCGAACATTTTTTTACATTTTCCATTGTCAAATGCTTTTTGGAGATCTACAAACCCTATATACACGCTTTTCCCTTTTTCTATTGTTTTCTCCAATATCATTCTCAGAGCTAAAATAGCCTTATGTGTTCTCCTATTTTGTCTGAACCCAAAATGATTTTCTCCTTTGTACAATTCTAGTTAATATTTTTCACACATATGCTGTCAAACTTATTATTTGAAAATTTTCACATCTATTCGAGCCTCTCTTTTTTGGTATAGTGACTATGATGTTACGTTTGAAATGTTTAGGTATCCCGTCTGTCTAATACATATAGCTTAAAAGTTGGAAGAGATATTCTGTTACTGCTTGTTCAGCGGTTTTGAGGGTTTCTGCTTGCATCTTATCTTTACTCGGTACCTTGCCATTTTTCAGACCCTTTAATGCTAATTCAAAGTCATCTCTAAGTATAGGATATATCAAGTCATCATTTTCAATGTCTGATTCCTGTTCTAATGCTGTTATTTCTTCTCTTGCATATAAATTCCTTATATATTCTAGCCATCTATCCGCTTTCTCTACATTTTCTATAATGACGTTTCCTCCCGCGTCTCTTATATTTTTACTATACGGTTTTATATCCATCCCTAAACTTTATTTTAATTACTTTGTATGCTTCGTCTGTTTTTTCTATTTCCATCTTAATTTGCACCTCTTTGCACTTTTCATCAATCCATTGTTCTTTAGCTTTCATGCATTTGCGAATAATTTCCCATTTTATGGCTTTGTATCTCTGCTTTCCTGTTTCGTCAAATGTATTTTTGTACTTTCGTCTTTCCTATTAGATTCAGGAATTCCTTTGCTATTCATGGTTTCTTATTTTCTTTTTGTGTATACCCCAGAATATCTCTGGCCGCTATGTCTAAGTTGGATTTAATGTTATTCCATTCTGTTTCTATTTCCTTAGTATAAGAAATTTTCCCGATATCTTTCAGCAATTTTTTTCAAATCTTTCGTGGACATCTTTATCTTTTAGTCAAAGTGCATTTTCCGTCTTTTTTCATATTTTTAAATTTAAGAGTGGCCTTCATGAATAGGATGTTGTGGTCAGTATCTATATCTGCTTCTGGGTGCTTCTACAGTTTTTTATTTGATTCCTAAACCGTTGTCTAACAAGAATGTAATCTATTTGATATCTTCCTATATCTCCTGGCATATTCCACGTATATCGTCTTCTAGCATGATGTTGAAATAATGTGTTTTTGATGGTTAAATTGTTCTTGTCGCTAAATTCTGCCAGCCTATTTTTCCTGTCATTTCTCGTGCCTAAACAAAATAAACCCACTATCGCTCTTTTCCTACCCTCATCTACCACTGCATTAAAATCCCCCGTAATGATTAAATTTTCATGTCCTTTTAAGTATCTTAGTATGTCTTCGACATCTTTGTAGATCGCCTTTATCTTTTCCTAACTGTAGCTAAAGGTGTGCATGTAAACCTGTATTATTACTATATTTACCGGTTTAGATTCTAATCTAACCACGAGTACTTTTTCGTTCTTTTTGTATATAGTTTGCCACACGTTGTCCTATCTTTTTCCCATAACTATCCCCACACTCAAATTTCCTATATCTGATCCTGTATGATTTACCTTAAAGTCTCCGCTCCAAGAATCCCCTGCTTCTAACTACCGAACTTCGCTGATCCCTACTATACCTAATGCTAACCTATCCATTTCAATTTTCAAGTTCTCTAGCTTACCTACTTGCTTCATACTTCTGACATTCCACGCTCGGACTCGCAGAATGTTCACGACTCTTTTTTTATACTTTCCAATCACATCCCCCGAAGTAGTCCCCTCCCGGAGATCCGAATGGGTGACTATTTTAACTCCGGAATTTTTCACTCCACATGATGCCATCATTTTTAATAACAATTAAAGTACGCTGTATACTTGGGGGCTATTGTGGTGGTTTCCCGTTGCCTTCTACATAGCATGTCTTAAAATGTCATGCCGACCTCAATAGTCTTTGCCGTGCATTTACATTTCCAATGCTCCACTTGAAGGTACTACATTGGCCAGGAAGCGAGTTTTGTGTTGCCTGGAAATTTAGAATTTTGTCGAACCCTTGCCGTTCCAGGCAAGGTAGGGATCTTTAACGTCCGTTACAACACTCACACACTGGATCCCCATTTAACCTCTCATCCGAACGAGGGCGTAATTTTGGTTAAAAATTCTCACTTGTCATTTTTCAAGCAGTCGGCCGTGTCGGGATTCGAACCCAGGGCCTTGGGATCCGTAGTCTTACTCTTACTACATTGATCCAAGGCGACGCCAATAGTCTCTGCCTTACATGTGATTTTTTTTCAATGCTTCACCCGAAGGTACTATATTGGCCAGGAAGCGAGTTTTTTTACCTGTAAAATTTGGAATTTTCCGAACCCTTGCTGTTCCAAGCAAGGTAGGGATCTTTAACGTGCGTGACAACACTCACACACGGGACCTCCAATTTATTTCTCATCCGAACAAGGGTGTATTTTTGTGAAAAATGCTTGCCTAACATTTTTCAAGCGGACCGTGTCGGGATTCAATCCCGGGACCTTGGGCGTAGTAGTCACACACATACCACTACGCCACGGAGCCGCTTCAATAGTATCTGCCTTATACGTCATTTTCCAATGCTCCGCCCGAAGGTACTACATTGGCCAAGAAGTAAGTTTTTTTAACCTGGAAAATATGGAATTTTGCTAAACCTTTGCTGTTCCAAGTAGGGAAGGGATCTTTAACGTGCGTGACAAGACTCACACACGGGACCTCCATTTTACCTCTCATCCGAACGAGGGCGTATTTTTGTGATAAAAAATGAATAAAAAAAAATAAATGCTTGCCTAACAAATAGTCTCTGCCTAACATGTGATTTTCCAATGCTCCACCCAAAGGTACTACATTGGCCAGGTAGCGAGTTTTTTTTTACCTGGAAAATTTGGAATTTTGTCGAACCCTTGCTGTTCCAAGCAAGGAAGGGATCTTTAACGTGCGTGACAACACTCACTCACGGGACCTCCATTTTACCTCTCATCCGAACGAGGGTGTATTTTTGTAAAAAAAAATGAATAAAAAAGAGTAAATGCTCGCCTAACAAATAGTCTCTGCCTTACATGTGATTTTCCAATGCTCCACTCGAAGATACTACATTGGTCAGGAAGCGAGTTTTTTTTACCTGAAAAATTTAGAATTTTGTCGAACCGTTGCTGTTCCAAGCAAAATAGGGATCTTTAACGCGAGTGACAACACTCACACACGTGACCTCCATTTTCCTCTCATCCGAACGAGGGTGAATTTTTGTGAAAAATGCTCGCCTAACATTTTTCAAACGGACCGTGTCGGGATTCGAACCCGGGACCTTGGACGTAGTAGTCACACACAAGCCACTACGCCACGGAGCCGCCTAAATAACCTTTGCCACTGTAAGTACCGATAAAGTTGCTGCCTTCTTTCGGGAACCAGTCTTAGTCTGGTTTCTCACTAAAAAACCCTACTACTTTAGTTGGACCAGTAGTTTGGCTATTTAGATTACTGCTACGCGAAAAGCTATTCCACCCATTCTAGTAATCTAGAACTTCTTCTAGGTGCAGGACCATTCGGAATGATTAATGTAATTAAACAAATATTTTTAAAGTGTCTTAATCTACCAAACAAAATTTATAATTTTGGTGTTTACACATATACAGGGTGCAAAACATTTAAACATCTTTAAAATTTTGAAATAAAATCGTTAAATTTCTTTATAATTTCAAAGCTACGGTTATATCCTTTTACTTTTAATTTAGCTGCAACTTTTAAGATGTCCAAGTTATAGGTTTGTACTATAACTCTAAACAGCCCCATTTTTAAACCCTTATATAATGTAGAAAAATAAACATTTTCTTACATGATAACAGAAATGTTGATGTTCTTTCCAAACTCTACTGATTGCAAGTAAAAGAATTATAAGAATTAAAGTTCAATCAGATTTGTGGGTTACTACGGTACCTGTAAGTAATGTGGAGAAGACTAAATTGGAAGGTGTGAAACGTATTTAACAAAGAAAAAATTAACTTACCAGCGACATCTTCTGTTAATAATTACAATTTCAACAAAGCACATGGATTTTAAAATTTTAAAAAGGACAAAGATAAATTATTAGTATTGATTTGTTCCTATTCTAAGTATTCTTCTACTGATTAGAAGCAAACCCACCCAGAAACTAATTTAGTCTGTAAATACTTCAGGGCATGGAGCCAAAACTTTCGTGTAGAAGAGCGACTTAAACCTAGTTTTCAAGTAGTTGTAGTACGTGAAGATAGTATAATTTTAGAGATTAGAAAATGTAAAAGTCAAACTGAATGAAGTCGCCAGGCATTTTTTGACTTAAGTTACTACTCGTTCTGTAAACATAGTAATTCATTTTGGGCATTAGATTTTTGTGTACTATATACAGAACTACGTTTTTATGAAACAAGTAATTACTTGCGAAAATGTTAAAACTTAATACCTATTCAGGACAGTTTAGTGTATATTGCCACTGCAAGTTTGTATAGGAATTTTGGCATAGTATTCGCTATTGTGGGCTAAATACCATACTTAAAGCAAAGTTACAGCATTGCGGTTAGTAAAGCGCTTTCAGTTTATATAACAACTTCAGTACGATTTTGTGTTGATTTTCTGTTGAAGCTGCTTCAAAGTAGTAGCGAATCTTTGACAGAAAAGTTTTTATTAGGTTTTTTAGCTGTAATTGTGAATAGAGATCGCAGTATATGTCTGGAAACTTGTAGAAGTCAACCGAGAGATACAAAAGCACCTAGCAAGAAAATATTGACTTAACCAAACTAATGGCGGTATTATATTAAACAGTATGACAACTAGCTCTAGAATAAATTCAGTAATTACAAAACTAAATATTTCACGCAAACGCTGGAACTATTAAACATATTATTTTATTGGCGCTTCATTGTTTTATTTATTATGTCAATTTTGAACAGTGCTTTTCAAAACCATTAAAAACTTATACTTAATAACTTGTATTTCAAATACAATTTATTAGCCTCTTTACAAACTTTGGCAATAAAAATGAGATTTAATTTCATGAAGAAATGTTCATATAAACTTATGGCCTATCTTTCTTTGTTCAGAAGTTATAGAGCTTTTAAAATTTTTAAATTGAAAAAATGTTGTAGCCATGATTTAGCAAAATAAACTTTATTAATTGTTATTTTAACTAATCACCCGTCAAAAATAGTTTGTTTTTGAATGCTTTCTATCACTATTTGTTACAATTTGTATTTGTGAAACTTGACTTAGGAATGAATCCATTTTCTAACGAAGAATATGTTGACATTGTGTTTGTTTATGGACTTTGCAATGGAAACGCTCGTAATGCAGCGAGAGAAAATCGAAATAGATTTCCGCATAAACGTCAACCGTCGCATCCCATATTCAGTGCAGCATTTAGAAGACTACCCATAACTGGTACTGCCGCTCCTCTTAGGTCAATTCGTCCGCATGGTGTAAATGTCCAAGATCGTAAATGTAATAAATGCTGTAACTGGAGAACCAGAAATTAGCACCCGACGTATAGCACGAAAGTTGGAGCTATCACAAAGTTTTGTATGGCGAAGGATAAATCAAGAAAAGATGCACCCTTATCATCGACAAAGTGTACAAACATTGCATAACGGAGACGCTGAACTACGATTAAATGTTTGTCACTGGATTTTACAACAGAACGCCTAAGATAACAACTTTATTTCAAAAATTCTATGGTCAGATAAATCCCATTTTTCAAGAGACGGTATCAATAATGTCCATATTGCCCATGTTTGGTCTCTGGACAATCCACATGCGACTAGAAGGCGTAATTTCCAGCAAAGATTTAAGTAGACCATTTTCAAGAAACCCACCGCCACATTTCCACCAGCATCCACATTTCCACACACATCTGGACCAAATAGTTTTCTTCGACTAACCATTTTTCATCTTTCGAGATAAACCTATCTTAAATTTTTCATCTTTCGAGATAAATGAGCATCCACATTTCCACACACGAGATAAACCTATTTTTAAGATTTTTTTTTACCGCTAACATTCTGGACCAAATAGTTTTCTTCGACTAGCCATTTTTTATCTTTCGAGATAAACCTATCTTGTTTGGTATCGATTAATATTAGAATTTTCTCAGCTACCCGAATCTCTAGGAATTTTTTAGATTGCATCATCCCCCAGGGAGCTACCCTAATTTTAAGATTTCTTACCAAGACCGATTTCTAACCGTCCGCATAAATTTTTTTAGTCATGCGATGCATCTTGTTAGCTTAGAATTTTATGTAGAATCCGAATCTGCAAACAGATTTGAAATCGGACCACGCCCTGCAAAGTTATACTTTAAGCTCTCAAACCTCATTAAAATTTTTGCTCGTATATATTTAACTCCATTTTTAGAACCTTTTTCGCTACCCAAGGTAACCAAACAGTTAGAGGTAGTAACACAAAATTAAGGACACAAAAGTTTAATAATTTATTTTATCCAATTTACAGTTTAATAAACTAATTACAATTTTTACAAAGTATAACATTATTTCCTGTGTGTAGTCGAAAGTTTAACCTGTAACAAAAAAAGATTAATGTGTTGTTTAAAATAGACCTGTAATAAAAAGAGATTAATGTAAAAATAGGAAACGTGTTTTCGGTTAATAAGACATATTATCGTTAACCTAACAATATGTTTTACCGTCCAGCGACACCACGTGGAGGTAAACACATTCCAATGTAATGGGTTTTAAATAGGAAAGTACGCTAAATGCTAGTCAATTAACAGCAATTAAATATTGCTTACTGACCTACCTTAATTAGGTTGCTGTGCTATTAGGAATGATGTTTAAGACTTCGTACGTATTTTCCGGATTATATGTTGTATTCTTTTTTTATTAAGTAATCGAATAAATCGTTCCTTCTGCTTCCAAAGAAACTCGGACACTCCATCGTCGACGCTGGCGTTATTTATGCGATAGCTAGCCATGCAGTTGTTAAACGCTGTGCTAATCATTTCTATGCCATCTTCGTTAGTAGCGGTAACTGATGCATTTTATGTTTGTTGCTCCTTAAGTGTGCGGCGTACGTAGTTTTTCCATTTCGAAATCGCATACTGTACACATAATTCGTGGTTGTTTCGTACAAGACCCTTTAACAGCTGGTGGCGTTGAACGTTTACGGCTTAATGACATGCCGTGCTGTTTTTCCTTGTGTCGCTGTGAGCTATTCTCGTAAAAGCGATACCGCAAGACCCAGAGTTTAAGTACTTTGCTGCGGACGGCTTAACCCTGGGCGATGTTACACCACGACATTTGTTCTGGTGCCGTTTGAGATCATTTTTCCAGGTATAGGAAGCACCGCAAGGGTTGCACTTATAAACGTTTGCAGATACCATTTTAGTACAAAACAAAACCCGCACTATAGCACTTTAGTTAAACTTGTAAGCGAACTAACTAAAAAGCTTACTCGAGCGTACCTGATTTATGCTCCTTATAGAATGCAAACCGAAGGTTTCCGAAGACGACCGAACGATGTTGAGGATTCGGCGGGGAACTAAATGATGTCATAATCCTTGCTGCTCGTCCAATACATTTAGCGCTAATGCATGCACCTGGTTCGCTTCGTCGATGGTGCGAATGCCGTTAGTAGAAACACCGGAAAACGTCTTCCATGTTATACGGATCGCGTGCATATTAAAAATCCAAAAGGGTGGTAGCACACGCACACAAGTTGTGTGCAAGTCGTGCTGTAGAAGATGCAATGCTACTATAACCAAAAACACTTTAAACCATTACTAAGAAAATACCAACTTGTCTACAGGATACTTACAACAATTTAATTTTAAATAACTTCTACGTCATATTTTAGGAAATGGAGGCTTGAATATTTTCCAAATGAATCACCAAGCGAAAGTATATGCTTAACGGTATTAGAATTACCCATTAATTTCCCATTTTTACGACCGTGGTTAATTATAGATTGAAATTTAATTTGTGCACGTTCGAGCTTCTCGTAAACTAACATATTTTAGAGCAACAATGCGCTGTATAATACATGCATACCCTTCGCCGCGCTACTGCTATTCTTGTAATTGCTAGAAAAGTCACTCTCCTTTTATTGTTAGGACCGATGCAAAGCACCAATTTTTTTATACTTTCTATAGCACATCGCGCGCTTATTCGTTGAATAATTAAATTTTGCTTCTGTAGGCTTTTACACTTTCGCATAGCGGTCGATCGCACGTATTGATTTCTAGAACCGGTAAGTACTCGATATCGTCCAAATAGAGAATTAGATGCTCGATGTCTATCAATTTCCGATTCCCTCGTAAAAGGTAGAAAAACTCGGTCAATCATCCATTAAACTTCGACCCGCTACCGTTTTGATAATTTCCAAACATTTTTCGAACGACAATGGCTGAGAATTTTTAAACCTCCGAGGATCTTTAAGTCGTGATCAATTACACATCCGAGCTACGCGTAAACTAACATATTTTACAGCAACTGTATAATACATGCATACCCTTCTCTGCGCTACTGCTATTCTTGTAGTTGCTTGGAAAAGTCAGTCGCCCTTTTTACTGCTAGGGCCGCTAAAAAGCACCATTCCATACTTTATTTATAAGTGTAGCACATCGCGCACTTTTTTGTCGGTTAATTAAATTTTTGTTTATGTAGGTCTTTACACTTTCGCTTATTTAAACATCTAATACGACCGATTAACCACTTTCGATTATTCTAACGGGGAACCACCATACATCCCACCGCACCGTTCTTTTTGAATCCAACGATCCTATGGGCTTCCGCACACTAACACCTAACGTATCTTTCCTACTAGTTGTTAAACAAAAACTACCGGTATCGTCATTGTAGACGTAAGCAGATGTTTGTGGATGTGTACGAGAGTATGTAACCATATATATTAACCAGTCTAAGCTATTTTATTTAGTCCGCAAAAACTACTATTTTTCTAAACCATAATTAATAATCGCCTTTATAGGTTTAACATTTCTACCGTTACCCAATGACTGGTGCTACGTACATGGAAACTTTAATTTCTTATTGGAGAGAATCCTTATTCTCCCACGCACTGTTGCGTAGCTGCATGCCCACCCCTTTTGGAGGTATATGCTCGTTATAGGTTGTAAGACCCTCGGTTTTACTTAACTACACTTCGTGAGACCCCTTTAATCTTTTTAATCGTATCTTTCTCGCCTACGGTACAGTAGGACTTAGCCCTACTACCAACAAATTCTAATACTGGACCCACATTAAATTCGTCTTTAAATTTCCCTACAAGTTTTTATCGACAAGTGTTATATTGTATTTATTATACGCGGGGTAGTCACTCTTTTAAGATAAATATATTTTGCTAGGTATCAACTAATATTAAATTTTTCTAGGGACCCCAAATCTGTAAATAGATTTTAAATAGGACCACCCATACAAAGTTATGCCTTTTAAAGACTAATTTTTACCCATCTTTATTTAACCCCATCTTTAAAACCCTTTTTTCGCTAACCTGAGACATATGCTTTAACTAACCATTCCCTAGAAATCTAAAACCGCAGTGTCCCGCGAATACTACGTGGAGGTAACACGTATACTCTGTCAACCAGGATAGAAGCAGGAAAGATTTGGAAGGTGGGCGAAGAACTTAAAATTATGGAATTTAAAAACTAATATATACAATAGATTTACAAAATCTATACAACTATCTTAGATCTATATCTTTACGTCACCATGCGTAGATTGTTGTACTATTAGGAATGATATACCTTTTGTCATCTTCGCTCGATAAACTAATTTTATTAATTATCTGCGTGTACAAATCGTGTTTTACTCCGGATACATACACCGGCAAGTACTCCACACCAAATAAAGAATTAGATGCTTGGTAACTGTTAACTTCCGCATCCCTCGTGTACGCCTAAGCACGCCTGTGCACATGCACACCCCTGCGCGTGCGCACCCCTGCCCATGCGCGCTGCCCATGCGCACCCCTCTCTGTGCGACTGCTATTTCGTGGTAACGTCACAGCCTTTTATAAATAAAGAACAATGTTATATACTATTATAAAATGTTTATTCTGACATTATACATAACAAATTAAAAAAACAACTAATGCCAAGCATGGACCCATTTAAACTTAATTTTAATACAAAGTTATACACAGAAGACAGTCCTTTCTTTATGTTTGTTTGCGGTGGTTTTAATTTTATCTAATTTTATTCGCAGCTTAAAATTTAAATCGACACCCAAGTCTTCTATCTCCTTTTCTAGCCAATAGTTTGATACATAAAGACCGTCTAGGTTTTCGAATTGTAAAATGTACCGAAGTTTGCCTCTATATTTAAAGTCTTTGATTCCGCCGACAACCAGATCCATTCCTTCGTGTAATTCTTGCAGCTTGTGACAATCTTTTAATCGCAGTTTTCCCACTATATCCTGCATACGTATCTTGTTAGCTTGATCGACTTCTTCTTGTCGGTATTGGAGGAAATCCTTTTCTCCCACACACTGTTGCGTAGTTGCATGTCCACCACTTTTGGGAATATATGGTTGTTATAGGTTGTAAGACCCTCGGTTTTAAATGATCCGAAAGGTTCTTTACTGGGCAAATATACAATGTTTAGCGGAACCCCTTTACGTGTGGTGTACGCCAAGGTTACGAAACCCGCATTCCTTAGTTCTTCTTTGTTATCTGCCATTTTGATAAATACGTTTTAGAATAACCTTTAAAAAGTATACGGATTTAGTACCATCCTTTTCCGCAAGAACGCCTACATAACTAAAAGAGTCTTTCTTACTAACCGCAAATGCAAACAGCTTGTAGAACCCGGATGTATTTAAGTCACTCCATCGGCACATAAAATAATCTTTTAATTCTTCCTCATTTTCTCTAATAAGATGTTCTTTGTATAACACATCTTTGTATTGTTCGCGTATTGTCGCAGTGTTTTCCATGTACTCCAATTTTCGTCTTTTTGCATCCATTTCCTCTAATTCCAGTTGTCTTTTCCTTCCACTTACAGCGTATGGTATGCATAATGGAGCAATTTCCTTTAGCGTAAACGGATAAAGTTTACTACCAATATTTACGCGTTGTCGTACAACCTCTGGACGAATGTTATGCGTATCTATCAATTAATAGGTTAGGTCAGCGCCGCGGCGCTGACCTAACCTATTAATTTTTCCTTTTATCTAACCTAGGTCCACAATTGGTTTTTAATGGAAAAACTCATTAAAAAGCAATTAGTGCTAATGGGTTTTTAATGAGAAAACTCATTAAAAAGCAATTAGTGCTAACGAGTTTTTAATGAGAAAACTCATTAAAAAACAATTAGTGCTAATGGATTTTTAATGAGAAAACTCATTAAAAACAGCCTAACCTATCAATTTTTCATGTGGTCATGTGATCATATGGTCATGTGGTCATGTGGTCATGTGGTCATGGGGCAATTTCACCCTAACTTAACATCCTACATATATCCGGATATATGTCGATGCGCATCCCTGTCGGCTTAGGTCGGATAACAACATATTCGACTATCTTCGGCAATATACGCCCCCCACTCTGTAGAATACATAAGAGAACAATTTTTTCGTATTTAATTTAGTATTCGATAGTAGCTAGAACGGTAAACATGAGCGTCTCCAAGGTGATTAACGTTTCTCAACTTCTTGGGAATAAAGTGAAACCGACAAATGAGCGATTTGGATTATGGCTTTTGGTAGAAAATATGTGCAACAATAATCTGGTAACAGATATTGGTAATATTTGTTATGTCGAAGGCGAGCAGATGCTGACTGGTGGACTACACACACCAATTACAGAACCATTTTGTGACAATATAATGTTGGTTAAAATTTGCGACTTTTCTGACGCCGAACAAACCTCTGCAAGCAAAAGGATGTTTATCCTAAAAAAAGAAATTTGTGGTGCATTTAACAGCTATCTACGAAGAAAGTTTGACCGATTTGTTTCCGCTAGACATGGTGTTAAAGCTAAGCTTCCGTTTTCTCTGGAAAGCACTAACAAGATGGGCCAGAGAGTAAAAGAAATTATCGGAAAAGAAGACCTCGAATGCATTAATAAAAATTCCAAAATCCTATATGTGTTCCATACAAAGTGGAACTAGCAGATGTTAAGTTGGAAACTTTATTGGAGGAACTACCAGATATATTAGACGAACTCGAAAAGATTATTTCTATCTTTTGACATGGATGTAACCCAAGATTTTGCGGGTATATTTAGCAAGATGGAGATGTGTAATTATTTAACTACAAACCATAACTTTTGCTATAAGGGCGAATACGAAGAAAAGTGTAATATTATAGTTGACAACGATAAAACTGTAGGAATTGATTGTTTAACATGGCTAACAACCAATGCAAGAATTAAGATATACAACAAATTTGTGTGTCAGATAACAAGTCCTGGTGTTAATAAACAACTTGGCAATCATATACTAGATTTTTTACGTTGTCCAGATGTGCGTTTAAGGGAAACATTTGCGTCTACTTTGGCTAAAGAACATGGTATTACGCGATTGGAAGCGACAATATACAATTGTGCAATTGGAAGCAATGTCAGTGCGGAACGGGTGTATAATCCCTTAAAAGACTGTTTAACGTTATTGGAAGATAGTAAGTTATACTTCCTAAAGGCGCCAATGTACTCGGTACCACTTGCCAAAATGTGGAGTAAGCTATCGGACAAGCTACAAAATAGCTGCTGTTTAGTGTTTAATAACCTGCTACAGTACGTGTATTGGGGAATGGTAATACAAAGAAATTGACGGGCTTGCAGATTAAGTTGTCCGAAAACCAAAAGAAAGGGAAAAATTGATAAAGTATGTGCTTTCGGCTTTTAGTTTTAACTATTTACCTGTAAATTATTTGGAGATAGTAGAGGAGGAAGACAGCTCAGATAAAATAAAATCTTACACAAGTGCTACATTAAAGCAGGCAGTACATATTTTACACAATCTGCAACACCATATTCTACAATTCCAAAAGAAATAATCATTTCGGAATTGGGGTTGATAGATACGCATAACATTCGTCCAGAGGTTGTACGACAACGCGTAAATATTGGTAGTAAACTTTATCCGTTTACGCTAAAGGAAATTGCTCCATTATGCATACCATACGCTGTAAGTGGAAGGAAAAGACAACTGGAATTAGAGGAAATGGATGCAAAAGACGAAAATTGGAGTACATGGAAAACACTGCGACAATACGCGAACAATACAAAGATGTGTTATACAAAGAACATCTTATTAGAGAAAATGAGGAAGAATTAAAAGATTATTTTATGTGCCGATGGAGTGACTTAAATACATCCGGGTTCTACAAGCTGTTTGCATTTGCGGTTAGTAAGAAAGACTCTTTAGTTATGTAGGCGTTCTTGCGGAAAAGGATGGTACTAAATCCGTATACTTTTAAAAGGTTATTCTAAAACGTATTTATCAAAATGGCAGATAACAAAGAAGAACTAAGGAATGCGGGTTTCGTAACCTTGGCGTACACCACACGTAAAGGGGTTCCGCTAAACATTGTATATTTGCCCAGTAAAGAACCTTTCGGATCATTTAAAACCGAGGGTCTTACAACCTATAACAACCATATATTCCCAAAAGTGGTGGACATGCAACTACGCAACAGTGTGTGGGAGAAAAGGATTTCCTCAATACCGACAAGAAGAAGTCGATCAAGCTAACAAGATACGTATGCAGGATATAGTGGGAAAACTGCGATTAAAAGATTGTCACAAGCTGCAAGAATTACACGAAGGAATGGATCTGGTTGTCGGCGGAATCAAAGACTTTAAATATAGAGGCAAACTTCGGTACATTTTACAATTCGAAAACCTAGACGGTCTTTATGTATCAAACTATTGGCTAGAAAAGGAGATAGAAGACTTGGGTGTCGATTTAAATTTTAAGCTGCGAATAAAATTAGATAAAATTAAAACCACCGCAAACAAACATAAAGAAAGGACTGTCTTCTGTGTATAACTTTGTATTAAAATTAAGTTTAAATGGGTCCATGCTTGGCATTAGTTGTTTTTTAAATTTGTTATGTATAATGTCAGAATAAACATTTTATAATAGTATATAACATTGTTCTTTATTTATAAAAGGCTGTGACGTTACCACGAAATAGCAGTCGCACAGAGAGGGGTGCGCATGGGCAGCGCGCATGGGCAGGGGTGCGCACGCGCAGGGGTGTGCATGTGCACAGGCGTGCTTAGGCGTACACGAGGGATGCGGAAGTTAACAGTTACCAAGCATCTAATTCTTTATTTGGTGTGGAGTACTTGCCGGTGTATGTATCCGGAGTAAAACACGATTTGTACACGCAGATAATTAATAAAATTAGTTTATCGAGCGAAGATGACAAAAGGTATATCATTCCTAATAGTACAACAATCTACGCATGGTGACGTAAAGATATAGATCTAAGATAGTTGTATAGATTTTGTAAATCTATTGTATATATTAGTTTTTAAATTCCATAATTTTTAAGTTCTTCGTCCACCTTCCAAATCTTTCCTGCTTCTATCCTGGTTGACAGAGTATACGTGTTACCTCCACGTAGTATTCTGCGGGACACTGCGGTTTTAGATTTCTAGGGAATGGTTAGTTAAAGCATATGTCTCGGTTAGCGAAAAAAAGGGTTTTAAAGATGGGGTTAAATAAAGATGGGTAAAAATTAGTCTTTAAAAGACATAACTTTATATGGGGTGGTCCTATTTAAAATCTATTTACAGATATGGGGTCCCTAGAAAAATTTAATATTAGTTGATACCTAGCAAAATATATTTATCTTAAAAGAGTGACTACCCCGCGTATAATAAATACAATATAACACTTGTCGATAAAAACTTGTAGGGAAATTTAAAGACGAATTTAATGTGGGTCCAGTATTAGAATTTGTTGGTAGTAGGGCTAAGTCCTACTGTACCGTAGGCGAGAAAGATACGATTAAAAAGATTAAAGGGGTCTCACGAAGTGTAGTTAAGTAAAACCGAGGGTCTTACAACCTATAACGAGCATATACCTCCAAAAGGGGTGGGCATGCAGCTACGCAACAGTGCGTGGGAGAATAAGGATTCTCTCCAATAAGAAATTAAAGTTTCCATGTACGTAGCACCAGTCATTGGGTAACGGTAGAAATGTTAAACCTATAAAGGCGATTATTAATTATGGTTTAGAAAAATAGTAGTTTTTGCGGACTAAATAAAATAGCTTAGACTGGTTAATATATATGGTTACATACTCTCGTACACATCCACAAACATCTGCTTACGTCTACAATGACGATACCGGTAGTTTTTGTTTAACAACTAGTAGGAAAGATACGTTAGGTGTTAGTGTGCGGAAGCCCATAGGATCGTTGGATTCAAAAAGAACGGTGCGGTGGGATGTATGGTGGTTCCCCGTTAGAATAATCGAAAGTGGTTAATCGGTCGTATTAGATGTTTAAATAAGCGAAAGTGTAAAGACCTACATAAACAAAAATTTAATTAACCGACAAAAAAGTGCACGATGTGCTACACTTATAAATAAAGTATGGAATGGTGCTTTTTAGCGGCCCTAGCAGTAAAAAGGGCGACTGACTTTTCCAAGCAACTACAAGAATAGCAGTAGCGCAGAGAAGGGTATGCATGTATTATACAGTTGCTGTAAAATATGTTAGTTTACGCGTAGCTCGGATGTGTAATTGATCACGACTTAAAGATCCCTCGGAGGTTTAAAAATTCTCAGCCATTGTCGTTCGAAAAATGTTTGGAAATTATCAAAACGGTAGCGGGTCGAAGTTTAATGGATGATTGACCGAGTTTTTCTACCTTTTACGAGGGAATCGGAAATTGATAGACATCGAGCATCTAATTCTCTATTTGGACGATATCGAGTACTTACCGGTTCTAGAAATCAATACGTGCGATCGACCGCTATGCGAAAGTGTAAAAGCCTACAGAAGCAAAATTTAATTATTCAACGAATAAGCGCGCGATGTGCTATAGAAAGTATAAAAAAATTGGTGCTTTGCATCGGTCCTAACAATAAAAAGGAGAGTGACTTTTTCTAGCAATTACAAGAATAGCAGTAGCGCGGCGAAGGGGTATGCATGTATTATACAGCGCATTGTTGCTCTAAAATATGTTAGTTTACGAGAAGCTCGAACGTGCACAAATTAAATTTCAATCTATAATTAACCACGGTCGTAAAAATGGGAAATTAATGGGTAATTCTAATACCGTTAAGCATATACTTTCGCTTGGTGATTCATTTGGAAAAATATTCAAGCCCCCCATTTCCTAAAATATGACGTAGAAGTTATTTAAAATTAAATTGTTGTAAGTATCCTGTAGACAACAAGTTGGTATTTTCTTAGTAATGGTTTAAAGTGTTTTTGGTTATAGTAGCACTGCATCTTCTACAGCACAACTTGCACACAACTTGTGTGCGTGTGCTACCACCCTTTTGGATTTTTAATATGCACGCGATCCGTATAACATGGAAGACGTTTTCCGGTGTTTCTACTAACGGCATTCGCACCATCGACGAAGCGAACCAGGTGCATGCATTAGCGCTAAATGTATTGGACGAGCAGCAAGGATTATGACATCATTTAGTTCCCCGCCGAATCCTCAACATCGTTCGGTCGTCTTCGGAAATCTTCGGTTTGCATTCTATAAGGAGCATAAATCAGGTACGCTCGAGTAAGCTTTTTAGTTAGTTCGCTTACAAGTTTAACTAAAGTGCTATAGTGCGGGTTTTGTTTTGTACTAAAATGGTACCTGCAAACGTTTATAAGTGCAACCCTTGCGGTGCTTCCTATACCTGGAAAAATGCTCTCAAACGGCACCAGAACAAATGTCGTGGTGTAACATCGCCCAGGGTTAAGCCGTCCGCAGCAAAGTACTTAAACTCTGGGTCTTGCGGTATCGCTTTTACGAGAATAGCTCACAGCGACACAAGGAAAAACAGCACGGTATGTCATTACGCAGTAAACGTTCAACGCCACCAGCTGTTAAAGGGTCTTGTACGAAACAACCACGAATTATGTGTACAGTATGCGATTTCGATAAGGTAAACTACGTACGCCGCACACTTAAGGAGCAACAAACATAAAATGCATCAGTTACCGCTACTAACGAAGATGGCGTAGAAATGATTAGCACAGCGTTTAACAACTGCATGGCTAGCTATCGCATAAATAACGCCAGCGTCGACGATGGAGTGTCCGAGTTTCTTTGGAAGCAGAAGGAACGATTTATTCGATTACTTAATAAAAAGAATACAACATATAATCCGGAAAATACGTACGAAGTCTTAAACATCATTCCTAATAGCACAGCAACCTAATTAAGGTAGGTCAGTAAGCAATATTTAATTGCTGTTAATTGACTAGCATTTAGCGTACTTTCCTATTTAAAACCCATTACATTGAATGTGTTTACCTCCACGTGGTGTCGCTGGACGGTAAAACATATTGTTAGGTTAACGATAATATGTCTTATTAACCGAAAACACGTTTCCTATTTTACATTAATCTCTTTTATTACAGGTCTATTTAAACAACACATTAATCTTTTTGTTACAGGTTAAACTACTTGGATTCGGGTACACACCGGAAATAATGTTATACTTTGTAAAATTGTAATTAGTTTATTAAACTGTAAATTGGATAAAATAAATTTTCGCATGCTTAATTTATGTTAATACTGCTACGTGTTTGGTTAAAGGATTGTAGATATTAAAAAGGAGAGGTGATTAGAAATTGATCTTGGCACAAAATCTTAAAATTGGGGTAGCTCCCTTAGAGATGATGCAATCTGAAAAATTTAAAGAGATATGGGTAGCTGGAAAAAATCTAATATTAATTAATACCAAACAAGGTAGGTTTATCTCGTGGGTGGAAATGTGGAGAAAGATTTATCTCGCAGAGGGTATGTGTGTAATTTTGCAGGGCGTGGTCCTATATTAAATCTGTTTACAGATTCGGATTCTACATAAAATTCTAGACTAACAAGATGTATTGCATGTATAAAAAATTTTATGCGGACGGTTAGAAATCGGTCTTGGTAAGAAATCTTAAAATTAGGGTAGCTCCCTGGGGGATGTTGCAATCTAAAAAATTCCTAGAGATTCGGGTAGCTGAGAAAATTCTAATATTAATCGATACCAAACAAGATAGGTTTATCTCGAAAGATAAAAAATGGCTAGTCGAAGAAAACTATTTGGTCCAGAATGTTAGCGGTAAAAAAAATATCTTAAAAATAGGTTTATCTCGTGTGTGGAAATGTGGATGCTCATTTATCTCGAAAGATGAAAAATTTAAGATAGGTTTATCTCGAAAGATGAAAAATGGTTAGTCGAAGAAAACTATTTGGTCCAGAATGTTAGCGGTAAAAAAAATCTTAAAAATAGGTTTATCTCGTGTGTGGAAAATGAGGATGCTCATTTATCTCGAAAGATGAAAAATTTAAGATATATTTATCTCGAAAGATGAAAAATAGTTAGTCGAAGAAAACTTTTTGGTCCAGATGAGTGTGGAAATGAGGGATTCTGGTGGAAATGAGGCAGTAGAATCCTTGAAAATGGTCTACTGATTTAATATAAATGTTTGGGGTGGCTTACTTAATAACACATTACTAATTAATGTTTTTAATGGACATTTAAATGCAGAGAGATACCATAACTTTTTGAACACCACATTGTTTGATCTTTTGGATGATGTTCCACTCCACCTGATACAAGATATGTGGTATCAGCATGATCGGGCCCCGCCTCATCAAGGAATACAAGTGATCCAATTGCTGCACACTCATTTTCTAAATAAATGGATTGGTAACAGAGGTTCTATATCATGGCCACCCAGATCACCCGACCTGAATCCTTGCGATTTTTATTTATGGGTTCACTTCAAGCAACTTGTTTATGCAGTGGAAACAAACGACCGCGATCAGTTATTGCAGAGGATTCAAGATGCTTCAATTCATATTAGAAATGATATGAATTTATTGCGCGTGCAAAAGAGTTTAATTCGTCCTTGCCAATTATGTATTCAGGAAAATGGACTAATTTTTGGACATTTACTCTAAGTTAATTTTGCTTTTTGTTTGTTGCAATAAATATTTTTGATTTGTTTAAACTATGATTAGTTAATAATGTTTAAATAGAATTCTTTTTGAAAGAGCTATAACTTCTGAACAAAGAAAGATAGGACATAAGTTTATATGAACATTTATCATGAAATTAAATCTACTTTTTAGTGTCAATGTTTGTAAAGAGACTAATGAATCATCCTGTAGATCTTGAGATATGGCGACCTTTTTTTTTGAAAAAACAAGGATAACATTAACACAAATTGTAGAAACAGTAATAATTGCAAAACAAACTTTATTTATGTCAGGTGTGATTCCCTTTATTTCTGTTTTAATTTCTTCTTTGGAATCTACAGTTTCCCAACTTGTTAGTCCATGATCCTTTCTTATAGGAAAAACCTGACAATGACCTCCCGAAATGAACATAGCTGCATAATAAAACAATTAAGAAGTTAACTTTGATTACTTTAATGATAAATGGCGAAAAGAATAAAACATAAGTAAATAAAATATTTTGATATTCAAAGTATTACTTGTTGAAATTATAACTTATGTTGTATAATACAAAAGAACAATGTTTGTTTTTCAATGAGAACCAAATAAAAGAGTATAAAGTTTTTTATTGGTATGAAGGCTACTGGACTAAGCAGTATACCCACCCGGGCTCTAAAGGCAATTCTGGAAAAGTTCATCACGGTGTTTGCCCAGGTCTTGAATGTCGAGATAAGGTTTACTATCTTCCAGACAATCGATTTGATAATTCGGGGAAAGTGAGAAAGATATATTCTGTTGCAGGTTTTAAGTATTAATAACCAATTAGTATGCTTTGGAGAAAATAGGTAATACCGTTTTGATGAGACAACCAATGTTAAAAAAATGTTTTGCGATTTAAAATGAACAATTTGGATTATAAAAAAATTGTCGTTCAAAGAATTATGCTCATGATGGAGCACACTGTGGGAAGCTTAATCTGCAAGCAATAAATGGGTTATTTCATAAAACGCTGAACTTAGTTGATATAAGGTGTTTTTGTCTAGACAATACATGTTCTTGCATGAGCTCTGTCGGATATAGGTTGACGGAAAACTGACTTAAAGGCTAATGCGCTTCGATGTGGAAGAAAGTCACAAACATAGTATTGGTGGTCATTAATTCAGAGTGACCAGGAGAATCCGGTTGACACAGTTATATACGCTGGGGTGCGGGTTGGTAATAAATTACATAGCGTTAACTTAAGAAACTAATTCGTTAAGCTTCCCAAAATCACAATTGAATTGTGTTATGCAAGAAGGATTCAACCCACAATATGGACAATTTTAAGGTAACCGCATTTTTTCTTTAATATGTATGTTGCCATCTTTGGGATGTACCTTAAGTTATTTTGAAGTTATCTAGATTTACAAATTGAATATTGAGGTAAACACCGTTCCCCCAACAAAAGGCTTCCATCATCATTAGGTCTTCAGTCCTGGAACTGGTTAGATGCGTACCCTCATTGTTTCCTATTCTGAACTAACCTACACATTTCTCTGAATTTTGCACAGTCTGCATCTTTCAATTTCTGATATGGGTCTACATCTACCTCCTCTTTTCAATCTTTGCTTGTAATATATCCCATACCATTCTCCAAAAATGCCTCAGAACGTATTCTGCCCTTCTAATTCTTCTATATTTCTTCTACAGATATCTTTATTCTTCTACTATTTCTATAACTTATTTGTTATTAACTTTGTCTGTCCATGCTATCAGCCCCTTACATCTAAAGCACACCATTCCAAAAGACTGTTACCGTTTTTCTGTCTGCTTTTCCTACTGCCCGTATTTCATAGGCATACTGTGCTGTGCTCCACACATATGTTTTCAACATATTTCTTCTTGTTTCTATGTTTGTTGTCTTTGATCATAGGCGCTGTTCTCTCTTGTTAGATGCAGTTCGGTCCCCTTCTATTGTTTTACAATTATATACCATATTTCTCCGACATTCAGTGCTTGTGAAGGGGGTAAGCAGCCAAGTTCCCCCAGCACTTGAACATTTGCTGATTTAAAATTTATTCCAATATACCTTTTCGCAGAGTCAACATTAGTTGCAGATATTTCACAAGCAACCCTTGTAGTTGTTTATAATAATCATCAGATTTATATGCGCTTATATTTTCGTCATTAGGTTTTCCGTCTTGAAACTGGTTGGACATGTATCTCCACTTATTGATATTCTGAGCAAACCTACACAGTTCCACGAAATTCCCACACAGCCTATATACAGCTCGGATCCCCTTCTATTGTTTTCTAATTATAAGCCCTATTTCACCGAGATTCAGTGGTATGTAAAGGGGAGGCGGCTCCGTAGCGTAGTGGTATGTGTGTGACTACTACGCTCAAGGTCCCGGGTTCGAATCCCGACACGGTCCGCTTGAAAAATGTTAAGCGAGCACTTTTCACAAAAATACACCCTCGTTCGGATGAGAGGTAAAATGGAGGTCCCGTGTGTGAATGTTGTCACGCACGTTAAAGATGCTTACCTTGCTTGGAACAGCGAGGATTTGGCAAAATTCAAAATTTTCCAGGTAAAAAAAAACTTGCTTCCTGACCAATGTAGTACCTTCGGGTGGAGCATTGGAAAATCACATGTAAGGTATGTGAAGAGGGCGGTTTCGTGGCGTAGATGTATGTGTGTGACTACTACGCCCAAGGTCCCGGGTTCGTATCCCGACACGGTCCGCTTGAAGAATGTTAGGCAAGCATTTTTTACAAAAATACAACCTCGTTCGGATGAGAGGTAAAATGAGGTCCCGTGTGTGAGTGTTGCCACGCACATTAAAGATCCCTACCTTGCTTGGAACAGCAAGAATTCGGCAAAATTTCAAATTTTCCAAGTAAAAAAAAACTCTCTTCCTGGCCAATGTAGTACCTTCGGGTGGAGCATTGGAAAATCACATGTAAGGTATGTGAAGAGGGAGGTGGCTCCGTGGCGTAGTTGGAATGTGTGTGAGTACTACGCCCAAGGTCCCGAGTTTGAATCCTGACACGGTCCGCTTGAAAAATGTTAGGCGAGCATTTTTCACAAAAATACACCTTCGTTCGGATGAGAGGTAAAATGGAGGTCCCGTGTGTGTGTGTTGTCACGCACGTTAAAGATCTCTACTTTGCTTGGAACAGCAAGGGTTCGGCAAAATTACAAATTTTTCAGGTAAAAAAACTCGCTTCTTGGAGTACCTTTGGGTGCAGCACTGGAAAATTACATGTAAGGTATGTGAAGGGGGGCGTCGCCGTGGATCAATGTGGTAAGCGTAAGACTACGGATCCCAAAGTCCTGGCTTCGAATCCCGACACAGTTGACTGCTTGAAGAATGACAGGCATTTTTCACAAAAATTACGCCCTCGTTCAGATGAGAGGTTAAGTGGAGGTCCCGTGTGTGAGTGTTGTCACGCACGTTAAAGATCCTTACCTTGCCTGAAACGGCAAAGGTTCGGCAAAATTCTAAATTTCCAGTCAACAAAAAAAAACTCGCCTCCTGACTAATGTAGTACTTTCGGGTGGAGCATTGGAAATGTAAAATGCATGGTATGTGAAAGGGTACGCCCAAGGTCCCGGGTTTGAATTCCGACACAACCCGCTAGAAAAATGTTAGGCGAGCATTTTTCACAAAAAACGCCCTCGTTCGAATGAAAGGTAAAATGGAGGTCCCGTGTGTGTGTGTCACGCACGTTTAAACTCCCTACCTTGCTTGGAACAGCAATGGTTCGGCAAAATTCAAAATTTTTCAGGTAAAAGCATTCACTTCCTGGGCAATGTAATATCTTCGGATGGAGCATTGGAAAATCACATGTAAGGTATGTGAAGGGGGTTAAGCAGCCTTATGACTGCCAAGATCCCCCAACACTTAGACATTTACCGAATTAATAGTTTTCCAGTAAATCCTTTGACACAGTTAACAGTATTCGAGAATATTGCACAACCAATATCTTTAGTTTCTTAAAACAATCATCATGTTTAAGAACAGTTATTTTTTTCACCATTAGTTTATCCATCTTGGGACTGGTTGGATGCGTACCTCCATTGATTTCTATGCTGAGCTAGCTTACACATTTCGCTGAAATTCCTACAGTCTACATCTATCGATATCTGTGTGCATTAGTCTAACCTAGATCTACATCTACTTCTCTTTTTTCCTATCTCTGCTTCCAATATATTCCGCAATATTCCCTCATGCCGTAGTATGTGGCCTATCAACCTATCTCTCCTATTTTTTACCGTTCTCCACATATTTCTATCTCCCCCTACCATTTTAATACCTCTTTGTTCTTAACTTTATCTGTCCATGATATCTTCATCATTCGTCTGTAGCATCACATTTCAAAGGCTTCTACCTTTTTCTTGTCCGCTTCTTCTACTGTCCAGGCTTCACAGCCGCACAGTGCTGTGCTCCACACATATGTTTTAAGCAATGTTTTCCTAGTTTCTATGTGTGTTGACTTCGAACGCAGTAGTTGCTTTTTCTTGTTAAATGTAGCACGACCTTATGCTAATCTTTGTTTTATATCTTTTGCGCTTTTCCCATCTTGCGTTGTTTGGCTTCCTAGGTAGCATAAATCCTTAACCTCTTGTAAGTTCTTGTTATAGGTCTTTCAAACTCTCATGGACTGTGAGATGCGTAATGAAGGAAGTGAGAGGTATCTAAAAACATTGAATTTCCTGGGTGTCAATTCTTGACCGTTCGCTTACGCTAAGGTTACACGCTTACTAACGAACGCAACCAAATATTATTCTTGGTCAGTCGTTGATAAGCGAACTCGCTATTTTCTATTCGCTACACAGCGAGCGGGCTTTATATGCTGTTACAGATGGTAACTTATAAAATTAATGTTGTGTATTGTAATCATTGTAATTGTTTGACGTTTGAAAAATATGGACAATTTGTTTAACGCAAACGTAATGTTAATAGAACATCTAGAATTGGCAGAAAGAAATGTAGATACCTATAGAATTCCGCGAAATCCCATAAATCCATTCTTAAGTATGAATGATGATGCATTCCTTAAGACATTTCGGCTACCAAAAGAGTTAGTTACTTACTTAGTTAGTTACTTACTGGAGACATATATGGCCCGTTAATGAATTTCGGCTTCTTTGATAAATAGTCTACCATCATTTTCCCTTGACTTTCTAAAATTTTTTGGCTACGGGTGTTTTTTCTCTGCATTATTGTTTCAAAATTCAAGAAGAATAAAAATGTGAACTTAATGTCAACTCGCTATTAACGTCAAATGTTGTATGCGAAACGTACAAAATTATAAAAAATGTTACTCATCTGCGGTGTTGCAATATTTCTTACTCGCTTACTTTAAGGTGTTGCGAATGCTTCAACGAATACCCGTCAAGAATACGTTCCTAATAAAATCGTCGCTAAACAGCATTCGCTACGTAGCGAATACGCATCTTAACGAAGGATGTCAAGAATTGGCCTGCAGATGCGTATTCTGAATTAACTCAATCGCTATGCAGTGTGGGTTGCATAACCAGTAATTTATCAACATAGTATAAATTATAAAACTGTTTGTATGCGCAATCTGTAACTTTTTTGGTGTATGTTTATTGTTATTTTCGTGTGTCATGTTTCTGTGCGTGTGTGGATAAAAATACACAGGCTAAATTTTTTAAAAGTCTTGGCTGCTAAAATACTGTTTTTTTATTATTTTTTAAGAATGCAGATTTCATAGAAATTTAATTTAAAAAATCATAAAATTACTACCACTATCCTCAAATTGGCCCACAATAGATTTAGGACTTCACTTATTAATTTTCTTCGTTGGTGATACAAATTTGTCAGTCTTCGGTTTGTTCTTCGCTTCTAAAATAATTCGCTCGACTGTGTTTAGTTGCTATTGCTACTCGTTCTTGTAAATTATTCATACGAACGACAGGCATTCCATTCTTTTCTTCTCTCATAAACTTATACACACTATAAATAATTTCTCTTCCTTGACTGTGAACTGTTTTCTTGCGGTTACTCATTGTAGAATTAAACGCTCAAAAATAACAAAATAGTATGTAAAACCAATTATTATTTTTTTAATTGAATTAAAACCTTCATTATACCTACAAATAAAAAACTAGACTGAGTTGCAGTAGTTTTGAAATAACTGGTTAAAGTCGAATAAAGGCTGGAAGTCATAAATAATATTCAAAAACAATAGTAATGAACCACAAATCTTAATACGCAAATAAATGACATATGAATTAAAAATCGACAGCTGAGTTGTCAATGTTTTTAAAATGCACTTTAACGTAAATGACTTAAATTGGTGTTCTGCGCAACAGCCCATGACGTTTTGAAAGACCTCTACCTATTTGTACTCTTGTTTTTGATTTCATTTCCCCTCCTTTGCATACTAATACTTTAGTTTTATTTTTGTTAATTTTCATACCGTATCTCTCTGTTAGAACCGTTTCCATTTCATTAAGAGCATCTTCTAACTCTTCCTTGCTAGATGCTAATACCGCTATATCATCTGCAAATCTAAGCATATCAATCTTGTAACATTATTTTGTAATATTAACGATTAAACAAATTAATTAATTAAAAATTCAGTAACTTGAATAAAGTATAAACAAAAATTTACACCAATAAATCACCTCATTTTATTTAGGATCCTTTATAATAAAAGACCACATTTACCGATAGCTTCAGGCTAGTAAATTCCAGCGGCAGGTCATCATTTAAAGCTCTAGACCCCGTAAGTCAAATACAATAAACCTCTTAAAAGTTTAGCACCTTTTTAGCGTAAATAAAGAAAACAAATTTTAGTTTGAAAAGCTTAACACTTTTGTTGATTGACAGCGGATTATAGGAAACAAAACATTATAAATAGCGAAAACTATTTCCAAGTGATTTGTTCAAATATTACAAGTAATTTTAAGTAGTCTGGAGACATCCATTGTATTTAAAATCCATTTCGGCTCAAGTAGGTTAGCCGGTCTTTGTTAAGGGCAGACTGCTGTCGCCATAGATAGGTTCCACATTGCAATAACTAAGTAATTCGTAGAAAGTAAAAGATAATTTAAACCCGTGGGAGAATAATTGCTTCCGTGATTCTCATCTAAAAAGGGGTTGGATTTGGTTTCTGAAATCTTGTTTTGTGGGAGGTTCTGTTCAGTCATTGGATAACAGAAAATGCCGCTCATAATTATTACGGTAGGAATTTAGTCTATATATTTGAAGACTTTAGCCAAAGACAGGGAGTTCTTCCAATGGGGCCGTCCGTGGTCAAAAAGTAGAGAGAAACGTAGTTTGCGGGTAGCGTTCTCTGGCATGACATAGAATATTCCACTTCGTATCACGTTAGTAAAAAATTGGAAAGAAGTGATACTCTTCCAGTTTCGCGAGGGTTATGCCCATATGTTCGCGGATTTATAGTGATGCAAGATAAATATTAAAAAACTTGTAGGCGTGTGACGCACAAGTAAGTGATATTGTCAAAAATTCTGCCGGGTTCGTGTGCCAGTCAATTTTCTTAAACACTACAAACAGAAGCAACAAGCGAGATTCTCTTCCCAAATTTAATAACTGCTCTACGTTGGAAAACAAACCCTCAAACAATGGACAATTATTAGTAAGTAAGTCTTTATAGTTAAGTAGCAGGACCAATTTTTAGTTAGTTTATTTGTTAGGACGTTTTGGCCATAAACCGTAGGATTAAATTAGTGTACGATTTATAATATAAGTTTCTTTCATATACAAGTGTTTGATAACTACTTATGTACTCAAAATTTTCATAAATTCCATAGTCACCTTTCACAATTTCTAAATTAAAATCAATGCATGTAAGAGGTTCACGTTTATTGCTCTGTGAATTAAATAGTTTTGTATGCCGTTGATTAAGTCAATAGTTTTTCTTATTTTTTTATATAAGTAGTAAAAGAGTGAGGAATTGATTAAAAGAAACAATTGTCCTCCTTGGGATGACAAGTCTCTCAAGGTTTTGTACGAACATTTGGACATTCTCGACTTGTCTGGCGCTCTTGGCAATTGTCATTAAGCCACAATATTTTATGAAAGGTAAGTGCCACATTTTTGTAGTATATTATAAATTAATTTAACCCTTTTTTCAAAATTTCAACCCTCTATATGATCCACGACCTTCCGCTAGCTAGTGCCGGTGACCCCCCCCCCCCTTTAAATTTTGTTTTACAGGCAGCCCCATTTTATAATTTGACTGGAAAAGATACACTTAGTAGCTTTTCCGCCTGTAACAATCTTTTGTCCCTGCTTAGTAATTCCAAATGTCTTCCTGCATTTGATAGTATTCATTGCCTCTTCAATGTACAATATAAACATTATTGGGGATAGGGCACATTCCTGTCTCCCCCTTTCCTAATGTTTGCTCTCTGTATAAGCTATGTACTATTCCTATTCGTCTATCCCTATAACTCATTCCAATGTTGTTGAATATTTTGAACACTTGCTTCCATTTTACATTGTCGAATGCTTTTTCCAGATCCACAAACCCTATATACACGCTTTCCTCTTTTTCTATTTTTTTTCCATTATCTGCATTATCTCTCTAAAATAGCCTCATTTGCTCCCCTGTTTCGCCTAAATCTTCTCCTAGTATTTCTTCAACTCGTTTTTCCATTCGTCTTTGTACAATTCTAGTTAATAAATTTTGACACGTGTGCTGTCTTATTTATTGTTCGAAAATTTTCACATCTATCCACGTCTTACAAGTTGGAAGAGACTTTCTGTTACTGCTTCTCCAGCGGCTTTTAGAGTTTTTGCTTGAACCTTATCTGTACCCGGGCCTTACCATTTTTCATACCCTTTAATGCTAATTCAAACTCACCTCTAAGTATGGGATATCTCAAGTCATCATTTTTAATGTCTGATTTCTGCTCTAATGCTGTCCCTATATATTCTTGCCATCTACATTTTTTATAATGACGTTTCCTCCCTCGTCTCGTATGTTGTTGCTATACGGTTTTATATCCCCATAATTGATTCTAAGTAGTTTATGTGCTTCATCTGTCTTTCCTATTTCCATCTTAGTTTATACCTCTTTGCACTTTTCATCAATCCAGTATTCTCTAGCTTTCCTGCATTTGCAAATAATTTTCCATTTTATGGCTTTGTATCTCTGTTTTCCGGTTTCGTCTGGTTTATCTTTGAATTTTCGTTTTTCTTCTATTAAATTCAGGATATGCTTTGTTTTCCATAGTTTCTTATTTTCTTTTTGTGTATACCCCAGAATATCTCTTGTCGCCATATCTAAGCTGGATTTAATATTCTTCCATTATGTCTCTACTTCCTTAGTATCAGATATTTTCCTGATATCTTTCAGCAATTCATTTGATTTTTTTTCGAATCTTTCTTGAATATCTTTATCTTTTAGTTTCTGAATGTCATAGTGTATTTTTCCGTTTCTTTTTTACAAATTTTTAAATTTAAGTGAGGCCTTCATAATTATGATGTTGTGGTCAGTGTCTATATCTGCTTCTGAGTAGTTTCTACAGTCTTTTACTTGATTCCTAAACCGCTATCTAACAAGAATATTATCTATTTGATATCTTCCTATATCTCCTAGCATCTTCCACGTATGTGGTCTTCTAGCATGATGTTGAAATAAGGTGTTTGTGATGATTGAATTGTTCTTGTAGCAAAATTCTACCAGCCTATTTCCCCTGTCGTTTCTCGTGTCTAAACCAAATAAACCTACTACCACTCCTTCCCTACCCTCTCCTACCACTGCATTAAAATCTCCCGTTATTATTAAATTTTCATGTCCTTTTACGTATCTTATGTTGTTTTGAATATCTTTGTAGATCGCTTCTACCTTTTCCTCACTGTAGCTAGAGGTGGGCATGTATATTTGTATTATTACTATGTTTACCGATTTAGATTCTAATATAACCATGAATTTCGTTCTTTTGTAAGTATTTTTCTACAGTGTCCTATCTTTCTTCGCATAACTATTCCCACACTCGTATTTCCTTCCTTTGGTCTTGTATGGATTACCCTGAAGTCTCCATTCCAAAAATCCCCTGTCACTGGCCACCGAACTACGCTGATCCCTACTATGTTTAGTGCTAACCTATTCATTTCAATTTTCAGGTTCTCTAGCTTACCTACTTGCTTTATACTTCTAACATTCCACGTTCCGACTCGCTAAATGTTCTGAACTTTCCGATATCATCCTCCGAAGTAATCCCCTCCCGAAGATCCGAATGGAGAACTATTTTAACTGGGTGGCTCCGTGACGTAGTTGGTATGCGTGTGACTACTACGGCCAAGGTCTCGGGTTTGAATCCCGACACTGTCCGCTTTAAAAAGTGTTATACGAGCATTTTTCACAAAAATACGCCCTCGTTCGGATGAGAGGTAAAATAGAGGTCCCGTGTGTGAGTGTTGTCACGCACATTAAAAATTCTTACCTTGATTGGAACAGCAAGGGTTCGAAAAAAATCCAAAATTTGCATGTAAAAAAAAAACTCGCTTCCTGAACAATGTAGTACCTTCGGGTGAAGCATTGGAAAATTACATGTAGAGACTATTTTTACTCCGGAATCTTTTACCCCAAAGAATGCCACCGTGTTTATTACGATTTAAGTACGCTATGTACTTGGGAGGTAATGTGGTGGTTTCTCGTTGCCTTCCACATTGCGGTAGTGTGTCTTAGACTGCCATACCATACCATACCATACCGTAGTCTGTTTCCTCACTAACGACCCTACTACTTTGGTTGGACCTGTAGTTTGGCTCTTTAGCTCAAAGAACGCGCAAGCATCTTAGCGTGCAGGACTATACCACAATTAACAAAGTCAAAATTGCAAAAACGTGTAATGTGGTTCACCTTTGTTAAACTAGATCGCCAACATCGACACACCTATATACTATGTACTTGAAGAAAACACATCTGACTGTATTTATTTATTTAACTTAATTCACAGGGTAACAATAATCTTTCTACGCGTACTACTACCTTTCTCTACTCATTCTACACTCTCTATTATAATTATAATTATGATTCATTTTGTTATGTACTTTACTGAAATATATAACCTTAAATAGGTAATTAGGGAACGCTTGTAACAATTTTATTTTTGCAGTAGGAGAATCCATTCATTAAACGTACAATGAATAGTAAAATACCTTTATTAATTAAAATAAATATTCAAGTAACAATCAAACTTTTATAGTATTATAATATCAAGGATTATTAGTCGAGATGTTTCCGAGTTCGGTGTAATTTCACAGCCACTGGCGCGCGCGTGAGAGGTTCGAGAACTAAAATCCGGAACCTCCCACCATACAAGAAAGCAGCGAGCGCACTCGTCGATAGTTAAAAGTAGCGTCAAGATGCATTCTAAGAGAATGGCGAGTGACCTCCGAGTCGCTCTATGTTTGTGAAACACTTCCTGAGTAACGGTTAGTACCTAATCCACATTTTGTATATTCGTTGTCATATTAGCTAATTTACAAAATTTATTTAGCGCAACGACCCATTTGAACTCGCAACGACCCATTTGAACTCGCAACGACACATTTGAAATCCCAACGAGAAATTAGAAAACTGCATGGATAACGTATATATCGCACACCACGTCGAAAATCGCAACTGTAAAATTTGAGACAACATGATCCCTTTGAAGTTACAATTTAGAAAGCTTAATTTGTTGGCTACGCAATGAAAAATTATTTTAGTAAATAAATTTAGACAACGGAAGATTACGTTACAAAGTAATGCTGCCGTGATCCAAGTAAGGAACCCGCTTTGCTCCTACACCTGTGTTAAAGCATGGAAAGCAAGTATAATTAGTTGCTGTTCCGCGCTGCGAGGTAATTTCCATTACATCAAGGGACAACTGCTGCTCTTGGGTTCGTAATAGAATTATGATTTCCTGAGTACTTTCCTTCTGAAAGTACATTATTTCATTTTGTTTGTTAGACGTACAAAATTGTTATTCAGTTTACCTGTAAATAAGCTGGTTTTCCCCAGTATTAAATTTGCTTTCACTTAGCTTCGTAAAGACGTGATCACACGTGGCTTCAACGTAATTTAACAGCTGCTATTACATCACCTGTTTGTTTGTTCACTATTGTCAACAATTGCCCAATGGCTAACACATGTTTAGCATTTTAGTACAACCACTATTGATAACATTAGAGAATATCTTGGTGATTATTTTGACTTCAAACTAAATTTAAGTTTGTTAACCTAAAGAGAAAATTTCGTATATTCATTTGTAAATGACTCACACAGATCTGATTGGGTTATAAAGAAACTCTAGCATTTTTAGTTACATAGAATTATAAAATATTTGAGTAAGGATTAGTTGATAACCTTTACTACCAGTTTTGCAAGTACTTCAAATTTTTATTTTTATTTAATTACAATGATACTTTATTTACTGAAACCAAGAAAATTCTTATTAGTAAATTAATATTCTTCATTTAAAGTTTTTTTTATTCTGATCTAGTCTGATCAGACTTGGTAAACAAAAAGCAATAAGAACTAAAATTTTATGATCCCATTATGCAGAAAATATTCTCTATACTTTTTAGGTATACTTGAGGGACGCAAATAGTGTTCCCATTTTTATGTGACTTAATTATTATTCTTTCTTACAGGAACAGCGTCTTATTCTGTTAAGACAAGTTTGTGTATCAACGAAGGCGATCTCTTTTTTTTGGGTCTCCAAGTCCGCCCTTAAAAAAATAGCTATGCCCCTAAAATAAATCAATTTGGACTTGGTGGCGCCTGTTTGTTTTTTGTTAAGTGTAACCCTCCATAGATTTCGACTTACCCCCATTGCTCATAGCTCTACCCAAGGAATAGACCCTAGTTACGTCGGAAGACTTTGTTTTGCTGACCCCAACTTCTAGAGTCAGATGTATGTATTAAGAAGAGAGCATTAGTTAAGCTCAATTTAGGAAAGAATGTGACCGTTTGGGGTTAGCGATCAAGAAAATATAATACGTTTCACTAGCGCCCAACGTTTGGGGCTTCGAAATTTGTTTGATCAAAATTTATTTGGGGCTCGAAATTTGTTTGTTCAACGAGTAATTTGTTGAAATTCGTTCGTTCATAATTTAATTTAGCTCGAGGTTGTTTGTTCATAATTTGATTTGCCTTAGAATTTGTTTGTTAGAAATTAATTTGCTTCGAAATTTATTTGTTCTAAATTTAATTTGATTCGAAGTTTGTTAGCTCAAAATTTATTTTCCTTTGAAGTCCATTTGTCCAAAAATTATTTTGCTCCGAAATTTGTTTGCTTAAGGTTTATTTGACACTTAGATTTGTTTGTTTGCTTTTGATAAAAGATTGGTTGTAACGGTAATCCCCATACACTCAATTTGTTAATTTGGTCAAATTTACTTTTGACTTTAGTTCTGTTTTGACCCTTAAATTTTTTGATATTGTTTTGGCAAAATAATTTTACCAAAAACATTTTTGATTTTTACCTTTAGTAGTACGAATTTGTTTTGATAGCTTTTGTAAGATTCGGATTAGTTAGATTTATCGGTTTGATTCCATTAGGTTGTAGTAACCATGTCGGAAAAATTCCAAATTGTTTGTCTACTTAAAGAAGAATTGGAGTATGAACTAAGAATCAGAGGAGTGGTAAGTGAGAGGCCAGTGTTGGAGAAACGGAAAATTTTAGGTAGATTGTTAGCTAAAGAAATAGATAAGCCTGGTTGTTTGGTTGACCTTTCGTGTTATGAAGTAGATTTTGCAACGGAAAGTAAAGAAATTTCAGTTTCAGTCGAGTCAGTTCGTAATATTGTGTCCGAGTTTGAGGGCGACTCATCAGACTCAATTTTTAGAAGAGCTTGTTCAAGGATAAACCACCTTTCGGGACGAGCTAAGCGTATGAAAATCCTTCAATAAATCCCGATGAAGCAATTAAGTTTAGTAATGAGACCGTAGCAACGATATTAACTCTTGAAGCTGAGTTGTACGATAAAATCAATAAAAGTACAGAGTCCACCTATTTAGATCGGTCCGTTGTAGTATCTCCTTTAGTTAGTGCACCTATCCATTCGACTTCGTATGTAACACCTTCAGTACCTATAGGTTCATGGCCTGTAAAATTCTCAGGTGACCCCAAACAACTACATTCATTTTTAGATAGAGTTAGTGATTTAGCACAATCTCGTAAGGTATCCGAAGCTGACTTATTTGGATCAGCATGTGAACTTTTGTGGGTGACGCTTTGGTTTGGTTTAGAACAGTGAAAAATTCTTTGCGAGACTGGAACTCCTTGTTAGAACGTTTAAGGAAGATTTTCTACCTGGTTCTTCGGATGATGACATTTGGGAAAAGATCAGAAATCGTCGTCAAGGTAAAGACGAAAGGATTATTTTATTTGTCGCGCATATGCAAACCCTCTTTAGTAGACTGACCAACGAGCCAGCAGAAGTTACTAAAGTTAAAATGATTAGAAGAAATTTGGTTCCTGAATATATTTCGGCACTTGCATTGTCGGACATTCAAGATTTGTCGACCCTAGTAAATTTGTGTAAAAGGTTAGAAGAAGCTTCTTTGATGAAACTAAACTCGGTTTTGGCGTCTTCTAATAAACCTAATAAGATTTGCAACCCTCTAAGCATCCATATGAGAACAAACATCCTGGGTTGAATGAGAAAGTTTATGCTGTTAAGAGTAGGGTGTTTCAGAATAAATTAGTCAATCCTCAAGTAACAGTAGCGGATAAGAGCTCTTTAGAGTCCTCGGTTTGTAATTCCTTTAGTCCCGATAAGAGGAATCATTTTGTTTGTTGGAATTGCTCCCGTAGTGGACATTGGTTTAGAGATTGTAGAGCAACAAAAAAATTTTTGTTTTGGATGTGGTCGAAAAGGCGTTAAGGCAACGTCATGTCCACATTGTTCAAAAACCAGTAAGGCGGCAGGTACATAGTGGTCGGTATCCTGTTCCGCGTCATAAGGCTACAGTTATGATTTGTAAACAAGAAAAATACTTTAGTAAAGACGAGTGGTCGAGATGGCTTACAGTTGTTAAAAATTTTGTCAGGACTCTTCGAAGCCTAAGAATAATACTCTGTTCATTGAGAAGCAGTGTGATAATCGACCCTACATTATGGTAAAATTAATAGATAGAGACATTACCGGTCTTCTGGATTCGGGATGCACTACCTCAGTAGTAGGATCCTTAGCACTTTCAATTGTTAGAGAATTAGACTTGAAAATTTTTAGTTCAGCAAAAACAGGTATCACTACAGCTGATGGTTCAATAAAGTCTGTTGTAGGCTCAGTAGATTTGCCAATTTGTATAGGTAATGATTGCCGCATCCTTAATGCATTAGTGGTTCCGTCCCTACCGCATACATTTATTTTCGGTAGTGACTTTGCAAAATTATTTGGTGTAGTTGCTGACTTTAGAAGTAATAATTGGTTTATCCAAAGCAATGTTGGGAACGACATAGGGTATATAGGTCCGTCTTCCATCCCTTTGAACACTGAAGATTCTTTATGTGGTTTACATGACCTCTCAGATGCTCAAAGTGCGCAAGCACAAGAGTTAATAAATTCATTTAGTGAGATTAGCAGCGACGATAGATTAGGACGAACTCACCTAATCGAATTGGACATAGACACAGGCAATGCCAAACCCTTCCACAAGAAACCATATGTCATGTCACCATATATGGGTAAGATATTGAATGAGGAATTGGACGACATGCTTAGACTTAAAGTTATAGAACCGTGTACTAGTCCGTGGTCCTCTCCAGTTTTGTTGGTTAAGAAGGCAGATGGAGAATATCGCTTCTGTTTTGATGGTAGAACCCTGAACGACTTAACTGTTCATGATTCGTACCCCCTTGCGAACGTAGATAGAATTCTCAATATGTTGAGAGGTGCGAACTACATTTCGTCTCTGGATTTGAGAAAATCGTTTTGGCAAATCCTCTTAGTGAATCGTCTAAGGATAAGACTGCCTTCAGTGTTATCTCACGAGGACAATATAGATTTACATGCATGCCATTTGGGTTGAAGAATGCTGCGCAGACGCAACAGCGTTTAGTAGATGCAATTTTTGGTCCACGTTTTGAACCCCATGTATTTTGCTATTTGGACGACATAATATTATGTTCGTCATCTTTTGAAGATCATCTAAAGTTATTAGTAGAGGTTAAGCAACGTTTAAAAGAAGCTAACCTTACCATAAATATAAGTAAATGTGAATTTTTTAAAAAAACACTTAAATTTTTGGGTTATATAGTAGGTTCGAACTCACTTCGTACAGATCCCGATAAGGTGTCGGCGATGGTTAACTTTCCCCGTCCGAAAACCACAACGGAAATTAAAAGGTTTATAGGAATGTGCAGCTGGTACAGGCGCTTTATAAAGAATTTTTCGTCTTTAGTTTCGCCTATTAATGACCTCATTAAAAGTAAGAAAAAAGGTCAAACTGTAAACTGGAGTGCGGAAGCAGAAAATTCATTTGTGCTAATCAAGCAAGCATTAGTTTCTGCACCTCTTCTTTCGCAGCCAGACTACTCGGCACCCTTTATCGTTGAGTGTGACGCAAGCAACACTGGGTTAGGAGCTGTGTTGATTCAGAATGTAAACGGAGAAGAGCGTGTAATTTCGTACGCAAGCAAAACCCTGAGCCGTACTGAGCGCAATTATTCCACCACTGAAAGAGAGTGTTTAGCGGTTATTTTGCAATTGAGAAATTTCGTCCGTGGGTAGAAGGAGTTCGATTCACCGTTGTCACCGATCATTTTTCGTTACTTTGGTTGAGTAATCTTCAGAATCCAACTGGAAAACTCGCCAGATGGTCAGTTCGATTAAGGCAACACTCATTTGATTTGGTGCATAGAAAAGGAAAGTTCAATATAGTTCCAGATTGTCTTAGTCGTGGTGTTCCTTTAGAAAATCCAGAAGTTAACTTAGTAGAGATTAAACTTGATGCAGTAGACTTGTGGTATGAGTCTTTGAGAAAGAAAATTTTGTTGTCACCGAAAAGCTACCCACAATGGAAAGTAGAAGATGGGTTTATTTATAAGTTTATACCTTCCTTATTACCGCATTCGGCGAATGTTGTAGAGTGGAAATATTTGGTGCCAAAGTCTCAGCGCGTAGATGTCATTAAATCATGTCATGACCCCCCCTTCAGCAGGACATTTTGGTTCCTTAAAAACTTTGTCTCGAGTCCAAGAATTGTATTATTGGCCAAAGATGATCTTTGACGTACGTAAATTTTGTAGGAAATGTTTGATTTGTGGTGCTCAAAAAACCACCCAATAGAGGTCCCCTTGGAATGATGGGAAAGGAGAAAGAAGTTGGACTACCATTCCAAACCATTGCATTAGATTTGATGGGTCCGTTTCCTCGTTCCAAACGCGGACATAAATGGCTCTTAGTTGTTGGTGATTGGTTCTCGAAGTATTCGATTTTGCAACCTTTACGTAGTGCTACCGCACATTTGATCGAGAAGTTTTTGGAAGAAAAGGTATTTCTTGTCTACGGAGTACCACAATTTGTTATTTGTGATAATGGTCCACAATTAGTTGGACGTATTTTTAAAGCTTTGTGTGCAAGGTACGAAATTCAAAAATTTGGTATAACGCTGTTTATGCTCCCCAATGCAATTTTGTGGAAAGAATCAATAAGACAGTTGGTACAGCAATCCGTACATACGTAGAAGAACATGATACGTGGGATGTTGAGATATCAAAGATCCAATACGCGATCAACTCAGCAAAACATGAGTCCACCAACTATTCACCAAATTTTTAGTTTTGGTCGTCAGGTACCTTTAAGTGGAAAAGCTTATAAGGATAATTTTATACCTGGTGAGGATGTTGATGTCGTCTCCAGTAGTAGACCTTCTTATGTTTTGGATCGTCAACTTTTGTTTGATATTTTTGGAAGTGTCCGTGAAAATTTGCATGTAGCTTATCAACGTTCGTGTAAACGCTACAATCTTAGGAGAAGAGACATTTCATTCCGAGTCGGAGAGTATGTTTGGAGAACTAATAAGGTCCTCTCGAGTGCTAGTGATAAATTTTCCGCTAAGTTAGCTCCTAAGTTCGTTATGAGTAAAATTCGGAAAAAACATTCCAGTTTAGTATATGAGTTAGAAAACGAAGATGGAACAAGAGCAGGAAATGGCACATAAAGGACTTGAAACCAATTGGAGTATCAGATCCAAATGAAAATGATGATTTTGACGATTAATTCCGGTCCGGTCATCTCTTTGATATTAAGTAATGACGTAGTGGTCTGTTTTGTTTTGTTCCAATTCTTGATCTAGTGTCGGTCCACTAATATTGAGTATTTTGTTTGAGGAGTGAAATGAGTGGTTTGAGATTTTGTAAGTTTTGTAAGTTGAGGTGTGCCTTGGTGCACGCTGGTCGTTTTGCTCGCGCGTTGCTCGGAGATGTGTTTGGAGGATGTCTTTGACAGATATCCTTACAATGTAGAAGTAGGTGGGCTATTTAACTATTGGTCCTGATTTCTACATGTCAAGGTGGAGAGAATGAATTGTTCTTTCCTTGTTCCTTTTGACCGTTAGAAGTTCTTAGATTTGATAAGGTCAAAGTTGACTTGGTGATTTTCACCGTTTGGTCCATCACTAATGAGATCAGTTGTTCGTTAGCAATTAGTGATAGGATGATCAGTAGGGTGTAGGATTCTACAACCCTAACTGGGTTATTTTGGGTTTGAAATTTGATGAGTAACCTGATGGTTAGGTTACCTTTGTTTTGATTATCTCTTTGTAATAAAGTGATAATATTTTGTATTTGAATTTGTTAAGTAACCGTATGGTCAGGTTACCTTTGTTTTGATTATCTCTTTGTAATAAAGTGATAATATTTTGTATTTGAATTTGTTAAGTAACCGTATGGTCAGGTTACCTTCGTTTTGATTATCTCTTTGTAATAAAGTGATAATACTTTGTATTTGAATTTGATAAGTAACCTTTTGATTAGGTCACTTTTGTTTTGGTTATCACCTTGTGATGATGCTTAAATTTAGACCTATTAGTAGGGTATTTCTTTTGATTCTCACCTTATAGTGATGATATTTTGAATGGTAATGCTGTTCTGATGAGGAAGCATTCCTGTTTTTTGTAAATAGAGCTAAATGAGCTCCTGGAAGTGAAGTTTTTTTTGAAATTGGAAGTAAATTGTAAGTGTTTGATTTTAGGTCAGAAATATTAGCCTTATTAGAAGTAGGAATCTCAAGTCAAGAAATTTTGTAAATTTAAATTCTTTTGTCCCGTGGAGCGTTTGACTCTCTAATTTGACCCCCTCCCAATTTTGATTATTACCGATTGTGACTCCCCGATTTTGTCTCCCGATGGACGTCAGGTACACGTAGTTACCAACACACTCTCAATTATAAATGAAGGTCCCCCCCATTTGAGTAAATTTATAAAATTGCATAGTTGGTTAGGAAGATAGGAAAGGCTAGTATTGTTGTAAAAAAAATTTTTTGTATTAGTTATATTTGAAGTTTTTAAGAAAAATTTTTTCTTTTAGGAAAGAGGTAGTGTAACAATTTTATTTTTGCAGTAGGAGAATCCATTCATTAAACGTACAATGAATAGTAAAATACCTTTATTAATTAAAATAAATATTCAAGTAACAATCAAACTTTTATAGTATTATAATATCAAGGATTATTAGTCGAGTTGTTTCCGAGTTCGGTGTAATTTCACAGCCACTGGCGCGCGCGTGAGAGGTTCGAGAACTAAAATCCGGAACCTCCCACCATACAAGAAAGCAGCGAGCGCACTCGTCGATAGTTAAAAGTAGCGTCAAGATGCATTCTAAGAGAATGGCGAGTGACCTCCGAGTCGCTCTATGTTTGTGAAACACTTCCTGAGTAACGGTTAGTACCTAATCCACATTTTGTATATTCGTTGTCATATTAGCTAATTTACAAAATTTATTTAGCGCAACGACCCATTTGAACTCGCAACGACCCATTTGAACTCGCAACGACACATTTGAAATCCCAACGAGAAATTAGAAAACTGCATGGATAACGTATATATCGCACACCACGTCGAAAATCGCAACTGTAAAATTTGAGACAACATGATCCCTTTGAAGTTACAATTTAGAAAGCTTAATTTGTTGGCTACGCAATGAAAAATTATTTTAGTAAATAAATTTAGACAACGGAAGATTACGTTACAAAGTAATGCTGCCGTGATCCAAGTAAGGAACCCGCTTTGCTCCTACACCTGTGTTAAAGCATGGAAAGCAAGTATAATTAGTTGCTGTTCCGCGCTGCGAGGTAATTTCCATTACATCAAGGGACAACTGCTGCTCTTGGGTTCGTAATAGAATTATGATTTCCTGAGTACTTTCCTTCTGAAAGTACATTATTTCATTTTGTTTGTTAGACGTACAAAATTGTTATTCAGTTTACCTGTAAATAAGCTGGTTTTCCCCAGTATTAAATTTGCTTTCACTTAGCTTCGTAAAGACGTGATCACACGTGGCTTCAACGTAATTTAACAGCTGCTATTACATCACCTGTTTGTTTGTTCACTATTGTCAACAATTGCCCAATGGCTAACACATGTTTAGCATTTTAGTACAACCACTATTGATAACATTAGAGAATATCTTGGTGATTATTTTGACTTCAAACTAAATTTAAGTTTGTTAACCTAAAGAGAAAATTTCGTATATTCATTTGTAAATGACTCACACAGATCTGATTGGGTTATAAAGAAACTCTAGCATTTTTAGTTACATAGAATTATAAAATATTTGAGTAAGGATTAGTTGATAACCTTTACTACCAGTTTTGCAAGTACTTCAAATTTTATTTTTATTTAATTACAATGATACTTTATTTACTGAAACCAAGAAAATTCTTATTAGTAAATTAATATTCTTCATTTAAAGTTTTTATTCTGATCTAGTCTGATCAGACTTGGTAAACAAAAAGCAATAAGAACTAAAATTTTATGATCCCATTATGCAGAAAATATTCTCTATACTTTTAGGTATACTTGAGGGACGCAAATAGTGTTCCCATTTTTATGTGACTTAATTATTATTCTTTCTTACAGGAACAGCGTCTTATTCTGTTAAGACAAGTTTGTGTATCAACGAAGGCGATCTCTTTTTTGGGTCTCCAAGTCCGCCCTTAAAAAATAGCTATGCCCCTAAAATAAATCAATTTGGACTTGGTGGCGCCTGTTTGTTTTTTGTTAAGTGTAACCTCCATAGATTTCGACTTACCCCCATTGCTCATAGCTCTACCCAAGGAATAGACCCTAGTTACGTCGGAAGACTTTGTTTTGCTGACCCCAACTTCTAGAGTCAGATGTATGTATTAAGAAGAGAGCATTAGTTAAGCTCAATTTAGGAAAGAATGTGACCGTTTGGGGTTAGCGATCAAGAAAATATAATACGTTTCACGCTGACAACTAATAACAATATTACATTAAGTAGTTCTGTAGTTCAGGGTATTGCAGAATGATGTACACAACATTCCTATGTTACTAGGTTAGATTGATTAATAATTGCTCTACAAACGTACCATGCTGTTTAGATCAACCACATTTTATTAATTGGGAAATTAAGAAAATGAAAATAAAGATACAAGTGGCTTGAACCCATTCCGTTAATTATTATCAAGTATTGACACATCTGTAACAAAGAATCAGCCTACGTGATTCCTTATTGCATCGCCACATCGCGCTAAAAATATGAAATTTAGTTTTGCAAGAAGGAACAAAGCGGTTTGAATATCTTTTACGTTATTGGTTGCTTGTATTTCCCACCAGATAGGCATCCAGTCCCAAAATATTAATATCGGTCAGTGTTGCTCTAATTGTTGCGTCAATTATTGTTTTGTTCATACATCTACCACCAGAGCGCTACATCGTCCGCGTTAATAGCCGAACATCGACGATCGGAAAGCACCTAACTCTAGCTCTCATGGATAACATGTTGTCAAGTTTCCTACTTTAGTTTTGCGGGTTATTTAAATTGTTTACCCTATAATCAATACTAAGTTGGAAAGTCGTAACTAACAGATATAACTTAAAAAATTGTACAATGCCCACCATCTAAATTAAAACAATATTAATCTAAAACATTTTCATAAAGTTTACAGTGCTAAAATCATTCAAATCAAAGTGCAAAAATGTACACAGACGTCGTTTTCTCACAACCGATCACATGACTTCCTTTTTTCGGTTGCAGTGAGCCTACATAATTAGAAAACGTTTGGTTTGAGTCTTTGCAGTAAAATACTCCATTCTAATCTATGGCAGGCATTGCGTTAATCACAAATGTATAGAATAATTCCAGACTATAGCGTTTTTAACAAAGATATCTGATTTTAATCACAACAATAGTTAACCATGAAGAGTAATGAACAATTGCTAAAATGTCTCGTGTCTCAAAACTGATTCTGTATTACATTTAAACTGTGTTTTTATCGCATAACTATAAATATTTTTTATTTTATTTATCAACAATAAACATTTTTGTCAATTTGTACAGACTACCTCAAACAATTATGCTCTTTGTTTTAAGATTGTCTCTGCAAAATGCTATAAAACCTTGCTTAAAATTAAGAAATTTCTATGACACTGTAACGGGAATTTGATATTATGCACAAAATGTTGGACAAATAAGGGAAGGGAGGTCTATAATAAATTTAGAGTTTTAAATGCTGAGCTAGCTATAACGTAAATTCTCTAAATATTGAAATTATGATTAAATATCAAAATAAAGAAAAAAATTATCAATAATAAAATAATGTATCCACCTTGGAAAATATCTTACTTGCTACTTTTAGTATGAGAGCTAATTGTAGAACAGAATCTTAATGTTGCAAAATTTGCAAATTTCATTTTACATTATTTGTAAAAGGACAAAATATAAATATACAGGATTTAAATACTGAAATAAATTATACCTAAATATTAATTATTAACATTAATGCAACTTGTCTATAGATGCAAAAGCTTAAATTAAATTAGAACGACATTCTGATTTATTCCAAATACGAAAAAAGACCTAACACAAACAATATTATTAATACTTATCATTATTTGTTTACTATAAATGCGCAAAGATAACAAAGCCTTCGTAAACATGAAAAATTACAAATACTTGTTACAAGGAAGCCTTACATAATTACCCTTTATAAAACTACAAATACATTAATTGTCCCAAGCTTTTGCATCTATAGACAAGTTGTATTATTGAAGTACTAAAATCCTGTTATATAACTTGCATTATAATATACATATTATTGGTAAATAGTCTAAATAATCCGTATAAATAAACTAGGACACTTGGCAATGAGTGCTAAAATTAGCTGCTCCTGCATTTTCATATATAACCTCGTTCTTGCGTTTATATGTTTTATAAGATATATAAAATATAACTAATAGACTTTTCGTGTGTGCTTCGGTTTGTAGGAGGAAGCTGGTGGTCTTGAATTTCTATTCTTAATCTGGAACAAAGAACCAACTGGGCAAAGTACAAGAATAGATGGAGTCCAGAAACAAAGAGGAAAAGAAAATAATGGCAAACAAACCCTTGTAAGTACCAAAGTTTATTTTCCTAACCATTCAACTGATTATTGATACTAGCTAGTACAAAAATTTTTCTTATGTACAATTTTTTATCGCAACTTTATTATTTTATCATTTCTGAAAAGAATTTACTCAGAGAACTATTTTAACAAAGGAACTATAAAGACGCATTTATGCACAATTTACTACAATGTATTAATATAAATGAAACGATTTATTCAGCAACTCTGAAGCTTTAAGGTATAAATAGAACTTAATTATCTGTACCATTTTTGCAACGAATATTACTGAAAGAATTTATTCAGGAAACCTGAAACTTGATGATATTATAAAACTTTATAATTAAACACTTTCAAGGCAACAAATTAACGGAAGTGTGTAATTATAAAGAAGCATTTTATGCACTTATTAATGCAACATTTAACAAAACCATTATAGCAACTTTATTATGGCAATATTTAATTACTCACCACAAATCTGAACAAAAGCGTATAATTATGACGCAGTTATTGCAAGAACCCATTCAAAAAACTGAAACTCAATCCGCATCAATTGTAATATCTGCAAAGTATAAATATACACTTCAATGCGACAGTAATTAATGAGGCAATTACCAAGCAGAAATTCTCAATGTTATTATAGTACTTTATAATTACATACAAAATATATGTAAAACGATTCTTTAAATAACTATATATACACCAAACTGAAAAGTAATTCTCAATTTATACAAAAACAATACAAACTGAACTGAAAGCAACCATTAATTATTATAACAACCATGAATTCTGATATGAAACTCTACCTTGAAAGCATTCCTCAATAAGACGGAAATTAAGCATTATTAGGCATCTCCATCAGCGCGTGCGAGATATTTTTAAAATATTTTTATAAACCAGGACACAGCGAACGCAACGTTTTACTTTTACTTCTGGTAATCAGTAAGCTGACCAGTGAAAGGACTTTAAGCCTATCCTAATTGCATATTACTGCGACCAATGAAACATCAAATGTCTGGTCCGCGATTAAATAAACCTAAGAATAGAAAATAACCAACTACCCTATCAATTCGGTATGAAATGTCAAGACATACGAAGTTTAATTTTGACAAAGATAATAATTGAAAAACCCGACCAAAATATCCGATTACTAAGGACGAAAATGTACGACGAAATGTCCTTAGACACATACATCAATGCCTTACCTGAACGGTTATCAACCAAAATAAGATTACAACATCCCCAAAATTTAGAGGAAGCAATGAATATGATTGTAGAGGAAAAAAACGTTATGCACTACAGAAATAGACTGTACAACCCTAACGCAAACAAAAATTACGCACCGATGAAAACTATACAAGCCGCGAGAAAAATATCTACACAACCGAAATTTACACTACTTAACGCACAAACGAATCAACCAAACTTTAATAACACAAATTTCCACAACCAAATTAGACAAGTTCGGAGACCAACATTTAATTCAAATTTTAGAAAACCCACGGTTACACCAAGATTTAATCAAAACGTAAATCAACTAAGGCAAACATTCGGCGCAAACCCCAACAGAAACGCACCAATGACAAATAACAATAGTAACCCCAACAGTTATTACAAACTAACCCCTGTGGACATTTCATTTGGTAGCACTAGAAAAATACTAAAATATCGCAAATTAGACCAAACTATAATCAAAAACGAAACTTCTCTTCCTAGGAACTATTCCACCAAGAACTGGAAGATTTTAATAATCATGACACGGATAATTATGCAAACGCCAATAGAGACGATAAAACGAATCATTCAGAAAAGTATGAACAAGCATGCAAAGCGGATATAAATAACACACAAACACACTCACACATACATACACAAATACCTCTCAAACACTGTACGAACACAAACACCTATTCACACACTTACATTGCCTTTTCAACACCTGGAATTCCGGCTGCCGATGGTGCGGACTGACAAGGCAATATCCTTTGACTGTTCTTCCTTGACGTCTGGGATTTTCGGTTGCCTGATTCTAGTCCTAGAAAGGGAACGTAACACGAATATCAACACTACATACACAACACACATCCACACACGCACGCACGCACGCACGCACGCACGTACGCACGCACGCACGCACGCACACACACACACACAAACACACACACACAAACACACACGCAATCTCACTCGCACACAAACACATACCCTCAAGCGCGCACACACACACCTTAATCACGGTTACTTGGGGGGGGGGGAGGCAGGTCTGCTAAAATTTCAGGTAGCAGACTACTGAAACGTTGGAACAAATAAATAAATATAAATAAAAAACGGTGGTGATGCGTGTACGGATAAAACCATTCGGCAATGGTTAAGTACGTTTAAAGAAACTACAAGTGTGTGCAAACAATAGTCGCATGGTAGGCCGTGTGTGTCAAAAGAAATGTTGACAGAATCTGAACTTCATCCCTACGAAGCCCTAAAAATCCTTAACACGACGCAGTCTCGAGTTGGAAATATCGAGATCAACTGTTCATAAAGTAGTTCACAAAAGGCTTTGTTTAATTGCTTACATGTTACAACTTTTGCATGAAATTAAACCAACAGAAAAAGACAAGAGATTGCAGTTTTCTATTAATATGCTAGACAAAATTGATGAAAATAACGATTTTTTAAAAAATGAAAATTTTATTGATGAGGCAACTTTTGATCTAAACGGTACTGTGAATAGACACAATTGCAGAATTTGGGATTTGCAGCTGCCCCATGAGTTCATTCAGTATCGTCGTGACTCACCCAAAGTTAACTTGTGGTGCTGCTTTATGCATGACAAAATTATAAGTCCCTTCGTTTTTGTTGAAAAGACAATAACTAGTGATGTCTATCGTGACATGTTAGAAGAGTATGCTTTTCGTCAGTTGGATGATTTTGAGCGAGAAGTGGTTTATCCACTATTAGCACTATTAGCAAGCGTGTGCTAGAAGCACTGAATACTCGATTCGCCAACAGGTGAATTAGAAGGAAAGAGTCTACTTCTTGGTTTTTAAAAGCCCAGATTTGATTCCTTTGAACTAAGATTTTGATTTAGTAAAAATATTTAACCCCAAAACTCCTGCGTCCTTTTGTAGAAACCCTATAGAAAAGTTTATCGTCTAGCCAGTGTATGTGAAATCTATCGGTAAAGTGCAATTTCAATCAATTATTCAACATACTGCAATTCCAAATTTTACCTATAAATTATTTGCAGGTTTTCCATGAATATAGGAATCCCTAAAAAATCAGAAGCACGCACAATCACAAAATTGCGATTCAAAATTAATTTGAAATAAACACTTCCTTAATTTGTAACGTGCATTTTTAATAGTTTAACATTTTACGCTTTTTCCCAATTAGTAAACACATTTCTGTAACTACTATTTTTATATTTGATACTTATTAACTCCTTAGGCGAGTGCATCGTATTATAATGTATAAAATGCATCGTTCTTGGCTGGCCGCTCGTATAAATTTTGTTGCTTATGTATTATCGAAGTCGAGATAACAGACGCTCAGATGTTATGGGTATAGCAACGAGTTGAATAAACAGATGAGAGTCGTAGTTCGTTCTTGGTTGCTATATATTAATTACGTGAAAAGACTGTTTCCTTTTGCTTTGACAAGAGTGAGAATTAATGCGGTATCAATTTCGAATTGTTTCTGAACAAGCGCGGCACGATTTTAGTTGTCTTTCTTATTAAGTAAATTCCTTTTTGAAGGTAGTATGCTATATATGTAACGTGTTTGGTTGACCAAAAGTGTTGTGGTAAGGTCATTGACGGACGGTTTTTTAGTGATGCGCGTTGCTCTACTAATTGGTTTTTTTGGTTGCTTTTCTGTTGTAAATAAAAGTGATAGAACTTGTCGTGCGTTTGACGGGACATTGACTTAGAGATACGCGTTGCTTTACTAATTGTGTTTTTTTTAGTTGATTTGTCTTTTTATATTTGAACTGTGTGTGCAATCTAGTTTTCGTGGTCCTTTTGTTATCAGAGTAGTGCATACTTTGGATTATCCAAATACAGTTTTAAGCTTGAGAGCTTCAAAAACAAATGATGATACAGTTGTAGCAGGTTTAGTAGAAAAAGGTTGCTTCTTATAAACAGGTATCTCATTCACTTGTAAAGACAGTTGATACTGTAGTTTCTGAATTTTCTAACCCCAACGAATCTAAAATAGATCGTTGTTTGCGCGAATTTTCGTTATTCAAAAGCATTAGATTTTTTTTCTTTGTTACCATAGGTAGCAAATAAAACACCTCGCGTTACTGTTAGTTTAATGCATTACATCGTGCCTTGAAAGCGTGATTCTAAATTTTTATTACCATTTCTTTTTTACGATTTGTGTTACAAAAGATTTCGACATTATTGTCTCAGGAAATAGAGTTAACAAGAATTTATCAATGCTACATAGTTCCATCAGCATGATAATGTCTGCTGCTAACGCCAGTGAAGTACATAGGTGTGATTAGTGTAAAGTGTAAGAAATTCCATCAACACCCTCACAGTCCAGGGTGAAGTGCTTCGTTAGTGCAGGACATCGTGAATCTCACACTTCCGTTGCAAGGAAGAGTTGCTGAAGGACTTTTGTAAGTTGAACTATTTCCTACTTGTTATTACTTTAAATATCTATCCGTTGCTTTACCATATCTTTGTCGTTCTGATACCTTTTACAATAGACTTGCCTGCTATTAAGAAAAAAAAAAGAAAGAAAAAAAAAGAAAAAGAAAGAAAAAAAAAGAAATCAATCCTACTGAATTACTCATATCTATTGTGTCTTACCTATTTATCTTTTGTTAACATTTTGTCTGATTTATGTTTAATTGGTGTGTGAGGAAACGTTTCTGCTACTCCCCAATATTACCTCACTTTGTAATAAAAAATTTTTATAATGCTTTTATCGTGATTATATTATATAGTTTATCTAAACAGTTTTATTTATATTCTACAAAGTACTGAATAACTGAGACTTTTTATTGCTGCTATGCTTTTTCTTTATTTCAGGTTTGCAGGACTAATTTTTCTTTATTGCAGGTTTGCTATTCTAATTTTTTTTCTTATTGCAGGTATTGTTACTAACTCCTCCCAGCCGCATATATTATATGTGGGTCTGCTTTCTACGACCCCCCCTAATCTCCGATTGAGCCCGGTCACTTCTTTGATTTTCTTTGTGTTACGCACGGCTACGAAAAAAACGTAGCATAACTTTGGCGCCCGAACAGGGATGCCCCTAATAACGTAACAAATTTGGCGTTCAACGTGGAGGCCACGAAAAAAAAAAACGTAACACTTTGTTTGAATTCAACCAAGAAAAGTTCCATAATCATAACTCGCAATAGCAATGATAATAAAACCAGATGCTGAAAAAAGAAGGAATTTGAATTTAAATAGAAAACTAACAACGGTTAAAAATTGATACAATATAAATACAGGGTTACTGCTAATTTAATGCTCATCATGGGGATCTTGAAAACCATAGAAAATACATTTTCGGTTTAGATTAGACAAAAGTTGCGCTATTTAAAGGCCTTTTAGCATCTGCAAAGGAAGTATGAAAATTTTAAGTGGTTTTTAGAATACAGGGTGAAAACTAAAATATTGCATTTTCCTTTATGTTTAATAACTTCTTTAATTTCCAACGGAACTTAATAAAATTGGATATGTGTACATACGTCGATATGGCCTTTAGACCGAAGTTTTCAAAAAAGTCTAAGGACTAATATGTTGCGCTCGCCCGATGTCAACTTTTGTTTTTATTATTGCCGATATACTGGATTTTTATACCATTAATTAGCTCGAAAAGCGTTTAGCGTATAGATAGCACCCCAATACAATTTTGCGTGAACAAACATTGATAGCCAAGCCAAACAGGGTGCTTATCTACGAATATCTGTGTAAGTTCGTATAAGTACGGTAATTAGAGTCCTTTGCAAGATAGGGAGCCGTAGTTTATAGAGATTCGAGGTAGGTATACATATAAACTAAAATGACACAACACTGCTACTACATCTAGATCATATGCTTTGATTTTACTCACAACGACACCAGAACGATAGTTTTCCTCTCAAAACGAAGTCTCTGGCCAACCCACGATATGTCAGTACGGAGAATCGATATTTTGTCAACAAAAAGTAAGGTATGTAGGAGTAAGTTATTCAAAGCACACCAGGAAATTCCACATAAGATTTGCCGCAAATCCAAACCAAAAATAAAAACGACGAAGTAGTTTAAAGACTTTGAATACGTCAGGACAACAGAGTTTGAGTATTTAGCAGTAGTGTGAGTAATGCAAGGGAAACGAATATGAGGAAGCTATAAATAACTTAAACCAAGGTAGTAAGAAGCATTTTGAAACTAACTGGTTTCTTTGAAATGCTTTAGTAAACTAATACTTAATTATGAAATCTCCCTGGTTGTATGATGGGAGAATTTACTCTTGCCAAAACAAATTTACGGTGTTCATGAAAATGTTTGTTGCTACAACACGAATTTTTTTTTTTTGACAACAACCAAGTCATTTTGTATTGAACCACTAGTAACAAAAACCTCCTGAAGGTACCAACAACTTGCAAGTTCACCTCTTTGGGCAAAAAACAATCTATAAGATTAAAAAAATTATTGCAGTTTGATTGTTTTTATATTTTTGGTTTATGCTTGTATTAATGCTGTATCGATATAGCGTGGTGGTATGTGTGTGACTACTACGCCCAAGGTCCCGGGTTCGAATCCCGACACGGTCCGCTTGAAAAATGTTAGGCGAGCATTTTTCACAAAAATACACCCTCGTTCAGATGAGAGGTAAAATGGAGGTTCCGTGTGTGAGTGTTGTCACGCACGTTAAAGATCCCTACCTTGCTTGGAACAGCAAGGGTTCGGCAAAATTCAAAATTTTTCAGGTAAAAAAAACTCACCTCCTGGCCAATATAGTACCTTGAAGAGGTGCATTGGAAAATCACATGTAGTGTATCGATATAGCGTTAATCTTAAAATAACTTTCCGTTACTGTTTTGGGCTAATTTAAACATGACTCTAATACTCATTAGTAAAACTAAATTAGCAGGATTATGATGGCGTGGAATTTTACTTTTAGAAGTTTATAATAGCCTTTGTTACAATCAAACAAAGGAAGTAATAAAGGAGCTTGAATTGGAAGTTTTCATTCTGAGAATTCACTCTTTAATCAATGGAAAGCTCTGATTAGGAATTTCGATGTACGATAAAGTTTTGAAAACCTTATGTTTACGTGACATTAACTAAAAGTTATTCAAACTTAATGTGGAATTAGTTGCTACTTAAAACCTATTCCAACTCTTAACAACTAAGCATGTTGAGGGTACAAGTTAAAATCAATAAAGTTCTGAAGTTTTCATCAAAGTTTGTTTAAACTTTGAGTATGATACACTTCATATTTATGCGTTCAATTATACATTATTTCTTATTGAGAACATTACACGTTACGTGCTACAATTATGTATATACAGGGTGTCCCAAAAGTCATGGTCCAAATTGAAGGTTTGATAGCTGAGATTAATACCTAATCAAATAACTATATATGTTGTTATCCAATTGTTGATGGTTTCAAAGTTATAACAACTTTTGCGATTTGTGTCAAAATCGTGCAGAACTTCGAATATTAATTTGCAATAAAAGAAATACTGACCTTTTGAAAGTAGTTCGTTTTCTGTTGTATGCGTGAATGTTGCGTGTTTAATAAATGAGGACTTCCTCAAACATTTACTTATTATCGCAAGAGAAAATCATAATTTTTCCATAATTTTGGTTCTATGAAAAATCATGCGTGCTTTTCAAACTGAACTTACTCAAAAAAAGTATTACCACCAAAAAGTGCACACCTAGCCAAAAAGCTTCATTAATCTATGCATTTTGTTTAAAGGTATAACTGGTAAGTCTAAGATTAAATGCATAGAAAATTTTTGGGTAATTTGTAGGTACAATCCCAAGAACAGCACTTTTATTGTTTCCGTTCCTGAGCAATTGATAGAGTACACATTATACATTTTCGATAGTTATAATCCGAATTTGGTTTTTACTTGTGAAAAGGAAGTTAACCAATGTATTCCTTTTCTAGACACATTAGTCATCAGATCATCCACCAACAACTTAAAGCTTGATGTATAAAAAACCTACAGATTCTGGTAGGTACATTAATTATCTTTCCAACCATACATTTCATCATAAACTTAACACTATTAACTGTCTAAAACACCGTATCCTCAATATTTGTAAACCTGACTTTCTCAACAAAAATCTAAAAGAATTAGAATCTATCTTACTGAATAATTCATACCCCAAAAACTGGTTAAAAAGGTTGCTATATTCTAATCATCTACATACTTCAAATAAAAACAATAGTATTGATACTAAATTTAGGAAACTCCCACACATTCCGAATTTAACTCCCCAAATCGTCAAGATCCTTAAGCAACTTGATATCTTTATAGCGAGTACCTATTATAATTCGATAGGTACGTTGTTTACGAAATTGAAAGACAAGACAGAGAAGTCTCTATGTAGTAATATTGTTTATCAGATCGAATGCAGTTCCAAAGAACGTACGTAAGACAATCCAAACAATGGCTAAAAAATCGGATTATACAACATAAGAGCGATGCCAAGATTGGTAAATCGTGCTGTGCATTGTCCTCACATCTTTATGATTCTAAACACCAAGTGAATTTTGACAAGACCAAGATTTTGGATATTGAGAGTAATTACTACAAAAGACTATTTCTAGAATCGTTTCATATTTACCGACAACGTAATCCTTTAAATAATAAGTTAGATATTAATAATTTAAATGTGGTATATTCGGGGTTATATAGTGTTAATGGAAAAAAACGCGAATGTAGATAGCGTTGTTTGCTATACAAAGTAATCACGTTTAGTTTTATAGTTCCTATTTGTCCTTGTTATCGTCATGTATTAGATTTATATTGTTATCTTCCGTATTCGTGTAATACCTTGTTTTCCGATGATAACTTTTGTAAGAACCATTATCATATAGTAATTGTTGTGTGTTACTCTAGCACAGTTATATATTTTATTTTGATTGTAGTGTTTAATGTATTTTTAATTTTTTGACTTGCTACTTTTAACTGTAATGTTATGTAATTATTTATTAATGCTGTGCGTAATGTATGGAATTGCGCTTTTTTTTTGCTACCATCATTTATATAAAGTCAAAGTAATCATGTAAGTAGTAGGATTGTATTGTTTCAGACATTGTAACTATTTCAGCAAATTTTAGTCTTTGAAGAAGGCATAATTCGTGTGCCGAAACGTTAGAATAGAATTACAATTTGACACTGTAGTATTTATTGCTGTATGAACGATTGCATCCCAAGATTTCAACAACTATTCTATTAACTATATATATATATATATATATATATATATATATATATATTTTAGGTAGTTTTTTTTACACAAGGTAACTTGATAAATACTAACGTATTACAATTATTAAGATGAAATAATAACTTAGACTTTTATATGAAAAGCCCAAATGATCATTTTAAATCGAGCTAGTAATTGAAAGAAGGAAAATATAAGGTCTTGGACAGGATTTAAACCTGCATCTCAGTTTTGCCGGAACTGTGCGTTAACCAATTACGCCACCGAGACCGATGACTATAATTGAGAAATTTACAAATCTAAATCGTGTACAGAACTATATATAAACCTAACTTTCAATTACGTTTAGCATTTGTGTCAATCATATCTAACATTGTCAAGTTTTTGACTTATGTCAAATATAGACAGGAAGCAACGCTCAATATTACGGCTATAAGCCAAGTATTAATATATATATATATATATATATATATATATATATATATATGTATATATATATATATATAAATATTTTAGGTGTGATTTTTTTACACAAAGTAACTTGATAAATACTAACGTATTACAATTATTAAGATGAATTAATAACTTAGACTTTTAAATGCAAAGCCCAAATGATCATTTTAAATCGAGCAAGTAATTGAAATAAAGAAAATATAAGGTCTTGGACAAGATTTGAACCTGCATCTCAGTTTTGCCGGAACTGTGCGTTAACCAATTACGCCACCGAGACCGATGACTATAATTGAGAAATTTACAAATCTAAATCGTGTACAGAACTATATATAAACCTAACTTTCAATTACGTTTAGCATTTGTGTCAATCATATCTAACATTGTCAAGTTTTTGACCTATGTCAGATATAGAAAGAAACAGTAGAGTATTTAGTGACGAATCAACTCCTCATTTCCACCAGAATCCCTCATTTCCACACACATCTGGATCATAAAGTTTTCTTCGACTAACCATTTTTCATCTTTCGAGATAAATATATCTTAAATTTTTCATCTTTCGAGATAAATGAGCATCCTCATTCCCACACACGAGATAAACCTATTTTTAAGATTTTTTTACCGCTGACAGTCTGAACCAAATAGTTTTCTTCGTCTAGCCATTGCATCTTTCGAGATAAACCTATCTTGTTTGGTATCAATTAATATTAGATTTTTCTCAGCTACCAGAATTTCTAAGTGGTATTCGCGGGACACGGCGGTTTTAGATTTCTAGGGAAACGGTTGGTCAAAGCATATGTCTTGAGTAGCGAAAAAAAGGGTTTTAAAGATGGAGTTAAATAAAGATGGGTAAAAATTAGTCTTTAAAAGGCATAACTTTATATGGGGTGGTCCTATTTAAAATCTATTTACAGATTTGGGGGTCCCTAGAAAAATTTAATATTAGTTGATACCTAGCAAAATATATTTATCTTAAAATAGTGACTATCCCGCGTATAATAAATACAATATAACACTTGTCAACAAAAAAAGTTGTAGGGAAAATTAAAGACGTATTTAATGGGGGTCCAGTATTAGAATTTGTTGGTAGTACGGCTAAGTCCTACTGTACTGTAGGCGAGAAAGATACGATTAAAAAGATTAAAGGGGTCTCACGAATTGTAGTTAAGTAAAACCGAGGGTCTTACAACCTATAACGAGCATATACCTCCAAAAGGGGTAGGCATGCAGCTACGCAGCAGTGCGTGGGAGAATAAGAATTCTCTCCAATAAGAAATTTAAGTTTTCATGTACGTAGCACCAGTCATTGGGAAATGGTCGAAATGTGGAACCCATAAAGGCGATTATTAATTATGGTTTAGAAAAATAATAGTAGTTTTCGTGGACTAAATAAAATAGCTTAGACTGATTAATGTATATGGTTACATACTCTCGTACACATCCACAAACATCTGTTTACGTCCACAATAGCGATGCCGGTAGTTTTTTTAACAAATAGTAGGAAAGATACGTCGGGTGTTAGTGCGTGGAAGCCCATAGGATCGTTGGAATCAAAAAGAACGGTGTCGCGGAATGTATGATGGTTTCTGTTAGAATAAGCGAAAGTGGTTAATTGATCGTATTAGATGTTTAAATATGCAAAAGTGTAAAAGCCTACATAAACAAAAATTTAATTATCCGACAAAAAAGTGCGCGATGTGCTACACTTATAAAGAAAGTATGGAATGGTGTTTTTTAGCAGCCCTAGCAGTAAAAAGGGCGACTGACTTTTTCAAGCAACTACAAGAATAGCAGTAGCGCAGAGAAGGGGTATGCATGTATTATACAGTGCACAGTTGCTGCAAAATATGTTAGTTTACGCGTAGCTCGGATGTGTAATTGATTACGACTTAAAGATCCCTCGGAGGTTTAAAAATTCTCAGCCCATTGTCGTTTGAAAAATGTTTGTAAATTATCAGAACAGGAGCGGGTCGAAGTTTAAGTTAGATGGATGATTGACTGAGTTTTTTCTACCTTTTACGAGGGAATTGGAAGTTGACAGACATCGAGCATCTAATTCTCTATTTGGATGATATCGAGTACTTACCGGTTCTAGAAATCATTACGTGCGGCCGACCGCTATGCGAAAGTGTAAAAGCCTACAGAAGCAAAATTTAATTATCAGACGAAAAAGTGCGCGATGTGATATAGAAAGTATAAAAAAAAAGGTGCTTCGCATCGGTCCTAACAGTAAAAAGGAGAGTGACTTTTTCTAGCAATTACAAGAATAGCAGTAGCGCGGCGAAGGGGTATGCATGTATTATACAGCGCATTGTTGCTATAAAATATGTTAGTTTACAAGAAGCTCGAACGTGCACAAATTAAATTTTAATCTATAATTAACCACGGTCGTAAAAATTGGAAATTAATGGTTAATTTTAATACCGCTAAGCATATACTTTCGCTTGGTGATTCAATTAGAAAATATTCCAGCCCTCCATTTCCTAAAATATGACGTAGAAGTTATTTAAAATTGAATTGCTTTATTAGTAAGTATCCTGTAGACAACAAGTTGGTATTTCCTTAGTAATGGTTTAAAGTGTTTTTATTAAGTTTTTGGTTATAGTAGCACTGCATCTTCTACAGCACGACTTGCACACAATTTGTGTGCGTGTGCTACCACCCTTTTGGATTTTTAATATGCGCGCAATCCGTATAACATGGAAGACGTTTTCCGGTGTTTCTACTCACTGCACTCGCACCATCGACGATGCGAACCAGGTGCATGCATTGGCGCTAAATGTATTGGACGAGCAGCAAGGATTATGACATCATTTAGTCCCCCGCTGAATCTTCAACATCGTTCGCTCGTCTTCGGAAACCTTCGGTATGCATTCTATAAGGAATATAAATCAGGTACGCTAGAGTAAGCTTTTTAGTTAGTTCGATTACAAGTTTAACCAAAGTCTTATAGTGCGGATTTTGTTTTGTACTAAACGTTTTTAAATGCGAGCCCTGTCACGTCTACTTTACCAGGAGGGATGCTCTCAAACGGCTCCAGAACAAATGTCGTGGTGTATCATCGTCCACGGTTAAGCTTATACATCCGTCGGCAGCAAAGTACTTAAACTCTGGGTCTTGCAGTATCGCTTTTACGAGAATGGACAACTTACAGCGTGACAAGGAAAAACAGCACGGTATGTTATTAAGCAGTAAACGTTCAGCTCCGCCAGCTGTTAAAGGGTCTTGTACGAAACAACCACGAATTATGTGTAAAGTGTGCGATATGGAGGTGTTAAAGTCTGCATACCCTGGTCATCTACGGAGCAACAAACATAAAAATGCATCAGTTACCGCTATTAACGACGATGGTGTAGAAATGGTTAGCACTGCGTTTAACATCCGTATGGTTAGCTATCGCATAAAGAATGCCAGTGTGGGCGATGGAGTGTTCAAGTTTCTTTGGAAGCAGAAGGAACGATTTATTCGATTACTTAATAAAAAAAGAATACAACATACAGCAATAAAGGTCAATTGCGAACTCTACGGCGTTTACACCAAAATGGGGGAAGAGACTACCGATGTGAAATCCTTTAACACAAAAAGTATGGATATAACGTCTTCTAGTAATCTGGAAAATATGTACGAGGTCTTAAGCGAAACCATGTAAACACCAACTTTATACCCAATTAATAAAATCAGTTTGTCGGGCGAGGACAACAAAAAGTACATTATTCCTAATAGCACAGCAACCTAATTAAGGTAGGTCAGTAAGCAATATTAAATTGCTGTTAATTGACTTGCATTTAGCGTACTTTCCTATTGTAATAACCGCATTTGTTTGGAGAAGATATACACGTTTAAAAAGAAATTATATACAGTTTTCTTAATTATTAACCACGCGATGATTACGTAAAAGTCGACCTTCCCATTCACATATTTAAAACCCATTACATTGGAATGTATTTACATTATTCTCATATTGCTAGGTTAACGATAATATGTCTTATTGACCGAAAACACGTTTCCTCTCTTTTTAAACAACACATTAATCTTTTTTTGTTACAGGTTAAACTACTTGGATTCGACTACACACAGGAAATAATGTTATACTTTGTAAAATTGCATTCCATAAGTTTATTAAACTGTAAATTGGATAAAATAAATTATTGAAATTTTGTGTGCTTATTTCTTTGTATTGGTTAAAGGACTGTAGATATTAAAAAGGAGAGGTGATTAGGAATCGACATTGATAAAAAAATCTTTAAATTCGGGTAGCTCCCTTGGGGGTGATGCTATCTGAAAAATTCCTAGAAATTCGGGTAGCTGAGAAAAATCTAATGTTAATTGATACCAAACAAGATAGGCTTATCTCGAAAGATGCATTGGTTAGACGAAGATGAAAACTACTTGTTAGTTTTGCTTATAGAGCAAAGAGCAAAATTTAAAGGTTCCGGACTTTAAAAGGGTATAACTTTACAGGGGGTGGTTCTATTGCAAATCTGTTTACAGATTCGGGATGTGCGTAAAATTCTAGGCTAACAAGATGTATTGTATGACTAAAAAAAATTTATAAGAACGCTCAAAAGTGGCTACAGGTAAAAACTCTTAAAATGGGGGTAGCTCTCTGGGGGATGGAGCTATCTAAAAAATTTAAAGAGATTCGGGTAGCTGAGAAAAATCTAATATTAATTGATACCAAACAAGATAGGTTTATCTCGAAAGATGAAAAATTGTTAGACGAAGAAAACTATTTGGTTCAGAATGTCAGCGGTAAAAAAATCTTAAAAATAGGTTTAACTCGTGTGTGGAAATGAGAATGCTCATTTATCTCGAAAGATGAAAAATTTAAGATATATTTATCTCGAAAGATGAAAAATGGTTAGTCGAAGAAAACTTTTTGGTCCAGATGTGTGTGGAAATGAGGGATTCTGGTGGAAACGAGGAGTTGATTTGTCACTAAATACTCTACTAGGAAGCAACGCTCAATATTACGGCTATAAGCCAAGTATTAATATATATATATATATATATATATAAATATTTTAAGTGTTTTTTTACACAAAGTAACTTGATAAATACTAACGTATTACAATTATTAAGATGAATTAAAAACTTAGACTTTTATATGCCATGCCCAAATGATCATTTTAAATCGAGCTAGTAATTGAAAGAAAGAAAATATAAGGTCTTGGACAAGATTTGAACCTGCATCTCAGTTTTGCCGGAACTGTGCGTTAACCAATTACGCCACCGAGACCGATGACTATAGCTAGACTAGCTATAGTCATCGGTCTCGGTGGCTTAATTGGTTAACGCACAGTTCCGGCAAAACTGAGATGCAGGTTCAAATCTTGTCCAAGACCTTATATTTTCTTTCTTTCAATTACTAGCTCGATTTAAAATGATCATTTTGGCTTTGCATATAAAAGTCTAAGTTATTATTTCATCTTAATAATTGTTATATATATATAAATAAATAAATATATATATATATATATATTGTCGTGGAATTATAAGTTAAATAAGTGTAGACAATAAAATTTTATCAACTGTGTATATATAAATAGGAGCAAATTATTTAAGCGCCACATTAGTCAGTTTATATAGTGAAAACGGACGGTTATTAAGATATTTTTCTATTTTTAAATTGGAATGTTAAAATTGCATAAGGGAAGAAGCTTTTGAGTACATAAAACTCAAGGATACGCATAAGTAATTATAATAATTTTAAATCAAACGAATGGAAGCAGAAACGGAGTTTTCAGGTATACAAAATCAATAATTTAAACGCAAATATTTCCATTTACATAAAAGCAAATGTTCGTTTACAAATACTAAGAAGGAAAGAAACTAGGAATTGTTATTTTAAACGGACGATTACTTCGAAGAACATCTGTTAGGTAAAATGTCAAGTTCTGGAAACTTGAACGAACGTTAGCACAAAATTCTATAGAATTTTGTTTGCAACGGTCAATGTATAAACTGCTAAAATAACAAGTGCCTTGAAGACTAAGTGGAATAAACGATCGATAATGTAAGACAGACAGAGAAGCGTATATAGAAAGCGTTGGCTACAAGTCACGTATGAAATACACGGGTAAATATGAAGCCAACAACAATATCGATTTTCTGTAGCTTAAGAGGGGTTTCTAAATAAGACAATAAATATGGGTAGAACGGAGAAAGATAGCTGATAGGTGGAGCGTTGTGACGAGGGAAAACGATATCATTGGTTTAAGGCGAAGCAGTTGTGAGAAGCGCGCGTCCGTTGAGATATCAAACAAAATTCAGTGTAACATTATAATGATCTCGGAAATTTTCAGACGTTACGTTCAGAATTTGTAGAAGTGTTTTTAAAAATAAGCTTTTTACTGAAGAGAGGTTCTTTGAGGAGTGTGAAAAGCATATAAATACTCGAACAAAGATATTAAAGCTCTCTTTCTTTTTAGATCTGAGATTGCGCTTAGATCTTCAATGTAATTAATAGTATATGCTCTTGTGTATTAATTATTTTGTATTCGGTAAAGTTGCATACAACATCCTGTTTGAAAATATGTAAAGCTGTAGTAACGTACCGCTAAAGCAATAAAAGTGATATTGCACGAGTTGGTGTTAAAGTCTAGATAAAAGGTGCCGTTACTACAACGACTCTATTAAATGAAGGGATGGTGCTTGGGTAAGCGAAACCTAAAGCTAAATTTGTATGCATAAAGTATATTTGGTATGGAATGTTACGTTTGAGACAAGGCTAATATCTGGGTAGAACAATAGAGGTGGTGGCAGAGATTTGGATGGTGGGAATCAGTTGAATCCAGGCATAATTGAAGTATATGGACACAACGACGAGGGTTTCTGGTAACCATCTTCAGAGATGACGAGGAACGAAGGCTACTGCATGTAAAGAAACTTAATTTCCTGTTTTTTGTATAAACATTTGTGTTGATATTTTTGTGTTTGAGTGTTTTGACTTATTGGGGGTGTATTTAGTACCATAAAAGCTCGTTTAAAGGGATATATGTGCAGGATAATTAATCTTGATTATTTAAAAAGGTTTATTGATGATATATAAATGTTTATTCATGATATAAAATGTTGTTGTAAAGGAGTAAACGGGTCTTTAAATTTGTTTTTAATGAAAATACAAGATTTAAAAGCATTTAGAGGAACTGGGTTATAATGAGCTCAAAATAGACCAGAATAAAATCAAACTAGGGTTGCATGTGAGGCGCATCTACTCGTATTATATAGAATTTGTTGAAATATATTAAAACCAAGATCATTAAAGTATTTAATGAATGAGCTGGTAACAGTTTTAGCAATCTGTCTGTACCAAGGTGTAAATATTTTATTAATAATGGAAACTTGTTAATATGTGTAAATAAAAAGGTTGTATGTTTGTTGCATTATTTGAGTGGTAATTTCATTTGACTGTGTGTGTGTGAGAAAAGAATGTACTTAAAATGATAGGTATTCAAGAAGAAGCCGATTGCTGAGCTAGTCAGGGTGAGCAGAAATAAGGAGGCATTCAAGAAGGTAGTGTAAGAAAATTTTGTTATTTTTTTATTAATTTTTTTTGAAAATTTTATGTTGGCCCAAGTAAAGGGGCACGAATTTTTGTTAAGGTTCCACAGCAATATATATATATATATATATATATATATATATATATATATTACCGTAATTAAAGGTCATTACAAGGACATATTATAGCATAAGACAAAGATTTCATTTTATATATTCAAGAAAATGCAAGAAGAAGCAATTTACTTGGATATTTATTTATGCAAATACATATTTGTAAAATACCCTGTATGAATGTATTAATTACGTTTGACGCATAAACGCTTGGTTATAAAAGAAGTTTAATTCATATTCAAGGATCGTATTTTAGATAAATTTACGTTCAATGCATAAAAATACTCTTAAAACGGGAAATCGCATATACAAATATCTTAACAGAATTTTCACTTCTGATTATTAACAAAAAAATGTGCCGCCTATTACATATTAAAAGTCATTTTAAAATTATTTTGATATTACACAGGCTGCTCCAAACACTAAAAAAATAACAAGGTTTAGTTTTTTAAGTAAAAGTCTTTGTATATCATTACATTTTTGGATTCCACGATCAAAATATTTTTTATTAAGGTTTGTTATTCCTAAACCTTGAAGTTTTTGAAGTAATTTAATTTCTTTCAAAAACAACATAATTTTAAAATATTAGATACAAAACAAATATTACGCCTATCTAGGCGAAATTTGGAGTGAAGTGTGAGAATTGATAATGGTTTATCCTCCCATTATAAAAACTTAAATATCTTATACAGAGTGTTCAGAAAACTAATTTAATCTTACGAAGTTCAAATTAATTAACTTAAATACAACCCTGTATTTTTTAATAAACTGTTAAATGCCGAACTTAATTCCCTTTCGAATCCTATAAGCATGTTCTATATCTCTTCACGTTTTCACAATATTCGCTAATTACTTGCATACTGCAGTTAAATTTTGAATAAAAGTCATAATTTATCTAGTTGTCTATGAAATTATGAAGGGTAAAAATTCAACATTGTTAATAAGTTTGTTGTTATTATTTGAATTTATTACGTGGGCTGTTATTGTTTTACAGACTAAAATTAGTAATATGAAGATTTACCAAAAAGAGAAACGCATTGATGTGATACTTGTAGTGAGTGAATGTCCTGAAAATCGTTTATTGGTTTTCCGAGTATATGCTCAAAGGTACCTGGAAAAAACTCAGCCCAAACCAACAGTTTTTAACAAAGTTTTAAAACAGTTTAACGACACTGGAAGTGTCGAATACAAAAGCCTATTACAGTAAATCTGTAACTGATAATGAGGATAATATTTTTACGGTAATTGGTTCAGTTAATGAAAATCCCTATGTGAGTCAAAATCAGATATTCAAAAATTGAAACATTAGCCAACCAAGTATTTCAAGAATACTTAAAAACACGAATTTCGTCCCTATAAAATTCTACTATGTCAAGAGCTTGATGGAATTGAGTTCCAGAAGAGAATTGAATTTTGCATGTGGATGTTAGAGGAAGAAGCAGAAAATTAAAATTTTTTGGACAATTTGTTATTTAGTGATGAATGCACTTTTCATAACAACGGACATGTAAACAGGCATAATTTCCATTATTATTCATTTTCAAACCCCCATCAATACAGAATAATAAATAATCGGCATAAATGGTCAGTGAATGTGCGGTGTGGAATTATGGGTGCATATTTAATTGACCCTTATTTTTTTAATGGTCCGTAAAATGGTTTGATGTTTATGAATTTTCTGGAAAATGAGTTACCAGTGTTGCTGGAGGAAGTTCCTTTAGAGAAAAGAAGAACCACGTGGTTACGATTAGATGGAGCTCCGCCTCATTATCATCGTGAGGTTTGTAATTTTTTGAATAACATGTTTCCAAATAGATGGTTTAGAAAACAGAATGAGACGTTCCATTGCCGACACTTCATTGCCGCCATTTCATTGCCGGGCCATTTCATTGTTAGGTCATTTCATTGCGGGGCCATTTCATTGCCGATCTATTTTATTGGTACCTTACAATATAGTACTAAAATAGGCTAATAATGCAAGTTTTTTTATTAAAATAAATCAAAATGCTTCGTAATTTCAGAGTGGATTCCTATGGGAAATTTAAGGTTGATTTCAAAAATTCTGTCGACTTTGAAATTTGGTCGAATATTCAACGTTACGATATTTTGCATGATTCAGTGCTCGCAGACTCTGCGGCACAACATGTTTTTAATTGCATATACAAACTTGATCATATAATCGTAGGTATATTTGCAAAATTTTCCTAAAATATGAAATTTAAAATTAATACAAATCAAGTATTTATTAGTGAAGTAGGCTGGCAATGAGTTAGATCTGCAATGAGTTGTCCCTGCAATGAAATGGTCTTGCAATAACATGGCGGCAATGAACTGGCGGTAATAAAGAGGCGGCAGTGAAGTGCCCTAGACCGCTTGGAAGCGATTTCTTTTTGTGGGGCTACATACAAGTAGTTGCTTAATACCTTCAACTACTCAAAAAGGTATGAGGCAACGAATAACGGGAGCTTTTCTAACTCTAACGTCAGAAATGTTATCCAGAGTTAGACTAATTTTCAGCAAAGAATTCTTGTGTTTACAAAATAATGGTCATCATTTTGAACCTTTGTTAAATTAGAACTAGTCATATTTAATTCATAAGTTTGACAGGTTTTTACATAAACAGTTAAATGTTTTATTGCCTTTTTTAAGTACTGTTTAATTGACGAATTCTGTGAAAACGTGAAGAGTTAGATATATGACATCCTTATACCATTCAATATGCGGCAATGGTGTGTACTAATGAAAACAGGGCAGTTGAACCATATCTCTTCTGTGCCGACTGTTGCCAAACTTCCGCAGTCAGGTAAATCAACACGAAGGCACAGTCTGCGAGATATGCGATGCTGTTTTTCCCATAAGGTGTCTGTTTTAAGTTTTATAATTTGCTACTCTTGTCCTAATGAGCCCCAATTAGGGCGAAACGAGTAGACAGAATGCTTGTTTTGAGTCAATTGTCGTTGATTCTTTTTGTTTTGTATTAATCTAAGACTTGTTAAATTCACATTTTTCTATGAATATTATTTTCGGCTATGATAAGAGGCAGTTCAGCCCGATCTCCTTCGTGCCAGCTATTGCCAAAACCTGAGCTGTCAAGCGAAACAGCACAAAGGCACAGACTGTCAGCAAGGCGATGCTGTACTTCCCATAATATGTCTGTATTAAATATTACAACTTTGCTACTCCTGGCCAGAAAGGACGCAATTACGGGGAGACGTGTATAGAGGATGCCGATTTTGTGTCAATTTCCATTAAATTTTCTTACTGTGTAATAATCTAAAACTCCTTGAATTTACTTTCCTTTATAAATATTATATTGTGCTATGAAAGAAAGCGTTCACTGGATCTCTTTCTGTCGACGGTTGCCAAAACATGCGTTGTCAGGTAAAACTACACCAAGGACTTTTGATTATGGAAAAACGCAGTTGCGCGGGATCTCCTTTGAGCCAACTTTTGTCAAACCTGCGTAGTCAGGTAAATTAACACGAAGGCACAAACTGTGACATATGAAATGCTGTTTTTCATAAGGTGTCTGTGTTAAATATTACTACTTTGCAACTTCTAACCTGATTAACCCCAATTAACACACATATAGAATCTCAAAGTTTGAGTCGCATATCTAATAAAGCAATGTAAACAAAGTTTTTTTTACGACCCATTGTATGTTGAACAGCGATTTTTCGTACTTATTTAAGGTCGGTTTGACGCAGCTCTAAATCCTTTTCTATTCTGAGCTAGTCTAAAAAGGTCTACATACCCTTCACAACCTAAATCTCTAATAATTTGATTAACATAGCTTTGTCTACGTCTTCCTACTCTATTTTTTTTGGTAGTCTATAATCTAAAACCTTATTAAATAATCCATCATGTCTTAACTGAAGCCATGTCATTCTATCTCTCCTGATCTTTAATTGTTTCCACATTTGTCCAACTAATCTTTAACATTCTCCTATAACACCAAGTTGCAAAAGTTTCTATCTTTTTCTTATCTACCTCTTTAATTGTCCAAGTCTCACTACCGTATAATAGAACGCTCCATACGTACGGCTTTAAGAAACTTTTTCTATTATTTAAATTAATACTATTAGCTATTAGTGTCTTTCATTTTTAAAAACATTTTTCTCGCTTGAGCTATTCTAGCTACTATATCCCTTCTGATACGTCCGTCCTTTGTAATTATACTACTTAAATAGCAAAATTCATTTACCTCCTCTAACCAGGTATTACCTATTTTTAATTTTGGTTTAGAACTAGGCTTTAACTCACTTGTCATTATTTTTGTCTTTCCTGAGTTAATTCTCATACTATAGTTACTCGGTAGTATCTCATCTAAAATATTTAAAAACTCTCCTAAATCTTTTCTAGACTCTGTTATAATGACTATATCAACTTCAAAATGTAACATGTCTATTTCCTGTCCCCGTACACTAATACCTATCTCTTTTCTCTCTCTAGCTAAGTTTAAAGCTTCCCCAATATAAACATTAAAAATCAAGGGAGATAGTATACAGCCCTGTCTAACACCATTTTTAATCTTATTCTTTTTCTATTTCATCAAATTTAATTACTACGCTTTGGTTTTTATATAGACTGTAAATAATTTTTCTGTCCCTATGAGAGATTCCTATTTTTCGCAAAACCCCTGAACATAACAATCCAATTAACCCTATCAAATGCTTTTTCTAAATCTACAAACGCGAAATGAGTTTTTTTATTTTTTTGTAACTATTTTTCGATAATTAACCTAATCATTAGTATCGGTTCTCTAGTCCCTCTGTCTTTACAAAAACCATATTGGTCTTCGTTTAAATAATTCTCAGTCAAAGCTTCTACTCTATCTTTAATTATTATTGTTAGTATTTTGGAAGTGTGGGAAGTTAAATTAACCGTTCTAAAATTCTCACACCAATCAGCTCCGGCCTTTTTTGGGATTAAGATAATAATATTTTTTTCGAAATCAATTGGGACCTCACCTGTGTCATATATTACTTTTACTAGTTCATATAATCTTCCTAAAGTTTTCCGACTTGCATATTTCATTAATTCTGTGGGTATATCGTCTATCCCTGGCGCTTTATTTAATTTAATATCCCTAACAGTTTATTTCTACATCTTCTTCTTGGTCGTTCTCTAATTCATCCATATCGTCTCCTTTATATAAATCTTTTAAATATCTTTTCCATATATCTGCTATCTGAACCTTATTCATTAGAAGCTCATTATTCTCATCTTTAATACCATTAAATTTTTTCCTATCTTTCCCGAAAAACTTTTTAACTGTCCTGTAAACCCTGTCTGTCATACCTACTCTCAAATCATCTTGTATTCCCTTACAATTATCCTCCATCCATTTATTTCTAGCTTTTCTACACTCATGTACTATCTTATTTCTAACGCTATTATATTTTTGCTTACTTTTACTATCCAATTCTCTGAAAGATTTAAGTTTTCTTCTATTCTCTATTAAATCTAATATCTCTTTTATTACCCAGAGTTTTCTCGCTTCTACTTTTTTCTTACCTATAGTCTGTGATGCTGTATCATGTATAGCCCTATTTATTTCTTTCCGTCTATTATCTATGTTCCCTCTTATAGCTCTCTCGTTGATCTTATTATCTCATATTTGTTTATATTTCTCTTTTACCTCACTACCATTAAGCTTATCTAGAGCCCATCTCTCTCTTTTAACCTTTCTCTATTTTTGAATTTTAGCTTACACTTCATTTTAACTAAGTTATGATCGCTATCTAGGTCAGCCCCTGGATAACTACAACAGTTTTTAACTTGGTTTCTAAATCTTTGTTTAAGTAAAATATAATCTATTTGGTATCTAGTCCCATCACCTGGCGCTTTCCAGGTATATCTTCTTCTAACATGTTGTTGGAATAGGGTGTTTACAGTTACTAATTTATGTTCCTGGCAAAATTAAACTAATCTTTTTCCTCTATTATTTCGTTTACCATACCCAAATTTTCCTTCATTGGCTTCTCTCATTATAATCAATACATACTAGCTGAGCATTACTAGCGTGGTTACTTTTTTTTTACATAGATACGTTCGGGATACAATTCATGACTTGCAATAAGTGGGTATACAGCAACATGTGTGCAATCCATTCAATCTATTATATTTGCGAAATTTTCTTCTTCACTGAAGATACAAAAATTAATTAGTATTAGGTATGTAATTAGTAATTGCGATAATACATACTTTCTCTGAATCCTTTGCAGTTTCCCTAAAGTTGGTGGTAGTCTATTGTACCTATTTAGCACTGCAGGACTATAACGCATTACTTACTTAGTTAATGCATCGACTCACTGATAATAATTGACTGACTGCATGATTCAAATTTTTCCAATATCCAACTGATAACTGCCGGAACCAAAAACTGCAGCGATGTAAAAAATATAACAAGCTTTTTAAACACCCGAAGTTAGTTGTGGGGAAGTCACGTATTTACCCTTCTTCGATGCTTAGAGAGGGTACCCTGGAACGGAGCTGTCATTTTAGGCGTTAGTAGCTCTACTAAATCTAAAGCGGTATCTTTTGTAACTTTATACAGTTGAACAAAAGCACGATCACTTTCGTTAAACGAATCTTCGTTTATCACTAGCCTTCTTTGAAATTGAGCATCAATTTCGACCTCTCCTAGAATACCAATTGCATTCAATTGCATTAATTTATTTAATACCTGTTCAAGTAAAAGTATTTAAATCTATATTACTAAAATTTATAGGCTACATCGACAAATGTCATTCGTTTGTGTTTTGTGAACGCTATGTAAATTAGAACACAAAAATCCGTATCTTATTATAAATTTGAGAATGCGCAACCAACCGCACTTAAACCGCTCTAAAAAGTGGCTGTTCCGTATACGAATTACTTCAAGAATCGCGCTCCAGATGTGAACTCAAAATCTAAAGGAAAACGTTTTATACGGGCAGTAGCATGATTTACTCTCGATTGTAAGCGTAAGGGTAAAGTTTCCCTATTCCCACTGTCGGCTTCAGCAGTGATCAAAATGAAGATAAAGTAATATCTACAGCATTTAATTCATTTAAAAATCATTTATACTGGGACATATCAATAAGACAACCTACATTTGAACTTGCTTTATCTCTAAAATTTACAGAAAATCTTTCGTTTTACGTTTTGGTTTTGTTAGAAAAATAGAAATCATGATTTAGCTTCGGGTATCTGTGATTAATAGCAATACTAACATCGTTCTTATTTTAATTGTCACTTCTGCTATGCACTGTGTATGTGTCGATATAACCTTCTTGAGTTGGACAAGTTACACGATGTCAACACAGCAGTCTGATTCAAAATTTAGCTTTTAACTGATAAAAGCGTGTCGCATCCTATTGTATCTCGAACATTCTACTCTGTAGAATTTAAGAGAAAGTTCATTTATCTCGAGGAAGGCTGTTATATCAAACAAAACAGTAGCAAGTAAAACGCCATATCTGGAATAACGTCTTAAGTTTGCATTGTTTAGTAAAGTAGAGCAAGCTGCTGCTTGTTACACTGCAATAATTTTGCCTCCAATATGGAATGGAATGCACAATACAAACTGTATATCAGTTTTCCTCAGTATAAGCTTTCGATGCCAGACAATGTAGAAACTTTCTGGGAACGTTAAAGCTAAAACATTTTGTTAATTAGCTTAGCGCGTGATTAAAGAAGTTCGACACATTTCTAATATAGTGCGACAAAATTAAACCGCATAAACTCCCATGTTCCTTACTTAGAGCTAAACAATTCACAATTAAAGTCTTATAGAATAGTCTTCAAAGATAAGAGTTCACATTCACTTCAGCGAATACTGAATCACTTCAGATTTATATGCCACTTTTCACCGGTTCTTAATTTATATAGAGATTAAGTACAATTCAAATAGATAGCACATACTAATAAACCCACTTTGAATCTCGCGTTATCGTTGGAGTGGGAGGCGTCTGAAATCATGTAGGATTAGCCAATCCTACATGATTATTTGTTTAATAAGTATAAGCAAAAAAATAATTATAAATTCAAAAATACATAAAATAAAAGTGAAATTGTTAAAATTGAATGATTTTTAATTGTTGAAGTAGTTCGGAAGTCATCGGTAATCTTCGGAACTCTTCGGAAGGTTTGATGCTTGCTTGTGAAACCAAAATAAATTCAAACACTTATTAAATGAATGTCTATATAGCTTGAAGGCGGTGAAAACGGCTTCGGTAGGTTTCGTGTTTTACCTTTGGCACAACGTTAAGTTACAAAGAGTTATGATTTGAAATTAAAAACTACTCATTTACAATATTTACAAGTATAGAAGGTTCGGAAGTCGTCGGTTGTCTTCGGAACTCTTCGGAAGGCGTCGGAATTGATTTGTGAGGTCCAGTAGAAACTTGGACGGTGGTGATTAGAAAATAATTACAAGTTTGGGAGGCCCAGACGTCTTCGGTGATCTTCGATTTCCTTCGGTAGACGTCGTGGAAGTGGTGCCTTTGGCCTCGTAGAATTCGTCTCCGTTAAACTCTACGGGGGTGTTGTCCCGGAGGTAGACTTGGCAGATGCAATCGACGACATTGCAATAATCCACTTTTCGGGACGTACTGGCAGTAAAAGTGGTTTGAATAAGTTCTTTCGGCGACGGTGGCAGAGGCGACAGAAGCCTTGGGTGCGGTCGGATTGAATGGATCGCACGTCGAAGGGCGTTCTGTGCTTGCTTTTGATTTGCCTGGTGTATAGAACGATTCTTACCATCCATACGTAGGTTATATAACTATCCAAAACGAATTATATTGACGTGCCTCAGGTACGGCGGCGGACAGCGTCACTGTCGGAGAATACGCAGGCTATGGAGAGCGCTGCGTATCGAAGTATAGCGGGCTATGAAGGACGCTGCTCGTTGAAGGTTTTTGCAGGCTATGGGGAGCGCTGCAAGAGGATTCTTTAGGCTATGGTGAGCACTAACGAATGTCTTCTGGAGAATTTGAAATTATATTTATACACTTCCATTTCCTATTCTTCCTGTGTTGAAAAACGTTAATGGTGTCTTTAACCAATGAAATTGTGTTTTTCAAGTTTTGAATGCAAAAGAATCTCCAAATTTAGTTTGTCCAATGAACGTACCGATTTTTGGGTACCACAAAAAATTAGTTGGAATTTTTCGCGATTCTTTGGTTTGTTCTACTTCCAGCTCGTGTACTTTTTATTATAGTCAACTGCAAATTTTCAGTCTGTTCTGTGCTCAGCTCGCGCGCGGTGATATAGTCAACACTCGTTTGTTTATTGGCACGATGTAACTTCCGCTCTGCACAATCATATTTGCGGTGGGTGTAACTAGCCTCTGTGCTGTTCCTGCTGACTAGGTATAATTAGTGCTCGTAATCTAGATAATTGTATAGTTACTCAAATATTCGGTACTATTCAAACGCATTCGGGAAAATATTTCAAGCACGGACGATATAGTCGACATCTGTTTGTAACATTCTAGTATTACGCTAAACGGAAACCGGATAAAAGAAAGGAAACAATTAATTTAAAACGGACAAAATTATTGTTGTCGTAGCCTGTATAATGGATTTTACAAATGGCTAATATAAATTTAACACGATATTTCAATTCTTTTAGTTTTAGATAATTTCAATTAGGGTAGTTAGTATAATTGAAGCAATAGAAAATTGAATTGTCTTAAAATAAATTGGTACCGGTTAAAACGATATAAAGATAACGCATGTGTCATAATAGGACATGTTGTAACAATGGAATCCGCTGAAAGAAGATTTTCATAAACTAGACAATGTAATAATCATGTAACAAATGCAGGCGACATGCAATAAACTCAAACCACGAAATGAGAAAGTTATTTATGATAAATATATTCAAATAGACTAATTAATGAATTTAAACCACATGGGGGCAAATCTAATATCTATTTCAATAAACTTTGATAATGGAAGCATGCCATTTAAAGAAAGATTTAACATTAAGAGATAAAAACTCAATATGTATATTTTTTATCATAATTTTTCCAAATATAAAAGAGCTTTTATCTATTTGTCATTGAATAAGTTAAATTCAATGTTAAATTGTTGCAAGATAAAGAAATCTTAAACATACTGTAATTATAATACAGTGTAAAAAAGAACCCAACGCTTAGCAGCGAAACCAGTATGTAGTTTAGATATACGTGTGTCTACTTAAGTTGGCGGGAAATGGAACACTTTTTTATTTTTGATTTTAGGAAAAAAAGTTACTTATTATAAAAAGTTCTGCTTGTTCTGAAACCTAAAATAAAACCTTCACATTTCAAAATTTATTAGTCATATACGAGGTTTATTAATAAATATGAATTTGGCGCAAGAGTAAAGTACCTTTATTTTTGATAATTTCGAAAATTGTTATTATAAAATGTTGTTCAGAATGAAAAATCACGTTCAAATATGCAAAATATCCATCGATTATAAAATTATTTTTTTTAACTTTTCTAAAATAAAAATTTATTTAAGCTTACGTGTCATTTCATTTAATCTAAGATGCACTGACAAGAACTGTCCATGAAATGTAATTTCTCAGCATTACGAAAGACTCTTTAATAATAACAATAGTTTAATAATAATGTAATAGTTTTTGTTACACATACAGTTCTTATCATTCCGTCCCTCAATTAACTACCGCTTCAACATATCCGCCTTCTCTATAAATACAGGTAATCGTTCTATCTCGAAACTCTGTCAACACTCTTCTAATCATAGTCGGCGTTATACTCTGAACGGTTTCTTTAATGGTTCGTTCTAAATGGACAACATCTGTGAATGGCCCTTGGAGGTACACCTCTTTCAAGTAGCCCACACAAAAAAAGTCGAGTGGGATCAAAGCTGGAATGTAAGGTGGCCAACAAATTTTCAAAAACTGATGCACAACTCTTCCATTAAAACAATTTTCAATATATTGTCTTACATCTAACTTGCTATGGCATGGGGCACCATCCTGCTGGAACCATATCTGTTGACGTTCAAGTAGGGGTAGATCATCAAGAAAATCATCTAGTTCTTTTTGTAGAAAGAGTAAATAACGGTCTGCATTAAAAGATTGTCGAAAAAAGGTAATTAACTGAGGGACGGAATAATAAGATCCGTATGTGTAACAAAAACTATTACATTATTATTAAACTACTGTTATTATTAAAGAAAGTCTTTCGAAATGCTGAGAAATTACATTTCATGGACAGTTCTTGTCAGTGCATCTTAGATTAAATGAAATAACATGTAAGCTTAAATAAAATTTTATTTTAGAAAAGTTAAAAAAAATTTTTTATAATCGATAGATATTTTGCATATTTGAACATGATTTTTCATTGTGAACAATATTTTATAATAACAATTTTCAAAATTATCAAAAATAAAGGTATTTTACTCTTGCGCCAAATTCATATTTATTGATAAACCTCGTATATGACTAATAAATTTAGCTATTTGAAGGTTTTATTTTAGGTTTCAGAACAAGCAGAACTTTTTATAAAGAGTGACTTTTTCTTCTAAAATTAAAAATAAAAAAGTTTTCCATATGCCGCCAACTTAAGTAGACACACTGTATAAATACAGCGTTAAATACAAAGTGGCAATATTTCACTGTATCTATAATAGAAAAACCACAATCACTAGACTTTTGCATGATAGGGATTCTACTCCTCACCAATGCAGTTAGCCGGTGCATCCTTATTTTGTTACGATATTCCGCTCTTTTTGGAAAATTTCGAATTTAATAGATAAACATTTCAAACACCATTAGGTAACTCTTTAGTCCACAGAGTTTATAAAAGTATACCCATAAGGCACAAAAATGTCATAACACACCAAATAAACACAAAAGTAATGGTTCAAAAATGTTATCTGAAAAGCACCACCGCACCTGGATCTGCAATCAGACCATCGATGACGTCGCCCTCATCAATGACTGCACATTCTAGAACCACCCCCCAAGTTGAATCACACCATCCGTTATGGAAATCTGCTACCCAATTCTCTCAAACCAATTTACGGTACGTCCAACTCCTCCAATTACTATACTCATCCATTTACCAAAGGTAAACCACCAAATCGATAGATCCATAAACCATTTCATTTATGTGCATAACTTGCACTAATAACCAAATTATAAAGCAGTCTGCACTTACATTACTTGCACAAGTTTCGCATTTTTCAAAATATATTTCAACAATTTGTCAGACTGTTAGTACAACATTACACTCACTTGTGTTTGTTGTTATCAAATTCAAAATACTACAGTAATTCTATTCCCCCATACTAGTGTACACTTCGATGACCAGGAAAAGAGAAAAGAACTCTATCACCATCTTCTCGCTGTTATATAGCCATATATGCCCCCCTTGACTTGAAATTTTTTGTAAATATACCACCAAACTAGCCTTATTGGTAATCTTCTAAACAGTAACAACGCTTCCCCAAACTAAATTTTTCAACCGCCACTCAATTCTCATAACACACCAGCTAACCTTTAACAATTCCCTGTAAATTTCCTATCCGAGTACTAACTGTTTTCGAAATCTTGGAATTTTGAACAATACGAACAATTACTACGAATTTACTCGTTTAGCTTCACAACGGATCTTATGTTCGCAGAATTCTAGCCTCCACTAAAATAAGTTTAGCGTTTAAAGCACACCTCCATAATACGTATATTAATATAGTCTCAGTCTAACCTACGTATGAACATTTACCCTTTCTTACTTTGTACTCACACCCTATTTCATATCCCAACCACGAGTTAGCTTTATCCCAGTCAAACCTGTGTTTTAAATCGTCTATCCTTTTTACATCATGTTTACCAGTTCTTTTATCCCTACTATACTTTTATCCCCTCTAAACACTCTTAAAACTATCGCCTGTTCTCCTTCTATATATGAGATCCAATTATCTATCTCCGTTCCTCACATGCAATCTTGTCAACAACCTCAATTCAAAATTTCTAGGTAAAAAACTCGCTTCTTGGCCAATGTAGTACCTTCGGGTGGAGCATTGGTCCTCCATCGACCATCAAACGCATTTGTAAAGTTGATCTTGGTACACAATATGTTTATGCTGTCTGTTAACAAGGTAACGAGTGTTCTTTAACAGCAATTATTACACTCGTCATATTCTTGGCATCCCACTCTTCCTTGTATTTTTTGAAACGTATTTCTCCCTTTTTCGGGGCATATTTACCTAAAAAAGACAATAGCGCATGTTACGTTTATTTTCTACATAAATTAAATACCCTATATAGTGTACCCGTTCAGTATAAGCCCGCTTAACATAATTTTAACTCGAATCTACTTTGCTTTTAAAACGAAAATTTATTTAATAAATAAAATAGTCAATACCTTGTTTTAAGTATCCGGAAATTTGTTAAACATTCTGATAACGTATAATTGCTGTCTCTTGTGTTTCCCATTTAAGGACTTCTTGAAATAATAGATCCTATTATTAGTTGATAGCGTGTTTTCTAGTTTGATAATCGCTCTTTCGATAACGCGAGGATTTCAGTTCAAACTCGTGTTATTTGAACCCATTTTGAATTTGATTCTGCAGCTTGTGCGTTGAAATATTTTCAACATTATTCATCTCTGTATTTTCTAAAACGATGCATGTCTTTTTGTTCGACAAGTAGAAGGTATCTTGCGTGTATTGGTGAGTTTTCCAGCGCTTACCCATTCTAATCAGGTTCTCTTTTTAGCTCTTATAGTTGGAAGCCAAATTAGTTCTTTTTTGTATGTAGGCCTAACTATTCTTTACCACAGATCAACTGCCGTTGCTTGTAGATTGCTAGTGCCGTTATGGTAACAGAGTAAACACATCCCGACGACCGTGGCGTTGCTGTGCTGACTCACCCCCCGACGGGTGGCAAGCTAAGTATCCAGACACATACAGGTATACAACATTAATGGCATATTCCGTATCAGCGTTTGGTGTAGTTACGTGATTAGAAACGTGATACTGTAGAACTATTGTTTGTTGCTGCGAGTCCGAGTATGGGCCTGGTTCATATTTAGGACAACTAAGTGGCGCAAATTCCAAACATAACCACAAAAATGTCAACATATAAACAAAGTATATTTAAATGCAATATAAGGCAAAATCCAGTATAACATCTTAAAGAGTAACATTTCTAGCAAACACTTACAAATTTTTAACTTGAAAGATTAAAAATTATTGCCAGGAACACAAAATATTTACGCGCTTGAATAAATGGTTACAACCATCAGAATCTCACCTTGTCAATTGTTTTTGTAGGCCACCTATGTTTAAAAAGCTGAGGCTAGAAACTTGTCTGTGGATCAGTGGTGTAAATATTAAGAAGTCTTACACATAGCGTCGGTACACGAGTTATGTAATCCCCCAATTGATATATGTATAAAGAAATAGAATAATTAAGAAATTACTAGAAATGTTAGAAATGCATTAAGTGAAGTGCAACATTGTATATTAAGGACAATTTATACAGTTTATTAACGTTCATGGGAACGGAAGCGCTACTTTGTAGCGCAGACGATAGTGACACTGCAGATGTCAGGTCACAGGCGGTCACCGACGGACACGTACCAAGATTACTTAGAAAGTAAGATCGCAACAATGTATTTATGATTAGAGTTAAAAATAAGCAGACATGAGATTTGCAAGTTCCCACAGTCATGTGAGGGGGTAGGGATATTATAAAAGATCCGGGAGCCCCAATCGACGACAGTTAATCCATCGATCAACTTTAGCATTGCAGTTCGTTAGATTACTCATTTTTGTACAATTAATTAATGTATTTCGATTAAAGTAATATTCAACTAATTTGTCAAAATTTAAGTGAATTCTGTATATATAAAAATAAATTAGTTAAGAAGTTTAGAAATGGTTTTTTAAAAAGGCCGCTCCCAAGCCACAAACCTTAACTCACGTTGCGGCCAATAACAGGGTGACCCATAACATCAGCATGGTCCATGTTCGAACCTTCTATGTATCTACATATAAATTTTTATGCAAAGTTGAGTTTATAGCCGCGGTAATGCATATGAGCAACACCCATTGTTTTCAAAAGTAAATTAAAAATATATAGTTTAGAAGTGCTATTATGTTTTAAGACATTTCGACTATCCAACTAAATAACAATGTTGTATCTGGAGAACTTTAGAATGGGCGTTGAAGGGTTAAACACCGAAATATCTTGCATGCAAAACAGTTTGATAGACAGACTTCCGTCCTCGTGGCTAGTGCGGTTCATCAAGTTTATATAAGTAGTCTACTACTATTTCAAAAGTTTTTGAAGCGCGACAGTTACGATGAACGGGTAATTTATCTTAAATCGCTTAGGGTTGTAACTTCTCATATTCATTCAGAGTCTATTGTTATTTTATATCTAAGTATGCAAAATTGCGAGATAATTCTTGGATACCAAAGTATTTCATACGCATTTGAGAAGAAAACAATAGCCTACTACAAGCTGTAAATTGAAATTCCGGCATTCCTCATGCATCTCATATTAAGCATCAGAAACCGTTTTCTAGGTCTGTTTCAATTTCACTGCTGATAATTATTTGTTGCACGAATAGTTATATCTTATATGATATATTTTTTAAAAGTTTTCTATTTTTACTGAGCTCAATATAAATATGCTAGCAGTCTAGGAGAATTTGATATTTGTCGTAGTGCTAGCTTAATTTCAAAATAAAATATCTTCTATAAAAAAAAACTCTGACTGTAGGAAAAATGACATTTTAGATGGTTCTTTGTGTTTGTAATCCTACATTTGATTAATGATTGATGTAAGTTCGAAGGACCAGAACAGTATTATCATTTATTGAACACAATTTTGAACTAGTGATTAAACAATATCGACCGTTCAATGATAAATGCAAGCGGTAAATTTACACACAATTTTGTAAGTTTTATTACCACTTAGATTGTGAATGACATAATAATAATTTTTATGATTAATCTCTGAGACGAAATAATCCCACTAAAACGGTTTTGTAAATAAATTAAACAGTAATTTTGAGTACATGCGCTTGCATTTAACTTACAAATAAACATATATACAAAGTATTGTTGCGAGCTACTAGTAGGCAACCCATCAAACACACAAAACGCCGCAAGCACTGTCTATTGTCAAGGGTTTAAGAATTCTTCTAGCAATTACTGGAGGATAAGTCATCTTTTTTAATTCAGAGTATATATAAGACCGCTAATAAATGCAAGAGTTCAGTCTATACTAGAATGTCTAATATAAATGATATCTTTTTGTAAAGTAAAAGTAGTTGAGCTTTTGGAAGTTCAAGAGTATACATAAATGTTATATTCTGTGTCTAATGTACATGCAGATTGTAGTATACATAAATAGATAGAAGTGTAATAAAAATAGTTGTTAGGGTTATTAATAGACCTATGGTAAAGGAGTTAGTTTAAGAAGATATTAGTGCTTGTAAATTCATTAGTGTGATAGTGCTTCATCGATAATTGGACTGAAAACATCTATAAATAAGGAATATACTGTTAATTAGACTTGTGAACAGTGAGTAATAAAGACTCTTGTTATTACTTGTTTTAAATTAGAGAAACGCGGTAGGAGTAGCCCACTTCACTGGTGTCAGATGCGGGGTATATAGTGATTAATTTAAAACACAAGTCTAAAGACATTTAAGTAGTTTGTATATGCCAGTTACAAGAAGTCAAAGTAAGATGGAAGCAGAAACTTTAATGAATTTCCTCAAGGATTTTAAATCCGGTATGGAGGAGAGGTCGGCTAAACTAGAATTGACACTTAGTGAAAATGCTGAGAAAATGGAGGAGAGGTCGGCTAAACTGGAAGTGACACTCAGTGAAAACGTAGTAAGGTCAGTTGAACTGGAATCAACCCTTAAAGAGTTTAAATACGGTTAATTAGACTGTTAATTAGACTTGTGAACAGTGAGCAATAAAGACTCTTGTTATTACTTGTTTTAAATTAGAGAAACGCGGTAGTAGTAGCCCGCTACACTGGTATCAGGCTGTGTTGGGTGATTAAATTAAGTCTAAATACATTTGAGTAGTTTATATATGCCGGTGACAAGAAGCCAAAGTAAAATGGATGCAGAAACTTTAATGAATTTCCTTAAGGATTTTAAATCCATTATGGAGAAAATGGAGAAGAGTTCGGCTAAACTGGAAGTGACACTAAATGGAAATGTAGTGAGGTCAGTTGAACTGGAATCAAACCTTACCGAAAGGTTAAGTGAAAATACTAAGAAAATAGAGGAAAAGTTTAGTGAATATGCTGAGAAAATGGAAAGGTTGAGTGAAAATGCTGCGAAAATGGAAATAAAGTTTAGTGAAAATGCTGAGAAAATAGAAGAAAAGTTAAGCGAAAATGCTGCGAAATTAGAACAAAAGTTGAATGAAAAGACAGCCACGTTAGAACAAAGATTAATGGAAAGCTCCATTGCATTGAAAGAAGATTTCACTGAACAGGTAGAAACAGTTGAGCAAAAGTTGGACAGTAAATTGATAAAAATGGAAGCAGATGTGATGAGGCTGCAAGAACAAGTGATTTCACTAACAACACGGCCACTTGAATTAGCAAACCAAGTTGTAAATCAGAACATTCCAGAAATAAGAAGCATGGTAGAAAGCGAGTCAATACCGTCAAAATTTAAAGTGAAACCACCCACATTCGATGGTAAAACACCTTGGCCCACATATTTGAAACAATTTGAAGCTGCGGCAATAGCCAACGGTTAGTGCAACAAAGAGAAGGCTATCTCTCTAATAGTGGCCCTAAGGGGGAAGCTCTTAACACCTTACAAACGATTCCCGAACACCAACAGAATTACGGCCTTTTAACATCGAAGCTTGAGATGAAATATGGAGACGCTCATCTTCAACAGGTTTACCATGCACAAGTTAAAACCGCTTGCAAAAGACAAATGAAAGCCTGCAAGAATTCGAAGCTGACATTGCCAGATTAGTTAGATTGGCATATCCAAGGGCACCAGATATTTTCCTCGAACAACTGGCTGTTCATACATTTGTGGATGGCATTAAAGACAGTGAAATACAGCAAGCGCTAAGATTAGCACGGCCAAAAATGTTAGATGACGCACTGGCTCATGCGCTTGAATTTGAAGCAGCTAAGCAGACATCACACAGGATGAGTCACAAAGTTCGGTTTGCCTTAGAGGCACCTGGTCAAGCTCAGAACAGCATAGATGAAATAATCAACCGTGTTTTTGAAAAGCGAAAGGCGGAAAAGCTTGAAAGATAACGACCGCGGAGATGGGGTCTGCGATGCTGGAACTGCGGTGAAGTTGGTCATATGCAGAGACGCTGTACTCAACCAAAAAAACAACCGGTTGCGCCAAAGCAGGTCAATGTAAGGAGGCGAACGTCGACAGCACGGCGTAGTGCATCCGTGCTGCATCGTCGATGGGGAGTCTGGACAGCATTTATATCGATGGTAGAATTAATGGTAGGGTTGTCCGATTACTTGTGGATACAGGAGCGACGAGAACTATTGTGAGACCAGATTTGGTTGGTCGTGGAAAAGTGCTACCTGTATCGGTGTGTCTCCGAACGGCAAGTGGTGAGAAAATTTGTACTCACGTAGAGACTGCCGTTACGTTGGCAATTGGGGACAAACTAATTAATCATCGGGTGTTGGTAGCTGAAATTACAGAAGAAGTGATCTTGGGAATGGATTTCATGAGAGAATATGGGTTTTATGTAAACATAAAAGAAAATGTGTTTCGGATAGATGATGATGAGATTCCATTTCAAGGAACGAGTAACCAGACGATGCAAGTTCGAATGATTTGTGATATGAAAATACCCGATAAGGCGGAAATGATAGTAATGGGCCACCCGAATGGTACGCTCCGGGAAGGACAAGTATGCATAATGGAAGCAACTGATTCGGGAATGGGTCAGGAAGGATTACTGATTGAAAGAACGCTGGTAAAGTTTCGAAATATTATACCAGTAAGGGTGCTGAACATTAATCCGCATACGGTGACCTTGTAGAAAGACATGGTTGTGGGAGGTTGCATTCCAGTATGCCATATTAAACGTTGTGTGGACGACACGAAAGATAAACCAGCCAACGGTTGCTCACAGAGATTGCTGGATATGTTAATACCCTCGTGTCAAGGATTAAACGGCGACCAATGGGCAAGGTAAAAGAACTGGTCGGACGATATCGAGGTGTGTTTGCACTGGATGATAGTGAGAAAGGAAGGACAAATGTTGTGCAACATAATATCAATACTGGAGATGCGCAACCGATAAAACAACTCCCCAGGCGGCTTCCTTTGGCAAAACGTAAGGAAGCCGAGCAAATTATCACCGATATGGAAGAACAGGGAGTGATTGAACCCTCGAATAGTCCATGGGCATCCCCGGTAGTACTTGTCAAGAAGAAGGACGGGTCGACAAGGTTTTGTGTAGACTACCGGCGGCTTAACAATGTGACAAAGAAAGACAGTAATCCTTTGCCCAGAATTGATGACACCTTGGATACTCTATCCAAATCTAAAAGGTTTTCGACCTTGGACTTGAAAAGCGGATACTGGCAGGTAGGCTTGGAGCCAAACGATAAAGAAAAGACTGTGTTTACAATTGGAACTGGATTATGGCAGTTCAAGGGCATGCCAATTGGATAATGCAATGCCCCTCCTACTTTTGTACGTTTGATGAAGTCGATTCTGCGTGGACTGTCCTGGAAGACATGTCTGGTGTACCTAGACGACGTGATAGTGTTAGGACGGTCTTTTGAAGAACATCTTAAGAACGTAGAGGAGATACTCCAAAGATTACGCGGGGCAAACCTTACATTGAGTCCCAAGAAGTGCCACCTATTTGGAAAAGAGGTGGAATATCTAGGACATGTCGTTTCGGAGACTGGAATAAGAGCTGACCCTGACAAAATAAAAACGGTGCAAGAGTGGCCTACAGCAGCAGATATACACCAACTACGCAGTTTTCTAGGATTGTGCACATATTACCGACGTTTTATACTTGGGTTTGCGAACATTGCCAAACCGTTAACGAATTTAACCAAAGATGGACAAGAATATGATTGGAATGACGACTGCCACAGTGCATTTGAACAACTGTAACGACTACTAGTTACAGCACCAATTTTGAGTTATCCGCGGATGGAGGGGAAATTTGTGTTGGATACCAATGCCAGTAACACAGCTATAGGAAGCATTATTTCTCAAGTGCAGGACGGACAAGAAAAAGTTATTGGGTATTTCAGTAAGGTGTTGTCGCGGCCAGAAAGGAATTATTGTGTGACAAAAACGGAGCTGTTGGCCGTCGTCAAATCCGTAGAGCACTTTTATAAGTACTTATACGGCCGTAAATTCCTGTTGAGAACAGACCATGCTGCACTAAAATGGTTACTGCAGTTTCGAAATCCTGAAGGGCAAGTGTGAAGGTGGACAGAGCGGCTACAGAAATATGACTTTGACACAGAACATCGTGTAGGAACTAGCCATCAGAATGCAGACGCTCTATCAAGGAGACCTTGTCCGGTGGACTGCAATCATTGCTCCAAGATGGAAAGGAGAATAAGTGTCATCCATAGAATGACGGTGACCGATGATACTTGGCATCCCAAAAGAATGCGTGAAGACCAGGAGAATGACGCCGAATTGGGACGTATTATTGAGTGGAAAAGTAGAGGACAACGACCAGCTTGGGAAGAAATTAGTATTTCAAGTAGGAGCCTGAAGGCATACTGGGCACAATGAGACTCCTTGATGATTGAAAATAGAATCTTGAAACGACGCCTGGAATGTGAAGATGGCACTGAAAGACTTCAAGTGATAGTGCCGAAAAGCAGAGTTCCGGAAGTGTTGCAGCACTTGCACGATGGTATTTCCGGAGGACACTTTGGCGTGGAAAGAACTCTCGAAAGAGTGAGAGAAAAATTCTATTGGGTGAACGGCAAAGATGTTATGAAGGAGTGGTGCCGGAAATGTGAATTGTGTGCCTCTGCAAATGGCCCGGTCACAAAACGGAAAGCCCCAATGAGACAGTATAACGTGGGGAATCCTTTTGAGAGGGTAGCCATTGATATAGCTGGTCCGTTTCCTGAATTAAAGAAAGAAATAAATACATCTTGGTTGCAATGGATTATTTTACCAATTGGCCGGAGGCATATGCTATACCTAACCAAGAAGCCGAGACGGTTGCAGATGTATTAGTGAGGGAGTTGTTTTGTCGCTTTGGAGTTCCGTTGGAATTACACTCCGATTAAGGTCGGAACTTCGAATCAGCGTTGTTTCAAAACGTCTGCAAGCATCTTGGGATCAAGAAGACTAGAACCACGCCACTTCATCCCCAATCGGATGGAATGGTTGAAAGAATGAACAGGCGTTAGGGAAGTACGTGGCCAAAGTTGTCTCTGAACATCAACGAGACTACGACCAACATTTACATTTGTTCTTACTGGCGTACCGATCTTCGGTACATGACAGCACAGGATACTCGCCCGCTTGCGTAATGCTAGGACGTGAATTGCGGCTACCATATGATCTTCAGTTTGGATTTAAACCTGGAGAGAGATCGCAGGTGAAGATTACGTTAGTAAGCTTCGTGAAAGATCAAATAGCATTCACGAAAACGTCCGAAAGAATATCCAGGTAGCAAGCGATCGAATGAAATCACAATATGACACGAGAGCACAAGAAGGTGGTTATCAACCTGAAGATTTGGTGTGGTTGTATAATCCACAAAGAAAACGTGGGTTGTTGCCAAAATTACAAAGACAATGGGAAGGCCCGTACGAAGTGATGAAAAGGATTAATGATGTAATGTACCGGATCAGAAGATCTCCCCGTGGCAAAAAACCGAAAGTGGTACACTTTGACCGTTTAACATTCTACGCTGGCAACAACCAAAAAAGCTCGAATAATGAGAATGGTGTTCGACAAGTTATTAATCATGAGCCAAATGTAGATTTTGAGAGTTTTATGGCGGCGTTGGGTGGTTCCGCTAAGGCGAAATTTGGCGTTGTTGTTGAAAAACAGCAAGATCTGTTTAGAGCACCAGAATAGTAGCGCAAGATTTGGCAATGTCAAGGAGAATAGCTGTTGTTTTCAAGAAAAAGTTTGGATGTGTGGATGAATTAGTACAACAGCAGCCAACTGTAGGAAAAGCTAGTTGTTGTATGAGAGCATCTTTAGGTTCAAGTTGCCCGCAGGATGCTCAATCGTTGGGTTTGCGGATGACACGCTTTTAATTGTAAGATTGAGATTGTTAATGGATATGCGCACAAAACCGAACGAGGCGCTTAATAAATTACACGAATGGTCGCAGGCGGTAAAATTAAAATTTAACACGACGAATTCAGAGGCGCTTTATTTCGGCACGAAATCAGGACAGAGACTGCCTAGACTAGAGCTAGGAGAAGAGAAAATCCCGTTTACAAATTGTATTACCTACCTCGGCGTCAAGATCGACGATAAATTAAATTGGAAAGCGCACGTACAATACGTTAAAAGTAAGGGCGGCGAAATATTAAATAAAATGATGGCGGCGGCTAAAATAAAGTGGGGTTTCAGGGGCGAATCGCTGAGGACGGTTTATACCGGAGCAATTGAGCCGGCCATGCTGTACGCAGCTTCTGTATGGGCAGAAGGTTGTAAAATCAGGGAGATGCGGCAATTGACGAGCGTACAACGCATAACCGCGGTAAAAGCGGCGAGGGCGTACAGGACCACCTCCACGGAGGCGGTCCTGGTGATTAGTAGGACTCTCCCTATCAAATATGTCGTTAGGGAGATTAGAGATAGGAGACTTATAGATATAAGGAAAGGGCGCGAAATTATCGAAAATATTAATCTTGGTAATAGGGACGTTGCAAGAAAGATCATGGTATCAGAGTTGGGGCACCCGGCCGATATTAGAGGAATCGAGTTTGTCGAAGGTGATCGGGACGCGACGGGTATCAGAATTTACACGGACGGTTCACGTATGGATGACGGGCAAGCAGGCGCGGTGTTTGTCGTGTTTAAGCAGGAAAGGGAGGTGTTCCGGTTTCAAACCAAACTCGCGAACTGGAGCACTATCTTCCAGTGCGAATTGGTAGCCATACGAGAGGCTATCGATTACGTAATAAATCACACGGGCAGAGACGATTATTATATAATCAGCGACAGTAAATCAGCGCTGACGGCATTAACTAACATGAACATCTCGACAGACCTCCAGGCGGACGTCTGGAAAATAGCGCATACAGCGCTCGAGTTTCGACGTTTAAAGTTCTGTTGGGTTAGGTCGCACGATGGTAACGTAGGAAATGATAGGGCTGACGAATTAGCTAAAGAGGCCGCGACGGGCGACTTCCGGATATCACATTCGTCGATACCGAGGTCTTTAATTAAAAGAACGCTGCGCGAAAAATCAATTCGACAATGGAAAGAGAGGTGGAACAACGCTGCCACGGGCAGGTTGACCCACAAATTCATACCGAGCATAGAAGCTAGAGGTAGGATCGAAGTTAAGCTCGATCACAAAATGGTGCAGTTGATAACAGGGCACAGCGCCCTGAAGGCGTATTTACAAAGGTTCGGTCTAACCAACAGCGACCGCTGCGAATGCGGTGAGGGCGCGGAAAGCGCAAAGCACGTGCTCTTCGACTGCCCGCTTGAGGCGGGAAATCGAGGGTTGGCTGATAGCAAACTAGCTATCCTAAGTCTGGCATGGCCAAAAAGCCTAGAGGAAGTCGGGGAAGTGGTTAACCAGAAGGCGTTCTGCACAGCCTTAAAAGAATTCGCGGGAAGGGTCTCGAGATTAGACAATGACGACCGTGTGTAACATTCGGTGGGTTGGTGGGAGGATTGGAAAATTTTAGATTGACTTAGCGTGAGTAAGGATACGAGCATAGATATAACCAAAACCTGATATAAAAATAATAATAATAAAAAAAAATAAAAAAAAACAAATATCATAATTAAACCCAAATGTCCAATATGCACGAGAAACCCCCACACCATTAATACAGTTACTGCCTATCTTCATAATTATGTTCGGAAAATCGGGAAATCGGGAATAAATAATAACAAATAAACAATAACAAATAAATCAGAAACCCTCATTAAATTAAATCAATAAAATAAACAAAGATAATAAAATAGAGTGAAACCGCGCATCCCCCCCAGGACTTGAAAGTGAAGTGATAGTGATTGTGATTCTCCCCCATAACATTTAGTGCATACCCACCAGGACTTTAGCAGTGCACCCCATCTTCCCCTTAGAAGTAAGTTACAGTTAGATGTAGGCAGACGACCAGATCTTCGGATGCTGGAGAATTTTATTATCGAGGTAAGACTTAAATTTTGGGGGCTGTACTTGCACAAGCATTGATTTACATTAATTAGTAGTTTTTGAAATAATTTAACAAGCACGTTTTGTGCGTAATGGCGCTAGTCGACATAATGCTTGTGCGAGTGCACCTGATAAATAGGGTGATGCTTTTGCTATTTTGTGCACTGCTATATGCTTAACGCTTATTAGACATTTATTTATATAATTATATTTATTTATATTTTATATTTACACTTTATATTTATTACCATGTATTGTAGTATTTTGTGGCATATTTGTTTTGTTTGACGTTCTGTCGCCATTTTGGTTGCAGTATATATTTGGGAAGGAAGAGTAGAATAGTGAAGATTGTAATCATAATATAAATCAGTTAGGGAATGATAGGGAAAGCTATGGATGGATTTAAATTAGTGCTTGTAAATTCATTAGTGTGATAGTGCTTCATCGTTAATTGGACTGAAAACATCTATAAGTAAGGCATATACTGTTAATTAGACTTGTGAACAGTGAGTAATTAAAACTCTTGTTATTACTTGTTTTAAATTAGAGAAAGGCGGTAGCAGTAGCCTGCTTTAGTATGTAATGTCAAAATGAAAATACAAGCACAATATTTCTAGCACTGACATTGACAAAGAATGTGCGAAAAGTCAAATATATTTTAGGTTTCGTACGATAATGACTTTGAATTAATTTTATGCTGCTTAAAAGAAAGAGATAGGACGATTATAGCATTAAATTAGAACTTTTACCTCTAAATGTTAAACATAAAGTATTGCCACGTATCATCGAAAAACTTTGGAAAAAATTATCACGGCAAAACCATGGAGAAATACATATCTTCAATAGTGATTAGAAGAACAATTTGCAGCCAATATTAAAAATATTTTAAAGAAATAATTTGTAACGTGCATTTTTGTAGTTAAACATTTTACACTACCCAATTCGTAAATACTTTCGAATAGTTCAGATTTGTATGCAATTTAACTCGTGTGTATTAATTTAAAAATAGATTAATTGAAGATTGATTTTCATTAATAAATAAATTGCGAGGAACGAATTTTAAATTGGATTATTCGTAAATTACTTTCCAACTTACCGAATATGATAAACAGCTCGTAATTAATTAGTAGATATGATGGCTGCATTCATTTATTGGATGTTCCTTATGTGGATATACAAGTTTAGATAATAGTCGATAAGAGGTTATGGTAACAACGATGGAATAGAAACAGATTAGAGAGGAGTTGTAGTTTGTGTTTTGTTGCGGTATATTACGTTAAAAATACTGTTTCCTTGTTGCTTTACTAATTGTGTTGTTAGTTGAGTTTTCTTGTGAAGTAAAAGTTGTTTATTAACTGTAGGGCAGGGTAGTTCTGAGGGCTTTCGAAGGAAGTATGCTTTATATGTAACGTGTTTGACGTGCTTGTTTACGGAACACGGACGGTTTTAATGATACGCGTTGCTTTACTAATTGTTTTTTTTTAATTTTCTGTTGGAAATAAAAGTGGTAGAACTTGTTGGACTCGACCTGCACGCGTGTTGTGCGGAGCATTTGACGGACTTGCTTAGTGTTTGCACGTGCTTTATTAATTGTGTTTTTAGATGAGTTTCTTTTGAAATAAAAGTTGTAGAACTTGCTTGCTAAACTTGACCGATTCTTCTTAGGATTAATGTGTGTGCGACCTAGTGTAGTGGTCCTTTTTTTATCAGGGTAAGTGCAATAAACTTGTACAGAATTTTTAAAGGTTTTAAACTCCCTGAAACATTTGCAAAATGCAAAGTGAAATTTACCTTGCATGCAATAATAAGTAAATAAAATATGAACGTACATTTTTTTTAAAGACGAGATTGTGAGAGTGATCGTGTTTTTTTAAATGTTTCACCGTATTCAACCAATGCCTTTACCAACTGAAATTAGTTTCAGAAGTTGACGAAGTTCTTTCTGCTGAAGCAGATCCGCAATACGAAAAATTCTTGGCGGATGTTTGGATCGGAATTATACTAATTTTAATTGTTCTTAGTTGCGTTTGTTACATGAACTATTTGATACTTGTTATTACTTTAAATATCTATCTGTTTGTTTCGCAATATCCTTCGTCGTTCTGATACCTTTTACAATAGACTTGCCTGCTATTAAGAAAAAAAAAAGAAAGAAAAAAAATCAATACTACTGAATTACTCATATCAATTGTGTCTTACCTATTTATCTTTTGTTAACATTTTGTGATAAAAATTTTTGTATTGCTTTTACAGTTGTTATATTATATAGATTATCTAAACAGTTTTTTTTCATTCTACAAAGTACTGAATAACTTAGACTTTTCATTGCTGCTATGCTTTTTCTTTATTTCAAGTTAGCAGGACTAATCTTTTTTATTGCAGGTTTGCTATTCTAATTTTTTTTATTGCAGGACTGTGACTAACTCCTTACCGCCGCATACATTATATGTCAGTCTGCTTTCTACAACCCCCCCTACTCTCCGATTGAGTCCGGTCATTCCTTGATATCTTTGTGTTACGCACGGCTAGGAGTCAACGTAGCATAAATTTGGCGCCCAACGTGGCTGCCGCGAATTAACGTAACAAATTATATTATAAGATGTGGCGTTTCATTTCATTTTGTTCCCAACTTTTTCGGACAAAGTGTATATCGTTTTGTATGTTTAAAATGTTAAAATGTTAATAATTGATGGTCAAAGGAGATCTTTGTACATATATGTTAAAACATAGTAAGATGAAGTTGTTTTAGTTGTAACGCTAGAAAAGATTTTTTTTTTGGTACGAAAATCTTTAAATTGTAATAAAAGTGTTGCTGAAAATTATAAGTGAAAATTAGTATATTAAAATAGTCAAAGTTCCAAATACTCACTTACATATAGACAAAATAGTTGGTGTAAAATGTGATTATTATATTTTTTATGACAAATTTTCATATTTGTTGGAACTGTGTAACTTCACCCTATTTTTAATGTCAGATGGTCTTTAAAATGAACTATAATTCTATATATTTCTTGACTCTCAGAACGAGTAGGAAAAGAATTAAAATAGCATAATATACTATCCAGTTACAAAAATTATAATAATTTTTAAAAAAATTAAACTCCTTAAAAATAAACCTATAAAAAATTTGCAATCTAATCTGCTTTAAGAATATCATTTAATAAACGTAATACACTGTTTTAATAGACAAATAGCTCCGGCCGGCAGAAATATAAAAATCCACACTTTCTAAAAAGTAAATAATGCTTTTAAAATATCAGTTAATAAAAGTTATTTATTCAAAACGTTGTAACACAATTGCGAGTATTAATGCAAAGTAGTGTCCTTTCAGGATGGTTCTAGAATAAATTACATTTACGTTAACAAAACGGAAAATATCCCATTTATTCGCTTAAACACACAATTGTTCGAGAGTCTTCTTAAAATCATAAATCACAAGCAAAGAACAGCTAATTATTTTCTGTCAATGAATACACATAGTTTCGCGAAAAGCGATAAGACCACGAAACTATAAATCCGATAAGATAACGGTTTTAATGGCTATACAGAAACTCTTAGGAGAGAGATAACAACTATTGCTTTTATTCACCAATAAAGAATGAGAAGCTTTTTATAATCGCAATAACTTTAAGCGGACAGCACATTAAAGAGACAAGAACCAAAATTGCGGTAAATTGTTACATCAAGCGGATAACTAATACTTTTAAAAGGTAATCGAAACTATGACATACTAAGATTGTTTTATTATATAAAGGCGGAAGTAATTAGGGCCATTAATTCATTTATTTGGCATTCAATAGTTAGCATTGAAATTTTGAACACAAGTACTTTAACATTCGATAGTTACTGAATGGAGTGCAAAGAAGAGTAATTTATTGCTCCAATATAAATAACAAATTTTTTTGGTGCAAAGTTACCGCTAATTTTAGTCTATTAAAAAAATAAATGTACTGTTGTAAACTGATACTTATACGTATGTAGATGGATTTGAAAAATGGAAATCTGAAAGTTTGGAAACAGAAAATCTTTGATGCAATTAATTCTAAAGAAAACGATTTGTAAAATAGCCAAAGGCGGATGATCCATAAAAATAAGAATATAAGCAAGAATTTGAAGACCCAAAACGCAAGTATAGCTTTGCTTCAAACCTAAAACGACTATTTGTGTATTATTAAGTACGTTAAGATAGGATAAGTTTTTGTTTTGGGAATAAGAATTATTTTTAAATGGATTGTTTTATTTTAGTAATTTTGAGGTCAGAGCTAGAGGCGTTTTGACCCTTACAAAAATTTCTGCTCAACATCGTTGATCAACTACATTGAGGCGGGGTAAGAATATTTTAATTATCCATGAAAACTTCAAAGAAAATTTTGTGACTTACATATGAAATGGGGTTCTGGGTTCTCTAATTACTAACAAGTATTAGGTTAAGAATGTTCTAATACGTAAGTAGTGATACAATTTTATTCCTTTCTAAACATAAGCTATAAATTGTATTTATAAGCTTTATTTTATCTGTGTGTGTAAGTAGATTTTTTAGATGTGTGTAAAAGAAAGATGCTTTTGAATGTATACAGAATTGTTCATAAATGTTTTTTTGTTTTATTTCATTTTCGCAAAATACACAGCATCTTTTAAAACAGTGTATTACGTTTATTAAATGATATTCTTAAAGCCGGATGAATGCATTATGAAACTTTCATGTTACAAAAGTACCGATTCTTTTATATTTTCGTCGGTTAAATCTTGTTTTAAATGATATTATTTAAAGAAGATCGCTTGACATCGAAGCTATTTAGCACTCTCACAGTGTATATACACTTAGACTTGTTTTACGGTTTTTAAAATGCAATAAAACTGATATTTTTCAGCAGAATAAATGACTACACGTGGATTTTTATATTAACACAATCAATGAATGCTTTTGTATTTTCCCAGATTAAACTTGTTTTTAAGATATTCTTCTAGAAAATAAATATTTAGGCACGGATTTCGAATCAATGAATTGAGCTTCGTTTTTAAATGATATTTGACAACACTACATGTATTTAAAGCGTTTTATTTTACGAGGAAATACACTTGTCTTACTAAAGATATTGTTTAGGGTAAAATTTAATTGCCCTGATTGGAGCTGTGCGCTGCAGAGTACCTTTTATCAAACTTGGTAGAATTCGTTAAAGTTAGTTATGAAAATCGTTTGTCATGCGAAGAAATCTTTGCGTGATCGAATTCCAACGTTACATTATTTTGGATTCGTTGGTCATCATACAATTGGATAACTTTTGTGAATATTCTCTCATATTCAGAAACGAGTTTAACCTTTGTCATGGTTTCATATTAAATCGCAAGACAATCTAGCAGATTGTGCATCTCTGGGGCTTTGTGCTTCGAAATTGATTAATCATCGATCCTGGTGGTCAGGTCCTCCATAGTTGAAACTTTCAGAAGATCAATGCCCAGTGAAAATTGAACCTAGTCTTATTAATTCGTCACATATGTGTAGCATAGTTTGTTTATGCGTGTATTATACTTTGTGTATTGTGCATGTTTACCTTGTGGTTTTCCTATTTAATACAATATTGTATTTAAAAATGTATCTGCAGTCTATAAGTTAGATGTAAGACGGGGCCGTTTGGCCCTAATCTCGCTTATCGCTTGCATTCAAATAATTGATTTTGAAAATAATAAAGTCGGTAATAATAATAATAGTAACATATGGAAATTGAAAACGTACACTTTTTTTCAATGTTGTCGTTTTAGACAATTTTCTGGATTCAATGTTAACAAAATGTTCAGATTTAAAAAATATCTTAAGAATAATTACATATGTTCGCCATTTTATTCATAATTTACAAGTTTCCCTTGGTTAAGATTGGTGGAAAATATATCAATACATCAACAACAGAACGCACTTCATTTGTTAATCAAAAAAGTACAAACAGAACACATGCAAAATATTGGTAATGGTAAATTATATATCAAGCAACTTTGTCGTCTCAGTTCTTCCCTTGACAGTCGTGGTTTGTTGAGGGTGGGCGGCCGACTGAGGACTTCAGATCTACTATATGATGCAAAATCTCTTATTTTGCTTCCACGATCTCATCCTTTAACAGAACTTACAATTTTCAATTGTCACATATTGTCAAAATTTTTGAATATTGTCTGAAAAGGGGGTTATTCAAAAGTATTCGAAAAGTTGTATTCGTTATTTTCGAACAGGACCTGTTACATTGACTCCTGCCATGGGTGATCTTTTTATTATCAGAGTCCCTCCAAGTAAGGCATTCCTTCATACAGGTGTAGATTCTAGTGGTCCATTTACTATCACCATGAGTTGTGTTAGAGTTGCAAAGTCATTAAAGGCTTACATCTGTTTGTTTGCTTTTTCTATCGCTAAGGCTATGCATCTCTTTGGAAGAGAATACATAAATAATATAAACTTCATTGCATTACATGTATGTATGTTTCAGTAGCTATGTGCAAATTTTCATATTTCTGTTTATTTTCAGAGAATAAGTGTTTCCACTCTTATTTGGTCAGTGGTATGTTAATGGTATGTTAATGTTAATGTTAATGTTTCCTACATGAATTGCATATTCATTGTACAAAAATTATTAAGAATCACCCTGTCTTGTATATAATTATCCCTAACCTATACGATCCCGTAAGAACAATTCCGAACAACAGCTTCCTTTGTTGGCTCGTACTTAATTCGAAAGAGTTGTTCTACAGCAGTGCACGTAGCAAGTCGTACGTAGAGACCTTCGTGCCGTACTTTTACAAAAAAGATAATTCGTCACCCAATGGCTGTCGTGTTCGTGGTTGGCATTAAAACATTTAATGCGCCACATCAAATCTATGGTACATAGAAAGATACTGTCCTATTCGAAGATATGGAAGAGTTGCAGCTATTGATCAAAGTCAAATTGGTATTAAACTTTGTTCGTGAGTGTTAGTCTGTAGAAAGCTATATTTTTAATCTTTTGCTGCATACTGTACATTTGTCTGCGAATGTATAAATTACGTGTTTCCTAACGTGCACTGCAGTTGGGAGAATCCAGAATATTAATTAGTTTGCCAACTGTAGATCACTGGAACCGCTTGTAACGTTTATTTTCAGCATAAATTAATTACCCTATTTTCCTCCGTTGTTAATTCAATACCCGCTCAAATAAATTCCGTTTCTACTGTTAAATCCTTCAACATAATTAATAATAAACACGCTCTCGAATAAATTCCTCAAAATATATCTATTTGCTTTGAAACGACAAGTTTATGCTACAATTAAATAGTTTATACCCCGTTTTAGGTACCCGTCATCTTGGTATACATTACGACCGCGTATAACGGTTTTCTCTATTGTTTCCATGTAAAGACTTGTTGAAATAAGGTCCGATAAAACCCAGGTTTTCCAGTTTCAATCGCGCTTCGATAAGCCAGGATTTATAGTTCGAATTCGTGTTATTTGAACCATTGTTGAATTTGATTCTTCAGCTTGTGCGTCAAAATATTTTCTACATTATTCGTCACCGTATTTCAAAAGCAATGCACGTTTGTTTTTTTCTGTTCGACAAATAGGAGGTGTTTTGCGTGGATTGGCGAGATTCTTTTTTTAGCTTTGTTTAGCTTGAGGCCAAATGGGTTCTTTCTTTGTGTAGCCCCACTTGTTCGTTGCCGTGGACCAGCTGCTTTTGTCTGTGGATCGCTGCTGTAGTTATAAGGGCAGGTCGAATAGATCCTGAATACCGCGGTGTTTCTGTGTTGACTCACCCCCGACGACTTGCGAGCTAGGTATGCGGACACCTACAGGTATGCAACTAGTTTTCTTTTGTGTGTGTCAATGGCATATCCCGTATCAACGTTTGATGTAGTTACGTGACAAAAAACGTGTATTGTAGAACTATTGTTCGTTGCGGCTAATCGATATTATCGCTCTACAGGTGTGATGTACCATTGTTAAAAATGATGGACAGACACACGCATATTCCTTTATACTAATTGGTTTATTTTACAAACGGTACTATGTACGATTTAAAAGATGTCTGACAAAAGCTCCCACACGTTAATTCTTTTCTACTAATTAATTATTTTACAAAAAGTATTAGGTGAAATTTTAAAAACGTTTGACAAAAACTCTCACAGGTTTATTTACTACTGATTAATTTTATTTTGTGTAAAGTACGAGATGCGCACTTCGTATCTAAATTCCTAAATTGTCTGTACCATATAATTGTTTGCTGTGAAATAATAACACTTAATTTATTTTCTTTTTGCTTGCTTGTACAGAATCCTTTATTTATTTTTATGTGTTAATAGATAATCGTGGACGATGTGTTTTTTGTTTATTTTTGGTATGTAGGCGAATCCCCCCCCACTTTTCGCGTTTGGTAGTTAGCCTGGTATTTACTTTTCTTCCGGCTATGTCTAGGTACGTAACATAAATTCTGGCGCCCTGGCGTGGGGATGCGAGTTTGTTTTAGTTAATTTTTTGTGCTCCGATTTTGTTTCGTGTAACTTTAGCTCCAATTTTGTTTTAGTTAATTTTTGCTCCGATTCTTTGTTGTTGTTAGTGCCTAAGTTCCTTCATTACCCGCATTTCTCGTCCTGATGGTACTTGTTTTTTCTTCCTTTATGTTCGACCTATTGTTAATTTTTTTCTTTTTCTTTCGGCTTTTTGGTGTTCTTCATATAAGGACCGGTTTTCTTTATTTTTAGTGTGGGTTCGATCTTTTTGAATTTTGATTTTGTTTTCTTCCGTGATTGCTAAATATTCTTGGTTAGCTCATGTCAGATTATTGGACTTGTGTTTTCGTCAATAATCCTAGTCCATTGAATACGCTGGCGCCCAAGGTTTTTCTTTTTTTTTCTTTCTTCTTTCTAGGTACATTTTGTTCTCCCCGTTAAGTCTAGAGTTGGTTTCTTTCTCCGATTTCTCTTTTATTCTACAGCCTTATTCTAATTTCTATTTTGTTGTTTCGCTCTTATTGGTGTTCCTGAAGTTTATCCGTCCGATATGTTTTAGATTGTCCTGTATTCGCAATACTTCTTTTTGGCTTCAATCGAGTTACGGTTAGCCTTTATTTAGTTACTTTCTACCAATTTCTTTTTTGTTCGTATTCAAAATGACTTCTTTTTCGGTTTTCTACCAAAGTCTTCCTGTGTGGGAGTGGAACTTGAAATTTTCTGGTGTCCCATACGCTCTTATTACAACGAACTCACCATGTGTCAGAATTGAAGTTATTTGAGTCTGCATTGGACTTGTTCGACGCTATAGCATTACTTTGGTATCGTGGTTACCGGCATAGCTTTTTTGACTGGAAGTCGTTGTCCAATTTACTGATTCAACATTTTGAACCCCCGGATTTTGCTTATAAGTTTGCTACTACTGAGGAAAATACTTTTGCTTCACATGACCGAGTTGTTAAGATTTCTCCTACGCCTACGGGTAGATCCGATACTTCTTCCGTACGTTATACTGTTCTTCTTCCTAGTTCTGCTTCTACTCGTCAAGTTATCTGCTTTAATTGCGACAAACCTGGTCATGTTTCGACACGTTGTACTCGTCCTCAAGTACTTCATTGCCATGGTTGCGGACATAAGAAAGTTTCTCGCCGCAACTGTCCAAACTGTCACCCTACTACTAATAGGTCTTCAAATAATACTTCAACTTTTGTTCTCAGCTCTAGGAGCCAAACTTCTTCTGCTTCTAATTCAACATTCTCCAGGTAATCCTCCTACTACTATCAAAACCTACCTTTCTTCGGCGAATACAGCTTCGAAAAAAATTTCCTCCGTTTCTAGTTCTACATCATATTCTACTTTTGTTTCTACTCGCCCTACTTATTCACCTCTACCCCAAACTATACCTCCACCACCAATACAACCCATGCTTCAAATTAGTGACTTGCAGTTAGCTTCTCAAGAGTTTGTTCCCGCTTTCTTAAATGACTCTACTCAAGAAATTTCTGTCGTACCTACAATAACAGCTGTAGCTAAATTGACGATAACTTTTAATTTAGTCAGCGAAGGTTCTGTTGAAGTTCATGAATCTGTATCTTTAATGTCTGTTGCTGTTGCTGTGAAAATTTTGCATATTCTTGCTTTCTTAAATTGATCCACTCAAGAAATTTCTGTCGTGTCTGCAATAACAGCTGTAGCTAAAGTGACGATAACTTCTAATACGAGTAGAGAAGGTCCTATTGAAATTAGGGAACCCATAGCTGTGATGCCTGTTGCTGTTGTCGTCAAAGTTCCACCTGATCCTGTTTCGTTATCTACTACTGTGAAGTAATCAGTTCCTATTCCATTGTCTAACAGTGATGCAGTCTTACTTGATTCTACTCCTTTATCGGACGTTCATGAAACGTTACTTCCTCTTACTTTACTCATTTTTCTCATGCTGACAAAATGCTATTTACTTTTGTTCTTTTAACTCAGGTTGGTGAAATCTTAGCCGAGGTCTTGTTATCTGATGTTGACGAAGGTCAACGTGATTCTGCTTCCTTATCTATCGTGAATGAAGTTGTTCTTGATGCTGTCTGTTCTTGTACGGTTAATGAAATTCTGTCTTGTGCTGCTCCTTTCTTTCATGTTGATAAACTTCATCCCACTCTTTTATCTAACATTGGCGAAGTTCTACTTGATGCTGTTTGTTCTTGTAACGTTGATGAACTCCTGCCTGGTACTGCTCCTTTGCCTAAGGTGTATACTCCTTCAGCCAATGCTGTTTTCGTTCATAACTGTGATACTTCTAGTCCTTTATATAACGCCGTTGAAATTTTATTTACTCCTGTCATTCTATCTCACGTAACTGAAGTGTGTTCTGCTTGTGTTTCTCTTCGTAAGGTTGATTCTAGTACAGCCAATATCTTTTCCCTTTCTACCGTGGATGTTCCGACAACCCATGGTGTTTCCTTTTCTACCGTTGACTTTCTTCCTTCTAACCCTAACAACAAACAACGTCCTTCTAGGACGCATTTTGAGTTTTCTAGAATACCCTTGCCACCTCCTATACCGCGTGCTACAACTACTACACACCCTGCTGTCCCTGTTTTGCGGAAAACTGCCAATAAGAGGCAGAAATTTGTCTATGCTCCTTCCGAACCGGAAGAGATGTCGGCGAAGTCCTAATGTCCTTGATCTCGTTTCGTTTTCCTTCTGGCGGCGTAAACGCTTTTAGCCCAATATCTAGTCCTCGTGTCCCAGATTCTTATGCCGATTTTACTCTCCTTAGGTTTTGATTTTTTGGAAGTTACGATTTTGCATTACTTGCCTGTTTTGCTAGGTTTTTTTCGTTTTCTTACTTTTCGAAACCCGCGTGGGTCCGGGAATAGAATACTCCCACGGTACGACCTGCCTGTTGTAAGAGGCGACTACAGCGATCCACCACACACACACACACACACACACACACACACACACACACACACACACACACACACACTTGATACACGTCCAATGTATACCCACACACTTCATACACATGCACATGCACCCACACGCTTCATAAACACTCAGTTCTACTTGGTTCTCCTTTCGTTCGTTTGCTCCTTGTACTTTCTGAACCCGCGTGGGTCCGGGAATAGAATAGCTCCATGGTACGACCTGCCTATCGTAAAAGGCTACTACGGCGGTCTAACACAACACATACACACACACATACTTCTTACACATCCACATATATACACACACACGCACGTACACGCACACACCGACTGATACATAACTACACTGGGATTCTGTTTTATTTTCTTTTGTACAATTTTTAGTTTTTTTTGGGTTCTGTACTTGGTGTTGGTGTTATTCTTCTTGTATTTTTTTTGTACTCGATCCTTTTGTTCCACTTTTTTTTTCCTATCCTTTTGCTGGTCTTCTTTGCTGTCGGTCCCTATATTGATTGTGTTTCGACCATCCGCCCCTGTAATAGGTGCTTTCTAGTCCGTTTTTCTTTTCTTCGAAAACCACGACTTGGTCGACTTTAGGTCTAGTTAGCTATTTTTTTCTTTGGTTCTTCGGTTACGATTTTTGGTTACCACAGTTTGTAGTACATCGTTTCCTTTTACCAGCGTTCCTCTTCTCTTCCTCTCCTTCTCCCTTGTTGTCCCTTTGTTTACTTGATTCTTGAGGCTTGACCTTTGGGTCTTGTTTTGGTTGGTGCTGTTGGTTTTCCTTTTTGTTCTTTTTCTTTTTTTGAGATTGATAACCGTACTGTTTCTTTTGAGAAACATCCGTCCGTTGACGACTCCGCAGTGCTAAGGCCGTTCCACCTTAGTCCTCCTTGATTGCGCATTACTCGTCTTCCCTTTCTTCCTTTCTTTTTTCTCTCTTCTATTATTGGCACTTCGAGCCGGACGAGAGTTTTTTTTTATTTTGAGGTGTTCCTTTCTTTTCTTTTTCGGTTTTTTTGTTTTGTTTTCGTAACGATTTTTTTTAGTTTTAAGCGAGTTCTTTTTTAATTTTTTTCTCTTTGTTTTTTTTTGGTACTATCCACTCCCATTACTTTTGTTTTCCTACCCCGACTTGCTAACTTTGTGGGGGGGAGGGATTTGTTACGTTTATTTTCAGCATAAATTAATTACCCTATTTTTCTCCCTTGTTAATTCAATAGCTCCAATAAATTCCGTTTCTACTGTTAAATTCTTCAACATAATTAATAATAAACACGCTCTCAAATAAATTCCTAAAATTAAATCTAGTTGCTTTGAAACCACAAGTTTATGCTACAATTAAATAGTTTATACCCCGTTTTAGGTACCCGTTATCTTGGTATACATTACGACCGCGTATAATGGTTTTCTCAATTGTTCCAATGTATAGACTTGTTGAAATAAGGTTGCGCACTATCCGATAAAACCCGGGCTTTCCAGTTTCAATCGCGCTTCGACAAGCCAGGATTTGCAGTTCGAATTCCTGTTATTTGAACCATTGTTGAATTTGATTCTGCAGCTTGTGCGTCGAAATATATTCTGCATTATTCGTCACCGTATTTCAAAAGCAATGCACGTTTGTTTTTTCTGTTCGACAACTAGGAGGTGTCTTGCGTTGGTTGATTGGTGAGTTTCCCTGCGCGTAACCATTCTAATCAGATTCTCTTTTTGGCTTTTTTTAGCTGAAGGCCAAATGGGTTCTTTCTTTGTGTAGTCCCACCTGTTTGCTGCCGTGGACCAGCTGCTTTTGTCTGTGGATTGTTGCTCTGCTTATGAGGGCAGGGTGAATGGATCCTGAATATCGCGGCGATTCTGTGTTGACTTACCCCCGACGGCTTGCGGGCTAAGTATCCGGACACCTACAGGTATGCACCTCGTTTTCTTTTGTGTGTGTCAATGGCATATTCCGTATCAACGTTTGGTGTAGTTATGTGACAAGAAACGTGACATTGTAGAACTATTGTTCGTTGCGGCTAATCGATATTATCGCTCTACAGGTGTGATGTACCATTGTTAAAAGTAGTGGACAGACACACGCATATTCCTTTATACTGATTGGTTTATTTTACAAACGGTACTATGTACGATTTAAAAGATGTCTGACAAAAGCTTCCACACGTTAATTCTTTCCTACTTATTAGTTATTTTAAAAAAGTGTTAGGTGAAATTTAAAAAAAAAACGCTTGACAAAAGCTCTGACAGGTTTATTTACTACTGATTAATTTTATTTTGTGTGAAATACGAGATGCGTACTTCGTATCTAAATTCCTAAATTGTCTGTACAATATAATTGTTTGCTGTGAAATAATAACACTTAATTTATTTCCTTTTTGCTTCCTTGTACAGAATCCTTTATTTATTTTTATGTGTTAATAGATAATCGTGGACGATGTGTTTTTTGTATAGTTTGGGTATGTAGGCGAATCCCCCCCAACTTTCCGCGTTTGGTAGTTAGCCTGGTATTTACTTTTCTTCCGGCTATGTCTAGGTACGTAGCATAAATTCTGGCGACCTGGCGTAGGGATACGAGTTTGTTTTAGTTAATTTTTTTGTGCTCCGATTTTGTTTCGTGTAACTTTAGCTCCGATTTTGTTTTAGTTAATTTTTGCTCCGATTCTTTGTTGTTGTTAGTGCCTAAGTTCCTTCATTACCCGCATTTCTCGTCCTGATGGTACTTGTTTTTTCTTCCTTTACGTTCGACCTATTGTTAATTTTTTGTTTTTCTTTGGGCTCTTTGGTGTTCTTCATATAAGGACCGGTATTCTTTATTTTTAGTACGGATTCGATCATTTTGAATTTTGATTTTGTTTTCTTCCGTGATTGTTAAATATTCTTGGTTAGCTCATGTCAGATTATTGGACTTGCGTTTTCGCCAATAATCCTAGTCCATTGAATACGCTAGCGCCCAAGGTTTTTCTTTTTTTTTCTTTCTTCCCTCTAGGTACATTTTGTTCTCCCCGTTAAGTCTAGAGTTGGTTTCTTCCTCCGATTTTTGTTTTATTCTACAGCCTTATTCTAATTTCTATTTTGTTGTTTCGCTCTTATTGGTGTTCCTGAAGTTTATCCGTCCGATATGTTTTAGTTTGTCCTGTATTCGCAATACTTCTTTTTGGCTTCAATCGAGTTACGGTTAGCCTTTATTTAGTTACTTTCTACCAATTTCTTTTTTGTTCGTATTCAAAATGATTTCTTTTTCGGCTTTCTACCAAAGTCTTCCTGTGTGGGAGTGGACCTTGAAATTTTCTGGTGTCCCAAACGCTCTTATTACAACGAACTCACCATGTGTCAGATTTGAAGTTATTTGAGTCTGCAGTGGACTTGTTCGACGCTATAGCATTACTTTGGTATCGTGGTTACCGGCATAGCTTTTTTGACTGGAAGTCGTTGTCCAATTTACTGATTCAACATTTTGAACCCCCGGATTATGCTTATAAGTTTGCTACTACTGAGGAAAATACTTTTGCTTCACATGACCGAGTTGTTAAGATTTCTCCTACGCCTACGGGTAGATCCGATACTTCTTCCGTACGTTCTACTGTCCTTCTTCCTAGTTCTGCTTCTACTCGTCAAGTTATCTGCTTTAATTGCGACAAACCTGGTCATGTTTCGACACGTTGTACTCGTCCTCAAGTACTCCATTGCCATGGTTGCGGACATAAGAAAGTTTCTCGTCGCAACTGCCCAAACTGTCACCTACTACTAATAGGTCTTCAAATAATACTTCAACTTCTGTGCTCAGCTCTAGGAGCCAAACTTCTTCTGCTTCTAATTCAACATTCTCCAGGTAATCTTCCTACTACTATCAAAACCTACCCTTCTTCGGCGAATACAGCTTCAAACAAAATTTCCTCCGTTTCTAGTTCTACATCATATTCTACTTTTGTTTCTGCTCGCCCTACTTATTCACCTCTACCCCAAACTATACCTCCACCACCAATACAACCCATGCTTCAAATTAGTGACTTGCAGCTAGCTTCTCAAGAGTTTGTTCCCGCTTTCTTAAATGACTCTACTCAAGAAATTTCTGTCGTACATACAATAACAGCTGTAGCTAAATTGACGAAAACTTTTAATTTAGTCAGCGAAGGTTCTGTTGAAGTTCATGAATCTGTATTTTTAATGTCTGTTGCTGTTGCTGTGAAAATTTTACATATTCCTGCTTTCTTAAATTGTTCCACTTAAGAAATTTCTGTCGTGTCTGCAATAACAGCTGTAGCTGAAGTGACGATAACTTCTAATACGAGTAGAGAAGATCCTATTGAAATTAGGGAACCCATAGCTGTGATGCCTGTTGCTGTTGTCGTCAAAGTTTTACCTGATCCTGTTTCGTTATCTACTACTGTGAAGTAATCAGTTCCTATTCCATTGTCTAACAGTGATGCAGTCTTACTTGATTCTACTCCTTTATCGGACGTTCATGAAACGTTACTTCCTCTTACTTTACTCATTTTTCTCATGCTGACAAAATGCTATTTACTTTTGTTCTTTTAACTCAAGTTGGTGAAATCTTAGCCGAGGTCTTGTTATCTGATGTTGACGAAGGTCAACGTGATTCTGCTTTCTTATCTATCGTGGATGAAGTTGTTCTTGATGCTGTCTGTTCTTGTACGGTTAATGAAATTCTGTTTGGTGCTGCTCCTTTCTTTCATGTTGATAAACTTCATCCCACTCTTTTATCTAACATTGGCGAAGTTCTACTTGATGCTGTTTGTTCTTGTAACGTTGATGAACTCCTGCCTGGTACTGCTCCTTTGCCTAAGGTGTATACTCCTACAGCCAATACTGTTTTCGTTCATAACTGTGATACTTCTAGTCTTTTATATAACGCCGTTGAAATTTTATTTACTCCTGTCCTTCTATCTCACGTAACTGAAGTGTGTTCTGCTTGTGTTTCTCTTTGTAAGGTTAATTCTAGTACAGCCAATATCTTTTCCCGTTCTACCGTAGATGTTCTGACAACCCATGGTGTTTCCTTTTCTACCGTTGACTTTCTTCCTTCCAATCCTAACAACAAACAACGTCCTTCTAGGACGCGTTTTGAGTTTTCTAGAATACCCTTACCACCTCCTATACCGCGTGCTACAACTACTACACACCCTGCTGTCCCTGTTTTGCGGAAAACTGCCCATAAGAGGCAGAAATTTGTCTATGCTCCTTCCGAACCGGAAGAGATATGTCGGCGAAGTCCTAATGTCCTTGATCTCGTTTCGTTTTTAGCCCAATATCTAGTCCTCGTGTCCCAGATTCTTATGCCGACTTTGCTCTCCTTAGGTTTTGATTTTTGGACGTTACGATTTTGCATTACTTGCCTGTTTTGCTAGGTTTTCTTTCGTTTTCTTACTTTTTCGGAACCCGTGTGGGTCCGGGAATAGAATAGTCTTACGGTACGACCTGCCTGCCGTAAGAGGCGATTACAGCGATCCACCACACATACACACACACACACACACACTTGATACACGTCCAATGTATACCCACACACTTCATACACACGCACATGCACCCACACACTTCATAAACACTCAGTTCTACTTGGTTCCCCTTTCGTTCGTTTCCTCCTTGTACTTTCTGAACCCGTGTGGGTCTGGGAATAGAATAGCCCCATGGTACGACCTGCCTATCGTAAAAGGCTACTACGGCGGTCTAACACAACACACACACACACATACTTCTTACACATCCACATATATACACACACACGCACGTACACGCACACACCGACTGATACATAACTACACTGGGATTCTGTTTTATTTTCTTTTGTACAATTTTTAGTTTTTTTTTTTGGTTCTGTACTTGGTGTTGGTGTTATTCTTCTTGTATTTTTTTTGTACTCGATCCTTTTGTTCCACTTTTTTTTTCCTATCGTTTTGCTGGTCTTCTTTGCTGTCGGTCCCTATATTGATTGTGTTTCGACCATCCGCCCCTGTAATAGGTGCTTTCTAGTCCGTTTTTCTTTTCTTCGAAAACCACGACTTGGTCGACTTTAGGTCTAGTTAGCTATTTTTTTCTTTGGTTCTTCGGTTACGATTTTTGATTACCACAGTTTGTAGTACATCGTTTCCTTTTACCAGCGTTCCTCTTCTCTTCCTCTCCTTCTCCCTTGTTGTCCCTTTGTTTACTTGATTCTTGAGGCTTGACCTTTGGGTCTTGTTTTGGTTGGTGCTGTTGGTTTTCCTTTTTGTTCTTTTTCTTTTTTTGAGATTGATAACCGTACTGTTTCTTTTGAGAAACATCCGTCCGTTGACGACTCCGCAGTGCTAAGGCCGTTCCACCTTAGTCCTCCTTGATTGCGCATTACTCGTCTTCCCTTTCTTCCTTTCTTTTTTCTCTCTTCTATTATTGGCACTTCGAGCCGGACGAGAGTTTTTTTTTTATTTTGAGGTGTTCCTTTCTTTTCTTTTTCGGTTTTTTTGTAATTAATGCCTGCACCGTACTCCATAATATTTGCATTGCTGCAAACCTTCCTGATCCTGAACCTGTGGACGAAAATAATAATTTGGACTTCGGTATTATAGATGATGAGGACATCGAAGAAAATAGAGAATACGATGGACAAAACCCAGAATTGATAGCAGGTAGATCTTTGAGAGCTCGAATTATAGCAAATTATTTTACTTAACATCAAGACATAAGAGCATCAAATTATAATAGAAACTGTATATTATATAGGTTTTAATTACATGGTTAATAATACATATATTATGCACAAATGAACTAAACTATATAGGTCTTATTGATATATTAACTAGATTTCAAACATAGTCCTTATATTGTCATATTTAATTAATGATATTAATTAACTATTGATAGGTCACTTAAAACGAACTTATTCGATATTTGATATTTACATGTTTTGTTTATTTTGTAAAGCATAGTAGCGACGTCTTTTAGAGCTTGTGTTTGCTCACGCAGCAATTCCAATTTTTGTGTGTAATAAAAGTTTTCAATTCCAGTTTTTCTTTTGTTAAGCGTGTAAATTCCGCACTAGCTTTAATGGATTCTGTTAGCCGCCGAATAGCAAAGTTTTTAATTCTTGTCCATACCTGTTGAACATTCAGGTTTATCAATATCTTGCAAATTTGGACTACTTAATAAGGATTGGCTTTCTTGTGGTGCATCTATGATCGTATTATTATCTGCATGGATGTAATCATGATCATGTTCAATCTGTGGAATATGATTCATAATGATTAAAATAAACTTATTTAGGCATACTTACAAGAACGATATTCTGACACTGATTGGTCACCGACAATTGTTGTATTGTCCATTATTTTTAAAATCTGCTCATCATTTTCAGTAAAATTTGGCACTTGGATTGGGAGTCCTCCACCGGTGCCTTGCAAATATTTATGCACCACATTACAATTTTTTTTCACTTATTTTTTTTATATCTTGCCAAGCCTAAATATATACATTCAATACTTTTATACATAACTAAATAATAAATTTGTTACCCTTCGCCATTCCTTCCATGTTTTACGTGTACCCGGTACAGCATTCAGCTTTAAAGATATATCGGCCCACTTATTCTGGGCATCCTTAAAAGTAAATTGGGCACCGAATTTACCAAATTCAATTTTACTGTTAAATACGGTAAAAGGTAGTAAATATTTTTTATATTATTTTAAAAGAAGAATAGGGTGTTCCAAATTGTCTAAATTGTTTTGGTCATGCTCGATTAAATAAATCAATTATGTTTTAAATGGGAACCGCAATTGGTCGTACTTCAGGCAGAAAAAGTCATTCTTTCTTTTTTTAGCGATGTAACTGCAGTCGGGGGTAACTAAACGGGGGCAATAGGGGAATGTGCCCCGGGTCTAAACGGAAGGAAGCCCCAGATATATGTATATATATATATATATATATATATATATATATATATATTGATATGATAACGCCGATGTAATAAACGTCCAGTTCCCTGCTGAACATCCCCGCTCTGTGTTTTCTCTAATATTTTTCTAATTTTAATTATGTTACTAGCCGTAACATAATTCACACAAAGTACACAACGATACAATGATCAAATTAATTTACCCCTTTAATTCTTACCTGTTTGGAATGACAAAACGAAGTCAATCAATATTCGTATAATGAAAGAAAATATCTACACTCACAATTTTGTAATCCTTTAAATAAACCCTTCAATCAATTAATATTATTTGGATCAGAACGAAGTTCTAAATTACTAGAACAGGTGAAATGGCTTGCGTGTTCTAATGAGCTAAAGAGCCAAACTACAGGTTCAACCAAAGTAGTAGGGTCGTTAGTGAGGAACCAAACTAAGACAGGTCCCCGAAAGAGGACAGCGGCTCTTTCGGTACTTAGATTGGCAGAGACCATAGGGGTCGGTATGGCAGTCTAAGACACACTACCGCGATGTGGAAGGCAACGGGAAACCACCACATTATCTCCCAAGTACACAGCGTAGTTAAATTATAACAAACATGATAGCATTCTCTGGGGTAAAAGATTCCGGAGTTAAAATAGTCCCCCATTCGGATCTTCGTGAGGGGACTACTTCAGAGGATGCGATCGGAAAGTTAAAAATAAGAGTCAGGAACATTCTGCGAGTCGGAGCGTTAGAAGTTAGAAGTATGAAGCAAGTAGGTAAGCTAGAGACCCTAAAAATCGAAATGAATAGGTTATCACTAGACATAGTAGGGATCAGCGAAGTTCGGTGGCCAGAGGCGGGAGATTTTTGGAGTGGAGACTTCAGGGTAATTCATACAGGAGCAGAGGACTGAAATTTGGGTGTGGGGATAGTTATGCGGAAAAAGATAGGATACTGCATAGAAAATTACTTACAAAAGAACGAAAGAGTACTCATGGTTAGATTAGAATCGAAACCAGTAAACACAGTAATAATACAAGTATACATGCCCACCTCTAGCTACAGTGACGAAGAGGTAGAATCCATCTACAAAGATACCGAAGACATATTAAGATACGTAAAAGGACATGAAAATTTAATAATTACGGGGGATTTTAATGCTGTGGTAGGTGAGGGTAGGGAAGGAGCGGTAGTAGGTTTATTTGGTTTAGGCACGAGAAACGACAGGGGAAATAGGCTGGTAGAATTTTGCGACAAGAACAATTTAATCATCACAAACACATTATTTCAACATCATGCTAGAAGACGATATACGTGGAAGATGCTAGGAGATATAGGACGATATCAAATAGATTACATTCTTGTTAGACAACGGTTTAGGAATCAAGTAAAAGACTGCAGAAGCTACCCAGAAGCAGATATAGATACTGACCACAACATCGTAATTATGAAGGCCGCACTTAAATTTAAAAATCTGAAAAAAAGGAACGGAAAAAGGCACTTGGACTTAGAGAAACTAAAAGATAAAGATATTCAAGTAAGATTCGAAAAAAAGTCAAATGAATTGCTGAATGATATCGGGAAAATATCTGAAACTAAGGAAGTAGAAACAGAATGGAATAACATTAAATCCAGCCTAGACAAGGCGGCCAGAGATATTTTGGGGTATACACAAAAAGAAAATAAGAAACCATGGATAACAAAGGATATCGTGAATTTTAGAAGAAAGACGAAAATACAAAAATAAATCAGACGAAACAGGAAAACAGAGATACAAAGTTATAAAATGGGAAATTATTCGAAAATGCAGGAAAGCTACAGAACAATGGATTGATGAAAAGTGCAAAGAAGTACAAACTAAGATGGAAATAGGAAAGACAGACGAAGCATACAAATTAATTAGAATGAATTGTAGGGATATAAAACCGTATAGCAAAAATATAAGGGACGCACAAGGAAACGTCATTATAGAAAACGTAGAGAAAGTGAGTAGATGGCAAGAATATATAGGGAATTTATTTGCAGGAGAGGAACTAACTGCATTAGAACAGGAATCAGACATTGAAAATGATGACTTGGGATATCCTATACTTCGAGACGAGTTTGAATTAGCATTAAAGAGTCTGAAAAATGGTAAGGCGCCGGGTACAGATAAGGTGCAAGCAGAAACTCTAAAAGCCGCTGGACAAGCAGTAACAGAACGTCTCTTCCAACTTGTAAGCTATATGTATGAGACAGGCGAGATACCCAAAGATTTCAAACGTAGTATCATAGTAACAATACCAAAAAAGAAAGGCGCGAATAGATGTGAAAATTTTCGAACAATAAGTTTGACAGCACACGTGTCAAAAATATTAACTAGAATTGTGCAAAGACGAATGGAAAAACGAGCTGAAGAAATACTAGGAGAAGACCAATTTGGGTTTAGGCGAAACAGGGGAACACGGGAGGCTATTTTAGCTCTGAGAGTGATAATGGAGAAAACAATAGAAAAGGGGAAAAGCATGTATATAGGGTTTGTAGATTTGGAAAAGCATTCGACAATGTAAATTGGAAAAAAATGTTTGAAATACTCAAAAAGATTGGAATGAGTTATAGGGATAGACGAATAGTACATAGCTTATACAAAGAGCAAACAGCAATAATAGAATTAGAGCAGGAACGTAGAGAAGTAAACATTAGGAAAGGGGTGAGACAGGGATGTGCCCTATCCCCATTGATTTTTAACTTGTACATAGAAGAGGCAATGAGTACTGTCAAATGCAGGAAGACATTTGGAATTACTATGCAGGGACAAAAAATCGATATGCTTAGATTTGCAGATGATATAGCGGTATTAGCGTCTAGCAAGGATGAGTTAGAAGCTGCTCTTAATGAAATGGAAACGGTTCTAACAGAGAGATACGACATGAAAATTAACAAAACTAAAACTAAAGTTCTAGTTTGCAAAGGTGGGGAAAATAAATTAAAAACAAGAATACAAGTATTTAACACGAACTTACAAGAGGTTAAGGATTTCTGCTACCTAGGAAGCCAAATAACGCAAGATGGGAAAGCACAAAAGATATAAAACAAAGATTAGCACAAGGTCGTACTACATTTAACAAGAAAAAGCAACTACTGTGCTCAAAGACCACAAACATAGAAACAAGGAAAAGATTGCTTAAAACATATGTGTAGAGTACAACACTGTACGGCTGTGAAGCCTGGACAGTAGGAGAAGCGGACAAGAAATGTGGTGTTACAGGCGTATGATGAAGATATCATGGACAGACAAAGTTAAGAACGAAGAGGTACTAAAAATGGTAGGGGAAGAAAGAAATATGTGGAAAACGGTAAAAAATAGGAGAGATAGGATGATAGGCCACATACTACGGCATGAGGGAATAGTGCGGAATATATTAGAAGCAGAGATAGGAAAAAAGAGAAGAAGAGGCAGACCTAGATTAGACTACTGCACACAGATAGTAAAAGATGTAGGCTGTAGAGGTTTCAGGGAGATGTGTAGGCTAGACCAGAATAGAAGTCAATGGAGGTACGCATCCAACCAATCCTAAGATGGATAAACTAATGACGAAAAGATAACATGATTATTATTATAAGTAACTACAAGAATTGGTTGGGCAATATTCTCGAATAATGTTAAGTGTGTGAAACGATTTACTGGAAAATCATTATTTCGGCAAATGTCTAAGTGTTGGGGGATCTTGGTAGCCACAGGTTGCTTAACCTCCTTCACTGAATCTCGGTAAAATAGGGTATAAAATTAGAAAACAATAGAAAGGGAACGAGCTGAATACACATACTCCCTGAAAAGAAGAAAAGAAGAAAATGAAGAAAACCACCAAAAACGCAAAATCAAAGTAGCTGCTTATATAACCCTACATAAAAATAACTGAGTTGCAAACGAATCCGTGACTTTCAGTAAACAATGGATTCCATTACTAAAAGAAATAACAAAAGAAATAACAGATGAAAATCAAATGCCCACAATATCTAGGTAGCATTGCAAGTTTTTCCTGGGTTTTCCTTGTAATATTAACATGAAATACAGCCTACATACATGATTTCTATTTATACATAAAATAACTAATTACATAAAAATAAGCATATTAACAATCCTTGTAAAACAGCATTGGTATCTGACAAGTATAAATCCACAATAAGGTTACCTCAAAACCATATACAATCTCCGTTGAACAGTATTGGTATCTGACAAGTGTAAACCCGCCATAGGGTCGCCTCAGATCCATATACAATCTTCATAGAACAACATTGGTATCTGACAAGTGTAAACCCGCCATAGAGTCACCTCAGTACCATGTTAAAATCTACCAAAGAGGTAACTTAAATCATAATGAATTTTCCCTCTCAAAATAAATATAAAAAAACGACTACTTAAGCCTTTCAATAATGCAATCGCACACTTCTTTAATAACCATCCTCTCAATTGTATAAATAGAAACATGTTAAAAAATGTTTTCCAATTCCAAGTTATTGAATTTATATAAAATTCACCAATAAAAATTAATCAGCTGATTTCACGTTAAGCGTATTGGCTACCTAAAGAAAGCCAATCCCAGGTCGCAACACAAATTGAAGGCAATCATTCTGTCAAACTTTAAAAATTTTTGCTTAGTATATTCTCAAACCAAATATTTCAAACATCAATAAATCAAAGTCACCTTCAATTTATGTCATAAATGTCAAACTTGAAGTTTTTATTATTATTTTGACAACGATCCTAGGTCATGGATCGAAACGTAAATAAAGTTGATTTGAAAAACTGAGTGGTTTAATTCCCAAAGAAGACTAACCTGAATACACATGCTGTGTGAGAATTTCAGGGAACTATGTAGGCTAGCTCAGAATATAAATAAGTGCAGGTACGTGTCCAACCAGTTTTGAGATGGAAAACCTAATGGCTGCGAAATACCTGCAACTAATGTTGACTGTGCGAAAAGATAAATTGGAAAATATATTAAATCGCCAAATGGTTAAGTGTTGGGAGAACTTGGCAGCCACAGACTGCTTACCTCCCTTCACAACCATTGAAGGTCGGAGAAATAGGGCATATAACTGTAAAACAATAGAAAGTGATCGAACTGCATCTAACAAGAAAGAACATCGCCTATGGGGAAAGACAACAAACATAGAATAAGAAGAAAATTGTTGAAAGCATATGTGTGGAGCACAGCACAGTATGCCTATGAAATACGGGAAGTCTGTAACGCAGACAGAAAAACGGTAGCAGCCTTTTGAAATGATGTGCTTCAGATGTATGAGGACGATAGCATGGACAGACAAAGATAATAACGAATAAGTTACAGAAATAGTAGGGGAACAAAGATATCTGGGGAAAAAGAGAAATAGGGCGGAATACGTTCTAAGGCATTTTTGGGGAATAGTATGTGATATATTACAAGCAGAGATAGGAAAACAGAGGTAGATGTAGACCTAGATCAGACAGTTATATATGCAAACTGTGCATATTTCAGGGAAATCTGTAGGTTAGTTCAGAATAGGGAACAATGATGGTACGCGTCTAACCAGTTCTAGGACTGAAGACCTAATGATGATGATGGATCATTTATTCCAAAAATTATATCTCTTTAATTTAATTTGAAGTCACCAAAAAAGACACCTTTTACTAAGAAAATTTGGAACGTTCAAGACCTTTTATCCTTATCACGTAAATTTCAACGTATTAAATATGTTTGTTGAGTCCTTACAAATTTGAGAAAAAATTATATTCAGTGGTTAAATTTAAATTTGAAAAGAGTACTTATACTAGTTAGCCCTGACCTGTAATATTCTGATTTGCTGTTGCGTGTTGTGGATCCACACCCCCTTATTATCTTTAAACAAAAACCAATGCTCTACTTTGTAGTCCTTTACGTGCTTTGAATCAATAGTTTTGTTACTCCTTATTTACAAAATTTTCCTCGTACTTTACTTTATAATTTTTCTGGATACGCCTTAGACCTCTCCACTTAATTACAAACTGGACTTCTGAATACCACTCAGAAGTTCTATACACCAGACTTTGATCCTTCTTAATATCACACTTAGAATTCGTAGGTTTCTTAGATACACCTACGAATTCGTAGGTTTCTTAGTGACACCTTAGAATTCGTAGATTTTTTAGATAGGTCTTCGAAGCCCTACATTATTATAAACATTTAATTTAAATTAATTAACAAATTTCTACTCACGTTTTCTGCAAAACGGCAAAAGCTTTTTCATATATCTTCAACGTAATTCGTCATCAACTATTATTACACACCACCACTTTTCACAATAATATAATTTAAAATTTATTTATTTGACGCGTAAATATTCGAGTAAGAGTGTTGCAGGTTCGACGTGCTTCAAATTGAGACTGGCCTTTCTTATCAACTCTGGGCGTTATATAGCTTTTGCTATCTACATTTGGATTGGTTTGTCCAAACAGCCTTACAAAGTGTTGTAACTAACCATGTTTGTTTTGGACATTCCTAGTAGTTTTCAAGCTGATTTCTGACAAAACTATTCTTAAGTTACGTATCATGCTGGTATTTGCTATTGTTTTACGTTCTTTGACCGCCTGTTTTGTTATTATTGTTGGACTTTAATTTAGCTTATGTCTATTGTTTTGTGTAGATAAAGCTTTTGGAGAATTGAACAAAATAACTGATGAAATATGAGTGATATATAAACCCATATGTTTTCGTTTATGTCTAGTATTTAAAACTTATCTTTGAAAGTGCGTTTCTTATCAAAGCGCTTTATCATTGTTTCTTAATTACAAGTGTAATTGCATGAATACTTGCTAGGTCTTATCTTATCTCAAGCGTATCTATTTTATAAACTTATTGAACGCTTCTTGAAGTATTTTAATGACATGTATAATTATTTCTCTGCTGAATACGTGTTCTCTTATTGAAAGATATGCTTACTGGCATTAATTAAAGTTAATTGCGGTCCTTATACAGGGTGTTAAATATTTGCTATTTACATAATGTGCGAATTATTTATTTCCCTGCTAAATAAATGTAGTTCTCTGATTCCTATTGCTATTTACTGTTACTACGCGACCCTTACGACTCAATACACCCCTAAACAACCCCTTATTACAGCAATATATATATATATATATATGTATTGCTGTGATAATGCCCTTACGATTCAAGCTCCTACGTTGGGTGTCATTTTCATTGCTGTGATATGCTATTTTTATTGGTGTGAATATCAACCCCTTTTGAAATCTTATGATTTCTTGAATTTGTTTTTTCAAGGCTAGCTCAATCTATTAAACACAGAATGGCAAACTTCACAACAATCAAGATTGTATAACCCCTTTTCTTTCTATCTGTTGAAATATTTTAAATGAAACAATCCAAAATTACACAGTATAATGATTGACAATATGTACAGTTTTATGTCAATTCAAAAACTGGCCCCTGAATAAATTATTCACATTCACCAAATTTAATTTTTCCGAAAGCCAGCAAAAATATCTTGGTAATTACTCTTAAGTACCTTTCGAACGTTCAAAAATGCTGTCTGTATTTTTCATTTTAATTGAACTTTCTGTTGACCCTTACGGATATATAATATATAGCAAATATTAAAATTGAAACAGTCTTTAACTAATGAAAGATCTCTAACCTGCGTTTTCCTTGTTTGTCACTAGAATTGCCTCAGAGTATCTGTGGTCAGCACCCCTTGAATGTTACAGTTGGACTTGCTTTAGTTGTTGGCCAGAATGATGGATTAATGGTTGCCTGTATTTTTTTCTTCGGATTTCTGGAGTAACTTTTAGTATCTTTACGTTTATTTCCTTGTAAGTGTTTTTGAAGTATCTTTGGATTTTCATTTATAGGTACATCTAGAAATACATTTAGATCTTTTGATATACTTTTTGATCTACATTTAGGTCCTAATTTGGAGCCCTAAATTGATAAATATTTAAAATAAAATTCAATTAATAGTTTATCTTTCGTTTACGCGTAGAACAGCTATTCTTCGTTACACATATTGGCACTTTTAATAAATTATTGACTTTTTACTAATTGCTACTGGTAGGTAATTTTTCACTTAAATCGACGTGGTTCGTGCTTTGTTGAAGATAAACTGTTTATTTTTGAGTTTCTTATGGTATTTATAAGCCTCACCTTTCAACATTTTAATTGGCGTGTTCGTTGATCAAGGCTTGTACTTTGCGCCTATCTCTGTAGAACTCTGTATTTTTCAAAATTTTCTGGTTTAATTCTTGATGAAATGCGCTGCCGATCACGTAAACGTTCTATATATCACAGTATATTCTTAGAATTTCTAAATATTTATGGCATTCTGTCACGTATTTGTCTTGTTTATACCGCCTGTTATTTATTGTTTGTTATTTCAAATATGTTGTATTTTCATGTAAATATGATATTCCAGTCACGTACTCATCTTACTAATAATGTATTTGAATGCGTTTTATTATTTATGCGTTGACATTTTTAATGAAAATTTTAAATAGTTAGAATGCCAGGTTGTTTATCTTTACCGATTACATGTTTATTTTGATGAAACTTGATGTATTTAAAACATTATCTTTGTTCGTTGCTTTAACTTAAAGCGTATTATAAGACGTACATATTATTATTTTAGCTAAATATTATGTAATTATTGCTAAATGAGCTTCTTTATTATGCATTAAATTAAATATAATTTATATACAGTGTGCTCGCTATTGATCTTTGGTAAAATATTCGATTTACTCCTATTTAATGGTGGAATTATTTGGTTTTCTTAACGTTAATTATATTTATATTTATCTTAAGAACCTCTATGACTTAATCTACCCTTTAACTACTCTCTTATTATAGAATTATATATTTATATATATATATATATATATATATATATTAAAAATAAACTGTACGCCTTTCAACGACGTTTTAGGTATCTGTACGAAAATAATAACTCACCTCCTCTCTCCCCACTACTGTCCTAACAACATAGTAGCTAACCATCAGTTATAAAAATTGAAAGCTTTAAAATCTTTTTGAACAGGTATTGTACGATATTGTATAAGTATTTTAGTCTTGTGCTACTATTATTTCCAAAATAATTTCGTTCAAAACAGATTTTCTTACTATATGTGCAGCTTGGATAATTAATATCTCATACGCCTCTGACATATTTGTACTTATGATTGAGCTTCGAGCTTTAAATCATATACACAACGCATGATTTCGATTTGTATAATTTTCCAATTGTCGTCACCCGTCTCGGCGGCGTAATTGGAAAACGTATGGGCCACGAAAGCCATGTCCTGGACCTTGTATTTTCCATCTTTTAATTACTAGCTTGATTTGAAATGATTATTTGGGCTCTGCATAAAAGTCTAAGTTATTATTTCAACTTATTAACTAACACTTTAATATTTATCAACTTGCCTGGTGCAATTATCCAATATATATTGCTGCAAATATTCGGGTTCAGTCTCCTTGACTAATATAAGGTTCCAACGGATGCTGCTTAATAGAAAATGTGAATTATTTCTACTAGGTCCACTTTCTAGTTCTAGCTCAGCAACAAATATGCTGTGAATTTCACGAAAATTAAATAAAATATAGAAATCTCAAGAAACATTTTTGAACAGTCCTTAATACATTCAAAAACATCTTTCTTTTACACACATTATCTAAGTAATCTACTTGCACATACAGATGTAAATAACGTTTATAAATGCAATTTACAGCGTAAGTTTAGAAAGACACAGTATTTTATTACTACTTATGTATTAATACAATCTTCACCTAATCCATGTTAATTATTAAAAAACCCCAAAATATTTCATATGTGAGTCACAAAATATTCTTTAAAATTTTCATGTATAACTTAAATATTCTTATATATGACCCTGTCTCAAAGTAGTTAATCAACGACGTCAAGCAGAATTTTTTATAAGGTCAAAACATCTCAAGCTTATACCTCAAAATTGATAAAATAAAACTATCCATTTACAAATAATTTTTATATAAAAATTAAGAATTATTCCAACTTAATCTACTTAATAATACACAAATAGTCCTTTTAAGTTTAAAACAAAGTTATACTTGCGTTATGGGTCGTCAAATTCTTGCTGATATTCTCATCTTTATGATCACCTGTCTTTGGCTATTTAACAGTTTATTTCTATTGAAATTAACTGCATCGAACCTTTTCTGCTTCCAAAATTTTAGATTTCCATTTCTTTATTGATCTCCATATGTCGAAATTTTTGCATTAGTTTTGCAAAGTACTTTTGACAGATTAAAGTCGCTGAAACCTTGTACCAAGATACCTTATTATTGATATTGGAGCAATAAGTCGTTGTTGCACTTCATAAAATAATTATTATTCAATGATCGAATGTCTCATAACTTATGTTCAAAACTTCAATATTAAATTTTGAATGCCTAAGGAATGTATGAATCGCTCGCATTACTTCCGCATTTATATAATAAAATTCTAACTACGCTGTCTTCGATTAACTTCTCAAAGGTGGGTCATCCGCGTGATGTAACAATTTACCGCAATTTCGTGTTTTGTTTTATTTTAATGAGCTGTCAGTTTTATAATTTTTAGCGATCATAAAATTTTCACATCCTTCAGTAATGAATTAAAGCGATTGTCGCATCTCTCCTATTGGGATTTTACGAGCTTCTGTATAGCCATTAAAACTTGTTCTCTTATCTGGTTTATAATTGGCCGATGCTATCGCTTTCCACGAATAATTAGCCGTTCTTTGCCTATTTGCAGCTGATTTATGGCTTAGAGAATACTTTCAAAAGAATGAAGTGTTTTTCGTTTTGTTAACTTAAATATCATAAATTTGAAAAGTTTGGAACTATTTGTCTTTCAAAAGAGTGTATTACATCTATTTAATGGTATTCTCAAGGAAGAGAGCTTGCTATTAAAGTTATTTAGAGTTATTAAAGCAAATAGAACCTTAGACCCATTTTATGGTGTTTATAAATGCAATAAAACTCGTTTTAATGGTATTTTTCACAAGAACATTTATTTACACAGGGATTTGAATCAATGAATGCTTGACTTTCACGCTATATGTACTTAAAGCGCTTCCATTGCCTATTGCAAAAATACTAAAATTACTTGTAACTTTTTACTAATAGAAGGATTTTAAAAATTAAAGAAGCGTTATGTGGAGATTTGTAAATGTCATTCAGTAACTAGAAAATCCAATATGGCGTCCATAAGAAAAGAAGTTGGCTATCGTATATTAAAGTCTAAAAGCCCTTTGTGAATTCTAATGTCAGTTTTGAATTGTGCACATGCTAATATACCTCTGTACAGATTTTCAATTGAATATCTCTGTAAATATAATAGTTATGAGGAATTTATAAAGATGATTTTTTCACTTTTTTATGATATTTCAGGCACCATTATTAATATCGTCATTCTGAAACATGTCGTTAAAAGGTCTTGTAAAAGCCTTTTTTGTATTAACCAAATTTGTATCTCTACTGGTTTCCAAAATATCCATAGTGATACATATAAATATATGTTATATATATATATATATATATATATATATATATATATATATATATATACTTGTAGGAACTATTTTATGTATCAACTGTTTTATAAATTGTTTTGTTTGACAGAAAAATGTTTTCAATGTATAACTTCCGTTGAGCTAGCCAGGCAAAGAAAAAAAAAGCAAAGTAAGATAATAATTTCATATTTTCTAGTACACTCTTCGGTATTAATTTAAGCTTAAATTAATACTGAGGAGTGTACTAGAAAATATGAAATTATTATCTTACTTTGCTTTTTTTTTTCTTTGCCCGGCTAGTTCAACGGAAGTTATACATTGAAAACATTTTTCTGTCAAACAAAACAATTTATGAAACAGTTGATACATAAAATAGTTCCTACAAGTTATTGAATTAAAATAATTCTTACCTAATTCTTATTAAAAATTACAAATCGTATTTAATTTCTACGTGGATAATTCGCCTACCTTTTATTGCACGCTTGTAAGGGCGATTGGCCAATAACTTGATAGATAATTTATTGAGGTCAAAATGCTTCAAACTTCGACTCAAAACTTCCTGATAAATATCCGCTTACAAAAGAAATATATGAGTAAGACTTATTCTAGTTTACAAATATTTGAACACTTTTATCAGTTACAAACAAAGTAATCTAACACTTATACTTCTAATTCTTTTAGTCATACAGCGCTTATTAAAATCTCATTTCCAACGTAATTTACGTTATTAAAAGCTACTCATTTCCATCTTACATCTCCATCAATTTATTAGTTCACAAAAGTTACTTCTATTTTTAATTAATTAACTTTAGAGTTAGCCCTTCTATCGAAGAACGTTCAATGTTCATTGTATTTTACAATCCATTTTACAATTCATCAATATATTGCAGTTGAGAACTTCTGTTACTCGTAAAATTAATTTAAAGCATTCAACTATGTAAATCTTACATGACAAACAAATGTTACACATTGCCTAGTTTAAGGAAAGAATGACAAATCACAAATTAATTTTTACTCAAACTTCCATGGTCAATCTCGTAAAATCAAGTGAATGTTAAATTTTAATTACTTCCGTTTATATACAAAATAATCTCAATTCGTCATTTTTCAAATTTTAGTCACCGCTGAATGATGTAATATTCTCGCGAATGACGCGTTTTATTGTCTAATTAGCGTCAAGGTACCGCGGATGATAAGATTTGCCAGCATCGCAAAGCGTTATCGGTCCTTTTCTAACGCACCAGTTTAAAGGTCTTGTCTCATTCCTCCTTATTGAAACCTGGAAAGCTATAAATTAGTTCTTTCCTATCTCAGGTTTATTTTATTGCATTTTGATAGCGAAATTATTTGTAATTTGCTATTTATACCTTTCTTAGTAATTGATGACGTATTTGAAAATTCTAGAACATTATCATTTTATGCTTTGCAAATCAATAACATTTGTATGAAATTTGTATTTTTAATAATTGTAAATACAAAAAGATTTGCTTTAATTGTAATGAAACGTGCTCGAACGCAAATTTTTACACGCAGAAGGTTTATTACATAAATAATTCAAGCTTGCAATTGCTTTGCATATTAATAAAATACAGATTTCAGTACAATTACATAACTAATTAAAGCTTCAAATGCTTCCTTTATTCTCTGCAAATGCAATAAGATTGATATAGTTCCTACGCGGATGTATTAAATGGCTTTGTATTTATATTCTAATGATTGAAACTCGTTTTTACTAATCAACGATTGAAATTAATTAACTTAAAATTTGCGTTCTTAAGTTTATATCTGTTTTATGATCTTTTCACAGTTTGTCATAGATGTAATACAGGAAAATTTAATCACATAATTTATGAGTGCTTTGTCTTTAATAACAAAGAAGTATGCTTATATTATACAGGGTGGAACAATTAATTATTCGGTAACTTCAATTTCTTTCCGTTTACTATTCTTTGGATGGATTTTATTTATAAATTTCGCTGATCTCTCGTGATCTCTTTATCAACTCTATATATATATATAATGTAACTGCACTTGGCAAGTTAATATATACTTAGGTAATAGTCAATAAGATGAAATAACAACTTCGACTTTTAAACAGAAATGATCATTTTAAATCGAGTAATTCAAGGAATGTAAATATAAGGTACCAGACAGGATTCTAGTTCCTATCTTCGGTTTTCGGGTACAATGTGTTTACTAATTACGATACCTGGACTGGGTAGAACAATCTTTTTTAATTAATACGTGGGTAATTCGCTGATCCTTTGCTACCAGGTTTGCGAATGTGATTGGTCAATAACTGTCACGGATAATTTATTAAAGATAAAGATGATGCAAACTCTGACCTCAAAATTTGATTCAAATTATCTCCTTTACAAATACTAAAATAAGAAATTGTTTTAAATTTAAATTACAAAATATTCAATTATTTTTATGATTATATGCTTGCGAAAAACAGCCATTACTAAAATTTTATCTCCAACGTAATTAATGATATTAAATACCTCCTGATTCCATTTTATAGTGACGTTAAAGTCTTAGTGTACAAAATAATCCATATTCTTTTAAATCTCCATTTAGAATATTAATTTTTAAAGTGCATGTTATATTTTTAATTAATCAACTTTAGAGCAGCTTTTGTACCGAAAAATGTTGAATTTTTATAGTATTTTTGTCAAACAACTGATGCTTCGTCAAATAATCGCATTCGCTAACTTCTGTGTTTGAAACTACTCAAATTTATAAGTTTCATATGTATGCAAAGTTTTACGATGCTAATTGCATATCGTAATATTATAAATCGTTCTAACTTATGCGTTCAAATCTTTACTCAAAGCTACATACCGCTTGGTTTGTGACCGAATGACGAATTGCGAAATAAATCTTGAATGAATCGTTCTAATAAAGTTCTGGCATTATAAACAGATTAATTTTATACGTCACATTTTCGAGATTCATTTGTATCGACCTAGAAATTTAGTCACCTGTGTGTTGCAATAGTTCTGCGAATTCCACGGTTTTAATGGTATAATTAGTGTAAAGTTTATGATTTATGTTTTATTGTAAAACTCGCTGTTTAGCCCTGTCTAATGCACGAAATTATCTGCTACTACCTCCTTTTCTTGTATTGTAATACATAGTGTAGTTGAACTGGCGTTATCTTATCTCGGTTCTATTCTACAACTTTGTATTGGCGGAGGGCTTCTTTGTATCGCCGCGTTCATTTATTTATGCAAATTAATTGGCTTTTAGTAGTAAATCTTAGTAAAAATAACGACGTATTCGTCTAATAATAAAGTACTATAAAATTCTAGAATAATGTTGTGTTTGCAACTCTTAAAATGAAGTTAAATAACTTACTTATTGAAAAGTAAGTAAAGTACGCGTTTGCTTTCTATACGGTTGATTTGTATATTAATAAGGTATAGATTTCAGTATAATTACACAATTAATCAAAACTTCAACTGCTTTCTTAACCGTTTTACAAATGCAAAAACATTTACATGGGTTTGTATAGTGTACGGAGGCATATTTTTAATGATTAAAGCACTATCTTCAACAAAAATGAATGTACTTTTGTATTAAACGAAATTGCGTTAAACTGACACTCTTCTATGCCATTTACGGCGAATAAAATGAATACTTTCTTGATAATGAAATAAAACTCGTTTTTAAGGTAACGATTAATTGTTTACATAATGAATTGCAATGACTTTGTATTTAGAATAAAAACTCAACGTAACACGTCAACAAATCGAGCTTTTCCTCGTTACTATAATTCATTTTAGCATAAAAGACTTAGTTATTAGTAATGATGTGAGAAATAACACTAATGGCAATTACTTCAAAGTACAAATTGCAATAGTATAGGTTTGTTTTATTTTTTTCATTGGTGGTCTGATAATTATGAACAATAAAAACAAAAACCTTAATATTTCCGTCATTATCAATAATAACTCCATCATAAGCCATATTAGTATAATCCACAAAACATAAGCTATTAAACAGACCAATAGTCAGGCATGCTTTCTATTTTAAAAAATTGAGGTTATCTACATATCTGTGAAACTAAACAAAATTAAATTTTTTTAACCAGTCGCTTTTATTTGGCATAAAACTATGTACAAGTTTTCTATTCACATTATTTCTGTAATGTCAGTATTAAAGCTTACACATGGATTTGAAAAAGACTGCAATATTTAGTTTTTCAAAAAATCTAGATATCCGTGGATTTTTTCTAAAATAGAAAAGCACATGTGAGATCAATAGACAAAAGCGCATTACTTTCCTCAATTAAACGTCGCTCTATCTCTAATATTTTTCAAGATGCCCATAGTAAAAATGAAAATAACCCTGGATACAGTAATATTTCATACGCTGCACAATTGTGGTTGCCACGTACACAGGCTTTATATTTACCTGCTTTAAACTGCAGTCATAATGATGCAATATGCCTTATGCATTAAATGGACTTAAGATCTGGACATCCCTTGTAAAATAAACTTTATACAAGATTACCAAATCTTTGCTTTGCTATATTTATTTTGCGACTGTCATATGTTCATTTATACAGTGTTGTTGTAGCCTTGCTATCGCAAGCTTGTGACAATCCTTTGATGATGAAACCTTATCAAAACCTTCTTACAAGCTTACAACTTTGTCACAAACAAGCATATGCCAATGCTTTTCGCCTGTCGGCGACAAGCATTAAACAAGCTTATCGTACACTAAATTGCTATCTGGGTCCATTGTGCAGCGCAGGGTCCTTGAGATTTTCAAAAACCTAGACTAACATTATAGAATATAATGATAGCAAGTAATGATTGCTAACTTTCGCTCTATCTTGATTTGTTTTCTTAAAATGATTTAATTAGCGCTATGGAAATCCTCACCTATAAACATTTGACATAAAAAAGAACTTGTCAGAGATAAATTCTATTAATGCATAAAAAATTTTAGTAATCCAATCCAATAAACGCGGACATCCAAAGAAAGTAAGGTACATAAAAGAAATTAACTCCAGCATAATACTATCGAAACTTAAGAAAAGGTAGCTTAACTTTTTGTAAAACCGAAAGTCATTAACATAGCCACGAAGCGAACACAAATTAAAATTAGAGTAGGATCCAACAGGTTACTCTAGAGTCTAGATGTTAGATAATTCCGATAAAACACTAGGCTCAACTCCCTGAAAAGTAAACAAAAACCGAACTTACTTCTTGGCACTATTCATAAAGCGTATGCATTTTTCAGCGGCTGTCTTAGAATGTTTTTTTTTGCTTTACCTTAGAAAAAGAAACATCTAGTTTCACACTTTCAGCGTGTGCAATACATCAAAAACAAACTTACGTTTGCGATATTGGAATCTGTCGATAAAATTAATCTGGTGTATTGAAGTTTAAGCTAAGCGGTAAGTTAAAAGAGGTATCGAGTTTTGTAACTTTTAAAACAAAGTTTTTTTATTTAGTGAAAACTTTCCTGAAGTGATAAACCTTGAATATCCTTAAAGTTTACAGATGGTTTCGCTTATTTACTAAACATTTGAACATAATGCATTGATTTCTGTGGAAAAGTTTTCGGGGTATTGTTGGTTAATTCCCGGATACTAAAATGCTTTACACGCACTGACAAGTAAGCATTATCCTATTTACCTTTAATGAATTGAAATTGTAATTTCGATACTGTTCTTTTAGGGATTAATGTGACGGGAATCAAAAAACATGTTTCACACTTCAATTCTAAGACTACCAATTGTTCTCTTTAAATCCTTGGAGTATTGTAGCTCATTATTCAATTTAGTTTCAAATATAGTTTAATAAGGTAAGGTATGAAACTAAGAAACTATACCATGTAATAACACTAAAATTTTACCTAGTGTAAATTTAACACGGGCCTGACACCCTTTTATCCATCCCTTGCATTGATAGGTCAAAGGCGTATTATCTATCGCAAAAGAAAACCTAAGTGATAGATGGAATACAGCTTAAACGAAGGTACAAAGGCAACGACGGCACACCTCGAGTACGACCTCTGCGGTGGGCACGGGAGTGGTAGTAGGTATGTGAATAACAAGCAAGTGAATTGGAAAAGAGAGGGCGCCGCTACTTCTAATACTCCTATGTATCAGATGGAACAATGCAAAAGGGAGATAGAAACCTTTATTATAGGACAACATGTCAAACATCCTGAAGGCACTCAATAGCGGTTTCCACTAAGAAGAATAGCTGCTGAAAAATGCTACAATTAGTAAATACTAGGCGATCACTATTTGTAACCCAAGATAAGCAATAACGATAATAATGATATTCAAAAATAATAAAAGTATTATCCGATAAAGTATTTCTATTTTTCAAATAAAAATAAAGAATTTAATTTTAATTACTGGTTATGTACAAGAATAATCTAAAAAGGTCCTTCTAAACTTAAAATAACGGCAGAGTTCATTCATATAATTTAATCATTAACATCAAAGAAGCACATATGGTTTGTATGAGCCCTAACAGCTTCCAGAACTGAATATTAAACTCTTAAAACTTTTGTGGTCGACATTATACATCAATAAATTATTTGTATTGAATTTCTATTTGGTTTGAAGCTGAAAACGAAGACAATCATTTAAACATATATATGTCAAAATAATCTAACTTATTTTCAACACGTTTCAATATTTGTTTTAACAAGCAATTTAGTTAAATAAAACAAATTTTATGAGAACAAATGGTTCCACATTGCATTATACTTTCGACAAAAAAAAATCTTTCAACTTTCAACAATATAATTCATCAAATAACTAATAATCAATTCTGTGTGAAACCTCTAGACATTAAAAATTTAATTTTGTACTAAAAATTTTATCCAAATATTTAACGTAATGCGGTACTAATTCTGTGCCAGCATATTTAAAACAATTCGGACTATAAACCAAAAGACATAACCGCTCTGAATGGACTTGCACCGAAGTTTTAGATTACTAGAACGGGTGGAATGGTATGTGCGTTCCAGTGATCTAAAGAGCTGAACTACAGGCTCAACCAAATTAGTAGGGTTTTTAGTGAGGAACCAGACTAAGAAAGAGTGCAGCAGCTCTTTCGGTACTTAGATAGGCAGAGACCATAGGGGTCGGTATGGCATTCCAAGATCCTCTACTGCGATGTGGAAGGCAACGGGAAACCACCACATTAACTCCCAAGTAGACAACATCTTAAATTGTAATTAAGATGATGGCACCCTCTGATGTAAAGGATTCAGGAGTTAAAATAGTCCCCCATCTCCGAAAAGAGACTACTTTGGAGGATGTGATAGGAAAGTTTAGGGAACATTTCGCGAGTCAGAGCGTGGAATGTCAGAAGTATGAAGCAAGTAGGTAAGCTAGAGAACTTGAAAATTGAAATGGATAGGTTGGCATTAAACATAGTAGGAATCAGCGAAGATCAGTGGCCAGAGGAGGGGAATTTTTTGAGTGAAAGCTATACGGTAATTCATACAGGATCAGAGGAAGGTAATTCAGATGTGGGTATAGTTATGCGAAAAAAGATAGGGCTTTTTGTAGAAAAATACTTACAAAAAACGAAAGAGAACTCTTTGTTAGATTAGAATCTAAACCGACAAACACAGTAATAATGTAAGTATACATTCTCACCTCTAGCTATAGCGAGCAAGAGGAAGAAGCGATTTACAAAGATATCGACACGTAAAAGGACATGAAAATTTAATAATTACAAGGAATTTTTATGCGGTGGCACATGAAGGTAGGGAAGGAGCGGTGGTAGGTTTATTTGGTATAGGCACGAAAAACAACAGTGGAAATTGGTCGGTATTTTGCGAGAAAAACAATTTAACCATCTCGAATACATTATTTCAACATCATGCTAGAATACGATACACGTGGAAGATGCCAGAAGATATACGAAGATATCAAACAGATTACATTCTTGTTAGACAACGGTATAGGAATCAAGTAAAAGACTGCAGAAGCTACCCAGAAGCAGATATATACACTGATCACATTATCGTATTTATGAAGGCTGCTCTTAAATTGAAAAATTTGAGAAGGAACGAAAAAGGGCACTTTGACTTGGAGGAACTAAAAGATAAAAATACTATCAAAAGGTTTGAAAAAGAGGGCAAATAAATTGCTAAAAGATATCGGAAAAATTTCTGATACTAAGGAAGTAAATACAGAATAGAATAAACGTTAAATCCAGCTTAGACATGGCGTAATGCACATGGAGTATACACAAAAAGAAAATAAGAAACCATGGATAACAAAGGATATCGTGAATCTAATAGAAGAAAGACGAAAATACCAAAATAGATCAGATGAAACAGGAAAACAGAGATACAAAGCCATAAAATGGAAAGCTAAAAGCAATTGATTGATGAAAAATGCAAAAAGGTATAAACTAAGATGAAAATAAGAAAGACAGACGAAGCATACAAACTAATTAGAATGCATTTTAGAGATATTAAACCGTATAACAAAAAAATAAGAAGCGCGGAAGGAGACATCATTATAGAAAATGTAGAGAAAGTGGTTAGATGGCAAAAATACATATAGAATTTATATGCAGGAGGTGAACTAACAGCACTAGAACAGGAATCAGACATTGAAAATGATGACTTGAGATATCCTATACTCAGAGATGAGTTTGAATTATCATTAAAAGACCTGAAAAATAATAAGGCACTGGATATAGATAATATGCAACCAGAAACTCTAAAAGCTGCTGGACACATGGTAACGGAACCTCTCTTCCAACTTGTAAGCTATATGTATGAAACAAGCGAGATACCTCAAAATTTCAAACGTAGCATTATAGTCAATATACCAAAAAAGAGAGGCGCGGCTAAATGTGAAAATTTCCGAATAATAAGTTGGACAGCATACATGTCAAATATATTAACTGGAATTGTACAAAGGCGAATGGAAAAAAGCCGAAGAAGTATTAGAAGAAGATCAATTTGAGTTTAGGCAAAACAGGGAACACGGGAGGCTATTTTAGCTCCGAGGGTGATAATGGAGAAGACAATAGAAAAAGGAGCGTGTATATAGGGTTTGTAGATCTGGAAATAGCATTCGACAATGTAAAATGGAAAAAAATGATCGAAATACTCAAAAAGATTGGAATGAGTTTTAAGGACAGACGGATAGTACATAGCTTATACAAAAAGCAAACAGCGGTAATAGAATTAGAGCAAGAACGTAGAGAAGTAGATATTAGGAAAAAAGTGAGACAGGGATGTGCCCTATCTCAGTTAATTTTTAACTTGTGTAACAAACAGGCAATGAATACTCTCAAATTCAGGAAGACATTTGGAATTATTATGCAGGGACAAAAGATTGATGTGCTTAGATTTGCAGATGATATAGTGGTATTAGCATCCAGCAAGGAAGAGTTAGAAGCAGCTCTTAATGAAATGGAAACAGTTCTAACTAAGACATACGGTATGAAAATTAACAAAATAAAACTAAAGTACAGTATTGCCCGAAATAAACAGTACTGAAACTAAGTTGGCGGTGTTTTTATGCGTGCGCTGTCACACTCAAGTTAGCTAGTATAGACCTGTCAAGTAAACCTCAAACAAGTAATTAGTAGGGCCTAATTGTTAAAAATGGTGTTAAGTACAGAGGAGAAAGTGTTTCTGGTAGAGCATTATTTTCGTTTATACGGAATCGGCCGACGTAATGGTGCAAGTTTGCTATACGTGTCTGATCAATTCACACAAAGGTTTAATAAACGTTCTCCAAGTAATGCTGTAATTTTGAAGGTTATTGAAAAGTTTAGAAATACAGGTAGTGTATTGTGCCAACGAAAAGGAAACTCGGGGCGTCCCAGGACAGTTAACAACAACAATAACCATGAACGTGTTTTTGAGCAAATCTTAGAAAATCCGAAAGTCAGCCAGGCAAGGACAGCGTTACAACTTGATTTAAAAAGAACTTCCTTTCAAGGAATCCTGAAGGAGCTGGGTACATTTTCGTATGTGATTCAGGTACATCAACAACTACATCCTCGGGATTATCGCAGTAGAGTGGAATATTGCGCCAGAATTCTCGCGTTACAGTATGAAAATCCTGAATTTTTGAAAAATGTTTGGTTTTCAGACGAAGCACATTTTTACTTGTCAGGCTATGTGAATCGTCGCACAAATTGATTTCTGGGCTTTGCCAGACCCGTTGAGGTTCAAGAGGTTCCTTTACATAGTGAAAAAGTGAGTGTCTGGTGTGCTGTTTCCGGATACGGAATCATTGGTCCGTACTTTATCGAAGAGAATGGTAGGCAAGTCACACTTAATCAACAGAGGTACAGACAAATTTTAACACGATTTATCCCTGATCTACGTCAATTCTGTCGTGCACGTAACTTGGCATTTCGAAACCAATTTTTTCAGCAGGACGGGGCAACTTGCCATACTGCTGCCGCAATTCGTCAATTTCTTCAAGAACATTTTCCAAGCAAATTCATATCACGATTTACTGACTTCCCTTATCCTTCACATTCTCCAGACCTCACACCTCCAGACGCATACATTTGGGGCATGGCTAAAATGCCGTTTTCAAACGGGCACCACAAACCATCGATGAATTAAAGGATGCCGTTAGAGTCTTCTTCGCAGCCCTGAGACAACCCTTATTCAATAACATGACCAGAAACTTAGAACATCGTTATGAAGTCTGTCTCGAACGAGGAGGTGCACATTTAGAACATATAATAAAGTGTCAATAATATGTATTTTTTAAATATACAAAACAATTACAATTTCAGTACTGTTTATTTCGGGCAATACTGTAATAGTATGCAAAAGAGGGAAAAATAAATCAAAAACTAAAGTACAAATAGGAAACGAGAACTTGCAAAAGGTTAAGGATTTATGCTACCTGAGAAACCAAATAACCCAAGATGGGAAAAGCGCAAAAGATATAAAACATAGATTAGCACATAATCGTGCTACATTTAAGAAGAAAAAGCAATTACTGTGTCCAAAGACAACATACATAGAAACAAGGAAAAATTGCTGAAAGTATATGTGTGGAGCACAGTACTGTATAGCTGTGAAACTTTGACAATAAGAGAAGTAGACAGGAAAAAGAAGGAAAGCTTTGAAATGTGGTGCAACAGACGTATGATGAAGATATAATGGACAGACAAAGTTAAGAACAAAGTTGTCCTAGAAATGGTAAGGGAAGAACGAAATATGTGGAAAACAGTAAAAAATAGGAGAGATAAGATGATACATCGCATACTAAGGCACGAGGGAGAAATAGTGCGGAATATATTAGAAGCAGAGATAGGAAAAGGAGAGGTAGTGGTTGACTTAGGTTAAATCATTGCACACAGATAGTGAATGATGTAGGCTGTGGGAAATTCAGGGAAATGTGTAGACTAGCCCAGAATAGAAATCAATGGAGGTACGGGTCCAACCAGTTCCAAGAAGAAAACGGTATGACGAAATATAAAGTAATTGTGCTTAAACCTGATGATTATTATAAGCAACTACAGTGTTGGTTTTGCAATATTCCCCACTAATTTTTAATTATGTGAAACAATTTACTAGAGAACTGTTAATTCCGCAAATGTATGTGTTAGGGTATCTTGGTAACCGTCAGGTTGCTTAACGCCCTTCACATAATATTGGTGAAATAGGATGTATATTTACAAAACAATAGAAGGGGAATCGAACTCCATCTAACAAGAAAGAGCAGCGGCTATGTTCGAAGAAAACAACATAGAAACAAGGACAAAGGTGTTGGAAGTATATGTGTGGAGCACAGCACTGTATGCCTATCAAATAGGAACAGTAGGATAAGCAGACAGGAAAAGGAAGAAGCTTTTTGGAATGTTATACTTCAGGTGTATGATGATGATATCATCGACAGGTAAAGTTAATAACAAAGAGGTTATAGATATAGTAGGGGAATAAAAATATCTGTGAAAAACAAAAGACAAATATAGGAGACATATAAGGACAGGATACGTTCTAAGGCATTTTTGGGGAATAGTGCAGGTTATATTGCAAGCAGATATAGTAAAAAAGAGGGGTAGATGTAGACCTAAATCAGACTATTGCACGCAGATAGTAAAAGATGCAAACCGTGGGAATTTCAGGGAAATGTATAGGTTAGTTCAAAATAGGAAACAATGGATGTACGTGTCTAACCAGTTCCAGGACTGAAGACTTAATGATGATGATGAATAGACATAAAATAAAACTGGCTTACCTTATTAATAAAAATAAGTGTATTACGTATTGACCGTATTGAAAGAAATAAGACCCAAATTCTTAGTAACGAATGATGTTTACTATTTTCTTCTCCTGGCTTTCATTTAAGTATTAAACTTATATTTGAAATTCCACGTGTATTCTCTAACGCCATTGTACTTGTAGCACATATTTCGGTATTAACTAATCAATCTGTGATCTTACATAATTAGCGTTGCTAATGCATTGTTTTATAGACAAACTTCATACCAACCATTAACGAAGAGATCAAATTCGATGCTAACTAAGACTCACTAAGACATTTTTACAGTGCAATTCTGAAATTGCTTCTCTTCTTAAACTGGTATACCTTTTCGAGATTTGAAGAGGACACACTCGTCAATTTTTGTAGGGAACGAACGCTAAGTTAGGATGTAAGCGTTAAAGGACACGGTGTCTCAAACGACTCACAAAATGAATAATAAGAATTTTTAGCGCCTGCAATTTACACAATGCAAGATACACGCGAGTATAACTTGAGAGCTTATAATCTTTCTCACGTAATAATATGACCTTAAAAGACATGAATTACTACACGCAATAATTAAATCAAAATTATTGCAATATAGAGAGTGCGGCAATAAAACTTGCTGCAACATGTCATCTCGATTTATAGCCAGAATTAGTATTTTATAAGCTCATCCAAGAGAGCACTATGTTCAACTTACTGAAGCATAAAGAAAAACCCAACTTACTTACTGCGATCATTTATACGTGTACATTTTTCAATAAATATCTTAGAATGTTTTTCGCTTTATTTCAGCAAAAAGAAACATCGACCTAGTTCTCTGCGGTCACTAGATTATTTCAGGACGTGTAATCCGTAAATAAAAAGGAAGTTTTGCAAAAATCTTACGTTTTGCAATATTGAATTCTATATACAAAAAGTCTGATGCCGCGAAGTTCAGCTAAGCGGTAAGTAAAAGAAGTTAATCTGTGAGTTTTACAACTTTCAAAATATATTTCGTTATTCAGAGTAAACACTTCGCTCGCTTACTAAACTTCTGAATATCTCACTGATTTTTCTGTACAGGTATTACGTTATTGAACGCGTAGTAATTATGAGTTAATTCTTTACCGGGTACAATACATAAAAATTAACTGACGGTTGTGCTAAAAAATCTCACGGTTTGTGTTATGGGATTCTATTGACCAAAATATCTAATGCAATGAACTTTAGCTAAGTCGTAGTTTTGTCACTTTTTAAAGTTTCTATATTTAAAGCAAGTATTCCGAAAGTCATGGCCTTCTACATTTTGAAATTACTAAACCGCTTCCCTTGATTTATTAAAATTCTGAATATTGTACATTGATTTCTGCTGTACAGATATTGTTTTCGAGCACGTAGGAATTGTGAGTTAATCCCTGGATACTAAAATGCTTTATTTGCGTTGAAACTAAACAGTATCCTAGCTATCCTTAATGAATTGAAAGTTAATTATAGGTAGGTCGTATGGAAATTAATGAGTTGCAAATAAAAACATTTTGACCAATCTGTTGTAAGCTTAGTCGAACATCTCCTTATAATGACTCAACTAGTTTATTTCAGTATTTGGATGAGCTTCAAATATAGTTTAGTTAAGTTATATCTGAAACTGAAAAACTTTGTGCATCAGATGAAAATTTATAAGCTCTTAAAGGGAATAAAATATTTAGATACTGTAACTTTTAAAACAAAACATCACTTACATCTACAGTAGTGACGATAAAAGTTTTGAAAAACTTTTAATAATTTGATTATACTCTTAGACTATGAAAATCTCAAAAAGATTTCTTTATAATGGTGCATGTTTGATGAATGAACTATATCATCCACAAATATGGTTATCAATTCAAAACTGAAACACGCGGTTTTTCACCATTCTTATAATATTCGTATCGGCTGAGCACTATGAAAACACTGGGATTCGATTTCACATCGTTCGGTATTCTTACATTTGCTCAAGCTTAATGTAAGAACATAAAAATAGGGTATGCAAGTGGATAACATCGTTACCGGTGTTCTGTGAAAGCTGCTGATATAGAAATTGAAATAGCGGTTGGCTGCTCTGTGATGATAATGGTGAATAACTGAATTTTTATGAAATGTCAACGCAAGCTTGTTCTTGCTTTAAAGCAATATTGAACGAAAGCAAATAAAAAGCTTCTTTGAACTATAATGCAAGGAAAGCATGTACAAAAATAAAGGACCCTTTATAAAAGGGATATGATAGAACAAACCAAAGGAGTATAGCATTTTTAACTAAGACATATTGTTCTGTTTGTGTTACCAATAAATTTTACCCTTATTTTGCGTAATAGCTTGCTATGTAATGAGAGACCATTCGTCTGTAACACGAAGGTGTGACATATTTATTTTCAAGTCGCCTGCTGTTTATTTAAAAAATATGAAAAATGACAAGTCCTTCAATTAATTTGTTAAAAATGATTCTAATTTGTTTAATTTTTCTGATTGGGAACTTTTTATAGCGCTTTCAAAATTTCAGCAATCTGGAAAATGGAATGGAGGAAGTGAGAAATCTTTAGAAAAGGATGTAGCACAGTGTTTTCAGTTCAACCTAAAAACATCAACATTCTCTGATTGTTACCCTCTTTGGAGCCATGAGCTTTATTTTAACAATTAAACATAGGGATTTGCAATTCTATATTGGGATGCTATTTCTCATCATAATATATGTAGTATAAGTAGGTTACGATGCATTATAGATGCGTGATTTGAGGTCCCTGCACTGTAGGGGATGAACCTATAATTTATTACATATATTTTGTAGAATAGACGGTTTCACATGCTTCGAAGAATGCCGTTATTGTCTCAACCAATGGAAACGTTTGACGATAAAAGGGATTTGTACAAGTTTGCGTAAACGGACGTCACGATCGTGGCAGATTATCTTGGGTTACGTAACACAGGAGATGTAGTGAAAACAAATCTGAGTACTGCAGTAAAGCTACCATTTGGAATTCCTTGCTGTCTTAAAATATTTAATTGTTTTTATTTCCTTATGTTGTAGAGTATCTACGATCTTTGCTGTATCGTCTGAATAAGGCCAATGGACTACTATGACCAACGCTAACGCAGTTAGAAATAGAAGGTGCATTAATTTGCGCGGCCGTTGCCGACACGCAATGATCAAGTAGTTAAACTACCGTAAACATCTATATTAGTAAAGGCAAGCTATTAATTATTGTTGTTATTGTTATTTATTTGTTATATTATATCCCTACAATCGATCTATATCTACACCCTGCACATAAATATTTTAAATTCCAACTACATTTATTTAGTGACGTCCTATAAAACTTCTAACTTCCCGCTCATTAAATGATTTAACAAGCTCGATTTCTTTTCAATTGGATGAGTACTTATTTAAACGTCATATAAGTCATGTAAGTCGCAGTGCTAATTAAGATGCCTGCTTGCTAAATTGTTTTACTACAGCGTTATAGACAAACTTAGCTCCATATAGTATCCAGTCCGCCGGATGGTACCAGAGGCAGACAGCTACCCTTCTTAAAGCACAGCTACCTTGTTTTTTTTTCTCAATGATACTATGAAAGCTAGCGACTTTTTTTGTTGGTTGATAACCACGTAAATGCTTCAGTTTTCGTAGCCGTGATTATGACACAATAAATTACAAACTGCGATTAAAAATTTAGTTTTACAGTGCCAAGTGATTACGTAATTATTCCCCAGCTCACAATGAATATAAACCTAAGCTCGCGTTAGAGCAATTTTTATTGTTTATAAATTAAGATTTGCGGAATGCTATAGTCTCAAATTGATCACTATTAATAATCTAAATTAAAGTTAACACTTGGTCCATTTCAGTTTCGGGTTAGGTTACTTAAATTTACTGTTACGTTTTACTTTTAGGAAGTGCACTTCAACGAGCAGGTGAAAATACTGTACATACTATAATTAATTTTTTTCCGGAATCATTGTGTACGTATGCTTACGTGTATTATTTAGATTTTAAGATTTTAGCTGACTGGGAAATAATTTCTAATCTGTTTTATCAAAACAAACATTTATGAAACTAAAAATAATTCTGAATCAAAAGTATTCAATTATAGGGGTTCTGGAAAATGAACATGTTACAAGGGTTCAATTTATAGTAAATAATTAAAAATCGAATTACGTTCAAATGCATGTTAATTTTACGTAAAGTTGCGTGTATAAATATTCTATGAGGAATTTTCATTTAATAACAAAAAGACGCATTTTCAATTGGAACCTAATAATTTAAGTTTAAACTCTAAAACAGGAATTTGGTGATGTGGTAAGTTAAGAAAGCTGTGTTAGATGGATAGTTCAAGCAATTGTCGCAAGAAACGCTAATCCTGTTGGAAATCTTGGAATTTAAGAGAGCGAGTATAATTATGAGCTTTCATGTTTAGAATTATTAATTATGCATGTATGTACTGGAAATGTCTATTGTTCTTATGTATGTAATAAGTAACTAAAGCGAATGTAATGGTTTTATTGGATTAAATTAGCGATGAAAGTATATTGATTTTAAATGCAAATTCTATTGGTGAAAATGAATGCTAATAAAAGCATGAAAATTTAGTAATTTGGCATAAACATTGAAATGATGTAACGAATAGTTGGTATTAGTGATTTTCTATGTATGTTATTAACGACATTTTCAGATATTGGGATTTATAAACGTCAGATAATTTAATATGGAGAATGGGAAAATTTGAAATATGCATTTTTGATGAATTAGATTTTAGGTATTTTTAGGATTCGTTTTAGCAATACCTGGCCAGAGTAAGCTTAAGATATTTTTAGGTTTTTTAAGGAAAGTATATTTGTATATTTTATTGAAATTATTTTAGGTTAATAGAGCTTAAATTTAAGTTAGAAATGTATTTGAATTTATTTAAAAACCAGGTAAACAAACATTTGTAAAAGATAACCATCTAATCCAGTGATCGAATCTTACTTGGAATAAACGTTTTATTTTTCAATTTGATAAAAAATATAATAAATATTTTTAAATATTTGAAAAAATAGTAACATATAAGGTGATAAAATTTGGGAAACCGAAGCAAGGAAGGCATACTCGAAAAAACTGTCTCCGGTGTAGGGAGAATATCGAACAAAATACTGCGACAAACGGTTTGGCGTCTCTCAATTATAACAAGTAGTAAAAGCCTATCAAGAAAGTGATATTGTAAAGCAGTATGTTGTATTTCAAACTTTTTATTTATTATTTTTACTTCTTTATTGTTTTTGTATCAAAATTTTCTTTTTTCTTCTATAATTTTTCGATAGGAATCCACTCTCACACCACTGCAGTTAGCTGGCCCATTCTTATATTGTTAGGGGGTCCTCGTCTTTTCAGGGAAACTGTAAGTTTATTCACTTAACGTTCATTTTACCCGTAGCAAATTATCTCTTGAAAAACGAAGTTTGTTAACGCGGGAACTGTCTCCACGCCACTATTTTCTCCATATGTTAGTGTATGAAGATGCATAAACGTTTGTACACTCCATACCTGTGCATCTACGATGCATAAATCATTACCTTCAAAAATTCGGAACTTTTTTCGGGGTGTGGGGGAAGGGGTTGATTGGCGTTTCTGCCGTTCATCTCCAACTAATTAATTTTTTGGTAAGTTTGTACGGGACTGTTTACAAATTTTGGTATACTGATTCATTTCTACAGCACAAGTAAGTGCCACTAAGGAAATAGGAAAATTATTTTGTGGTGGGCTGCCCTTTTACACACACACCCACACACTTACACACACACACACACACACACACACACACCCACCCACACACACACACGCACACACACACACACACACACACACACCCCTTTCCCAATAATTTTTTATAATCTTAATATGAGAAAATGCATAGACGTTTGCATAAGTGCACATTTGCGCACAACGTACGATATAAAAATTTGACATTCTTATTGTCAGGGGCTGCGGAAATAAATCTCAGATTTTTTAAAATTTGATTTGCTTCAGAGCTCAGCTAATCGTATAAACTATGGCGAGCACATGGGATTGACAAGTTTTGTACTACATTTGCTTTGTTCAATAACTAGTTGAAACACATGCATAGCAGCCAAAGAAAACATAAAGGTTCTCTGAAGTGAACGTGCGACTAACTACTTTTAGATTACCGCTTGGTAACTAATACAAATATTTGTTTGTCAAAAGCAAGTTTTTGCTTTATTTCTCAAATACCTTTCATTTATTCAAATAAAGTTATTCACAAACGTATTCATAAACCTCCCTCTTTACACTATGAAATATAAAATTTTGTGCTCTCGTAATGAATATTTTGATTAAAATGTTTAATATTTAACTAGGTCACTCGATGCCGGATTGAGTTTAAGCTGGATTTTGAAATGCTACAAGCTGGATTCTGAAAACATGTAATGATAAATTATTAATTTGACTCGATTCAAACAAAAACAAATGTACATAACTTTGTGTTCAGTACCTAAAGCTTAATATATTTCAGAAATGCAATAAAAAACCTTATAGATAATTAAATATGGTCTTTATTTACATATAACCATTCTTTTATATATATTGACGTAATAAGGGGGTCACAAGAGGTAATTGAAACCCAAATTCTAAAAATAAAACCCACCAAAATGTAAAAAATACCGGACAGAATAGAAATTTCCGACGATTCATCGTTCCACCGTGTATAATAAAAGCGTACTTTTTAGCCATTAAAGTGCAAAGCGAAAACATAATGTCGTGCGTGTATGTCGTGCACTTTCCGTGTATTTAAAGCCCCTATTTAAAATCAATAGTACAGCCGCGTGTACAATTTTAAGCCGTACATGTAAAAATAATTACTCTTAAGATACCTTAAAACGCATTAGATACGTTTTTAAAAATACGAACTTGATTGTAAAATGAAAAACCATTCACTTCATGTGCATTAGAACACGTCCTTTGTTACAATTATTAAGATGCAAATCTTTTCTGTATAATGCAATTAAAGCTTTATCTAATTAGATAAATTGACTCCCACGTGTGTATAAGGTAAATTCATTTTTAAATAAAGAGTATTTTTGGAATTTACGGGATTAAGAAAGGAAATGCGTCAATTAATAATGCCGTATAAATTAATTAAATAAACAAACGTTTATTCTAAAAAACCACGGGAATATTAAAAATCTTGTAAGATCGATTTTATCTTTTTGTGTTATTACTGGATAGGATGCGAGCGCAACGATCAACTCGTTGTGTTAGACAAGGATAAATAAAGACTGCTATGCTCATAAATCAATCAACCGCGGCGGATTCGATACTAATTCCACTATTAAAACTGCAATTCCCAGAAATGTCACATCATGTAGGTGAGTAATCTTTGGAATTAAATCTTGTAAAATCTAGAAAATATAAGTAGTAGTCAAAATAATGAATATAAAATGGGAACTTTATTAAAGGGGATTCATTCATTCGCAAACATATTACTTTGAGAAAAGTTGTTTTATTAAGTATGCAGCATGCATACAATATTTAATATTTAAGATGTAACTGTAAATAAAGATGTAATTCTGAAAATGTAACTCTACATAAATATAGAACGTAATTATTTTAATACATTAGAAGAATTAAACTCGCATTCACTGTTGGAGAGAAGCGATACGCCACAATAATAGTACAAGTGAGAGCAGGACGAAAAGCACGCGTCACGAATAACTTGAATCAGATAATTAGGTAATAAAACTCCACAAGTTTGAACGCTAATGAGGATTTCCAAGAATTTTATGTATGATGGGCATTTATTATTTAGAATAAATCGCGTTAATTCTACAACATTTTGGAAACAAATAACAGAGTATATAAGAAAGCGTTTATATAGAACCAGGATTTATTAAGTTCATTCGATTGATTCCATGCAGTCGATTCCTAAATTCGATTGTGAAATATTATTGTGATTAAAACCGCGAGCTGTTGCTTTGCGAATATAATATTTGAAGTAGGCAGTAGGCATACTATAATTTAATAATTACGAGATTACAATGAATAAAGAAACAATGTTTTAAACGAAACTTACAAAAAAAAAATAAAAATTATTCATTACAAGAGAGAAAGTTATTGAAGATAACGCTATTTTAAAAATTTAATTAAATAATCGAAAGGAAGATTTAACCAGAAATATACTTTGGTAACTGCTCTTTGAAAAGAGGATTTCTAAATATGTAATAATCTTGTAAGCTGATTTGATGTCAATTTAAAGTAAGAAGATTTTAATTACGAGAAGCGTTTTTGTAGATTCTGCAAGTATCACGTTTAAATTTATTTTTTAACAAATATTAGAGTATTTGTATTTAGTTTAAGGTAGAACAATAAGTGTGAATCATATAATATTTTTTTGTTAAGGATTTTTTGCAATGTAAATTTGTGTTCAGAGTTCGAAATACTCTGACTTTTTAATAGATCATCTGTCAAGGATTTTTTGGCTAAACAAACCTTACAAGCGTGGTAATAAACATAACCAGGTAAACCAGCCATAAAAAAGGAAATTTAGTTCTGTAAATTTAAAATAAGGTAAGCAACAATTTTTTTATATAATAAGACTAAGTATTTCTTAGAAATTATTTTATGTTTGAAAGAAGCGATGTTGTAAATGCTTTTGTATGAGAGAAAATATTTTATACTGTATAAATGCTTTGTGATATTGCTGTGCTCTAGGTAAAAATCTAAATTAGCACATCTAAATTGGTACATAAATCTAGATTGGGACATAAATCTAAATTTGAAAATAAATCCGAATTTAAATATACATCGATCTAAATCTGCAGAAAAACATTGGTTTGCATTTACGCATCGGAGCACTAAACGGAGGATTGTTCTAAGCATTGAATGGGTGTTTGGCCAAGCGGTACTATAAAATCAACAAGTGAACTCAACTGAAAGCAATCCAAGGGTACTGGCCAACAGCACGCAGCAGCAGAGCCAAAAATAGGGAGAACAAAAGAGACGCAAGGAAAACTACAGGTCAGAACAATATCTAATAGCATAAGGCATTATTTCCTTTTTATTGAACATTTACAAATTTTTCATTATACCAGAATATATATGTAAAGGGTCATCAAAAATCCTTTTATACGTGAAAATTTACGTAAAAGGGAAAAGTCATTGAACGTTCAAAGATGTTTCCAATAGTATACAGTGTTATTTTTGCTGGTTTTAAACTGACTAAAAGGAGCTATAATTTTGTTGATTAACAAATTGATATCATTATTACTTTGATTCAGGGATTCATAACTGGCAACAAATGGTTTACATCAATAGGCCTTGTTTACCTACTGGAAAAGAAAGTCTTACTTATGTTGGCACCATAAAAAAATAAAAGAGGAACTTTAGCCTAGCAAATACAGACCAATCGCTTCAAGTTTGTATGGCTTTACGACAGGTGCCGCTTTGGCTTCATGTGCTCCAAAGAAAGCTGAAGTAGCTTTGTTAGTAAGTTCTCTGTATCATTCAAAAGTTCTTGACTCCGTTACAAATAAACGAGAAATTATTACGTACTACAATACGATTAAGGCGGTAGTTGACGCCCTAGATAAGAAATGCGCAATTTATTGTTCAGGACGAGACGATGACTTATGGTCATATTTTTCAAAATAGTGGATATAAGTAATATGAATGTATTCATGCTTTAGAGCGCATGTAAAAATAATTTGGAATTGAAACGAATGGATTTCATTAAACAACTGGTGCTCCAATTAGAAAAACCAGACGCGAAACGCCGTTTGATGAATCTCCGTACAGCACCAGAAATTCAATCTATTATTAGACGAATTTTAAAAATTGATACACCAGTATCTGCAGCTGATGGATTATAGATTGAAACAGGAAAATTGCGAAGCGAAAAAAGAAACGCATTGCATTCCAGGCACATCTGCAAGGAATGTGTTTAAATTTTTCTGTTAGGTATATCATTTTTCTATATAATATGCTTATTGCTAATGCAGCGGTTAACTTCCATAACCACAGATGGTGAGATCAGTGGACATATATACTTAACAATAAGAATAGCGGAAACCGTCAAGTACTTACCTCAGTTATTAGATTTAGTGGTGTTCGAAAACTAGTAGTAAAAACGTCGACTTTTTGACAGAAGTTTGTATCTGTCTAACAAAAATACCATAGCGACGCACAGCACACTTTTAACTAAGTTTGTGCGGTACATCAATAACACAGAGTAGCTTGAAGGCTGAATCGCAACAAATCTAATGATATTTAATGTCCACAGGGTAGATGCGAGTTTACCTGCAAGCTTCACCTTATGTTTTATCTAACAGTAAATTAACTATAAATACAAACCTAACACTTATTTTTAATTATATATGTATATATATATATATATATATATATATATTATGCTGTGATAAGGGGTTGTTTAAGGGTGTACTTTATAGTAAAGGTCGTTTAGAAATGAGAAATTACCATAGGCAGCAGAAAACTGCATTTATTTAGTAAAGAATTGAGAAATGGAGATAGTTTGTAAATAGTAAGCAGTCAACTCCCTGTATATAAAGTATAAGTAGTTTTAAGCGACGCAAATACACACAGAAAAACGCATAGTTAGCGTAGAAACCAGGAACACATGCATTAGATAAATAGTAAATATTTAATACCCTGTAGATAGAGTTTAAGTTAATTTAGGCAATGCAAATAATAATATTTTTCAGTGGAAGCACTCGTATTTCATATGTAAACATAATAAAGTGTAATTAAACAAGCATTCAAAAGACTTCCCAACAATTAGGTGAATACAGAGATAAGAAATAGAGCTTCAGGAAGCATATAAATGCGTAAAAATAGTTAACCATTTTTGATAAGAAAGAAGATTAAAAATTGCGTAAATAACAAGCAGATATGAAAATTAAAAGTCGAATTGCATCAGTTGTTTATGGAAAAGCAATTAGATTCATCAAAACACCGCATGTTTGATAACGAAGACAGCTGCGACCAGCTCACAATTATTGGAAAGCATAGAAAATTACATCAGAAACTACTTTAAATGTAATTATTTGATTGGTTAAAATGAGCGACGAGTTTATAGACCATACCCACTGACGGAGTGGAAATCAATGATATATTAGCAGGTACAGTGATAACGCAGTCAGTTTTGAACTCAACAAAGGCCGAGGTGCCCCACTATGACATAAAGTGATACGTAATGATAATTCAAAGTTAACAATAGTATAAGTGCCAAGATGAAAATTATGATTGCCGATTAAACGTAAGTAGATTTTGGGGAATTTTATTTTATACTAAAACATATTAATAATAGGTCTTCTAAGTCCGGGGAAAATAAACTACGATTTCCGAGCCCGTGGAGAATAAATGTAATTTCGAGTCAGGGGACAATGACAATTAGAATTCTATTCTGAAGCAGGGAAAAATAAATGATGATAATCCAATTTTAGTTTGGGGAAATTGATAAGAAGTAATTCTAAGTTTGAAATAAGATGACAATAAATTGGGGTGCATAAGTATAAGTTAATAATGGTAGTCCAGAGGGAGATGGCAACATTAAATGCAATGGTTCAAGCGTGTGGATAAACAATATTTAGAATGGGCATGTAATGATCCTGAATTGGGGGAAAATAATTTTTATTCAAATGGATGACTTAATGCATGGGAAATACTAGTTATGGATGCGTCAATGCGAAGAAAATAGACCAGGTCAGATTTTTAGTTATAAGACATTTTATTTTTCTATATTTTTTTATTTGAATATTGAATTTGCTTAATATAAATTAATGTGACTAAGTTCACCAAAACAAAAGATTTGAATCGTATAAAGTGTGTGATATGATAAGAGGTTTCAAACGTTCTACACTTCGTTTATAAAGATAATAGGTTTTTTGGCGACTTTGGGTTTTGAGTAAAAAGTATATGATTTTTGACAAATGAGATTTATAACATTAATTAATTGAAAAGTGTATTTAAAATAATTTACAAAAACTGTACATAATATTTGTTTCATTATATAGAATCGAATTAACTGAATTTTATAATTCCAAATAAATGCTAGTCGAGGTCATAAGATAAAGTTAATGGGAGTGATTTGATAATTTAAACAATTCAAGGAGGAGCTATAAGTTGAATACGAAATTGATAACAAGTAAGGCGGTAACGTATCAAATTTTGTTATTGGTAGACAAGGTTGGTTCAAGATAAAATCCAGTCAAGTTTCTGGAGGGAATTTATAGCAATATTAATAAGACAGCCCAACGTCGGAGGAGATAAATACAATCTTGTTTATACATAGCATAATTAATATAACAGCCCAACGACGGGGCTCGATAATTCCAGTAGTACATAGCAATATATATATATATATATATATATATATATATCTTACTGTTTAACGATATAAATAAATTATTGGTTGTGGGTTTCAGGTCAGCTGGCAAGTTCAGTAATACTCTTTTTTATTGCCTAAATTTTCGAATTATTTTAATTCTTGATCACAGGCACTACAAATGATAAATTTTAAAAAACTGGTACAATTTGGTGTTAAAGTTACATACTAAATCGAGGTTTGTATAAATAATAAGCAACAATGTAAAAAATAACAGGAACTATAACGTAACATAACTAAAATAATATAAAATGTATAATTTAATAAAATGACACCATTTAAATAAATTTGTCACATTGTTCTTTTATTTTGTGTGACGGTATGACAAAATTGAATGCATGCATGTATGTATGCATGTAACGTTTTAATGAATTAAGTGGGTGTTAATCTGAGTATGTGTGTGTTAATTTTTTATTTTGTATGTTTGGTTGTGTTGTGTGTTTCTGTGTGTATATATATATTTTATATATATATATATATATATATATATATATATATACAAAAATAAAAAAATTAACACACACACATACTCAGATTAACACCCACTTAATTCATTAAAAACGTTACATGCATACATACATGCATGCATTCAATTTTGTCATACCGTCACACAAAAATAAAAGAACAATGTGACAAATTTATTTAAATGGTGTCATTTTATTAAATTATACATTTTATATTATTTTTAGTTATGTTACGTTATAGTTCCTGTTATTTTTTACATTGTTGCTTATTATTTATACAAACCTCGATTTAGTATGTAACTTTAACACCAAATTGTACCAGTTTTTTAAAATTTATCATTTGTAGTGCCTGTGATCAAGAATTAAAATAATTCGAAAATTTAGGCAATAAAAAAGAGTATTACTGAACTTGCCAGCTGACCTGAAACCCACAACCAATAATTTATTTATATATATATATATATATATATATATATATACACATATGTCATATGAGTATGTTAATTTGAATAAATGCTTGAATTTTGTCGGGTTCTTTTATTTATTTAATTATTTTAGGAATGGAGGGGGAAGTGGTTTGTTGTAACAAATATTATAAGGGAGAGTCTAATGATAAAATTAGTAAACCGTATCACGTTTAATGTAAAGATAATGTAGATAAACACGATTTAAGCGCGCCGGTCAATTTGACCGGTGAACAGTGTGCGCGTACTTAAAATGGCTCCACATCAGTTACGGATTAAGCTTTTTTTAGTATTTAATTTTTTATAAGTGATTTAATCATAACTTCATACTTAAACTAAGTTCCATTTCTGAATATTTGCGTTACTTCCTGTTGGGTGTTGTGTGATAGGCTTTAGCGACCGTCTGGTAGTCCTAAGTCAATGTGAATTGACTTTCTCTTGCCGCGAGTGGAAAATACAACTTTCCCGGCAATAAAGCATACTATTTTACTGATACCCTAAAATTGTGGGTTAACTGCAACGAGTGCCGCGGAAGAAAACCTCTACCTGTCTCTTACTTTCTTTGCCTTTTTCTGATCTATTACTAAGTTTCTTTGACATTAAGCGTTCAGTGGAATCTACCGGAAGACATGAATCCCATTCTGAGATTTTCTTAAAAGTACCCGGTAATAAAAATTGTTTCTTTTGCAGTATTAAATTCATATTATTATGATGTTTAGTAGGATATGATATGAATTGTTTATTCTATTTTGATTAGGGTTCATATTAAAATTTCGCAATGTATCTGTATTTACAACCGTTCATGTAACTGTTAAATGGCACCTTTAAAGTATAACAACTGACTTTCAACACACAATGGAATAATTGGTAGTGTAATTATTCTCATTATTTTCACCCTGCTGAATACAGGTGTATTTTTCAAAAGTACAAACATACAATATTGCTTTTTTGCTACAACATGGAAATATGGTGAATAATCACCATTAATGTACGTTGAAAAATATGAAGCATGGAATTTTCAAATTGTCAATAGTACCTACATATTAATAACGTAAATTCTTCGTTTTATATAATTCTGCTTACACATGCACAATTTGTTGAATTTCTCCAGAAATCATAAAGAACCTTTATTCTTGAAGTATTTCATTTGTGTAACTTACATAACTTACGGTCAAAATGGAAATGCAGAGTATTTCCACTCCCTTTATAAATTTTATGGCTACTACTTTATATTCCAGTCCCAACTTGTAACCTACAAACGTTTGCGCTTAGCATCGGTAATGATTCTACACTTAGGAAGTGTCTCATTAGTTGTACGCTTTACATGTTCGCCTTATTGACAACCTTCAAAAGTTTTTTAGAAAAATATTTAGAAAGAAATTTTTTGGTGAAACTAGTTGAATAGTTACTTCGAAGCTTTTTAAAGGAATGGGTAATTTATTCTTTACTGAGAGCTCAACTTTTCGGTTTGTAAAAGGGGTTTTGTGCAAAGAAGGTATCAGAGTTTGAAAATGCTTATAAAATAAGTACTTTAGTTTTGGTAACGCTCAAGCTCTCCGGATGTGATTTATGTAATCATGATTTGAATAGAACTGAAATAATTTATTATTTGGTGCTATGTAATTTTAAAGAATTTTGAAAAGTTCTATATTTATATACAGCCACTTTAGAATATAAATATATTCTTCTTCGTATGTCTGGTGCCTTATTATTAGATTAATATTTGCAGCTTGGTTTAAAATTAAATATTTCATTTACTGTATACTTTGTGGGCGACACATTTGAAATATGACCAAACGAAAGTAATAAGCACAAACAATTTGTAGATTTGGTCGATTCCGTACATTAAAAATCAGAATTTTGAAGTGAAAGAAAACAACAAGAAACCTTTTCTTGCATGAAAAAAACAGAACTTCCTACCATATAACATCCTCATCACATCACAAACCAATCATCCTTAAATGCCACATAAAACCACCATCCAGCTCAACTGCAATCAGTGACATACACAATAATAACAAAATTACATAGAATAGCAGAGTAACAACACAAGAATTAGAAAATACAAAAAAAAATGCGGAAGTGTTTCAAAGGACTATTCTGAAAGTATAATTAAAAATGCAGAAGTAAAGATAATCATAAAGAATAGGAAACATATTAAGAAGTTAGATAAGGACACATTTACCATATAATATGCTATGAGGGACATCATTTATGTATTGAGAACTGGCAACACTGGTATTGCCAGGTGAAATCTGAAATTGCCATCGTAAAGTTTGACATTTTTGAGGTTATAGGTACTCAGAACGTTTTGACGTGCAAGCACTATTTGTGTTTTTTGCAGTGTTTAAAATTTCAGTTAACTAAAATATGAAATTAACTCGCGAACATTTTTGAGCTATGATTTATTATGACTTTCGACGTGGCCTAACTCAAGAACAATGCATCAATCAACTGAATTCAACTTTTGATGATGAAGCGCCATTCACAGCCAATGTATATCGCTGGTACACTGAATTCAATCGTGAACTTAGTTCGCTTACGGACGAAGTTAAAGAAGGTGGTCCAAAATCGGTCGTTGTGCCGGAAAATATCGATGCTGTGCGATAACTAATTAAAAGAGATCGTCATGTGACATATCAGGAAATCGAGAGATGTTTAAGCATTAATATGGTCAGCATACATAAGATTTTGCACAAACATTTGTGTATCCGGAAGCTGTTTGCGCCTTGGATTCCACATTTGCTCGTGTCGATTGGTGCCGTAAAATGATTTCAAAATATAACTGTGGTGCATCTAAAGCGGTGTACAACATCATCACAGGTAACTAGTCGTGGATTTATGTGCATGAGCCAGAAGGAAAAGGCCAGTCGACAGTTTGGGTGTTTCAATGTGAAGCAAAACCAACAAAAGTTGTTTGTTTTCGAAGCGTTATCAACAGAACTAGTAATAAAAACCAACTAATGAAACACAAGATAGTAATCACGTATATTTTAGGACTTTCTGAAAAAATAAAGAAATGCCTACATAAATACAGCATTAAAATTATACACAAATCTAACAATGTATTAAGTTATATGTATACCAAGCTTCAGCCACCAATAGAACATAACAATAGTACCCACACAATATATAAAATTAATTGCATTGAATGCCCTGGGGTATACATTGGCAATACAAAACAATATATTCACAAGCGAATTTATGAACATAAATACACAATAAAAACGAACAATAAGAAAAGCACTGCGCTTGCAACACACGTAATAGAAAAACTCCACCAATTTGATTTTAATAATGTTGGTATTTTAGGAACAGAGCAGATTAATAATAAAAGAAACATAATAAAAACGTTACACATACACAAACACACAAATGTTATCAATTCAAAAACCGACCGAGATGACTTTATTAATATTTACCACAATCTTATTGCTTGAATAATTAATTATCACAGTTAATGCTAGAATCATTGTAAATATGCATGTTATAAGTATTAATATTGGTTATCTAACCTTCATGGTCACTCACACTTTACACTGATCACGCTTACTATACTAGTTTCATGCTATTTATTTATTACCTTATTAGCAATGTATGCTTGGAAACTAATTCGCTCTGAAGATGCTTAAGAAAGCTGAAACCGGCCGGTCAGTAGATGTTTCCTCCCCTTGTGAAGTATTAAAGCTATTGCTTTGTTAATGGCTATACAACTATTAGCCCGATTTGTATATGTCAATAAAGCTCTTATTATTTTTATAAGAGTTTGTTTCCGGATACATCTTATTTTATATATATATATATATATATATATATATATATATATATATATATATATATAGCTGTGATGTCGTTGCAATAACCCGGTGCCCCCTTTTTGTAAAATAAAAAAGTTAAAAATTTTCTTTTTGTCAATTTTAATTTTAATTTTTAATACCACGCTTAACTCAGTTTTAACCACGCACGGAGTTTGCGACAATACGACACAAACATTTTTTAACTCTTTTCTTTTACCTCTACTTCCTATGCCTTTTAAGCAAAACACAATTAACCACAATTACTATAATATTGTCAATATTTACAAAGCGGTTTTAATGTGTTTAAATAGAACCTCTTTTAAATAATTGAATTAATTTCTAATTATAAATCCCTCTAAATGAACAAAAAGCCAGCATAAATCACTCTTATTATTATTACGTGAAGCCCTATGGACGTTTATCAGTCTTCCTTAATTCTTTACGTAAATTATAACATGTGCCAAACCGATTTTTGATGACCCTCACATAAAATTTTCATGAACGCAATATTTAAAAATATTAAAAAAAAATGCAACAAAATATTTAGAATGGATGACCTGTTGCCCCTTTTCGGCGTGTCTCGTTCCCTGAATTTAGGCCAGTTTCTGCTCCAACTATTCGTCGTTTCAGCTTATTCATTTAAATACTCCAGTTTGGATCCAGATATACTTATTTAACCTCTCCGGGTTGTATCCAGAAATTGTTTAGATACTGTTTGCATATTCTCATGTAATTACTCCAGGTAGGTCTAGAGATTGTTTTGATATTCTTGTTTCACTTCTCCTGGTTGATCTAGAGATTGTTTGACATCCACGTAGGATTCAGGAATTATTTAGAGTCCTTTTGTTAATATAAAATCTATTAAAGGCAACCTTTTATTACTTACGTTTTGAGGATTAAACGACGAGTCTTTTAATAATTATGCACTATCACCACATTAAAATTTATTACTTATAAAATCACTTGTTATTCCTTTACGTAAATACCTTTCTTTCAGGTGATGTGAACCATGCCTTCTTTTAATTCAAACTGATTTGTTTACGAAATTCTTTTCTATTTAAAGAGAACGCCTATCTGTTTAAAATTAGTGAGTCAAGCGCATAGTCCAAATATTACCGCTTTGTACCTTAATTTTCACATACAGGTTTGGGTATTTCTACGAATTTTGCATGTACAACAAAGTCGAGACGCCTATCCCTGCACGTAGGATTTCAAGTTATTTGCATAGATTCGTTGGATCTTCAAAATTTTCAAATCACGTAGGTCTTGTTTGTGTAGTAAATTTGATGAACTTTGCTTTATCACGAAGCTGTAATTATTTTCTATCTATCAAGGTGTTGGATTTTATACTTTCTCGGTCACGTATCTTTATATTTATTGATGTATGAAATTATATGCATTTTTCTGTTTTACGCATTTACACACTTGCTTGTTTAAATGAGATTCCTTGTAAAATAATGATGCATTACTCACGCGTATTGTGTTGCAGCTTCTGCACACTTGGTTTTATGACTTGTAAAGTTGTTTATTTAATTGGATCTTTTGAAATACTTTTCCTTTCTTTGAGTTTAATTGTAATTATAGTTTATATACAGGGCGTTGGCATTTGCTTTCTTGACTAATCGTCGAATTTCGCATTTTCTTTGTAAAATGTTTAGTTTTCTGGGTTCTCATGTTTTACCGTTACAGAGCTTCTCTTTAATGGCTTTAATTTACAAAGTCAACTCTTTCAAAACGCAACAACTGCCATTTCTTAAACATCAATGTTTATTCTCTTAAATTGTTTCAAGAAGTCCAATTTTCATTCAAATTGAAGTATTAAAAAATTTAAATGATATACGTTTATTAATCTTAATTTAAATTTCAAATTTTTATGTAAACTCTGTCTTACGATAGTTTTAATTTGTTTTAAATACACATTTTTTTATTTTTTAAATAATTGTTGACTGCCAAATTTTTGTGTATCAATTTAATTACGTAAACTTTCTATGCTATCAACAGCAGCACGCTCTTACGTCCACATTTCAACCAACCTGATTTCCAACGAGGCGTGCTTAGGTTTAAATAAATCAATACCTTTGGTATTAATTATTATAGACGATTCCAGCATCTTTGCCATTGAACTCGTTGTTTCCCATGTTTCTGTATTAACATTCTTGTGTATTCTAGAACCTGTGTCAATAATTAAGATTTATATACAGCATAGTATTTGATATCTTCTTTATTCAATGGT